>OU343222.1:254596994-254683498 GCA_910596185.1 Chrysanthemum makinoi | reverse complement strand
GATCCATGTGTTGACGACCGACGCTTTAACTACCGCATGTTTTGTTAATTCAAGTGGAGGTCTTTAATTGATCCATGTGTTGATGAGTTTTGAGCCAGCATTGAGATCATCAGCCACCATAAATATCTGACTCATCCTTTGTAGCGTTGCCATCATGTGATGTTGTGACTTTTGGACCGACATGCTCACATTCTGGATCATGATTTCTTCTCATCAGAGTTGCGGAAGCTTTTGTTGATTCATGATATTTGCAGCAGCGTAGCAGAAGCATGGAGTGAAAACATCATAGTCACTTGATGAAGATATGCTCTTATCATGATTTCTTCGAGATGAACGTATGTGTGAGCATGCCGATATGGATTGACGCCTCAATTCTGATCAGCTGCAACCGTCGGGTGTTCCTGCAGACAACAATTAGCAATAAAAGTGCATGAAAGTGTCTTTGATCACTTTCGATGAATTGAGGTACACGGCCCACAGTTCCCCGTTGATCAGTACAAGTACGGCCTATGAGCAGGTAGAATTCCGAAGAATCTCCTTGACAGGGTTTCGCAGCTGCTCTAGCTGTTCTCAAACCGGAACGTCTCAAAGAAGACAACACGGAGTGAGTGAACCAGCAAATTGAGGTTTGCTGATTGAAGAAAATGATTTGAAAAACATTCGTGTATTGCTTAATAGAAAGAATTTTTGCAATACAACGAGGGTTTTATAAGAGAAATCAATTTTCAATCATAAATACCTTTTGATTTTGAAAATGTAATACACAGTCGATGTGCTACTGAAAAAGAATTTTTAAGCACAACAACCGGTTTTTCAAAGGTATCCGTCAATCCATTCCTGAACCAGGATTGATTCATTATGTGAATCGCTCCATCGTTTTTGTCCAGTTGTCACATGGTTGATCTATTAAATAGACCTCACATGCCACCCACCAAGAGCTTGTTTGATGTTGGCTCTAAAAGGATTTCCATCTTCATCGTGAATACTTTACATATCACTCGGATGTTCTGGCAATACCACAAGGATAATGCGTAGGACTCTTAATATATTCTTACTTTCCACATTATGTGAAACAGTAAGTCTTTATTAATTTTGTGTCCTAATGAGATTTTGTGGACGATCTCTTGGCTCTAGACTCAATTGTGCATATTTGGTTTCCTATGCCGGAGACTAGGAAGAGGGTCTCCTTCTTCAATATCAACAACCTCTAAGAGAAAGTCGATAGATTACAAAGGTTCCCCGTGAGAATGAAACAAGCCCTTTTAAGTGGAACTTGAGTAGCTTGGGAAGTTAGGTGCAGTGCGTCACTGGGTCCATGACGTTGTGTCTTCAATACCAGTGTTACCTTAGTAACCACCAGTAGCATATGTATTGAACCCGGTTTTTGCCCTAAGGTTGAATTAATGGAGGGCTATTTCTTTTCACCCTTTTCTCATTCAATTATTTTTCATTCTTCAACCCTTTCAGTGCTTACTGAGATTTCATTACTAGAACCTTGTTGGGTTTATTCCAGTTCTAGGTCTATCTCAGTCCGCACTCTTCCCATTTCTCACTTTTTCTCCTTTTTTTATCATACCTAAGGACTTCTACACTATCTAGTGGATTGTCCCTGGCTAGATCCCTCCGGCTCTGACGGGATCGTGGGAACGAATACCTAACCTTGCCAACCTTATATCTCCATGCATAAAGAAAATTTGGTCGGTCTTTTGGTACAGTTCTTCTGCCATAGAAACCAATTGAAAACCATTTGAAAATCAATCCAGGTACTTGTGATACAAGATCAAAACATTTTGTACCTGAATTGTTTTTGATATTTTAGAAAAAGCTCCCCCTCAACATGTGCTTCAAGTATTAGAAATTTTTTTAGCACATGGAGGCAAGAGGAATTTGAAATCTTAGATTCAGAATTAAAGATCCAATCTTTGATTAACATTTTCTAAAATGATCATCATCACTTTCCGATCAAATCTAGTATTTTGAATACTTTGGGTAAAACACTTTTGGGAAGGATGAGGTTTTCTTATGATTGCTTCCCCTCAATATGTGCATCGAGATTCGAAAGTGTTTTGCACATATTAGAGAGAACCTGCACTTAGAGACAAATCAATCACGTTTCAATCCTTTTTGGTTTGAGATAGATGCTCCCTCTTAACATGTGCATGGAAAATTTGAAATCGTTTGGCACATGTAGGGAGGAGTGCTTGTTATTATCTTTATAAAACCACTTATCGAATTATCAGTTTATATCCAATTTAAATCACAAATTCTCCCCCAATCACAATTTTCAAATCCTTTGAGATTTGTGATCTCTATTGATTTAAATTGTTTTGGAAAGATTTTGAGGAGTATTGTGACTTGCTTTTAAAACATTTAACTGATAAGGATCGAATTCTGAGACTTTAAACTCCAATGATTAAACATGCTTAAGTATCTTAAGAAAACACAACACTAGCCTTGGTCTGGATCCAATTGTATAAAAACATTGTTCTTTTTTATTATCCAAAATTAGACCTTGCTCGATTATGCGCCAATTGTTTGAAAAATAACTTTTTGATTTGATTGAAATCATTCTCCCCCTCAATCAATGACATAAGTTGTTGATTGTGTGTTAGAGATTTTGACAAATGATAAGTCCAGATGATTTTCAAAAATATAGACCGAGTTATTTTCAAATCAATTTTGTTTTCATTAGATGACAAATATTTTTCAGAAGAATATTTAGAAGGAAAAATATTTGTGAAGGAAACCTTTGTCTTTTTGGCGACCAACATTTGTTAATAGAATCAGAGCATATGGTTTCAAAATTTAGATTAAGCATGGATCTGTTCTTTCCTTTAAAACGGGTTACTGCCTAAAATGACAGTAAACCATCATTTTTCTCCAACCCATATATATGTATATATATATATATATATATATATATATTATTTATAACAGGAGGCATTTGCCATTAATGTCACCTCAATGCCACCTAATCATTTTTATGCCACATAAGCATTATTGGTCCAACTAAGCAATTAATTGTTAATTTTCCAAATTATATTATTTTTTTTTTGTAATTTTCGGAACTTTTTTAAAGATTTTTGAAAATTGCAATTAATTTTTAATTTTCCGAATTTTATTATTTTTTTTGTAATTTTCGGAATTTTTTAAAGATTTTTGAAAATTGTTTATAAAAAAGGTTCCTTGCAAGGATTGAACCTTGGTTGTTTTGATAAATAACTTGTGTGTTTACCACTTAGGCAACAAGTTATTTTGATAATTATGTTGCATACTATAATATATAAATGGCTATAATTTTATTGGAATCATATAATAAATCTATGCAACTATGTAGGAGAATCCCTACAACTTAGGTAACCCTAAACTAAACATATACATAAAAATTATACACGGTTCATAAATTTTTTTCTCAAAAACCATAATATCCTTTTTCCCTCACAATCTCATCTAATGATCCATAATATGCTCTTTCTCCAAACCCTAATTTAATCTTTTCCTCACCTTTTTTCTCAATTCTCTCGTGTCGATCTTTTTGTGTTTTGTGTTTACGATAAGTTATCTCAAATAGTAGGAATGGTTGCAGAGGCTTATGGATTCATAATTCTCTTCAGGTTTGCTTGAAATAATTTTATGAGGACACTTACTTTAATTTTGCGCTGAGAATTGTTGTTATTTTAGCTATGATGCTTTGTGCAGTGGCTTTTGGCCCACACTATCAATTTTCATGCAGAAGATTCCTGTGTTTTTATGCAATTTATGATCCATTGGAAATTTGGAAACATGATTTCCCAACTTCAAATATGTTGTTTGTAAGTCAAAAGAAGTTAAAGAGTTGTATGTTTTATGAAACTCTACAAGATTTAAGAATCGCCAAACTTTTTGAGATCATCGTGGATTATCCTCACAGGTTAGTTTTTCAGCAAAAGTCAAGTAAAATTCGATCAGGTTAAACCTCCAGCCATCTAATATTAATATCACATTTACGTAGAGTATTTGATAATTTGCTTAAATAATTATGTGTAGACGGATTAAGGATACATAGCAATCGACTTTGTTCCGGTTCAATATATCAAGCTTAGCCGTGACGGCTACAGGAGTTTAGAGCTACCGACTAGCTAGCGAGCAGATCATTAAGCATGCAATTAAGCATTGCATAAAGTTCCCTATTACTGAGGTATATATATTTTTTAAAATTGCTTTGATCTTATTATTGTTTACATATGTGATTTAGATACAATTATAGTTTTCTTAAACAAAATGTGCAGTTGTGTGGTCGTGGTAGTAAACAAAATGTGCAGGCGTCTATCACATCAGTTGCCCAGCCAAATCAATCCACAAACACCCAATCTTCCGCCGATTTGGTACGCCGATATGCTATCTTCATATGCACAACGATGTTTAACTCAGAATTGATGTCACTGTCCTTTCATGCTTACTTTTTGAAACAATTGCTGCCCTATCTGCACATCTAATTACTCGCCATTCTGGCCAAAAGAAGGGTTGCCACAACCCTTGGTGGCGTCCTCCTCACGCGGTCATCCCATCCGCGAGGAACATGAGACGGTGTGTTTCCAGGGGTGCTTCTCAAGACTACGCTCAACCACCTGTATTACCGTTAGCAGGGTTCTACTTCCGTTGTAAATCAAGGTACCGGCATTTGTGTTTTCCCAACAGCTTTCACGGTTGATGCATCAGTTTCCAGTAATATCGATCCACAAACACCCGGTCATCCAGCTAGAAAAGGAAACACTTCAGTTGTAAACGAAGGTATGCAGTTAAAAATTTTGTTCTTGATTTTTCATTATTGTATTTGTCATAAATCAATTTTAACAGTTTAACCGATACACTTTTTCAGTTTAGATGAAAACATACCGCCCAGCAGTTGGCAAGCGCGATGATAATAAACCTGAAGGTTGGCCGTTTGTTTATGTGATGGTGCGATAGAGAAGGTGAATGCTTTGTGTGAGATGTGTGGGAAGCGTGTTTTTATTATTGATGCCTATATCATTCATTTTCAAGATGCTCAACAGTTTTTTGTTTATTTTTATTTTTATTTTGTGTTTATGTTTTATTAGAACAAGATATATTATATTAAGCATATTTTAAGTCAAAGCAGTTTGATTATGTAATATCAAATTCGAGACAGTATGTAAAAATGAGTCAACATACTCATAACATCATAATTATATATTTTATCGATTGTTACTAATCCTTTTATTCAGTTGAAGATGTCAACATTAAGTTTAGCAAAGCTCATGCACATGGTGTGCAGTGATTGCACTAGGCTAAGATACTAAATGGTCAGTAAATGAGTAAACAAGCCCTTGAGGATCCCAAAGCAGCTACATACTAAAATTTAAGATATTATAACATATTTTTTTATATGATCAATTTGAGAGATACTAACTTATTGGACTTTATATAGGTGCGCGCAGCAATCAAGGTGAAATAATCCCTGATCATTTGCTTCACTTTCAATAAGAAGTATGATAACCTTCCTATTAACAATTGATACATACTTATTAGAGTGTATATAGGTGCGTGCAACAATCAAGAAGTATGGAGCCAAAACTGATATCGAATAACCGTGTCTGTCAAGGAGTATTTGGTAGAGGCATTGACACCAGGGAATGAAGATAAAGCTTTATCTGTTGTAATATCATAATCTTAGTAGCAGGTATATTCAAATCGTCAGATAATCAGTTCAATAGTAGTTACTGTAATCATGTAGAATTTAAAAATTACCTATAATATCAGAAAATAGACCAATACCTACAGGTGGGTTAACCTGACCCATTTTGACTCACCCGATAACCTTTATACGTTTATTGTTTATCATTTCCGTGTTTACATTTGAGATTAATAATCATTAAAATACTTACTGCACTATAACCATCCCCTAAGTCCTGGATATCTTTCCAAATAACAGATTCTTCAAGTTTATCATGATTGTAACTTGAACCCAAGAATCTAGAATCCTTAGCAGCAGGGTTATTGTCTCATCTTTTGGGCTTTGTGAAAGTCCAAGAACTGTCATACGGTGAGTGAAGTTGTTTAATTTTGGTATGTTAATAAAATGAAGAGCTATTTAAGACTGTATGCTTTTATCGAGTTTGGTAGTAGCAAAGTTAAGGGTATTCGAAACACAATAGAGACCAGTGTAGGAAGATATGATAGGTTTTCTTATTCTATTTTTGTTTCTTGCATTTTGGGTAATAAGAGAATCAGTACTCCAGGAAAAAAGATCTAGAAAAATTCACTCTGCATTATTCCTTGAATCTCAAAATAATTGAACAAGGTTGATGCATACAAAGAGTGAGCAATGCAGTACCGTCCAGAGATGCAACCAGAAAATGAGTGCTCATACGAACCATTGATATCCAAAACCTAGAGTTACTATAACGCCCCTTAGTATATAATAATGTATTGGTTTTTGGTTAAATTGATTGAAATGGGTCTGAAATGGGTCAGTTTGGGGTCTGAAATAGGTGTGGGATTGGGGTCTAAAGTCAGGGCTAAAATGGGTGCGTTTGAGTGCTGAAATATGCCATGAAGTTGGTGCATTTAGGGGCTCAAATGGGTGTGTTAGGATGATGAAACGGGCCTGAATTGGGTAGACACAGGGATGTCTCACTACCTAGATGATACGTGTACATATACAGTCTTGTGTTGTCAGTGGTTATAGCAGTCTTTGCTTATGTAACATTTAAAAGCCTGATAGCTTGGTGCTTATTTCTTCCATTTTTTTGTAATTGAATTGTGCTCACTTACAAAATTGTCTTCATGCCTATTAATTTAGGATTCGTGTTGAGCAATATTTCAGTCGACTTGGTTCCGCTAAGACATGCTCGGGACAGGGCCATTCGATGATTCGAACAACTAAGTGTAATGCCAAACATCCTGTTGGTGTTTCAGCTCACATGAAAATAAAAAGCAAAGAAGCTCGGCTTTGTATTTACGTGAAATATCTATAAAAATATGGTGTCTAGGTACTAGCATTCTCAGCACTATGTTCGTCCTCTATATCTTGAACTTCTTTATAGAAGTCCCATATATTAGAAGTTTCTTGCAGGTACTAACTTTATTATATTTGTTATTTTTTATTCTAGTATTCATGTCAAAATGCAGGGCAGTTGAAAATGATTTTCATTACTCTCTTCAAATAATGATTTGATTAGAATAAGAGCCTATGACTTTTCCATGAAAAGAGGTGTATGCTGAGTATCAATGGTATATATGTTGTTTCTGCACTTTTACCTTCTTTTCTACATTTAGATTTTTCCTCCTGTTTGCCCCGTTTGACTGCAACAACCTGTTCCATTTGAAGTAAATGGCCCATCTCATCTATCTTAATATAACTTGACCCATTTAATAAAAATTATGGTATTTTCATCAGGTTGGAAGAGACACTAAACGGATCGTCAATGCTCAAGGTTTCTGTTGCAGCTTAAAATTCCATAAATTGATAAGAATTCAATGAAAATTTTTCATCAATATATATTGGATTTCATAACTTTAAAAATATTGGTTTGCAACTTATCATAGTATACAACTATTAAAGTGTATTAAATTGTTGTTATGTTGATGTTCAGGTTCGAAGGATTCGGATATCAATTCTCAAAACCGAGCTTCAAGAATGGCCATCAGAAGTCATGATGCTCCTAATATATGCAATTGATCATGTAGAATTTTCTCTGAAGAGTTGTTTGACGCACTCAGGAATACTTGACTGCTCATCTAACTCATTCTATTCACATGTTCGTTGATCTTTGCTTAAGAGGCACGAAAGGTATATCATTTGACCCCTTTAAATAAATTCAGATTTGACCAAATAGTCATGTTGAAAATTGACCATTTATGTTATATTTAACGTCCTTTTCAGGATCGGGACTGTTTGGCTGTTTGGCTCAACTACATCCCAAAGACATCACTACTGATGATAAGAAGGAATTGATGAGGCTTTGCATACATAAGTAAGTACTAACAATCTGACCAAAACCAAGTCTAGGCATGGCTGGGCATGACTACAATTGTATTCCAATGGCTAGGCATGGCTGGGACCAAAGGCCAGATGATCTATCTTGTGACCAATCATTTCAATGTGGAACTGAGCCACACCAATTACAACTTCTATCAATACAATGTAAATTATCTACTCTAATATGTATAATTTTTACAACTATTCTTCATATAATTTATTACATGTGTACTTTGAGCATTAGATAAGTGATTAATAAACATAATAGAAAGAGTTATGCAATATACCAATATGACAGACATTTCACTTACTTCATAGGGTTTTAATGGCCCATCTCATCTATCTTAATATAACTTGACCCATTTAATAAAAATTATGGTATTTTCATCAGGTTGGAAGAGACACTAAACGGATCGTCAATGCTCAAGGTTTCTGTTGCAGCTTAAAATTCCATAAATTGATAAGAATTCAATGAAAATTTTACATCAATATATATTGGATTTCATAACTTTAAAAATATTGGTTTGCAACTTATCATAGTATACAACTATTAAAGTGTATTAAATTGTTGTTATGTTGATGTTCAGGTTCGAAGGATTCGGATATCAATTCTCAAAACCGAGCTTTGAGAATGGCCATCAGAAGTCATGATGCTCCTAATATATGCAATTGATCATGTAGAATTTTCTCTGAAGAGTTGTTTGACGCCTTTTCAGGAATACTTGACTGCTCATCTAACTCATTCTATTCACATGTTCGTTGATCTTTGCTTAAGAGGCACGAAAGGTATATCATTTGACCCCTTTAAATAAATTCAGATTTGACCAAATAATCACGTTGAAAATTGACCATTTATGTTATATTTAACGTCCTTTTCAGGATCGGGACTGTTTGGCTGTTTGGCTCAACTACATCCCAAAGACATCACTACTGATGATAAGCTGGAATTGATGAGGCTTTGCATACAGAAGTAAGTACTAACAATCTGACCATAACCAAGTCTAGGCATGGCTGGGCATGACTACAATTGTATTCCAATGGCTAGGCATGGCTGGGACCAAAGGCCAGATGATCTATCTTGTGACCAATCATTTCAATGTGGAACTGAGCCACACCAATTACAACTTCTATCAATACAATGTAAATTATCTACTCTAATATGTATAATTTTTACAACTATTCTTCATATAATTTATTACATGTGTACTTTGAGCATTAGATAAGTGATTAATAAACATAATAGAAAGAGTTATGCAATATACCAATATGACAGACATTTCACTTACTTCATAGGGTTTTAACGCTTACGCTGAATATTTACAATTATTTGTCCAATTTTGGACTCTTGAGTGTCAAATTGACTCTTAACGATATCAATATATATTAGGATTATCCTGATGCTTATAAATTTTGAGGCTACATAACATCTTTAGAATGTGAAATTTTGAGATATGAAAAATAATACGAATATCACTCTATGTTTAGAAAGAAATGGTTTTAAACTTCTAAACTCAGCGTTATGATCTTTTACGTATCTTTTTTTTTGTGAGAAGGGAATCCTATTGACGTAAAGGGTGTTGGTAGAAAAGTTTTCAATATGGTCCATAGTTTTATAGTTAAGGATCAAGGCTGCAAGGAACAGCTACAATATGGTGGTGAGTTGTTTCTTTTTACCTTATAAGTTTGTATCAGTTATGAATACTATATTTATAATTCACTACACAAGTGATGTATCTATTCTTACAAGGAATTTCTATATAACTTTAGAGGATGTATGGGATTTATCTGTACATGAGTGTGAGAATATGGACTTAAAGGGAGCCCGGAGAATATTGTATCTCGCCCGATTGCACCTGGTAAGTATATTTGGCACTAATAAAAAATTCCCTTGCTATTATTGCCATACTGGAAAAAAGGTTTGAGGCAAATAGCCAATCATGACTCTAAACTACAGACAAGTATGGATCCTAACAATTTGATGAGGCTTTGCATACAGAAGTAAGTACTGACTGCAATTGTATTCCAATGGCTAGGCATGACTGGGACCAAAGGCCAAATGATCTATCTTTTGACTAATCATTTCAATGTGGAACCGAGCCACACCAATGACAACTTCTATCAATACAATGTAAATTATTTACTCTAATGCGTATAATTTTTACTACTATTCTTCATATAATTTATTACATGTGTACTTTGAGCATTAGATAAGTGATTAATAAACATTACAAAAGAGTTATACAATATACCAATATGACAGACATTTCACTTGCTTCATAGATCTTAACCGTTTCATTTAACTTTTGATTACTTTTTAGTATATATTTGCTCTACTAAATCCTAAAAATAAAAACCACAAGTACATATAAATAATTATCTTGCTATTCGTAAAGTAATACATTCAACTAATAATCACAAGTCATGCCCGCCCATTGGGCGGGCTTCGAAATCTAGTATATATATATGTATATATATATATATATATATATATATATATATATATATATATATATATATATATATATATATATATATATATATATATATAATAAAAGGTTTATGTACATTCAAACTTCATCTAAAGACCCGTGCCATTCTTTGAGTGACAAATCAAAGTCCGTAGATGTTATCGAAGAATAGAAATAGATGGCAAAAAAAATAATATTTTTGGGCTTTTTCAAAGATTTTCTGATTTTTATGGATTTTTTAAATTTTATAATTTTCTATTTTCTTTTTGTGGGTTTTATAATTTTGTATTTTGCTTTTTGAATAAATATGTACAAGAGTTAGATGAATAAAGGCCTTTACTCCTCGTCTTCCTCTTGAAGACGTTTGAGTGTTTCTGGTTGTAGACTCTTAAGTCCAAGTCGTGGAAGAATAAACACAAAACGTTCTCTTGGAAGAGCTTTAGTGAAGATGTCTGCCAGCTGATATTCAGTTCTCGCAAAATATAGTTCCACCACACCTTTCTCCACTTGCTCCCTGATGATGTGATGTCGAATGTCGATATGCTTTGCTCTTGAATGTTGAACTTTGTTGCATGAGAGAGCAATGGCACTTTTGTTATCACAATACAGAGGGATTTAGTTGAATTCAAAGCCATAGTCAGATAATTCGGATTTCATCCATAGGATTTGAGCATAACAAGATGACATGGCTATGTATTCTGCCTCTGTAGAGGATATAGACATACTCATTTGTTTCTTCGAGGACCAGCTTACAAGCTTTTCTCCTAAGAATTGAGCACCACCATACGTGCTTCGACGTGTATCTTAACACCCTGCATGGTCTGCATCTGCATATGCTGTTAGTGACATATTGGTGTCCTTCGGATACCAAAGTCCCATATTAATGGTTCCTTGGAGATACCGAAAGACCCGTTTAACCGCTTCAAGGTGCTTTTTGGTAGGCTTAGCCTGGTATCTAGCACACATGTATACGGTGAAACAGAATATCGAGTCACTGGTTGTGAGGTACATCAGGGATCCAATCATACTTCGATATTTCGTTTGATCAACCATAATCCCTGAGTGGTCCTCATCCAGTTTTGTGCGCTCCGCCATGGGAGTGTCAATAGGGTCACAAGTATCAAATCCAAATTTCTTTAAAATTTCATTAGCATATTTAGATTGATTAATAAAAATGCCTCCGGGACTTTGTAAAATTTGTAATCCTAAGAAAAATGAAATTTGTCCCATCATAGACATTTGAAATTTGGAGCCCATTTCCTTTGAAAAACGGTCACATTCATTAGGGTCGGTCGAGGCAAAAATAATATCATCAACATAGATTTGAACATGAATTAAATGTTTACGACTTTCACGGTGAACAATGTGGGATCAACTGCTCCTTTCTTTGAATCCGTTGGTTAAGGGAAACTTTGACAGTGTGTCATACCATGCCCTTGGAGCTTGTTTCAAGCCATAAAGAGCCTTCTTCAAGCGATAGACATGAGTAGGACGTTCTGGATCCACAAAACCTTCATGCTGACTGACATAAACGATTTCTTTCAGATCTCCATTAAGAAACGCATTCTTCACATCCATTTGATAAACCACCATGTTCTTGCTAGTAGCATTAGCCAAGAAGATTCTAATTGCCTCGATACGTGCAACTGGAGTAAATGATTCCTCAAAGTCAATACCCTCCTATTGACGATATCCTTTTGCAACAAGTCTTGCCTTGTTTTTCAACACATCACCATGCTCATCAAGTTTTACTTTGAAGATCCATTTGAGAGCAATGATCATAGCACAGTCAGGAGCAGGTACCAATTCCCAAACATCAAGTCGATCAAATTCATGAATTTCTTCTTGCATAGCATTGAACCAACTGTCCTCAGACATTGCGGTTTTAACATCTTTCAGTTCGACCTTTGATAATATGGAATTGAAGAAGCGCCATAAGGCATCAGTAGCAAGTTGTTTACGAGTGGATACTGGACGAGAAGGATTCCCAATAATATTGTCTAATGGATGATCGTGTGTCCATTTTCTGAAATGCTCGTGTGTTTGTGGTTGAGGAACTGATGTAGCAGAGTTGGGGTCCCCTTATGAAGATGGTTCAGATGATGGATCAGGGGCAAAAATTTTCTCAAACGGTGCATCTTTTGGAGTGGCAAAGGGTTTATCTCCATCATAGTTTCCAGAAATATTTCCATGATGTACACTCAAGGATTGAGGATTTGATGATGACAATGAGTGATCTGCAGCAGGCGCTTCTTGACTCAGTGACACAGAAACTGAAGGATTATCTATGTTGACTGGATTAAGAGCCGCCACTATTGATGGAGTAGATTGATCATTAGCAATAGGTTCATAGTATTCATCAAACATCGGATCAAACAGTTTCTTCAAATCGTCTTCAGAAGGAGGTACATTTAGAACTGCAGGTGAGGGATTTTGTACAAGAGAAGAACTAATGTGACTACTTAATGAACGTTGAGATGCGGGTCCAGAACTTTATTGTCCTGGAGCCATTTGCCCAGACAGCTCATCGAACGTGACGTGAATATATAGTTTCCATGATATCTCGGGTTCTTTTGTTGTAGATTCGGTAACCCTTCCGGTTTGGTGCATAACCCACAAAAACTCCAATGTCCGCCTTAGCTCTTAATTTACATAAATCTTGACCATCATTCATTGGATAGCATAAAGCACCGAACACACGAAGGAAAGAGAGATCAGGTTTTCGATTGTGGACAAGTTTGTATGGAGTTTGATAACATCAAATAGTCCTGAATATTAAGTGTCAATTTCCCCCGTTAATGCTCGTTATTTATATCATTTATATTGATTTACACTTGTTTTCCATTGTTTTATACTTTCAGGTAAATTGCGAGCATTGGAGCTAAAGAGACGCGGAAATGGAAACGTTACTAAGGATTTATCACAGTATGCTTATTTTGAAGAGGTTACGGCGTAACTCGTCTCTCACATTACGCCGTAACTATTGCGTGACCCTGAAGTCCAACTCATCAAGAGGTTACGGCGTAACTCCTTCCAAAGATTATGACGTAACTCCATTAGGTCAAAAGAGGTTCCACGCCGCTGATACTTACGCCGTAACTACTGCATCACTTACGACGTAACCATGTTTATTGAAGACTACGGCGTAACCACTTATAAGGTTACGCCGTAACTAGCAGATCTAGTGCATTTACGGAGAAATAGAAGGTTACGGCGTAACTCATCTTTTGGTTACGCCGTAACCCAGACCTGGCCTATAAATACCCCATGAATTCCAGCATTTCTAATCATCCCATTCCACACACAATACTCTGAGAACGTGGGAAAAAGCTCAAGGAAGGTTTAGGGAAGCATACGGAGCTGTTTCCAAGGGAGAAGTCACACCATTACGATAAGCTTTATCGTTTATTATTTCTTTTACTTTCAATTCATGTATTTCGTACCTTTGAATATTGAATTGATGTGCATGATTAATATGAGCGGCTAAGCACCCTTTGGTGCTAGCCTAGTTATGATTCCTTAATTGTTTTGTTTGCGTTTACCTTTACTTTCGTATAATTATTTCTAAGTGTATGCATGCATAGTTCTTTGGTAGTCACCCCTGGTTCGGTAGTTTTGAATGGCGGTAGAGGCCAATTGCCTAGGAGATATGACCAACTGACCCTAGGTGAGCGGACTGAGACGGGAAGGGTAAGATATGACCAACTGACGACCCTTTCTACTTGTGCGATTTGACCAACTGATCACCTATCGTTTGGATGAACTTAAGAATTGGGGAGTGTAGTGTCTAAGTTCCTAACGGCCGGGCACTCACTATTTAGAATCTAGCATGTAGCGGTACTTAATGACTCGGCTTAGGGGACCAGGAACAATAGGACTTATGACGGTGCCCCTGATTTCTCCTGTGGTGGCATCTTTGCTGATAGGTTAGGGCGAATTGACCAAATGCTGTCCTCTCGAATTTGACCCCACCTTAAGTAATTGGAAGTAGGTAGACGTAAACATTACTAGTTAGGAGGATTAACTAGGTTAGCACCACTATTCCTCTATTGATTTCCCTTCTACCATTTATTTGCTTTCATATTCTGCATTAGTAGTTTAATTAATTAAATCCCTATCAAACCATTTATATTCTGTGACAATTAGACTTAGTAAATATCCGACACACATAGCTCTTGGGACGACCTCGGCTTTACCATTTACTACACTACACACGACCGGGTACACTGCCCATTAGTGCATTAGGGTAGACCATAGGTATAGCGAGACACTATAAATATTAAGACCTGGTCAGTAAAACCTGCATCAAGTTTTTGGCGCCGCTACCGGGGAGCTATATTAGGATTAATATTAAGTCTTTCATTTCATTTTTAAATTTTTCTCACAATCACATTTCAAGTTTTCAGGTACCATGGAAGCCATTAACATCGATAATCTCACTCTCGAGGAATATTTGGCATTGACGAGAGAAGAACAAGGGCCAGGGATTGTAAGGCCAGCCATTGCAGAAGATGCTCAATTCAAAATCAAACCTCAATTCATGAGGGAATTACGTACTAACCCCTTCTCTGGAAGCATCGCCGATGATGCCCATGAACATGTAGACAACGTCGAATACATTGTCAGCCTATTCAAAATTCCTAGAGTCTCACACGATGCTATAATGCTATGAGTATTCCCTATTTCTCTTACGGGTTTGCAAAAGATGGGTCGATCAATTACCTGCAGGGACTGTCAACACTTGGCCTATCTTAAAAAAATATTTCATTCAGAGATATTGTCCTCCATCAAAGACGGCCAAGCAAATGGAAGAAATTCATAACTTCAAGCAAGAGGGAGATGAAACATTGTACCAAGCTTGGGAAAGATACAACGAATTGTTATACAAGTGCCCTACTCACGATCTTAACAGCCAACAAAAAGTGAACGTGTTTTACAAGGGACTGAACATCTCTTCAAGACAAATGATTGATTCTCAAGGGCCAATTCCTAGTATGACACCCACCATGGCTTTGGAAACTATTCAAAAAATTGCAGACCACTCTCACAAATGGCACAATGGGGGAAGCAACCGTAGTAAAAATAATGATATTGAGGGCCTTGCAGCAATAAAAAACAAATTAGAGAACCTTGGAAGAGAAATGAAGAGGCTCAAGGAAAATGTGCATTCCATTCAACTGGAACGAGATGGGGTCACCTTCAAAAAATTGTTCCTCCAATGAAGAAGTTAAAAGGATCGGTGAAGTAAACTATGGAAAATAATTCCCTTTCAAAAGCTACAATAATTACGGACCTAGGTACCGTGAAAAATCCCCAGGTTCTACACAAAATCAACAATAATACTCTTAAACCAAGTCTTGATGAAATAATGCACCGACACATTGAAGAATCGACAAAAAAGGAAGATAGGCTCAAGGAATGGATGACCAAAGTTAAGGAGGACACCAATATGAACCTACGTAACCAAGATGCTGCAATTAAGAACCTCGAGACACAAATTGGACAATTAGCTAAGAACCTCACAACAAGTAATGCTAAAGCCACTTCCTGCAAAGCCATATTTGCGCAGGATAAAGCAAAAAAAGAGCAATGCACATCCTCTATCACTAATGATCTCTCTGGGATTAATTACCTAAGAGAGGATGATAAAACTGAAGACGACGAGTTCCTACCTAGCCAACTTCCTGAGAAGCTGCAGTACCAGGAAAGTTTTCTTCTCCCTTGCACTATTGGTAATATTAAGATTCCCGCATTAGCTGATTTAGGGGTTGGGGTTAACCTTATCTCATCTACTTTATTCGAAAAAATCAAACTTACCAATTTAAAAGAAACAACTATTATGATTGAAATGGCGACTCCTCTAAGGGTACTGCACGGGGGATTGTGAACAATGTGCTTTTGAAAATTGGAAAATTTTTCTTCCCACCGATTTTGTAGTTATTGACATGGGAAAGCGGGAGGCTTACAACTTGATTGTTGGAAGACCTTTTACGCCACCAGAGCTCAAATTATGGTTTTTGAAAAACAAATTTCCTTGGGAACCGAGAAGGAATGAATAACTTTTAGTATGAACGAGCATTTAAAACCAAAACGAAATTTCTAATAATGTTCAATCAATAAACCCCACTCTACACTCTAAGCCTATTACTGACAATCATAAAGATAGTGTTGATCATGTAGCGTAAAAGGGATGAAATTGTTCATTGCATTGAAGAAACTCTGAGTCCTAATAAACACTTTTGCAACTCGATGTTAACCAAAGAATGCAAATCGACATGGCCACCATTTACTCGTCCTCAAAAATGTAAAAGAAAAGTTAATGAATGGATTTACCCTCATAAGGGAGAGAAACATGATGTTGAATTAGCATTGGAAGATTGGTACAAATTAAAGTTTGGAAGCTCGAAATTGATTAAGGAACTGGTCGAGCAGTATGGGTGCAACCATATCACCGACATCATAGGCGAACAAGATCAAACATCGGCATTCGATAATATTATTAAAGAGGATGACCATGGAGAATCATGTGATAAATGGCTTTCACATAAGTTGGGAACATTTGGGCTCAATAATTCTACAAGAAAAAAAGGCTTGATAATTGGATGAATGAACACCAACGAGTAATGGAAGTGGGGATGTTCAAAGACCCCCATAGGAGCCCCGCGGCTCTAAGTCTAACTTAAAGACTCGTTAATAAAGAAAAGTGCTCTTTCGGGAGACAACCAGAATTATCCCTTTCTTTTGTTTTTATTTCCTTTCTGTTGGGTTTTGTGTTTTCTAACCATTTTGCAGGAGACAATGAAGTAATTACTGCTGCGATTCTTGATCGAGAGAGTTACTAACTCATCTTGGTGACTACGCCGTAACCAACCTTTTAGCAGCAGAATTCTTGACGCATTACCAATTACGCAGTAATACCATCTCTGGTTACTGTAACTATTCGCTTCTCAGCTCATACCAGGTTTTGCAAGTTACAGCGTAACTCTCTTATTGTAGTTACGACGTAACTCTCCTCTGCTTTAATTCTTTCATTTTAAAACACAGTAACCTTGTATTAGTTTTTAAATGAACTTTGTAGGTGTGTTCCTTGTAAACCCTCACGAGACTTCACTCGTCCACTTGGGACACCAAGTGGTTTAAAAGGATTGTTGCATTAAGCTAAATGCAACCGTGATTCCTACGAAAGTGAGTTAGGTTTATTTTTCATTTTATTTTTCTTTTTAGAATTATGCTTGTCGGTATTGTGATTTCAAGGATTGAAGTTTGTTCATGACGCTTTAACGAAGGCACGATCCTTTCTCGTGGGCCTTCTTCTTTTGGAGCAAATTTCAAGGAAGTTCTCGCTCTAATTCTACCTTTCTCTTCACCTTTATTTTAATGCCTAGTACAAAGGGGACTTTGTACAATTCAAGTGGGGGCGGGTAGAATTATCTCTTGAACATTATTTCGCCCTGATTTTTCTTGTTTATTTAGAAAAATTATGCCATTTTTTATATTTTGACATGTTTTTCCGAACCTAACTAGATTAGACCTTAGCCGAGCACATACAACCCTTGATATTACATGGTGAGATTTGCCTTATCTGTTTCCTATATTTTACCCCAAATCCACCAAATTATGAGTGTGCCGATAGCTTGTAAACTTTAGAACTTGGCCTTTGCATCATTTCGAGACCATAGACGAGGTATGTTGAGTTAGCTCGATGTATTTGGACTTTTCAGTTTTAGAAGGCAGTATTATAGGATTATCACCCAAACAGCCTACCATTGTGAGTCTATCGATTAGTCACCTCGACTTTTCGACCCCCATGTGAAACCCTTTTGTTGCACTCCCCTTTAGTGCAAGATACCCCTAGATACACCCTTATGAGCCATTCCTTTCATTTTGTCACCCCAATATATTGTTTCATTACACCCTTACACCTTAGCCTACCCTGTAGTCTTTATTGGTAATTGGGAAGTCATCATTTGTCTAAGTTCAAGGTTCGAGTGGAAAGGTTTGGAAATCACGCTTTCATCGACAACAATTATGAAGATCATTGAAGAACCCCCGAATTCCCATTGTTCATCTCAAGTGGGGGGATGTTATGTTATCATGTTTTGTTAAAAAAAAAGTTGATTGAGTATGATTTTGTAAAGTGCGATGTTATAAGCACTATAGTATGAGCTTTATTGTTTAGTATCGAGGAGGCTACCTCGGTCACGACGTCCTCTAATGACACATCTACCTTGCATTTCATGATTCGGTCTCTAGACTTCTAAGCTTGAACTTTGGGCGGACGGTAAGTGGTGATGACTTAGTTATAGATATAGACTACATGCTTGTTTTTCATTTTACACCAATTATACATCACATGTCTTATCCTACCCTTTAGTCATGAAGCATGTCTAGGTGATGCAGCGAGCAATCTTTGGTGTCTTGGCCATGGATTTGGTCATGTATCATTGATTTTGTCCACTTCGCCGTGACATGTTAGTAATGACAAGTCACCCCTTAACATTTGTCGTGTCTACCCATATTGCCTTCGAGAATTGTTTAGCCCTTAACTCTAGTGGTGGAGATTTGTGTAACCGCCAAGCTTATGATAGAATACATGCTATGACTGTGTGATTGAGTGATCACCCCGAAATAGACACTTAGAATAGTTGAGAGATTTGAGTGTTTGTTCCCCTTTCGCGAGATGTTCGGCTTTGTTTTATTCTAGCATAAGGGATTTGTAAACTCATATTTTCAAGGTTTTAGAAGATATCTTTTTAGGAATCTATCTAATAAGATCTACTTGAGGGCAAGTAGAGTTAGAGTGGGGGGATATTTGATAACATCAAATAGTCCTGAATATTAAGTGTCAATTTCCCCCGTTAATGCTCGTTATTTATATCATTTATATGGATTTACGCTTGTTTTCCATTGTTTTACACTTTCAGGTAAATTACGAGCATTGGAGCTAAAGAGACGCGGAAATGGAAACGTTACTAAGGATTTATCACAGTATGCTTATTTTGAAGAGGTTACGGCGTAACTCGTCTCTCACATTACTGCCGTAACTATTGTGTGACCACCTCAAGTCCAACTCATCAAGTGGTTACGGTGTAACTCCTTCCAAAGATTACGACGTAACTCTATTAGGTCAAAAGAGGTTCCACGCCGCAGATACTTACGCCGTAACTCTTGCATCACTACGGCGTAACCAAGTTTATTGAATACTACGGCGTAACCACTTATAAGGTTACGCCGTAACTAGCAGATCTAGTGCATTTACGGAGAAATAGAAGGTTACGGCGTAACTCATCTTTTGGTTACGCCGTAACCCACTGCCTATAAATACCCCACCTAATTCTAGCATTTCTAATCATCCCATTCTACACACAATACTCTGAGAACGTGGGAAAAAGCTCAAGGAAGGTCTAGGGAAGCATACGGAGCTTTTTCCAAGGGAGAAGTCACACCATTACGATAAGCTTTAGCGTTTATTATTTCTTTACTTTCAATTCATGTATTTCGTACCTTTGAATATTGAAGTGATGTGCATGATTAATATGAGTGGCTAAGCACCCTTTGGTGCTATCCTAGTTATGATTCCTTAATTGTTTTTTTGCGTTGACCTTTACTCGTAAAATTATTTCTAAGTGTATGCATGCATAGTTCTTTGGTAGTCACCCCCGGTTCGGTAGTTTTGAATGGCGGTAGAGGCCAATTGCCTAGGAGATATGACCAACTGAATCCCTAGGTGAGCGGAGAGACGGGAAGGGTAAGATATGACCAACCCGACGACCACTTTCTACTTGTGCGATATGACCAACTGATCACCTATCGTTTGGATGAACTTAAGAATTGGGGGTGTAGTGTCTAAGTTCCTAACGATCGGGCACTCACTATTTAGAATCTAGCATGTAGCGGTACTTAATGACTTCGGCTTAGGGACCGTGAACAATGGACTTATGACGGTGCGCTGATTTCTCTGTGGTGGCATCTTTCCGATAGGTTAGGCGTAATTGACCAAATGTTGTCCTCTCAATTTGACCCCACCAAGTAATTGGAAGTAGGTAAACGTAAACATTACTAGTTAGGAGGATTAACTAGGTTAGCACCACTATTCCTCTATTGATTTCCCTTCTACCATTTATTTGCTTTCATATTCTGCATTAGTAGTTTAATTAATTAAATCCCTATCAAACCATTTATATTATGTGACAATTAGACTTAGTAATTATCCGACACACATGGCTCTTGGGACGACCTCGGCTTTACCATTTACTACACTACACACGACCGGGTACACTGCCCGTTAGTGAATTAGGGTAGACCATAGGTATAGCGAGACACTATAAATATTAAGACCTGATCAGTAAAACCTGCATCAGAGTTTTTCCATGAGTGGTGTGGATAAGGGAACAGTTTTGGGTGTAGAAAGCAGTGGCAATGGCTTCAGCCCAGAGAAACATTGGAACCTTTGAGTAAATTAGCATAGTTCTTGCAGCTTCCACAAGAGTCCGATTTCGTCTTTCAACTACACCGCTCTGTTGAGGAGTAAGTAGAACATTTCTTTGATGGCTGATTCCAATGCTTTCATAAAACTGACTTAGTTCTTTGTTAACAAACTTCGGTTCCATTGTTCGTTCGAATAATTCTACTTGTCCTTGTTAAGTCAAACCTGCGACTTTGTTTATTAAGTTTGATGATGACATCCGAGTTTCATCTTTTGTCCTCAAACTTAACCCAAGTAAATCGAGAGTAGTCATCAACAAAGACTAACACATATTTCTTCCCATTTATCGTTTGCACTCTCATGGGTCCTGTAAGTCCATATGAAGAGTATGTAGAACTTCCATAATCCGAGTTTGCGAGGTTTGGGTTTATGGGCATATTTCTTACTTTTCCCAATTGGCATGCTGAACAAAGATGATCTTTCTCATATTTCAATCTGGGCAAACCTCTTACAAGATCCTTTCTAGAAGATCATTTATGGTTCCGAAGTTCAAATGATTGAGACGACGATGCCATAACCATGACTTTGTTTTGAAGCCTTTGACAACAAGCGATTGAGAGGACTTCATCATTTTTTCGATAGAGATGGTGTACAAATTGGTTCCACGAGTTCCTTTCAAAAGTTCAACACCATCTAGTTCTCTAACGAAGCATGTATGTTTTCTAAAGGCCACCTCTAGATCAGAATCACAAAATTGACCAACATAAAACAAATTGTGACCAAGACCTTCAACATAATATACCCTAGAAATTACACTATCTCCAACAACATAATCTTCGTAACCCATAATTGCCCCAAAATGGTCATTCCCGAATCTAACAGTCCCAATGAATTTACTCACGAAGTTCATGAGCGTGGCGATCTCCGGTCATATGCTTGGAACAACTGAGTCCGTGTACTACGAGCGATTTAAACGACTGCAGCTTGAACACATACAAGAATGGATGACTGGAAAATTGGGATCCCCATGCGAGAATGGGTTCCACTTGGTTAGTAAATGAGATTGGAAAACCCACATCAGAAGCAGAAACAATTATATCATTAGAGGTAGATGTCGGACTAGTAGTAACAGTAGATCTATTCTAAGTATGTTCACTTCTTAAAGGTATAGTTCTACCAAGAGGCATCCATTTTCTAATGGGCATTGATCTAGATAATTTAGGGCACAACTCATTAAGATTGAATTTACGCCAGTTAGGTATCCATTGATAACCTACATTACTAAATTTTCTTCTTGTTGGTTTCCAATGTTTTCTAGCCTTCTTCCACCTTGGTTTTCGACCTTCTTATCCTGCTTTCTAGTGTTAACATTTTTACCGTAGATTTGATAGCATTACTCAAATCATTCACAACACATTCATGATTAATACCATAAATCAAGCATTCATTACATGTTTTGCAAGTAGTAGCAGTAATTGAATTAATTACGATGCGCTTATAGCTAATACTAGAATCAACAAGATTTGTCTTATTCAACACAAACTTATTGTTCCTAGGGTGGTCTTCTACTTTCTTCCATTGATCACTCTTAGCTTGCGAGGTCCTATCTTGCTTTGTATTTCATGGAGGCTTTGACTCGCTTGCCTTGGTGTCACTGATTACTCTGTGGGGAATGATGTGAACATTAGTTGGTTTTGCTACTCTTTGCATTCCTCGATCTAGAAGTCTTTGGGATCGAAATCTTGGCAGCAATCAAAGTTCACATGTTTTACTTTAGGCATAGAACATGGCATAATGACTTTATCTTTAGTACAAAAGGATTTAGGGCATGTTGCTCTTAAACATTCTAAAAGCTCCTGAGATCGTTTGGCATATAAGCATGCATACCTAACTTCTCTATCAAGTGGTTTATTTATGCTATCCTCTTCGACAATCTCACGGAGACATTCTAAACTATCCTTAAGATACGAAAAATATTCTTGACACACAAGTTCGTTATTTCTAAGATGAGGGGAATATACTTTACGGTCACAGCATACTTAGAATCCTTGAGATGCCTTTGATACAGATTCTCATCACCGACAATTGGCATTTTCCCTTTTACCTGACTCTTCAGATTCTCAATTTCCTTTTGTAAAGAAGTTATTTTTTTATTGTTCTTGTCACGAGTGACTTTCATTGAATCATATAATTCTTTGAAGTGTTGTTTAACCTTTTCATTTTCTTCTAGAAAACTTTCATTTTCTTGTTGTAAAACGTTAATGATTTTTTGAAGATGAAAGTTTTGAGAATTCTGAGAATCTAACGGAGAAGGCATTTGGGAGCCATTCACATTATTCTTTTCACCCTTCAATTGTGAAATTTGGGTTTTCAATCTTCTGATCGTGTTACAATGAGCTCGAATCATTCGATCCACGTTTGCTTATTTCAAAAACTGCATCAAACTCAGGAGCATTCGAGGATGTCTTGACATTTGAGGTTTTAACATTTTATTTGAGATGTTGATATTTTAATTGCAAAGCAAAATGTTCAACTTCCAGCTTAGAAAAATGTTTTACCAAGTTATCATGATCATCATGTTCTATTTTCTAATTCAGTTTTGAATTTTTGTTTTCAAGCTCAACGACACGATCATGGGAAACTTTCAAAGCAATAGATAATTCATGATATTGAGAAGCAATAATAGAATAATTAGTAACAGTATAGAACACATCTTGAGCAACACAACTAGAAATCAAGTTCTCATTTAAGATATGCATATTCTTCCTTTCAATTTCATTACATTTGAGTTCACGTTCATAATCATTGACCTCAATTTCCATTTCATTAAACACTCTTTTCATGTCTTTAACCTCAGTGTCAATTGCCTTTTGAAGAGACTCAAATTGATCTTTTAATTGTTTAAAGAAAGGCATGACCTCTGTTAAATAACACTTCTTAGTTTGTTCAAAACCCCTTTCCCCTTCTGTAATCCCTGTGGGTGTAATTCTTTTTTTACATGTTTTCTCAAAGTCAACAAACAATTGATAGACTACGTATAGACTGATTAAAGTCTTGCTTTGAGTAGAAAGAGTTCTGGGCACTAAATGCATAGGTGTATTAGGGGGAGACACAGTGGCTGGAGGCATTCTCCTACATGGAGGATTCTTCTCAATCAGGTTATCCATTTTTTGTTTATCCAAATCTTTCTTCCATAATACTTGCTCAGGGGTTAATTGAGTTTGAGGTTTAAACTTATTCAGGGCTATCCAGTTTTCTTTTGTGTAATCATGGTGTTTAAACGTTATTTTATGCTTTGTACACTTAGGATCATTTAACTTCTTTGCCATTTTCTCCCTAGAGGCATCTTCTAATTTTCTATCCTCATCAGTGCTTCCTATACATGATGGTGTTTGCCTAGGCTTAAGAATCTCATTACCATCATATACTACCTTTTGTGCAGCTCTAGCAACTTTTCCATACTCGAGATTGGGTACCTCTACAAGGGGAATACTATGCTTATCGCTTAAGACTCTATGCTTAGTGATCATGTGAGCAGTCTGAATGGTGTTCCCTTGTATGTACAGTTTGTTCTCAAGTTTGTTTTTCAAAGGTTTTAAGTTGGAAAAAGTCATTTAAAAGTTTTGATTCCTTAGCAAGAAACTCTGTTTAAGCACCTTTACATTTTCTTGAAGTTCTTGCTTTTGCTTAACGGTTTTATTGAGCTTTTCTTGTAAGGAGTTTAACTCTTGTTTTAACATTTCTTCCCTAAAGTTACATTTTACGATAATTGTATGCGATTTGGAAATCCATCTCCTGCTCACGGTTAGTCAATTCAAACTTAGCCCGTTGTTCATATATAGCAACTTGTTCCTTATAGGCATTGATTCAGCCGAGGTTATAGAATCATAAGGGGCACATGCAGTGTATTCATCAAAAATATAGTCATCATTGTCTGCAGAAGATGCATTACTTGGTACAATTTCACTTTCATTTTGTTTCACATATTGATCATATGGGACAACATTGCTATTACCCATATTTTCAATATCTGATTCAATAATTTCCGTTGATTGTACCTTGTCGTGTATCTATTGCACATCAATTTCATCGTATAGTTTCAATACCTCTGATATGATTGATTCCTTGGAGGGACTGGCATCTTGTGGTGAATGAGCCTTTGGAGAGACCAATGGTGAGATACTAGCCATGAAGATGGTCTGGGCAGTAGGTTCATCATCGACATCAGAGTCAAATGCATCACAATCTGCAACTTGAAATGCATTTGGATTGTTGTGTCCCATACCCTGCACTGGTTGTTCATCCACATCTGCATTGTAAGTTTTGGCATTCCCCTCAATAAGAAACAACAACTCTTCCTTATCCAATCTTTACTCCATTATCTTGAGCTTGTACCAGCATCATTTTTTCCTTGAAGTACTCTGCATTTTGTGGACGTTTAGGAGAAGTGCAGTTCCTCGCAATTTATCCTTCTCCACCACAGTTGTAACACTTGATTGGCTTCCCGTGACCTTGAGCCATGTTCCTTCCTCGATTCTGATTGCCCACATATCCTCCACCTACACCAGCATTTCCATAACCCCCTCTTGCCATTCCTTGTTCATTATGTCGTCCTTGCACATTTTGTACAACTACCTTTCCTTCTTTGATTGTGGAGATTGGAAGCGGTTCTGAGATGATTGTTGGTGTGTGGAGTGAAGTTCAGGTTTTGCTTAACCATTAAAGCCAATTGATTAACAAGATGTTCCAAGAATGTGTCTGAATCTTGAGGTTTATACCCTGTATCTGGAATGAGTTTGTGATTGCCATTTCCAGTTGGTATGACTTGTGATGTTTTGGTGGTTATTCCTACATTTGTCTATAATGCAGTTGAATCATTTGACGAGCTTGCATCTCCAGAATTGGTCTTGAACTTTTCCAAGATCATTCGTTCAAACACAACATGTTTCTCATTTTGAATCAAGTATGCATACAATTTCTCGTAGTTTGTGTTCCTCAATCCTTTGTTTAGCTTGACTGCAGTGACAAATTTGTGCCATCCGGGATTCATGTTGTTCACAAACTTTGAATTGAGCTGGATATTTGGCATGGTCATTTTGATATTCCTCATGTCATTCACAAGCTTGTGGAATCTCACATAATATTCGATGCTTCCCTCGGATTCATCTTAAAGTTCTCAAAGTCATCATACAACGAGATTCCGCGTCTTCTATAGTCAATTCAGAACCAGAGAGAAGCATCTTAACATTGTCCCATACTGCCTTCGCTTCATTGTTGTGATTGATCAACTTGTAAATGTCCTTAGGTAAACCACGAAGTATGATGTTTGAATCCTGATGCGCATCGTGATCTCTTCTTCTCCTTATCGATAAGTTCATCATCACGTCTTTGGTCTATCCAATCCTAATATAAGCTGAACCATCACCGCGGTTTCAAGAATGTCTCTGGTAGTCTCAACTTGATATGGTCCTTCATCAATTGATTTGAGGATATTGACCCCATTTTCCTTTCCTAAGCAAGTATAGTCGATTCTTTGAGCCCAAGAGTCATAATCGGTTATATCCGCATGGGAGGACGAGTATCGAGATCCTGCGGCAACGTCATCATCAACATAAGAAGTGATTGTAGACATGATTACAGATTCTACGGGATTTTACTATTCTTTGATTAAACCGGAAATAGATTCTTTCCGCGAGATTTTACTAAATCAAAAGAGAAACGATAAACGTAACACGAAGAAATGACAAGTCTCAATAGACAAGTTGCACACTTGACAAGTCGCACCCAAGACAACTTGCACCCAAGACAACTCGCACCACTTAGACAACTTCATGCAGGCCAAGACAAGTCGCAGTATATAACAAGTGGTAGTACAAGACAACTCGCACCCTGATTACCAACTTGCTTAAACGACAACTCGCTTATTAGACAAATCGCATAAGACACAAATCGCATATGCTGACAACTCGCATAGTACAGAAGTACACCCACTACTTCCATTATTTTGTCCTTTCTTGTCGTTTTGTCTCAATAGCCAACTCGCATATAAGACAACTCGCTTCACAAATTGTGACAAGTCGCATACAATATGTGACAAGTCGCTTAATAAGCATACAGAAGAGACAACTCGCATCAAAATTAGGCCAACTCCCATCAAAGAAAAACAATCCGAGACTCAACTCGCATCCAAGATACTTTCAAAAACACCACTTTTTAATCCAAAAACAACTTAACCACGATGATTCAAACCTTCCAAACCAAAACCTAAACACTTATAATGATTCTAAACACAAAAGTACTATCAAAATCCAAACTTTAACACAAGAAATGATCCAAATGATGCAAACTACTCTAAACTCATTCAAACCCAAAAACCTTATGAAAACCACTAGAAATTCAAGAACATGAAAGATGAGTGATCAAACCATGGCTCTTGATACCATTTGTAACATATTGGATTTCATAAATACATAAACACACAAATCAATGAGGAGTATGAATTGAGTTCTAGAGAGAGAAAGTAAAGAGAGTTGGGAACTTAGTGAGACAAAGAAAAATGACATTGAAAGCTCCAACCCTTTGCCTTGCTAGGAAAAGGGTATTTATAGTTACAAGCTTAGACGCCTTCCTTGGTACGTGGATCGGCATACAGTGGGTAAAGACCCGTCCGTCCTCCACGGTGTTACTTAACAAACTAATTACTAACACTAAAATGACTACGACTACGAGCTTTCTAACGATTACATATACTTGAGGTGACTGACTCTTTAACTACCGGATTTTCTAAATCCTAACACTCTCTTAGAGTTCCAGCGGACCTTAACAATAGGGATTCGACTTTGTTTCAGATTTTTGACCTCGCGGTCCATGATTTCTACGGGTTCTTCTATGAAATTGAGCTTATCGTCCAAGTGAAGCTCTTTCATAGGGATGACGAGAGATTCGTCGGATAATCATTTCTTAAGATTTGAGACATGGAAGGTGTTATGTACATTACTGAGCTCTTCCGGAAGCTTAATTCTGTAAGTGTTGTTCGCGTTTCACAAGTAACTTAAAAACAAAGAAAACTACTAATTGTGAATCATGACTGAAGTAATGCAAGTAAAGATAAGTTTTAGCAAGATAAACACACTGAGTAATTTTCAACGTTTATATTCTTTATTAAAACGAATCAAAAAGAATACATTACCCGAGTACTTGCGGAATAGTACTTGGGATTGAAATAACAAGTATGGTGTAACTCCTCACGAAGCTTAGGCTAAGTCTAAGCATAACTATTCAGGTACCACTAAGCTATCTGAGGGACATAGTCGTATTTGGAGGAGTGAAAGATTGCTTGTGTGTGTTTTTCACAATTGATTGCACAAGCTTGAAAATCTTTCACTCCATCTCTTATGGCTATTTATACATGTATGGTTTTTAACTATATCCTAAAGGACAAACTGACAGGTTACAGAAGACAAAATACTGATGTATTTTGTCTCTGTTTACAATGGCTATTTAGAGTAAGTGACAAGGTTGCTTTCTTCTTGTTAGTGATGACACTGAGCCTGGTAGTTAGCGATTCAGGGAAAGTTTGAATTTTGTTGATAAGGACTTCGTCTTATCTGTTCAAACTTATCCCGCCTTGTCCCGCTCATTCTTGATCTCTTTAGCCTCTTTATCTTGATTATGTCTTGATGATAGTAGTTGGTGAGGAATTTTGGGATTCAGTGAGTTATTGGCATCACTCACTAAATCCACCATCTTCTTCTTGACTCAGTCTTCACCCCTTAAGTTCCGCCTTATTGAGTGAAGAGACTTCTTTGTCTCTTACTGAGTATCCCAAAGACAGCTCACTGAATGGCTTTGCGCTCAGTGACTTGTTTGTGTTTAAGGATCTAAACACTTAGGGTATTTTCTATTCAAATCCTAGAATTAAGGGGTTTTGGTATTTACTGAACCCAACAGTCTCCCCCCATTTGGATATACAAATAGCCTAAGTGTTTGATCAGTGTAAGTGAGCAAATGGCTTCTTCTTACACTGAGTGTACTAATGAACATAATAAGAAACATTGAATTTTTTAACAAAACATGCGTCGTTTATTCATAAGATTATACAGTTCCTATCACTAATACAAAAGAAGAAATGATTAGTTTCAATGATGTCAACCAAGGTGGATTCCCAGTGCTTCTAGCTTTGGCTTCTTGGAAAGTAGAGTTGCTTTGTCAGGATGATCTCTCACTTTGGCATTGAGGTCGCACAAAACACGATGTTTAGGAGAAATTTGAGAGGCTACTGTTATGTAACTCAGCATTGTAGCTACAACTGCCTGATCGATATCACTCCACCTTTGAAATGTTGGGTTTCCATATACATCAATGAAGAAGAGTCCTCTTTCAGGCTCTTCAATGACCAATCAATTCACAAATTTTACCCCTGCAGGCAGCTCTCTATTACAATCGAAACCAAGGACCTTAGCTTCAGGCTCAGATTCAACTCTCTTCCTTTTTCTTTGTGATGACTGAGATTGAGATCCTTGAGCTTCAAGGAGAGCTGATTGTATTCCAAGTTGAGTTGGTGCATCCCTTAGTCTTTCGTACCTTAAAAGCTGAGAGACTTCATCAAATCCTTGACAACCACATTTTTCTTCTTTTCAATAATAGGGCCAAGTTCATCAAGTTCAGTGATCCCAAAGTCAGTGAATTTAAACGGATCATGAACTTCAAAATCTCTCTTGTTATCCGCCTATAGACATTCATTACCAGTGGTTTGGATCTGGGGATGATTTTCACATCAGTGATTTTCTCAGGGGCCCTTCTGCTTGTCATGGTCCAATTGTAGTGATCGATCCTTTCTTTCCTTATTGTAGCATCCTTCTTGTTCTTTTCATCTAGTCTTTTTCTTAGGGCAATCATCTCAGCAACTTTAGCTTCTTTAAACTTAAGACCATCTTATCCCTTTTTCAGTGTCTTTGTATCGATCCCTATCTTCTCGGCTTCCTCATGAACCACTTTAACCAAGGCATCTTTGCTTATTTGCTCCTCCTCAGCCAGTTTCTTGATTTTGTCTTCCTTCTCAAGATAGGCATTTAGTTGGTCGGGAGTGAACAAGTACTTTTTGTCACCAATCTCATAAGGAATCTTGACTGGCTCAGGGTTGATCATGATACCTTTTCCCTTGTCCTGAGGAGGAACTGATGAGGAAGTTGTTGACATTACTGGGGGTGTAGTTGTGACCACTGGTGTTGTTGTTGCTGTTGTCACTGAGATTGTTGTGATTTGTGTTCCTGATGGTGGGATGGATGAGATGGGTGTTGCAGATACATGTTGATATGGCTCCCCCTCAGTGTGAGAGGAAGTCCCTTCAGTAGCTCTCTCCCTCTCAACTGTTGCCTTGGCTCGGTGAGAGCAAGAGTTGTTTGTGTCACTGAGGGAGAAGGAGCAGCTTGACCCTTGAGGGCTTGATAGATCTCCAAGACCATGGACTTGATGCTTGATGTATCTTGTTGCAGATTTGTGAAATTTTCATCTTGGCCTGAGATGTTTCCAGTGTTGTCATTCTAGGCCCGAGATTCCAGGCCATAGAAGAAGAGGATTTAGCCAGATCCGCAACCATTGTATCCAGTGAGCCCAAGATGAATTTGAATAGCACTTTACCTGAGAGGAGGTAAGACCCTGAACATTTGTAGTGTTAAGCATTGTGATGAGTTCAGTGAGACTGGAGGAGTTCTTCATGTAGGTCTCCGTAGCCTCAAGCACTTTGGAGTTTAGTGCAGGGTCTTCTTTGACAAATTCTTTGATTTCATCCAGCTTAGTGTGAGCATCCTGAAAGGTTTGGAGAAACTTCTTCAGGTTGTCATCTAGCTTGTCAAGATCGTCATAGATGAAAACCCTATGCTCATCATTGTTCTCATGGTTAGCAACCTCTTCAGCTTTCAGATCGGCATAACTTGCTGCTGCTTCAACATGCTGATCCCAGAGTATCAAGTAACACCAGTATAGCCTAATTGTAGCCCTTTTAACCACATGACAAGCTGCCTTTCGGTGAGTGGAAGAGTGTTGTCATATTGCTTCGATTCGTCGAGGGAGGTTAAAGAGTGCGAGGAAGCATAGGAGTCATCATCACTTGAAAGGGTGACTCCTCGGGGCTTCTTTGGATCAGGTGATGTTCTTGTTCTTGTTGTTGAACATCGGCGTCCATTTCTTCTCCAGCGAAAAAATCTCTTCCTCCTTGTCGTGACTATTTCTTCATCGAAAACGATGTCATTAACTTACCCGATAAGAAGACAAGTGGAGGTGATGGGCTCCATATCGTGGGTGGTTTTTCCCCGAGTCTTTGTCCCCGGTGACCCCTCGGATTAATCGATGGGTTTTTTCGAGTGTCTTCTTCGGAGTCTGGATTGGTAGTGAGTTCCGTATCAGAGACACTGATGGGTTTTTCCCAGTGTCTTCTCCGGAGTCTGGATTGGTAGTGAGTTCCGTATCGGCGAGTTGTTCCTTTCCCTCTGAGTCTTTGTCCCTCGATGCTCCTTCAAGCACTGGTGGGTGTTTCCCAATGCCATCCTTAGAAGAAGTGGCAGTTATATCCCTATCAGTGGGTTGTTTGTTTCCCCCTGAGTCTTTGGGATCAATCATTGTGCCCTCAGACAAAAGCTTTGATTTGCGAATGTCCTCATTAGGCTAAGTGGAAGGCGTTCCCCTACCAGCGGGTTGTATGTTTCCCTCTGGATCTTGGGGAGTAGTCTGTGGGACCAAGGGCACTGAATGTGATGTATCAGTTTCCTTCGTTGTCACCAGGGTGGATGTTGTTTGGTCGCCCGTAGGTGTCTTATCAGTGTGGGGCTTTCTTTGCCTTTTAGGCTGTGCTCCAGAAGCCTCAGGGCCCTGAGGCTTGGGTTTGGTTTTATTCCCAGTCTGAGACTTCCCATTTCTCTTTTTGAGAGCAGGGTTTGGAGACACTGAGTCCCTCTGGTTGTTTACAACAACCATATGGGCCGTCAATTCTATTTCAGTGACAAGGGATGGGTCATTTTGAAAATTTGAGGGGCTCATGTGGCAAGTAAAGCGCCATATTTATATTTCTGAGGATAATTGCAACCAAGTAACACTTGTAAAGCACATGAGACAAACCTAGGGTACGAAACGTATTTCGCCCTAGTTTTGCTCTGTAGCTTGGTTACGAGATCACTATAAATGATCTCCCCAATGTCGACATCAGTCCCAGTCATCAAATTTTGTATGCCATCATCAACTGAATAGAATTAATTTGTTCAGTGGATGAATGTTTCCCGCCGAGAACCTGAATCACGAAAGTGAACAGGATCTTCCAAGCCACGGGAAAAGAGTTCTTGGTGACTGGGTTTTGACAAAAATTTTGTATCCAAAACAATTTTACCCAACTCAGCCTTAATAGTGGCTGGGTCAGGGTGAGCAACATATTTTTCTGGATTATAGTCAAGCCTTGTAGAGGTACAAAAAGTTTATAGTCCAAGGTGACCGATTGTTCCCCATTTAAAATTGAGAATTTGATGAGAAACTCCCTGAGGGGTCTAAGGTTTGTCTCATCAGTTGAGGGTGTCGGTTCATAGGCCACTGCAGTTGCCCAAAACTCCCTGAGGAGGTTTTGGTACAGTATAGAAGGGGACTGAACAAAGGCCTTTTTCAATGGGCAGTTTAGCAAAAACTTCATGATTCCCTTATAGGCTGGGACATCATGTGGGTATTCAAAATTGCCTATAACATTATTTGTTTTAAACTCAACATTGTCAAGATCGCCTACCCACTGAGGTGCAAACTGGAGACTTTGTGTTCTTGTCATTTCCATCAAAAAAAATTTAGGGTTTTTGATAACTTTTGACAAGAACAATCAAAGAGGTTAAATTCTTTTTAAAAGTTTGTGATGAAAACTTTTGTAGAATGTTTGCAAGGAACATTTTTGCTTAAAACTGGTTTTGGTGATAAGAAAACACAATTGTTTCTGAGTTTTGAAAAGATTTTGACAGAGTTTAGATGCATAAATCAATTTGTGTGTGTTTTTTGTGTTTTTGAGAGGGGTATTTATATAGTGATGAGAGGTTAATTTTTGCACATATGAGGAATTGTAAAGTTGTTTATTGAAAACATTTTATTTACCTCATTTAATGCGACCACTTCACTACCCGCAATATTTTCCAGGTTTTCAAGGAAACAATTGCAGTGCACAGTAAAAGTGCATTTGCAGTGATTAAAATATCCTAAGGATATTTGTTGTGATAGAGGGCATTTAATGCCAAGTGGGATGATGTAAGGTTGAGGTGAACCTTTGACTTAGATGATAGAAGGATATAGAGACATATATTCCTATATTAAATTGGTATGTTTACCAACCTAGGACATTAAGTAACTGAAATACTTAGAGCATTTAGTTACTCATTCAATGCTTTATATCCATTGTCAGGGTCCCTGAATGAGTCTTACTCATTCAGTGAGAAGATTTTTGGGCTTTGTTAGGGATGGGGACCATTTTGAGAGAAAACTGTGAGATTAGGATTGATTATCGGGTTGCTGACTTTCAATGTCAAGCATTCCCAATTCACTTTAGATCTCCACGAGGTAGGTTCATCCAAGGGGTTGGTGAAGATATCAACAAGTTGATATTCAGTAGGGATGAAGTGGACTTCTATGTCTCCTTTCATGATGTGGTCCCTGATAAAATGATATCTGATATCAATGTGTTTGGTTCTTTGGTAAGGGGGGTTGTTGGAGATTGCAATACTGCGTGTTATCACAAAAGAAGGGTACCATCTTGTAATGGATGTCATAGTCACTGAGTTGACTTTTCATCCATAGCACATTGGCGCAGCACCCTGCAGCTGCCACATAGTCAACTTCAGCTGAAGACATAGCCATTGATTGTTGCTTTTTAGCACTCCAACAAACCAGCTTTCCTCCAAGAAATTGATAGGACCCTTAGGTACTTTTTCTATCCATGTTGTAGCCAGCATAATCAGAGTCAGAATATCCTTTGAGGTCAAACCCTGAACATTTTGGATAGTAGAGTCCAAGGCTTGGAGTTCCTCTTGGTTACGAGGATTCTTTTGGCTGCAGTGAGATGAGATTCTTTGGGATTGGACTGATATCTTGCTATTAGACATACTGAGAATTGTATGTTTGGTGCGGAAGCGATTAGATACATCAGTGATCCTACAATCCCCTTGAAATGAATTTGATTGACTGATTTGCTAGTGAGATCAGGTCCAAGATTATTTGGAGGGACCATTGGAGTCTTCACTGAAGCACAGTCAGAGATCTTATATTTTTTCAAGAGATTTATGGTATATTTCTCCTGACTGATGGTGATTCCTTTATCAGTTTGCCTGATTTGTAGTCCAAAAAAGTATGTGAGTTCATCCATCATAACCTTTTTTACACCAAAATAACTTCCATAAATTCATAAGTTAAAAAATAAGCCTAAAGGGTGTTTGTTTAAGCTTATATGTGGGTTATGAGCTTATTTGTGTTTAGGCTTATATTTTATAAGCTTTAATTTTATATAAGCTCCTAAGTCTCAAAATAAGCCGAAATCAAATTAAATTGATAAGCCTATGGACTTAAACAAACACCCCCTTAAAACAAACACCGTGTAGTACCTGTACACTTATAAAATCCCTCGAACAAATAAGGGTTTAAAACCACTTTAGGGTTTATCTCTCCTTACGCACAAAAAAAAAAACCCCAACTCAATGGCCGACGAAACCACCCTAGCCGTCGAAACACCAATGGATCTCGAAACCGATGCTGGTAAACGAGCAAGAGACGAGACTGAATCACCCGAAAACGAACCCAAGAAAGCCAAACTTGATGATGAGAAATCTGTTGAAGAAGAGAGACTTGAAGCGAAAAGTGGACCGGTGGATGTTGGGTTTAAGAAGTTTGAAACATCTGTTCAGATGTTTGATTACTTTTTTAAGTTTCTTCACTTTTGGCCACCAAATCTTAATGTCAATAAGGTGTGTATTATTTTTGTGCTTTGTTTTTTAGATTGTGTATAGTTTTCTTATGTGCTTAGATATTAGGGAATAATATGAATATGATTAGTTTTAAGGTTAGTGAAAGATTAGACATTGGTAAGGATGTTTTTTTAAGAATAATAGATGATGTTTCCATGTCTTAGATGGATGACTAATTTGGAATGAAATGGTGAGAGTTTAATAAAATGAAAATAAAAAAAATCTTGTGGTTTTTTTAGTAGAAAAATGCATTTGTTTTAGCTTTGGATGATTTTATTGAACATGTGTTTTTTTCAGTATGATATTGGAATGAATGTGAAAGGCAAGGTAAATCTTCGTATAAACTTGTTCAAGTAATAAGGTTTGTCAATTGACATTTTCTTATGGCGCAGATAATCTCACTAGTTATTCACTAATGGGTACTAATTTTTTTATACTAGAAATTTTGGTTAGAATATTTAAGCTGTGGATGAACTGCTTTGGATTTTGGGTCTATTGGCAGATGAATTTTTAGGCTTCAATTAGAGGTTGCAAGATGCATTGCAGGGCGGGTTAAACAAGCCTGGCTGGGTTGATGTATAACCTCCCTTTTTGTTCAGTTATTTGAATTTTATATAAGTACTAACAACATTAATCATATTCACAATAACAGTGTCTTTGCAGTAATTATTTTTAATCTTTATAATAAAGTTGATTACAAAGATTTTATGTGTTGAAGATAAACATTGGGCGACACATTGGGCGACTTTCAACCGGTTTGCCCCATCTCACCGGTTTCCTTATTGCTATCTGTTTTTGTCCAACCAATTTGATCCATACAAAGATAAAGCAGAATTGGAATCAACACATTCATAAGGAATGATGTAAGAATGCCACATTTGCCGTCAAAGATGACATATTATGAAAGACGACCAAACTAAAAAACAAGTTAAAAGGCAAACATGTATTACTAAATACTCACAGACTTCTTTTTCCAAATTTCCTCTGACATCTTTGTACATTGTTTCATTGTTTGTCATATAAAATTTTAGTCAGTTTGTTAGTGCCTGATAGCTTAATTGCTTTGCAATATGTTTGCCCGTGTACTAGCGCTTACTTGTGTTTTGTTTATATTATCTGCTACAGTATGAGCATGCAATGTTGCTGGACTTGCTTAAGAAGGGTCACCTAGAAGCTGATAAAAAGATTGGCACTGGCATTCAAGCCTTCCAAGTGCGGTACCACCCACAGTGGAAAAGCCGATGCTTCTTTCTTGTTAGAGAGGACAAGTCTGCTGATGATTTTAGTTTCCGTAAGTGTGTAGATCACATTCTTCCATTGCCTGAAAACATGGTAGTAAAATCTGATGTCAACAAGGCTTTGGGTGGCGGTGGTAGAGGTGGTGGCAGGGGTGGTGGTCGTGGAAATTGGCGTGGACGTGGTAGAGGTGGTAAGAGGAATTGATAAAATCCTTTATCTCCGTCTTGGTCATTTGTGGTAAAACTGAAACTTATAATATATGGAAGAAAACACATTAGCATGTAATCTTCTTCTTTCTTATATGTTTTACCTGGATTTTTTAATATTAGTTATGGTAATTGAATTCTGGAAGTTGCATTATTTCGGCATGTCCAACTTTGTTGAATGTGGATTTAATTCAATCCGATTTTGATAGGTAACGTAACATTCAGTTTCACTTCTTTGATCTTTTCGAAACAAAGATGATAACAGATAGCTTCATACTGCATGATGATTTACCATTTGGATATGGGTAGCTAGTTGCTCTCCGTATAATGGTTACTAAAGAACCCTCCCTTAATTCTTACCACCGACAATGAAAGTGCCTTACCTTTTCGAGCAAGCTGCCCGTATTGGTAAACTTCTTCCACTCCTGATTATAATAAAAGGAGTGGACACCAAGTAGAAGGCATGGTAGTGGCCGCACACATAAACATGCATGTAAAATCACACCTAAAAGTCTGCCAAACTGTGATGTTCCACTTAATGTAGTTTAGAAGCATGTAGATGCAACCTGAGGACCTTGTGGATTAACGAGATAGAAAATTAAGATTGAAAGCTACACTATTGCCAAGGGTAAACCAAAAATATCTCGACGATTGACTCGCACACCCCATATTTAACATGGAAAATGATTTGCATGACCAAAAGTCATGCTTAATGATATGACTAACTCTAAGATCACGACACACGTCAAGATTAGTGATGAGGATTATAAAAGAGAAAATATTCATCCACATGTCACATGATAAATTGTTTAGGCATAAATTTAGTCGTATGAATTAGATTTCCATGGTAACTTATTTAAAAATACAATAAGTGGTCTATAATATCCATTGTATTGACTTGCATATGGTTTGTGTTTTGACCGAGTCATTGTTAAACAAGTTTCTGTTTTACACAATTCGCCTTAATAACATAATGTTTGTTCAAAAAAAAAAAAAAAAAAAAAAAAAACATATGATGATGTTACTCTTGACGGTTAACGCAATCACCTATCATTTTTTTGGGAGACTTGACATGCAAACTTTTTCTGAGACAATTTTTTCCTAACCTATTCTGACAATGCAGAGCGTTTTACTTTTATTTATTAAACCGTTAAAAAGTTAATAGTTTTTTTATGATTATAAGCGATCTACTCTCTGTAATAAAAATAGTTGTATGGATCAAGTTAATATCTTCGGCTATACTTGATAACGAGGCACTTTATTTTGCATACTCAAAAATCCTTGCATATTAAGGGATAAATCCCCACCTTTCATCTAGTTTGATCTAAGGGTGAAGATTAACCTAAGATTTAATATGTCTAAATCTAAGTCCACGTTTTTTTTTTTTTTTTATCTTTCATATTTATTTTCTCATTATTTGTATTTTTTTTAATCACTTTTTTTAATTTCACGTTTTTTTTTTTTCGTTTTCATACGTTTTTGTCCGTTTTTCCGGCTTTTTAAACGTTTTCGTCTGTTTTCGTCCGTTTTCATACGTTTTTGTTCGCTTTCTTACATTTTCGATCATTTTACTACGTTTTGGTCCGTTTCATACGTTTTTCGTCCATTTTGTTACGTTTTCGGTCTCGTCTTTGATACGCGTACCGTTTTCTTACGTTTTCGCCCCGTGTCCAGTTTTCTTACGTTTTGTCCGTTTTCATACGTTTTGGTCCGTTACATATACGTTTTTCGTCCGTTTTCATACGTTTTAAATCCGTTTTCATACGTTTTTATACATTTTCTTACGTTTTCGTTCGTTTTTAGTCTGTTTTCTTACCTTTTCTTATGTTTTAGTCCCGAGTTTTCGTCCGTTTTCATACGTTTTAGATCGTTTTCATACGTTTTCTGTTTTCTACGTTTACGTCCGTTTTCATACGTTTTCGGTCCGTTTCTTAAGTTTTGCTTTGTTTCCTTACATTTTTGTCCGTTTTCTTATGTTTTCGTCCGTTTTCTCACGTTTTTGTCCGTTTTCATGCCTTTTCGTCAGTTTTCTTACGTTTTCATCCGTTTTAATACGTTTTCGTCTGTTTTCTTACCTTTTTATCCGTTTACTTATGTTTGCATCGGTTTTCATAGGTTTATACGCTTTCGTCCGTTTTCATATCGTTTTCGGCCCATTTTCATCTGTTTCTATACGTTTTTGTCCGTTTTCAAACGCTTTTTTCCTGTTTTCATACGTTTTTATACGCTTTTCAATCGTTTTTATACGTTTTTGTCCGTTTTCATACGTTTTCGTCCGGTTTTTGCAGTTTTTGTACGTTTTCATCTATTTTCATATGTTTTCATGCTTATTATTAAACTTTATTATATTACATGTCTAAGATCAATTGTGATATTTTATTATAAAAAAGTTAATGTCTAATATCACCTATTGATGGTTTAATAAACAAACAAGTATGTTTTTAACCTTTAATATCACCTAAGATATTTCATTGCCAGTATATTCTTATATATTATCACCTATGTGTTTTCTAATATTTTTATAATTTTCGCCATAAGATAGTTTTTGTGCCTTTCATACTTAATTGACAAGCCGCATATTTTTTAATGCAAACAATGTTATCTATCACTTGTGATATTATACTCTTAGTAGAAATAAAAGGGTTAAAGTCTCTTTTGGTGAATTCTTATTTTGTTCAAAAAAATGCTAATTTAATGCAACACTTGTTTGATTTTGAGAATATGTCAAGTCTTTATTTTCATAGTTTACTTTCTTTTTATTCATTTTGATATTTTTAAGTGACACTTATTTATCTCTTGTGATATAACTTTGTAAGAAAGATGAAAGAGTATTACACTCTTCATCATATATGTTATCGTGTGATACTTAACTAATAATGTGAAATATTAAATTCATACCAAATGTGATAAGAATTTAGTATTTTACCAAGTATATATGAAAGAAATGATAATAAACATCACTTATTATATTATTGTGATGATTCTCGATTCATTTTCTTATTTGTGTTTTTGAAATATTTAGGAAGATTTTTTGTTTTTATGATAATATGAAATTTAGAAAAGGTGTTTAACTGAAAACAAAATATGTTATGAAACTTTTGTTAGACTTGTGGTGGATTTTTCTATTTAATGGATACATTGTGCATGATAGGTTTTATAGCGTAATTTAAAATATCTATGATTGAATCAGCAAACTAAAGAAATTATGGTTGAAGAAAGCACACATCTTTATAAACAAACTGAGTAAGCTCAAACACCTGTAATATCACACATGTTATAACAGGTGATATCACCTCACTTGTGATATCACATGATATCACTAGTGATATCACAAGTGATATAAACTATGATATCACACATGCTATCACCCAGTATGTATCACACATGATATCACGGTGATATCAGAAGTGTTATCATACATGATATCACGTGTGATATCACAAGTGAGGTGATATCACCTGTGATATCACAAGTGTTTGAGTTTCCTCGGTTTGTTTATAAAGATGTGTGCTATCTTCAACCATAGCATTTAGTTCTTTGATTCAACCATAAATATTTTCAAATCAAGCTATAAAACCTATCAGAAACATGCACATGTATCCATTAAATAGAAAAATCCACCACAAGTTTAACAAAAGTATCATAACATCTCTTGTTTTCAATTGAACAACTTTTCTAATATTTCATAATATCATAAAACACAAAAATCTTCCTAAATATTTTCAAAAGCACAACCATCACATTTTAGTTGGTATCACAACTGATAAATACACATACATGATGAAGAATGTAATACTTTTCATCTTCATTACGAAAGTTATATCACAAAGAGATAAATAAGCGCCACTTTACAAATATCAAAATGAAAACATCTTAAAATGGACAAAAGCGATTAAATCGAATGCAAAGCGTATAAAATGGTATGAAAACGGACAAAAAGCGTCTAAAATGCATAAAACGATAATACAGGTAAAAGCGATAGAAGCGGTTAAAACGTATGAAAGCGATAAAAACAGATGAAAATGCGGGCGAAAAACATCTAAAATGGATGAAAACGTTAAAAAACGGATGGCGAAGTGCAAAACGGACTAAAACGATATAAAACTAATTTTAATACATGAAAAATAACAATATGACAAAGCGTCTAAAACGGACGAAAATACAAGAAAACTTTAAAAACGCTGACAAAACGTATGAAAATAGATGAAAATGGCCGAAAACGAAAATGTAAACGAACAAAAAACGTATGAAAGTCGAAACACTGCAAAACGTATGAAAACGAAAGAAAACGGGCGAAAAATGTATGAAACGATCGGAAACGTAAGAAAATGAACAAAAACGATGAAGACAAAAACGAAAGCGTAAGAAACAGCAAAACGTATGAAAACGGACGAACGCGAAAAAGTAAGAAAACGAAAACGGATGAAAACGATCAAAGCGATAAAATCCGGGGGCGCTTTATCGAAAAACGCTCAAAACATGAAAAAATGTCTAAAATGAACGAAAACGACAAAAATGTCTAAAAAGACAAAAACATATATAAGCGTATGAAAACGCGTAAAACGAAAAGCAGCGAAACGGATGTAAACGTACAAAAACGGATGAAAAACACGAAAACGTAAAAAAATGACGAAAACATATGAACACGGACGAAAACATATAAAAACGAATAAAAAGAACAAAACGTTATGAAAGGGAAAAAAACTTGAATAAAAAAGTGAATTTAAAATTAAAAAAACAATAATAAAACAAAAGTGAACTAAAAAAAAAGCCATGAATTTGAAATACAAACGTGAATATTAAAAGGAACAAAAAAAAAGAAAAAAAGAATGAAACGAAAAATAAATGTTAATAAATAAGAAAAGACAAAAAGAAAAATGAGGAAAAAAACATGGACTTAGGTTTCTATATTAAATCTTAGGTTTATCCCCACCATTAGATCAAACTAGATGGATGGTGAGGATTTGTCCCTTGGTAAGCACCAAAATAAGAGTAAGCATTTAAAAATTCCTCACTTTATAACATCCTCGTACGTGAATTCAAACAATTTGAATTTGAACAAAATATAATAACTTTATAAATCGAGCTTTGTGCTAGTCAAACTTTAAACAGCTCAAATCTGGTAGTCCGATCATTCTTGAGCCGAGCTCAAGCCTGCACCATGAAGACCTGTTGACCCATTGAATCGAATTCAAGCTTAGCCTAAAATTGATCAAGTTGAGCCCAAGCTCACCTCGACTTATTTGCAGCCTTTAATAAAACTTGTAAATAAACATATTTGTATTATCCAAAGAAAAGACCCTGTTTCTTCAGAACATCAACAATGTATCCATGGGATACATTGACATTCTCAACCAAATTCTACAACAATCAAGTTCTTGAATTCTACAAAACTGGGGATTTAAAACAAAATATGCCGGATATTATTACCTTTCTCTAGGTGCCTCTCTTAAACTTACATTGAACTTCAAGCAGTCACAGCTTGCTTCTGTGCAAAAGCTACACCCTTCTCTATGCTTCCCTTCAGCTCTACCTTCAACGCTTCCAAACCTTTCTCTTCATATTCCGTCAATCCTTCAAGGTCAGAAGAGATCACAGCCTCGACTCCTTGCTTCCCAAGCTTAACCCTCGATGCAAAGAATGGAAGTTCTGTCACTTCTGACTGAACAAACGCACACTCGTAAACATCACTATCTCCATCAAGTGCCCGAAGAGATGATTCCAAGAATCTTGCAGCTGCATACGCCATAGATAGTGTGGCGGAACCTGCACCAGCCTTGGCCTCAACCACCTCAGTACCACCGTTTTGAATCCTAACAGTCAGATCATTCACCTCTTGATCGGTGAAGGTAGCAGATGGTTTTGTCTTTGACAACAAAGGTAAAATTGTAATTCCTGCGTGTCCTCCGATAACCGGAACATCCACATCAATGAGCTTTAGGTTCTTCTTCTGAGCAACAAATGTGTTTGCTCGTACAACATCAAGTGTGGTGACTCCAAATAGCTTCTTTGGGTTGTAGACACCTTTCTGTTTCAAAACCTCAGCAGCAATTGGGACAGTTGAGTTAACCGGGTTGCTAATAATATGGATAAATGCATCAGGACAATTATCAGCCACAGCCTCAACCAACGTCTTCACAATTCCTGCATTAATGTTAAAAAGATCATCACGGGTCATACCAGGCTTCCTTGGTACACCAGCAGGGATAACAACCACATCTACGCCTTTCAAACAATTAGCTAATTCTTCACTCCCTGTGAAATCCCTAACTTGTGAGGGAGTGTTGCAGTGACTGAGATCAGCTGCTACTCCCTTAACATTTGCAATATCGTAAAGATGGAGGTCAGAAACTAATGGTGACATCTTTACTAAAAGAGCCAGTGGTTGGCCGATACCACCAGCAGCTCCAAGAATGGCTACTTTGAAGGATGCCTCAACCTGAAGAACATTTGATGATGTTTGGGACAGATTGTGGGCTTTCCGAGCAAAAGAGTGACGAAGAACTGCAGTGCTTTCTTTCCCCAGGAAGGAAGACACTGATTCACAGCTTACAGATGCAGCTGCCTTGAGGCCAGTGAAACTCTTGAGATGGGTTCGAGAATTGAAATTCACACCAATTGCCTTCGATTGTGAAACTTGGTTAGCTATTGAGCCATGGGATATTGTTGAGCTGATTGAAAGGGCGCTTGCTGATGTTGCTGCCATCTTTAGACACTACAGAAAATTAAACAGAACAAGTTCAGTTATCACCATAGAGAATATGATAGGACATAAAAGATATAGAAAAATATTACGAAGATGATAAGCATGTAAAATTGGAAAGCAGGTCAGGTGCAAGTCCGGTGCTGCAGGCACCATAATCAGTTTTTAAGGTGGGCTATACATAACTTACTTTAAAGATCATACAATCGCTACATACCAGCTGAGAAAAGTAAACGTAAATTATCTGTTGACCTAAATTGGTTACTACTTACTACCATTTCACAACATAATTATGACCTCACAAACATATCCTCTTTTATCATGTTATCTGTCAGGGGATCTAGCTCGGGAACCACAAACAAATTCAAATTTCTAACCAAATCCAGCCACCGGCTTTACACGAGTGTTCGGAGAAGTAAACTTCATCTTATGGTTCACATTTTAGCCTCACTACAGTAAGCAAATTTTCTGAGTTCACAATAACATTCAGTTTTTACCGGGTTCCGTCATCTCACTAAGTCGGTCAATGAATCCCACCATCAACCAAGTTACAATCATGCACTCTTTGTACACCTCATTGTTCATGTTCCTATATTTGACTTCAATTTCACCACCATAGGTGTTTCTCCGTCACTAATTCTCTTCTACATCTTATTTCCCTGCGTGAAGTCACCACCATAATCAAAAACTTTATCGAGACCATTCAAAGTTTCCAACAGCAGCCATCACTAATTACCTACCTTTCATGTAGCCTGGTGTCTGTTGAACCAGGCACCATAGCTAATGAACTCTTATCACCACTCAGTTCAAAAAAACCTTGTCCTATGGGTTTTCACCAGAAGGCTGTGAGATCTGTTGTCGTTTCTTGGCAAATCAGGCTCTTATGAAGTTGACCTACTTTCGGTTATGAGTGCACGCACACAAGAAGGTATTTAGATTTTGGTGTTATTCAAAGTTCTGTGGGTATTATATAATCTTATGAACTGGTGTTTTGCCTATTCTTTTGTACCTAAGCGTGTCTGTTGGAAAAGAAAAAGTTAGTTTGGGTATTACGGCTCTTTTCAAGCAGGATTTTTTTGTTGGTAAATCACAAACTCACAATCACGAAGCGGGTTTAGGGATTGTTCATAGAGTTGGGAAACAACATTGTTTTCAATGTTATTAGATCTTTATCAATCTGGTTAGCAATGTAAAGTCGATGTAATTTCAATGTTTCAGAAGGCTTCTAGCTTTCTACACTCCACTCACATGGATCCTTCAAGATCATATTTAATGAAAATCTCAATATTTTGCCAATGAAATTAAAAATCTATCAGGGCATTTCCAGTGGGAGATTTGGCAAAGTATTTTACTCATTGAAGAGGTTTTTGCATCGCAGCAAATGAATATTTTGGGTAGGCTTAAGTGTTCCAAACTATTGAGCAACGAGCATTGATAAAATATTAATATTAAACTGGTTTTAATTTTAATCCTCTCTTTTAATATCATTAAAATGCTTTTAAAAACCTTTTGCATTGGAGGTGAGGGTTATTGATTATTAAACATGATTGTCATGATAATGTGGCAATAAAAAAAGTCTTTTTTTAAGACTTATTGCATTGGCGATGCTCTTAATTCCATAAAATTATAAGGAATTGCATACACTCTAGAATCTGAAAGTACAATTGCAAACAGCAGATGGGTCATCTAAACACTATATGCTAAAAGTTTTATTTCAAATATTCTAAGACTTTGCAAAATATTCTAAAACTTGGTTTGAAAAAATGGAAAAGAAAATAAAATTGTGGGTCCCAAAAAAGGTGTTTTGGCTTTAGTGATGAGGGAGGGAGTTTTTGAGTGTGTGAGTGAAAAGGGATGTGGAAGGAGAGAAAGCTGGCATGGCATGACGTGGCACCAAAAGGAGTCATGGCTTGAGCCATGACACCTGGTGCTCTTAGATTGCATGGGATATACACTTCAGACTTGAGAGAACGAGGATTCATTATTACGGAGTAGTAGTTTAGTACAGAATTTTGAATGCTAAAAGAAAGAACATGTTGAATGAGAAGCGTGCTGGAAAATATAGTAGAAAGTGCTGTTATATTCTGTGTAAAAATTCTTTTGCAAGAGTCCACGAGTACCCGCAGTGACTATTAGTGGGGACAAACAGACCATGCCCGCAAAAAGGAAAACTAGAATAAAGCCGAACCCATAGTGTTTTCGGCCTAGGAAGTGACTTCTAGACATAAATCTATTTTAATTGCAAACCATAACCTAAACTGTAGAGGTGGCAAAATGGGCGGGTCGGGCGTGCTCGGGCAACAGGCCAAACAGGCTCGGGTCCTAATAGGCACATGTCAAAAGGGCAAAGTTGAAATATGGGCACGCGACAAAACAAACAACCTTAAAAATTGGGTGTCGTTTAGAAAAGAAGGATCTCATTTTCATTTATTAACCGTAACTAATAAACTAAACTTTATTGCTATATTTACGTCACAAAAAATAAGTCAAAAAAATTAAAACGAGCAAAAAAGTTCTATGTCCATATACATATGCTTTACAAAGTTTGAAAACATCGATTCAACAAAACGGAAAACTAAAACTAAATAAAAACATAAACTATAACAGAGGAAAAAAAAAAAGAGGAAAGCTTTATGGTGATTGTACCACACAAGTGAACTAGCCAGAGGCAACCGCCCATTACACCAGTTATTAATAAAGCCTACTATTATTTTTGCACAGTTAGACCCATTGAGAATGTCCTACTGCCCAAAGAAGTCCCCAACTTTTGAAAAAAATTGCCCATAGCAGCCCAACGTTTTGCATATGGGCAGATTTTGCCATCTCTAACCTAACTTGAGAGTCATAAGAACTTGCTAGTGTGACTGTGAACATAGGTCGAGAATCAAGATCCTATGTTGATCGAACAACACATATCTTGTGTTTTATATACTCCCTTGTGTGGTCCGGCGCGTTTAATTTAGTCATAATCACAGGGGATACTGTGTTTGCATAATGCGATACTGGAGCATGTCTATTGTCTAGACTCTGAGATAAAGTGTGGCAACTCGCATGTATATGAATGTGACCTAGGAAAGCTAGAAACTTGAAATTCAATAGTGGTTATGAATGATTACGATTTCATTAGGATTTAGGAAGACTGAAATTATATATATATATAAAATTAAATTAAAAAAAAAAAAAAGAAAAAGAAAAAAGACATACATTCGTTTATTAACACGCGTTTTCATAGTATGCAAGGTCTTGATGACTCCAATGGGTAACCCTCTTTAGGGGGAGGATGTAATTTGAAGAGTGGAAACTGATTTTATATCTAATGCATATTTCTAAAATGAATCACTTGAGGTTTCATTTCACCCTCATAGGTATATATAAATAGGCAAAACAAGCTGAAATTCGCTCCACTTGGACAAAAGTACTTAGAAATTTCAAAAATAATTTTCTTAAAAATGTCAGTTATAAACTTATAATAAATAAAAAACCTCAAAATAAAATCCTATTCAGTTCTATATATTCTATTCTATTGGATAAAGACATTTTATCTGCCAATTTAATAATTTTTGCTACTGATTAAGGTTTCAACTAGAACTGGGTGGGGGGCCTCTCCCCAAAAACATATAACAGCATAGATCTTCCTGGTTATATTGTTATGATTTAATCTCGTGTAGGGCCCCACCAAATATCATATAGTGTGCCTTCTTAGAGCTATAAATATTCTAGCTACGACGTAAGTTGATCATTAGGGATCATCTAAACCACGTTACATGGTTTTTGTTTACCGAGTTTAGCCTAGCAAGTAGCAACTATCAAAATACTAACACAAACTCAACCTTTAGTTTCAGTTTTGTACCTCAACTTCCCAACATTGAAACACTACCTATTGACTTTAACATCCCACATTCTTAGGCGGTGTTTATATAAGCTTATTCTTAGACTTATAGGTTTACGTTTTATAAGCCTATTCTTTCCAGCTTATTTTGAAACTTATGAGCTTCTATAAGTTTATTATACATCATCTTATTTAGCAGCTTATGGGCTTATTTAACTTTGGAAAAGCCGATAAGCTCACTTTCTGGAGCTTTTGACATTATTAACTTCAGCTTATTGGCTTAAGCCAATAAACTAAAGTTAATAAGCTCTAAAACGTCAGCTAATCAGCTTTTCCAAAATCAAATAAGCACATAAGCCGGCTAAAGAAGTTAATCCAAACACTCCCACATACATTCACATACACAAACTCTAGACGCAAAACCATAATTTCTAACATTCCTGAATTAAACCCACAAGATTTCATAGGAAATAAACACATAAACATACCTGAAGTGGATGCAAATGTGGATCTGAAAACGAAATATATGAAAGTGGGTAGGTACAGATTGGGTTTAAATAGTAGCACGAGTTTAGGTTTCTCCGTCTATGAGCCTCGAGGCAATCTACTGATGGCGTGGAATCATACGTATCTCAGGTACTTTTATTCTGATTCTTCTTCTTAATCCTGGCCGTTGGATTATATCAACACTATCAATGGTTAGGATTTCTATATCGGATTTGTGTTCACATTTTGAGCATTGACATTTTTTAGTAGTATGCGTTTGGTATGTTGTAATGAAAGGGAGAATGGAAAAAATGATTACTGTGTAGAGAAGAAAATATATTTGTTTACTATTATAGAATGTAATGACTAATTTCATAGAATGACTCATTACATTATCGTAGTAACTAAAACCGTAACGAAAAATATTATTATGATGTAATAAATCAATTTTGTTTGTTTACATTTATAAAATGTAATGATTCATTACAAGTAATGACCTATTACACCAAAATCATTCCTTAGGGGTATCATATTTTTTCTTCATTACATCTTGTAAATGGAATCAAAATTACATCACACTCCATCATTAATTAACCACATTAAATAAACTTTCTATCACTAATGGGTATTTTTGCCTTTTTATTATCGATTTCATTACGTCTTATCATATAAACCAAACGTGATTTTTAACTATAATGAATCGTTACATTACACTCTTCATTCCATTATATCGTTTATTCCATTCAGTTGACGTTTTATTCCGGCCTACCAAATAAACGCTAAGGGTTTGTTTGGTTAAACGTAATGGATTGATAAAGAAATGTAATTGATGTTGTAATGGATGAACATAGTAATTGAATGAGTCAATATTGTTCCATTGACCTATTTAGTTGTTATGATGGAATGGAATAAAGCATTTACGCATGTTGTTTGGTACGATGCAATGAACGTTGAAAAGGAATAAAATAAATGAAATATGGAAAAATGTGATTCCATGTCGTAATGGAATAAAGAAAAACTAGCGGGTGACTATGTAATGAAATTTGTTGTTGCAAACATAATGAAATGAACCAATGAATAAACCATTTCATTACAAAACTCAAAACAAATAACATTCTTTCATTCCATCGTAATGATTTATTCCATTCAACGTTGATTCATGCATACCAAACATTACGTAAATATCATCATTTTGATTCATTAGGGACCCCCTCTCATTTTATTTTATTTTTCAGCTTGTAATAGAATCAAAATTACATAAAAGCCTATTTTTTAAATGTTCATTATACTAAAAAAGTTCTATCATATATATGGTATTTTAGTCTTTTTCTCTTGATTACATCACATTTTGTCGTACCAACCGAACATAATTAATAATAGTAATGAGTCATTCCATTACATCATTTATTCCATTACTTTATTCCTTCTATTCCAATGTTATTTCATTCCGTCCTACCAAACGAACCCAATGATATTTCATTCTGCTACTTATTTTTACTTTTATTCTTATAATTGTCACAATTAAGGGTTTGGATGCACAAAGATAATAAGTGGAGAAAAAACATATAATATTATTGTGTGTGTAAGAGGATATATAAGATTATAATGTAGGAGGATATAGCAAAACTCATGATAGTTAGATCAGATCATTTGATAAATTTGTTTTGAATTTTGTTTATTTCGTTTACCAATTTACCTATTATACCCGTCCATCTTATGTGGAGTAGGTCACGGTCCATGTTGGTTTCCACGTCATTTTATTATCATTTACCTATAATTGTCTAATTAACCTGTTACTTTGCCTCATCTTTTTCACCTAACTACTCTGCTTCTTTCCAATCATCCCACAATCCCTAATTATGCATAGCTCTCTTCTTCTTCTTCTAGATCATTTCAAAGATAGTTGCAAGATATAATCCATCATACTCACTGCATTTGTGGTTTTCCCATTGACGAGCAAGTCTCATGGATGAACAAAAAACCATAAGGAGGTTTAAAGCTTGCCCGATTTGTGTAAGCTACGTGTTTCACATTTATCTTAGGTTTATTAACATGAGTTTTGTGTTGTGTTAATATGTTTTTCTACGCCATAATTCATCTTAGGATGAAAATGAAAAGTGTCGTTATTTACGTATAGTACGTAAATCAATGATTAGGGTTAAATCAAATACGTGATACGAGGTGAGTGATGATCGTATGTTCGATTTCTCGCGTTCCTCAGAGCTCGAGATAAGAATATTTATCTTGAGTCGGGTTAACACTCACATACGATGGTTTAGTGTGTGTTTTGTGTGTGTGAAATATGGAGAAGATAGCTTGGATCTTCCCATCAAATGCACCGGTATTTATAGGGATGCATTTTGGTTGTCTGCGACATGTGGATGTGATCCAACGGTTGTAGATGATCCAACGGTCCTGGATGAACCGGGTGGTGATCATCCTATAGATGAGACAATAATAACACGTGTCGTGACATAATTGACTCAGGTGGTTACCAGAATCTTTGGCAAGATCTGCATGTACTAACGAAATACTCGCTAGACCACCTCTGCACGAATGAGGTAGTTACACGTGGCATCAACGCGTAACGGAGATAAGTTCCCAGGCCTGCTATTTCCCTGGAGTTTATTCTCCAGGAAAGAGTGCTTGTGTTCAGCAGATGTTTAGCTTGTAGCCTTATGGACTAGTTATGGCCGTATGAGCTTTACTCATTTGGGCTAAAACTCCTATGCGCTATCAAGTCCCCTTAATCCATTGTTATATAATATTTATAAGATATGATGAAGGGCTATGTTGTCCTAAATGCTTTTTGTCTTTTGCCAGTAATGGGACGTTTCCCAGTCTATGTTGACTATTTGGTCTGGGGACGTCAATTCTGTTTATGCACAAATGTTGTTAAATATTCCCTAGGTGTCAGCGACATTAAATACTTACATTTCACTGTCTTTCCAGGCGTGATAGCCTTTTAGTGTAGGGATGGCCTGAATTTTGACTTGACTGTTTCTTAGCTATCAATATTCTATTTCCTCCTTGATTTTCGTGATGATTGTTTCAAACGTTTGAAATTCGTTTTACTTGGCGGCCACGCGCGTGTCCCTTTAACCATCCTTCTCTTTTTCTAGGGCTTTATAAGCCCATTTAAGTGCATGTGTCCTAGTTCGTGTTGAATAAGTGTTGGACACGTCTTCTTGTGTTAATACAAAAACCCATTTTCAAACGGGTATGACCTTAGATGAATTGACTAAGACTTTTAGAGTCGAGAGACTCGATATGATTGGTTAGTGAACGGAAGTTAAGTTGAAGTCAACTCGATAGTCAACAAAATAGTCAAAGTAAGTGTAATATGGTTACAGAAAATTGTTGTGTCACAAATATAAGAGAAATAGACTTAAGGAACTAAAGTTATCAAGTGTTATATGTTATAGAAAGTTAATGTGGTCAAAGTAGGAAAAAAGGGACTTTAAGGGCTTAAAGTGTCATATTTGTACATAACTTTGGTATGAAGTAACTTGTTAACTAGAAATTTCCAGGTTTCTTGATAATTCATAATTATCATAAAGCGTGTGTGTGAGTGTGTCGCATATAAAGAGAGGGAGGGGGAAATATGGAGGTCTTGATAATCAAGTGTAGGGATTAAGGTCCAAGTTCAAGAGATTAACCTCACCCACACTCATATGCAAGTAGGTAATCCCCTATCTTAATTAATTGGTGGATTTAAGAGTTAGGGTTTACGAACCCTAATTTGGAAATTGGGTAAAAGATGGGCTTTAACTAATTAAAAGGATTATAGAAATCATTGGAATAAGCTTTATTGATTTGAGTTAATAATTTTATGGGATAATTATCATATGATCAATATATGATGATATGATAATTAGAAGTGTTAAAAGGTGAACCAAGGTTGTGCTAAATCATTGTTATAATTATTTGTTCATGTTTTAAGTGATTATGGTTATGATGATTTAACCTATGAAGTGAAGAAGAGGTTAATGATGGTGATTGATGATGATGATTATGGTTGCTATTGATTAGCTTGGTTTGTTAAGGTAAGTAACTATGATTATTATGTGCTTGATATGGATATTTTCATGTTATATGTTCATGAATGTGTTTATAGGATTTATATATTCGATTAGTAAGTTGGTTAACTAGGAAGATTGGTTAGTGGGAATGGTACAAGTAATAGTACATGATTATTAAAGGATTAAGGTATGTTTGTGATTTAAATATGGGTGAAAGCTGAATATACATAACAAACTTTCTCAAATTTACCGATATACGTAACATACTTATTTTATTGTCAACATACGTAATATACTTTTAAATACTTACCAATGTACATAATATTGCCATACTACCACTTATAAAAGTTACAGTTTTGAACCTTGTCGTTTGCGTTGATTTTCACCGTTAGTCCTTTGACATTTTTTCACTTAAAAAAGTTGCATTAATGGTCCCTTGACTTTTGCGTTGACTTTTACCGTTAGTCCCTTGACATTTTTTCGCCTAATATATGTATATTTGTCCATTTTTATCAAATTTTTTACGTTTTCATCCGTTTTTATACGCTTTCATCCATTTTTCTTACGTTTTTATTCGTCTTTATATGTTTTTGTCCATTTTTATACGTTTTCGTTCGTTTTTATACATTTTATCCGTTTTCATCCGTGTTATCTGTTTTTATGCGCTTTTGTCCATTTTTATATGTTTTTATACGTTTTATTCGGTTTTGTACTTTTTAATCCGTTTCCGTTTTTATGCGTTTTTGTCCGTTTTTAAATGTTTCGTCCGTTTTTCTTAAGTTTTCATCCGTTTTTATATGTTTTCGTACGTTTTTATCCGTTTCTATGTGTTTTTGTCTGTTTTTGTACCCTTTTTATACATTTTTGTCCATTTTTGTACGTTTTTGTTCATTTAATTACATTTTCGTCCATTTTATACGTTTTCATCAGTTTTTATATATAAAAAAGGGTGAAAAACGTATGAAATAGATAAAAACGTAAGAAAACATATAAAAAAGATAAAAACGTATGAAAAAATAAGAAAAACGGACGTAAACGTATCAAAATGGACGACAACGTATAAAAACAGACGAAAAACATTCAAAACGGATAAAAAAGTATGAAAACATAAGAAAAACGGATGAAAGCGTCTTAAAACGGATGAAAACAAAGAAAGACGGATAAAAACTTAGGATAACGTAAGAAAAACGGACGAAAGCATATAAAAATGGATAACATCGCGTAAAACGGACAAAAACGTATATGAAAGGACAAAAACGTATAGAAAAGGACAAAAACGCATAAAAGCGGACAAAAAGGTATGAAAACGTATAAAAACGGACGAAAACGTATAAAAATAGACGAAAACGCATAAAAATGAACAAAAACGAAACGTATAAAGACAAATAAAAATGTAAGAAAACCAGACGAAAACGTATAAAAACGTAAGAAAAACGGACGAAAGCGTATTAAAATGGATGAAAACGTATAAAAATGGATAATAACGTATGTAAACGTATAAAAACGAACGAAACCGTATAATAAATGGATAAAAACGTATAAAAACGGATGAAAACGTATAAAAACGGACCTTACTAACGTATTAATAGTTAAATAAATAGTAAAAAGAGTAAATGACACCGTTCGTCCTTTTGGTTTGGAAAATGACGATTATACTCTCAAGAAAACATAAGAAAAATGGACGAAGGCATATAAAAATGTATGAAAACGTAAAAGAATTGATAAAAACAGATAAAGACGGACAAAATATACATATATTAGGTGAAAAAAAATGTCAAGGGACTAACGGTAAAAGTCAACGCAAAAGTCAAGGGACCATTACCGTAACTTTTCTAAGTGAAAAAATGTCAATGGACTAACGTTGGAAGTCAGCGTAAATGACAAGGATCAAAACTATAACTTTTATAAGTGGCAGTATGACAATATTACGTACATTGGTAAGTAGTTAAAAGTATATTACGTATGTTGACAATAAAATAAGTATGTTCCGTATATCGGTAAATTTGAGAAAGTTTGTTACGTATATTCAACCTTCACCCTTTATATGTGTTATGGTTATGGTTGCTACGGTAATTGGATATGAAATTGATGGCTTATGGTGTTATATGATTTCAAGTGTTCATGATGCATTTTATGTTAATTAAAATATTAACCATGTATTAATCTAGTTGCTTACTAAGCGTTATCGCTTACGTTATAGTGTTATGATATTTTGTAGGTTCATGAGAAGAAGGGTAAAGTATATGGTAAGGAGATTAAGAATTGGAAGCAAGGACTAAAAGCATTTGGTCCATGTAGTAGAGCTTAGTATAGACACCGAGCTCAAGTAAAGTTGAAAGTGTCATTTGGTGTAAATGTTTGTAAATGTCAAGTCCTTGTTATGTTTTATGAGGCATTTTACGGGTCTTAAAGTATCTTATAGAGTTATGCATAAGTTGTGTTTGAAAGCGGGTCAAAACAGGTGTTTTGGCAAAGACACGTGTAAGCGTGTAAAGTACGTTTCCATGGATCGTTGATACCACGAGTGTTACAAAAATGGAGTGTTATGTTATGTAAATGATTTCTGGAAGTTTTCATGTGATGTCGTGTTCGAGGAGTTAGTTTTCCGAAAAATGTGCAAAAGTTCTCCTTGAGCATAAATCTTAAGATCTATGCTCAACCCAGAAATTTGAGTTTAAAAGATTCTTCCCTGGGCATAGATCTCAGACCAGAAATTTGATTTCAAAAAGTTCTTCCCTGAGCATAGATCTTAAGATCCATGCTCAGACAAGAATTTTTACGTTTGGCAGATTTTTTTCGTTTTGTTTATTTTGTATAAAATAAACAATAAGTCATTAGAGGTCGTGTCACCCGTCGTTTTAAAGGTGTTTGAGTGTACTTTCATTTAAATATGTCTCAAGGTTGGTTTGTAATAGATTTTATCATTTTATTAAAAAGAACAGAAGGTCCATTATAGTCTTGTCGTTCCGCAAAAAAGTTTTTAATTCTTGATCAAGTGGGGCACGGGGCGTAACATCTTGGGCCCAAAAAAGATGGGTTTTTAGACCAATAATACCCTTTGAGTTTTTTCTCATTTTTCTCTTCACGTTTTCGTAACTCTTTTCGTTGAGTTTTCTTTTATCCTTTTTTGCTTGCACTTCATTTGAAATTTGTCTTGTCATATTGTTTCTTGACTATATATAGTCTCAATTTTAGGGCTGCGTCTCAATTTAGACTTCAGTCCTAGCAAAACAAGAGTTAACAAAACAAGACCAAAATATCAAACTATTAGAATAAAGTGCAAGAATATTCCCTGCACTTGATAAAAGCCATGAGTTTGTATTATAACACCATATTTCAACAATAAAACACAAAGATTATTGTGTGTTAACATAGGAAAATAATTTGCACAATTCATTTTTTGATTGGGACACTCTAACATGTGCATTAAACAGTTATGCTATTTATATGTTCTGCTTTAACTATTAGAGTGTGCAAATCAAAATAAAATGTGTGCAAATCATCTCCCATTAACGTAAGAACAAACAACAAACAAGAAGTTAAATTTTAAGAAAGACAAACAACAACCATTGTGTCGTTGGCAAGAAAAACAGGTACTTTATAGACCGTTTACAAGTCACGGAGTTCTCTCCTTGACCCATGTCTGCAAGCTGAGTAGCGGGACCCCACCAAGAAGCTTGCACTTTACCTCTATTATTTGTAAAAAAAGTAAAAGTAACTCCCAATGCCGTCTTCCACGGGTTATGGGTACCCAATACCGTTTCCGGTGTTTGGGAGATGTTAAAATGTAGACAGCCTTACCCCTACCTAACGTAGAGAGGCTGCTTCCAGTTCTACCAAAGGTAGAAAGGACCTCCGGCTTTTTGTACTTTACCCCTATTATGTGTAAAACCCGTAATTCCCTAATAAGACCTCATATGAAATTTATACGGTCTTATGCAATTACGTAAAAAATTAATAACACACACAAGATTCTAAAGAATTTAAAGGAGAAAAATAAAATAAGCATAGAGTATATCACAATCTGATGTGAAAAAAGACAAGCAATCATACCTGTTGTAATACAACTCATTCACACTCCAAACGATCTTAGTTCTTACATTGACAACGACATAGATACAATTAAAGTAAAATTATGATCGTTATTTAACAGATACATATGATCAAGTCTCATTTTTGCCTACTTAAGCTCGAGGGGTGTGGCGATCGTTGGCGCCTGATCCTGGATAATCATTTGTTGATATCATCATCCTTCTCGATAATATGCTTTCATCCCAATTGTCATCTATACTTTCCTGTATTTATCAGAAACAAAGAAATAAAAAGACGCATTTAACCCTTAAAATGTCTTATGAATATAAACTTATGAGGTACGGTTATATATTGTAGCAAGGTTTGCTAAAATAAGGTCATTACCGAGTAGGTTGTTCTTGAAACTTCGAGTGATCCTTCATCATTAAGATTTATGGTTCCTGCAAAAAATAATACAGTGTTAATCGTTATTTGTACTCATCGCTCTTCTTGATGATTTTATGCTTTGGTGTTCAAAACATATAAAAATAAACTTAAGGAACGACATGGAAAATAATTGGATTAATTACTTGACACAGGGATCGCGTTGAAGGTGGAAACAAGCAAAAAAAATCCAAGTAGAACAACAATAAATCTAGTGCTTGATGCCATTGTATTCAAGGCAGAGCTACTAACTTGGTGTAAACAAATTGTTAGAAAATGCTGAACCATACATACATATATATAAAGGGTACGAGTAGTACCCACGATATACATACATATATAAAATAGTGTTAGATATGTTGCTTTTATTGTTGGTGATGAGTTTGTCTTACATAAAATGTCAACTTGTCTTTTATCTACGGTATATTTTTGTGTTTTGGAAAATAAAATTTATGTCAACTTGTCTATATTTTTGTCTTGTGAAAAATAAATAGAAAATGTCGACTTGTCTCATACATCATAGAAATGGTCAACTCTTTTAATGAGATACCATTTCATCCGTTTATCAACAAATAAATAAAGATTAAGGGGGCGCTTGGTTTAAATAGAAGAATAGAAATAGAAAAGGTAAAGGAAATGCTAACTAATATAATAAGTATTGCATACTTTTAATTTTCATAAACCTTAATTTGTAAGGTAATGCTCCATTACCTTGTTTTGGGTAATAGTCCGTTGCATAATAGTATACCAAACATAATTAAAAATTATATTTCCCATTCCTTAACCTCTAATACATCCAACCAAGCATGCTCTAAAAGAAAAAGTAAATCAAATTATATAAATTGTCCTTATAGTTTGCCTAAATTTTCATCTACCGTCCCTGGTTGTTTTTATTTTGCATTGAGAGTCTTTTTACGAAAAGTTACACTTGTAGTCTTTGTGACTAACAAATGTTTACCAAATTCGTTAAAAAACCTCACGTGCCTTGCGCAAGAGGCCTATTCGGTCATTTCACACTCTACGATTCCTCCTTGGCCCCACTCACACACATACCAACGTCCAACGTAAGCTTCTGTTATCTTTTGTGTTCATCATCCACCAAGCAACGATAGATTAAAAAACAAAACTTCATCTCACTAATGTCAAACCCCTAAACACCCATGTTCATACACTAACAAATTATTTTTTGTTAACTGGAACATACTTCCCAAGAACACTACCAACTCATCAGAGATATGGGTAACTCAAGTAAAACATACATACAAAACTTCAATATCAAGGAAACAAAAATGAAACACCTATATCTTAGTTTTTAGCGAGTTTTTACTTTGTAAATACATAATCCCCACTACAACTCCACCAACTGACCAATGTTATAAATAGCGTGAGGCGTGGTGTAGCGACATAACCAAGCCTCATGTTTTTGCGATTAATGCGAAGCTTTTACGTTTATAATGTTGGAATTATATAACATGACTAATCATAAATATAAAGAATAAACATCAAGTACACATGCGGAAGCGTAAAGAACATATAATGAATAATTAATTAACTAAAACATAAATAGTATGTGTACCTTTTTGATTCTAGCCCAACAAGAATCAATTCCTTTAAACTAGCAAGTGATGAACCCTAATTAGGGTTATAGGATTATATGAATTACCCCTTACCGATTTTGTAATTCAATCCAAGATAATAACAAAAGTATGTTAGTACCACGTTCTTGTACACACGTACTAAATCAAATTAAAGTAATGCTAGTTTTAAGAACACAAAATATTTTGTTTTGGAAAAACAAAGAGGATCGACACCCTTAGGGTTGTACGATTGGTTTGGGACTCAAAAAACACACAAACAAGTTTTAGGTTTTTGATTAGGAGTACAAGAGATGGAATACAAAGACCTTTGGCCTTGTATTTATACACAAGATAACTTGGTTACCAAGTTAAGCATGGGTTGGGCTTGTGAAACCGCTTGGCCGATCAGTTGAACTCATCCCCAAGGGTTTCCGGAACCTTCCCATTCTCTATTTTATTATTTAGCTCTTCCATTTAACATATAACGATCTTTAGTCCATTACACTTAATTAACTTAACGTCCGTTATATATTTTGTGTAAATAATAAATAAATATAACATTTTATATCTAATTATTAACTTTAATTCTCATACGCAAAGTGTGCAATCCCGTGGTCTCGAGTTCGATCCTAACACACATCTATTAATTTATGTCCATTAAACCAACAACTCCCACTTGGACATATCTTAATAGTGTGATCACATCGGTTAGCGTCTAGCAACACTTCGATGCCTCTAGTACAACTTGAGTAAGGTCTCCTGGAAAAACCTTTTAATGATTTCTCATTATTATTATCCTTTTGTTTCTAATACCATGTTAAATAAAGATATTGATTTAAGTCATTCTTTATTCAACCATTCTGTTTCTCGCTATTAGTGATTGAGCAAGATTACCAAATCTTCTGAACATATTCAGGGGAGATCTTGGCCATAGCCATGCAAACATCTTGTCAACCCTACGAGGGGCCCAACAGTATTAAACTCCAAAATAAATTTGAAGGAACAAATTATATCTTGACTACAAGAATAACTCACAAACTTTGTAACACTTCTGAAACAACCCTTATAACTACCAGTTACGTATAGCGTTAAGTTGTTCCACAGAAATACACTACATTCATGACACTTACCTGGTATCTCAAGTCTGAGGATAACTATTCATGATTTACTTAATAACAATATCCATAAAGTAAACTCATGTAGTTGGGATAAGTCATATATTCAATTCATTGAATATCATCTAAAATTGGTATGCTTTCTCATCAATATACTGTTAAGTATATTCTACCAAATCACTCAGATTTGTCTTAATTTAACGATACTCCCATATCATTAATTGACAACGGTCGGTTTTAGAATAAATAAATTATTCACGGATTAAACATGCAAATATAGGATACAATATATTATAAAATCAAACATACCAAGTATTTGATTTATTATAACAATTGTTTAACATCCCTTATCCAAATACTAAATAGATCAATGCATGAAAATTCCAGTTGATGAATTATGCTTCAAGTAATGACAATCATACTTTTTGACAAGGCATAAATCAACCAACTTGATCTATCGTAATTTTGAGAATACTTATTTCAAGAATTCAATTAGTGAAGTTCTTGTATGTGTGCATTCATTAATCCACATAATAATTCATAAAGTGTGTGACATCCTCTATCTTCAATTTATGACAATTAAACTTTCAAACTTTTTTTTAAAGTTTAAAGTATTTTTATTCTTTTAATGTATAATGCAACTGTGCTCTTATATAAGCACAAATAGTTCACATGGCCATTAACAAGGATGAAACCCTACCATGACTAGTATTGAATGTCATCTCAATTAAAGCAGCATCATTTTATACAAACAACAATATGCTCATTAAAACTCCGTAAACTTTAATATCTTATTGTATAATGTTTGTAGCCGATGACAATTTGCACAACAATTGACATATTGTTCATCCATAGAATCTAGGAGCAATTCCAGGTTTGAGGATGTATTTCTATTAGAATATTCATTACACAAGTTATCTAATAACTTTTAGTTAGATATCAATGTTGTCAAATCATCTATCATTCAAGAATGATACAACAATTTGAATATACTACATGATGTACATGATGAATCTACACGTCAAACTTAGATTTCATTTATGTTCTATCTTGTCAAAAGATATGTATCAATTTCTCAAATGATATATCATGTTTAATTAGAATCATCTATTTTTACTGCACATGTTTATTAATAATAAACATATATTTCAAGGTTGTATGTCTTAATTCTTAAATCTGACAAGCGAAGTTTCATTCCAATTTAAGACTTAACATTTAGCTTACAAGGAATGTTACTTCCTATATGCTATATGTTAGCCTTAATAGTTTTTATTAGAAGTGATGGTCATTCACGTTTAGGAACTTTGTATCGTGTGTTAGATATCGTGATAGAATAGTCAACGGGCTCGTGGATTGGGCGAAGCTAAATAGCTAATAGTTATGTTAAGCTAGCCTTTTATCACTTGTTATCCAATCCAAGTCCATGAGGCCCAAACCCAAGCCCATTAGGGCATCTAGTCTCATTTGAGGGGTGTGCTTGAGTGTGTGTGTGTGTGTTTTTCATATGAAATATTGTTTTCATCTTCTACTCTTTGTCTCTCTAAATACATACACGATCTATACATCAAGTCACCACTTTCTATTCTTAATCTTTCTTCTTTACGCATATCATCAGTTTGTGTTTAACGTGTGTTACTTGTGTTGGTAACGTGAGTGTTGTGATAAGGTATACGTGATAAAAAGGGCTTTACAATTGGTATCAATCGCCTAACAATGGTTTAGGAGTGTTGTGTTACGTTTTTGATTAAAGCTTTTCAAAAAGGTTGCGTTTTTTACATAAAACGAGGTCTTTTTTGCTTAAAGTTTTGATTTTTACATGGTTTTAAGGTTAAAGTTGTAGACTTTATTGATTTTAAGTGTTTTGGAAGAAGTTTGTGCAAAAGAAATCAGTTGAAAACGTGTTTTTGGGTGAAAAGTAGCGTTTTTGCAAAATCTGGGCATTCCTACGCGTAAGCATTATTTTGGTCAAAACCCTAGTTTTACGCGTAAGAAAGTCAAAACCCTATTTCTACGCGTAAGTTTCTACGCATAACTTTTTGGTGCAGATTCTTCGAGCTATAACGGTGACTCAGTGCTTCCCTCACTTGGATAAGTGTGTGGAACACTTCGACTTTCGGATATCTTTTACGCTGTGACAGTGTAAAGGATTTTTGGTTTTAAACCTAAGTTTACGCATAAGCATAAACGCTTACGAGTAACACTCTACGCATAAGCTCACACTTACGCGTAAGGTTTTTACGACTAAGTCTTTTTGTTTACGCATAAGCCTAAGGTTACGCGTAAGATACTTCCTACGCATAAGAATCCTACGCCTAAGCATCTTACGCCTAAGCTTCCTACGCATAAGATCCTACGCCTAAGCAATCTACGCATAAGCACCATATCCTACTCGTAACTTCTTCACTCTATGCCTAAGCTCTTAAAAAAAAAAAAAAGTTTTTTGGCGGGAAAACTTGAGTAAAATTTAAATCTTTGAGGAGACTAAACGTTCAATTTTTACGCGAGATTCAAATTTTGGTATAACTTGAAAAAGTTTGGTCAAAAATTCAAATTTTTGGGCCTAAATTCAAATTTTTTCGTAAAATTTGTCAAAATTGTCATAACTCAAATTTTTCATACAACCTTAGAATTGATTTTACTGTGAATTTCAAATTTTGGGAGAGAAAAATTTTACGCCTTCGAACAGGTTTACGAGTAAGATTCTCTGAAAAACTTCATACGCCATCAACACACTCTCCTTTATCGTTGAATCGATCCTACATCAACTTTATCATTACATACCTTCATCAATGACAACTATGCAAGATCGTTATACAACTGCTGTCACAATTGCTATTGCTGCATTCGCCAATAATGCATTAAACATCAGTGGTTACTCTACACCGAATAACAACAACCAATGGATTTCATCGTATAATCCGCAATATGCTCAACCGAGTATGCATATGGGTCAAGGAGGACAAATGGTTGATGTTATTGGGAATCAAAATGGATTTGCTATGGGTATACAAATGGGGAATCAGATGCAATATGCAGGGCAGTTTGATGGACATCAGAGGAGTTAGATTGTGAATCGAATATGGGATATCAATATGGGAAATCAAAATGGGAATAACTGTTTTATGACTTCGTTCGAATGCTACTTCCCAACATCAAAGCCAAAATTCAGGTTATTTTGATTCAGAATCTAGGGTCAAACGACTGACGAAGCTTGAAAGGCTCAAGTACATGTTGATGTTAGCACAGAAAGAAGAGTCGGGAATTGAATTGACTGATGCGGAATACGAATTCATGAATCCAGGACGGGCAGATAAAGCAATCAATACTGCTAACTCCAGTCATACAATCAATCAGCCGGACACAACATCAAGTGGTACTTTTGACACACCTCCTGTCTACGACACAAATTCACTTAATGAGGTACCAAATTATAGTAATGTTGCTAATCAGTTTACTCATGAGAAGCCACATCCTGTGTCTCCCGAACCTTATTATGACACATATGTGGGAGAGCAAGTTAATAACAATGTTAACTCTGAAACTCCATATATGGATCCTAATGGAGGTCAAGGTGAACAGAATGGTGCTAATGATGAGGAAACACGTGCTTATTTTGAATCGCTAATCAATAATTGTGGTATTGAGATTGAGAAAGTTAGAACGGTCAATCGCGAAGTTAAGGCCGCGAATGCCAAATTGACCGCTGAGCTTGAGAGTTACAAGGAGAACGCAAAAGCCTTTGAATTTCAGAAAAACAAAGAATCGAATTAGAAATTGTTTATCGAAATTTGGTTTCTAAATAAAAAGAATTGCAAATCAAGTATAACACACTTGATGTGAATTCGAACTTGAAAATTAAATCTTTAAACAAGGAAATTTCAGATCTAAATGACCAACTTTCAAAACAAAAATCATTGTTTTCTGATCTTGAAAAGAAAAGAAGCAGTTGATTACTGATTTTTCAAAACGAGAAGATTCTCTTCTTGATGAAATTCTTGACAAAAATGAGAAAATCAAATCCTTGGAAAATTTGCTTCTTACAACGGGTCATTCAGCTAAATCAAACAAGATGCTTTCTAATCAAGTAAATCCACGTTTTCATACTTCACATAGAATGGCACTTGGTAACGATCCTTGTTCTCTCAAGAAAGCTCAGAAAGAACGGAATGTGTTGAACAATGGAAAACCTTTGCATGAACCCATAGTTGTTCGTGATTCTCTTGAAACGTTAGAACTATCTAAGGAGAGCAGAGAAAGAATGAAACAAAAGGTCCGGAATCAAACCTATTTACTATAACAAATGGAACAAACTTTCTGGAATCACTTTTGTCAATCAAAAAGAAAAGTCAAAGTTCTCCATCACACAAAATGTTTCAAACAAAGAGTCAACACCGGTTTCAAAATCTGTTTCAAAACCAGTCGTTGTCTCAAAATCTCTTTCGAACATTGAACAAATGTCTTCAAACAATCCTTTAACTCAAGTGATGCGAGAAGTATTTTAGACAATGTGAAAACGAGAATTGCGGATCTTCAAGAGACTGTTAAAACTAAAACCACTATTACACCTAATAACTGGTTCTCTAGTTTTGATATTGAACAGAGAAAGTTTTTGAAACTCAAATTGCCCCTCAAACAATGCCATCAGTGCAAAGGTAATTCATTTTGAACAAGCATTTTTGAAAGAAACAACCGACTTTGTCAAGAACCATAAATCCTGTAAAGCAAGCTAACGACTGTGTTGAACAAATCAAAGTTTTGGAAACTTTAATGACTCTCTCTTCGAAGATGTTCTGACTACTGATATTATGTCCATTATTTTGTAAACATATTCTGTTGAAGATCATGAAAGACTCCGTCTGAGACCTCAAATTATTTCAAAATATGAAAAAGCTCTTGAAAAACTTGAAAAGAAAATGTCTCATATTTTAAACAACTTGATCGAAAATCTGAGGAATGCAAGTATGACAAACCGTCGTATGAGCGTGCCTACAAGGACATGAAAGAGCAAAATGATCTTTTGAGAGCTCACGGGGAAGTCTACAAGGAAAGGTTGTGGATACTAAGTTTGCAAAACCATTGACTGAGGAGAAACCAAATGTTCCCAAACCGATTTTCAAACCAAAAGTCTATCTCTCCCTCCAAAGGTCAATAAGAAAAATGATTTGTCAAAAACAGTCACTCCACAGTCTTTGCCTATTAAAAAGAGAATTGTCAAAAGTTTTGAAAAGGAAAAGCAGTTTTAAACACCAAAAGTGACTACACCTGGCATTTCTAGGAATAGTACACGGAATGTGACCAAAAATCCAGTTAAAGAATATGTCGGTTCTAACGACATGGTCAACAATCACTATATAGAAGAAGCTAGGAAAAAGGCACAGACTCGTAAAGACGGAATTTTAGGTGCAACATCTAGGGTGATGAATTCTACAAGATTTCAAGCATGCTAGTAGTAGTAAACCATTACCTAGGAACACTCTACAAAAGACTAGGGATTGGCTTACATCTAAGAGTAGTTGCGTAAAAGAAAATGCTATGCCCTTAGAAAACAACACTAGGAATTCTAAGTCTTTTTGAACAAGAATCAATTTCCAAAAGACAGTGACAAAGTTAACATTGCTTTTAAACAAGAATATTGAATTTTTCGTACTACATGTAAAAAATGTGTCTTTTCAGCTAATAATGATGCATGTGTCTCACAATATCTCAAGCAAGATAATTCTCGTGCCAAGGCACAATCCACTAAGACACCAAATAGAAACAAGCCCGTTGATAAAAAGACAAACCAAAAAACACCTAATAGGACGATCACTTCAGGAAGTAGTTTTTCTAAAAATGAGTCTTCCGCTGCATCTGAAAAGAAAACAACTCCTAGATCTTACCTTAGGTGGATACCCACGGGAAAAGTTTTCAACAAAGTAGGTCTTAGATGGATTCCCACAGGAAAGATTTTTGATACTCGCACCAACACAGATAATAGTGCCAATCATCAAGATAAGGAAGTAGAAACCATTACAACCGTTGATAGTGATCACCCTCGCCGTGAGGAAACATATACTTCTAACACTGTTATTTGTAAAAATTCTTCTTCTGTGGATGCAGGTACTTGTAAAAGTGTTGAAGGTTCATACACCCCATGTGGTAAAGAAGAAGTTTTTGCCGATATCGCATGTGGAAATCCTTTTCTTATTCCACTCTTAACTCCACTTTTACTTGTCCCAACTTAATATCTCTTTCTTCAAATCTTCTTTGTAAATATTTTTTTCAAAAAACCAAATACAAAATTTGAAAAACCAACAAAATCAAAATACAAAAATAGAAAAATTTCAAAAATTCAAAAACATTAGAAAATTTCTCAAAATCCAAAAATATTCTTCTCACGACATGTCTCTCGTATAATCGATATTCTGTACGTTTCGAGAAATGTCATTCAACAATGATACGGGCATGTACAGATGCTTGAGCGAGAGTTCTTTAAATGTTTTCTAAAACATGTCATTTCTCAAAAATTTCTTCAAAATAATGGCTTTCGTATACTTCAAGATTTAAACCCGGACTTCAAATTAATGGCTTCGGACACATCGGTTCGGGACCAGCCTTCAAAGAAAGGAAAGTGCTTATCAAAATCAAAGCTTTTAAATATTTTTCAAGCACTATTCCTAAAAACAATGGCTTATAGTTACTTCAGACTGTAACCCGATCTTTAAAGAAAGGAAAGTGCTACGCAAAATCGATTTTCATAAATATCGAGCACTTATCCTAAAACAAATGAAGATAATTCTTCTCTAATTATCTTCAAAAGATTTTCAAAATCTTCATCATCTTGAGTACCATTGATTCGAAATTTTTCAAAAAGATTTTTCAAAACCTCTCACATTTGGTACCAAGATAACTCCCTCTAAACCCTTAATTGATTCTAAATTTTCTGTATGAAAAATATGCTTTCGTTAAGGGGGAGTATAAAACCAAAATTGTTCCAAAATTCATGCTAAATCAGTTTCTCTCCAAATGCTCTCCGAAAAACATATCTTTTAATCATTTTGTTTCAAAAACATCATGGATATGCTATTTTTGAGGGGGAGAAACATGATTAAAATGTGATCAAAAAAGTTTAATGATCGGTGTTTGAATCTCAAAAGAGCTCGACTCAGACGGAACCAATGAATTGACGGGAATTAATGTTAGTAAATGTACCATCTCGAGAAACTTGTGATAGATATGCACCTTCATGGGTCTAACCTCCTTTTCAAGGAGTGTTTACAACTTCAAGTTAGTTATTAGAGCTAGTTGTCACCTAAAAACTGACAATGGAATTCTTTAACTAGGCAACGTAACCGTGTCTCGTGGGGAATTGTCTATCATAAGCCGATCAATTCAAAAAGTGCAAACTCTACCCTCGATGTTCATATTTTTGTTAAAACTCATAAGCACATGTGAAGGGGGAGTGTTTCTTAAAATATAAAACTCTCGGAGTGTTTCAAACATGTTTTCAATCATAAACACTCTGAGAGATTTTCAAGAAAAATGGTTTTATGGCAACAATAGGACAGTCATGGAGTTATAAGGTGACTAAGGATAGGAAATCCGTCCTATGATCCGCCAGAGCCGGAGGGATCTACCCAAGGACAATACCAATAGTTAGTACTAGAAGTCCTTAGGTATGATTGAAAAAAAAGGAGTAATGTGAGAAAGGAGAAAGAAGGGGTTGAAGAATTAAAAAGAAATGTAATGAAAGGGTGAAAAGAAATAGCCCTCCATATTCAACCTTAGGGCAGAAACCGGGTTCAATTCATCTGCTACTAGTTGTCACTAGATGACACTGGTATTGAAGACAAAGACGTCATGGACCCAGTGACGCACTGCACTAAACCTTCTAGCCACTCAATTCCTCTTAAAAGGATTTGTTTCATTCTCACTGGGAACCCTACATAATATATTGACCTTCTCTTAGAGTTGGTTGATATTGAAGAAGGAGACCCTCTCCCTAGTCTCCGCTCAGGAAAACAAAAATGCACTATTGAGTCTAGAACCATGAGATTCATCAAAAGATCTCATAGGAACACATGACATGACATCGCTTGTTGCTCATCAATAAGGACACAAGTGATATATTCTAGAGTCCTACGCAGATCTTAGCAATCTGCCAGAACATTTATGAGAAGTTTCACATTTGTGATCTTCAGTGATTGAATGGAAACTCCTGCCGGGGTCAACATCAAGCAGCCCTACAGCAGTCACTTCGGTAACTCCCCGTGGATTACGCGTAGTGTGTCTCAAATGGTCTCATCGTGGGTGATGCTTCGTACCTCAGTGACTCATCTGAACTGTAGGTGTATTTCATCAGACATCACGTTATCTCACTTGTGGGACTCCAGATCAGGAACGGCCTTTGTGAGAATTAGAGACGTGTTTTCACACTATGCTGTTAACACCCTCTAAATTCAAACTTGTAAGTGCCGGAATCCGCTTATTACTAACCTGTTTTTATGTTTTCTTCTTATGGAAGCTCCAGAGCGGATTGATCGTGCAGATTCTCCACATGCCCATACCAACCACATCACAAATGAAGTTCTCATCAAAATCAAAGGCTACACAAAGTTAAAGATGATTCTTCGTCAATGTCAAAGAATCTACAAAGCTTACAGACTAGAGAACTTCACAACAATGAAACATCAAAGACAAATAGAAGTGTGAGCATGGTGGAGAAAGACGTGGAGACACCAATCCAACGAAGTTGACAACGGCAGACAACCACATTAATTGATCACAAAGCATGAAGGAACAAAGAATCAAGACTATTCTATATCTACACGCAAAGTTCAAGCTCAAGGAAAGTAAAGATCTTATCAAGTGGAGCATCTTTTGAATGACCACTCCTTAGGGGGAGATTGTTAGCCTTAATAGTTTTTATTAGAAGTGATGGTCATTCACGTTTAGGAACTTTGTATCGTGTGTTAGATATCGTGATAGAATAGTCAACGGGCTCGTGGATTGGGCGAAGCTAAATATCTAATAGTTATGTTAAGCTAGCCTTTTATCACTTGTTATCCAATCCAAGTCCACGAGGCCCAAACCCAAGCCCATTAGGGCATCTAGTTACTTGTACTATAAATACCCCTCAAAGTCTCATTTGAGGGGTGTGCTTGAGTGTGTGTGTGTGTGTGTTTTTCATATGAAATATTGTTTTCATCTTCTACTCTTTGTCTCTCTAAATACATACACGATCTATACATCAAGTCACCACTTTCTATTCTTAATCTTTCTTCTTTACGCATATCATCAGTTTGTGTTTAACGTGTGTTACTTGTGTTGGTAACGTGAGCTGTTGTGATAAGGTATACGTGATAAAAGGGGCTTTACACTATACAACACATAAGATTTTAAAACCTTAGCATAATACTACCACTAGCTTTTAGGAATACTTAAAATTTATCTTATTTCAATTATAAATCAAAACTAGGATTTAATAATTAAACATAAGAATAATTTCATAGATGCATGCATTTATCCATTCATGGATTATTGCACTTTGTACATTTCCAAAGATTATATGAATTCAAAAATCCTTTCAATTACTTAACGTCCTCGCTCAAGTAATCACTTAAGAAAGAGTTTTGATATCCATTGTCATTTTTCATATTAATGAAAATAAGTATGACAATAATCATCTTTATATATTTAATGTTTCCTAGGAAAGAATATTCTATCACAATTAATTGCTTAAATATGATTAATAATCTTGTCATAAGACATGCATTGAATATGTGTACAATATTGTCCATATGATTTCTACACAAAGATTTAAACCACTAGGGTTTTCCATCTCTTTGAAGAAACTCATCTTCATTCTCTAGTCTAACTATTAGGATAAACCAAATTTCTAAAATTGATTATCTTTATGGACATCATCTTTAACATTCATAGTATGAGTAATTTACCCAATTCAATATTTGGTAATCCATCATAATGATTATCAGGTTTACTATAATTGATAAGGTTTTAAAATGTACCTTTTTGAGGGGTCATTTAAGCCCTTATTTGATCACTTTTGTATCCGTTATTACTTAATATCATTCATTTTCACTTTTTAGGTCTCTTGAAGGCAAATTGCTGTAATGGCACTTATTTGGACGAAAAGGTGCGGATATACGAAGAAAATGGCCAAAGTCAAGAATCGAGACACTCCAGCTGCTGAAGGACAAGGTGACGGCGTCACTGCTTAACTGCGACGCCGTCGGAGGATTTTGTGACGGGACAGAAGCCAAAACTCTTATTTACAAGTGACGGCTTCAGGTTTTAAAAGATTGAAGGGGACGGCGTCACAGGCATAAGGTGACGCCGTCACAAGCTACAAGATGCACGCGAAGTAGCTGATACTGTTTTGGCCATAACTTTTGCATACGAACTCGGATTTAAGTGGTTCAAAAGCCCACGCGACCGGAACGAGAAAATCTACAATTTGGTGAAAAATGGTCGTGACGCCGTCACTCTTTAGGTGTAACGCCGTCACTCTTTGCCGACAGAAAATCTGCCTATAAATATAACATTATAACTTCACTTTTTGTAAGCCCTAAACCCTAAGTCCGATTCTGGGGTTTAGGTAGGTGTTTTTCCAGCAACTTAAAGGGTTTCAAACACTCTATAAACATCGTGTAATGGTTTGTTTGATTATCCAATCCTATGGTATGTCTTCAATTATCACAATTGTTGCTTGCTCTTCATTAATTATGCTTGGCTAATTCATCTAGTGTTTGCTTATGATTGTATGAAACTTGTGTATAATTAATTAGATCTTATTGATTTCTTAATGATGCTTGTGTCTATCTTCATCATTAGGGTGTGACAATTTCAATGATTCTAATTGGTTTAGTTTATAATTCTTGCATCCTACTGTCTCTTGTTTGATTGGTTGTCTCTTATCTTAATTGTAATTGGCTTAGGAGTGCGACTAGGCTATCGTTGTGTTTAGTACTTGATAAATCTTGGATAGTTTATGAATGACTTAGGATTTCGTTTACTAAACCCAAAGATAACCTCAAAGTTAGTTTATGAATGACTTAATGGATTTCGTTTACTACACTTAAAGGTGACTTCAAAGAGTTAGGGAATGCACACCTTACGACCTTAGAAAACAAAACGCGTTAAGAATAAAGACGTGACAATTCAACCATCAATAGGATGTGACAATTCAGTAGGCAGAATTGGATAGCTAGCAAGGAGTAATATATCATAAGTAGATACGCTTCACATTCTTGGTAGACCCACAATTTAGTTAGTATCTTTTGGGATAGTTGACTAGCAACTAATTCTACCCTCCCCTCCAAAACCGAGATTCATAAAATATAAAAATACAAAAATAATCATCCCTCACCTTTAGACTTAAATCGACATACACTTCAGCCTAACAATACTATTCCCCTAGAGAACGATATCAATACCCGTGGCTTACCCTAATACTACACTACAACGATTAGGTTCATTGCCTAGGGTGTTATAAAACTTGCTCGAAGAAAAGGAAGTTCCTTTGACCCCGAACGACGCGTGTAGCGTTATCAAGTTTTACTACCGCCGGGAATAGTTATTGCTTAGGCTTGATTTCTATTTCGTTTAGGTCTACTCACAAGATTCCTATCAAGTGAGATTTTTTCTTTTTATTAGCTTCCTTGTAGTCTATCCCCCTTCTTTGTGCCTTTGTTCGTAAAACCTGTCCATTGACTCTTCCGTTCACCATTATGGAGAACGCGAATCCACTATATCCGCGATTAAGTTTTGTCATAAAAAATTATGATATTACTAAAGCGGATTATCCAAGATGGTGGGAAGAAAGTAACCAAGTTTATAAACCTTTTGAGGGTTTCACCATTTCATCAAGTCCACAAAACACCTCATCTAGTGAAACCTATGCCTCGTATGAGACTTCACCTAGGATAGACTTTCGTGAAAAACCTCCATGTTTAGAAACTATTGTTAGTGAGGCCCTTAGGAGAACTGACCAAATTTGTGAAAATATTATGGTAATCAACCAAGCATTAAACCATAAGTTGGATCAATTACTCGATTTGGTTTCATCACGACCTAAGGAAATAATACATGACGAGCATATAGATGATGTAGATGTAATTTAGGATAAGGTGAAAAGTCTAGACCCACAAGGTATCCCACAAGTCCTACCATCATTTAAGGCATACACACCGCACGTGACTTACCCGGAAGTAGTAGAAGAGACTTTAGGAATCCCAATGGAGGTAGAACATTTGAATCAAACAAATGAATCAAGAATATAGGTTTGAATACTTGTAGTCTCAGTCTTACTCTTAGTTCTAAGGAATTTCCTAGTGTTGATGAACCGGAACCTCAATCTTTACTTCCATCCTTAGATATACATCTAGGAGACAAAAGAGGAACCGACCCACCCATCAACCAATTTAGTCCGGGTAGTTTTAGGATGAAGGAAGCCATTCACACACCCCTTCACCTCACGTGGCATATTTCCACCCTAAGGGTGTGTATCGCTACTATCATCCGAACTTAAACTTAAGTGTAGGGAAAACCTCCCCTTTATCCGTTAAATAAGGGTAGAGTCAAGCTCGTGACTCAAACAAAAACAAGCGCTTCTTGGGAGGCAAACCATGTGTATTTGTTTTTCATTTTTATTTGTGTGTCGTATATCTTTTAGTGATTATTTATTCTCATGTTTAAATTTGTAAAATGCTTTATTTTGTCTTTAACCTCGTCTTAATTACATATAAAGGTATTTTACATAAAGGATAAGTGTAGGAGGATTACACACGTTTTCAAAAGAAACGTGAACATGAGAATAACGATTATTAAAAAGATATACATGTGTGTTTGTTTGAGTCAAATGCTTGTATCGAGTCATAATGGATGTTTTGCAGAAATTTTTCCAGATTCTAAAGATGTAAATTTTCTAGAATTTTTCCAGAAAATCGCAGACCAGTTTTTGTCAGGATAACCTGACGGCGTCAGGATCGCAACTGACGGCATCAGAAGGCGAAAAACAACAGATTACTTTTTTCTCGTTTTCTCGAGCTACTTATAAATTTTGGAATTTTCTGTGTCTTAATTTTCCGAAATTTGTGAAACATCCATTCCACAAGCATTATATCCTAGTTTAAATCGAGTCTTATATATTTATTACCGCGATTTTACGCTGAAGGTTTCGTTGTTTTCTTCAAGTGTGCAGGTTTAGTTTATCAAGAAGAAGTTACATAAGATTGGAAGGAGCTTTTCACGCATAAATTCTTCTTGGAAAGGATTTAACCACTACTTCACATACGGATCCTACCGAGCTAATAAGGGGAGTATTAGTTTCTTTCTTTTTAATTACCTTCCATTATCATAACTTTGATACTTTCGGGGAACATTGGGGACAATGTTCAGTTTAAGTGTAGGGAGGGAAAATAAAACGGTAACTTTGAAACTATGCTTATCCTTGACTATTTGCTTTGTCCAATTGCATTTGTGTAATAAACCATGAGAAAATGTCGGTTAGGGTAATTTTGGCACCAAATTTTTAATTTTTCATGACATATAGGAGTGGGCCATTAGTCTTAACAAAAGAGTCTCATGGATAGGAAGTTGCATGACTAGCACAAAAACCCTTTACCACCTAAATTCCACCCAAAATGTGAGGATCACCCTTAGATTAGTCGGAATTAAAAGCATTCATCTTTAATGCTTAGAGTGTGAACTGGTAGTATATTAGATTCTAGAACTTGTTTTGTGATGCATTCCGAGATCGCTAGTAAGACTACACTTGTGTAGTTAGGAATAACTAAATGATAAGAGGCATTAGGATAACCCTTGTTTGATACCCGTAATATAATTACTTCTTCCACATCGGTTGAGTAATTCCCCCACACCCTTTGCGTTGTACTCATCTTTAGTACATGATACCCCTAGTTAACCCCTCAGAGCCTATCCTTTTCGCGGTTCTCGTGATGTTTTGGTTTTACGGAATATCAATGAAGAGCATTGTTTACACCCCACCCTCAAATATACACCCAAATCGCCTTAGCCTACCATGTATGCACTCACTTTTAGTGCATTATTGTTATCACCCCAAACCTTTAGTTCAATTATCTAGTTGCTTGCATGAGTTGCTAAGTCGAGTCATATCCTTTGTACACAGTTTTGGGACGATTGGGACTCATGGGAAAAAGTTAAAATTTATAAAATGATTGAAAGGGAACGTTAAATTCCCTTATTTGCGTAATAACATACCCCAAGTGTTTTGATCTTTTCAATTCGGGTCAAATTAGTGTTAGATTAATAAAAACTCAAGTGTAGGGATGTGCCTATAAATCCCTATCATTTTTACGTTACCGTAGAGGATGGTAGAGTAAAAGTGTATGAAAAAAAAAAAAACATATGGGCTACCATCCTACATCTATCTTTAAATTTATGTTTGTTTGTTTCAGTTATCTAGAGTTTAGAGTGTCGAGTCTTGGCTTAGCAACGCCATTCTTCGTATGCTTGTAACATAAAGATTTTTGACATGCCACCACTAAATAGCCTATCCCACCAAACCCTTTGTTTCCCTACCGTAAGCCTAACATTACAACCCTTTAAAGACCTCTTTGATAGTCTTTCCTAGGTGCTTACGCCAAAGCGATGGAGGTTTGATCTATTCTCAAGCCTATGGTAATCTATGTACTAGGACCGGTTAATGAGTGTTTATCTTCCATTTCCAACTTGTTATATTTCATATACACCCGAGAGAGATGTGAGTATCCAAACACCCAATGTGAGGTGCTAGTATGTAATTTCCGTGCTTGTTATGACTTTTGCGGGGCTTATATGTGTTGTGGATTGTTTTAAACCAATGCTTCATGACCCCTAACTTATAAATTAATTGGCTAAAAGCACATTTTCTTGAGGACAAGCAAATACCAAGTGTAGGGATATTTGATAAGGTTTTAAAATGTACCTTTTTGAGGGGTCATTTAAGCCCTTATTTGATCACTTTTGTATCCGTTATTACTTAATATCGTTCCTTTTCACTTTTTAGGTCTCTTGAAGGCAAATTGCTGTAATGGCACTTATTTGGACGAAAAGGTGTGAATATACGAAGAAAATGGCCAAAGTCAAGAATCGAGACACTCCAGCTGCTGAAGGACAAGGTGACGGCGCCATGCTTAACCGCGACGCCGTCGAGGATTTTGTGATGGGACAGAAGCCAAAACTCTTATTTACAAGTGACGGCTTCAGGTTTTAAAAGATTGAAGGGGACGGCGCCACAGCATAAGGTGACGCCACAAGCTACAAGATGCACGCCAAGTAGCTGATATGTTTTGGCCATAACTTTTGCATACCTACTGATTTAAGTGGTTCAAAAGCCCACGACCGAATGAGAAAATCTACAATTTGGTGAAAAAATGGTCGTGACGCCGTTACTCTTTAGGTGTGACGCCGTCACTCTTTGCCGACAGAAAATCTGCCTATAAATATAACATTATAACTTCACTTTTGTAAGCCCTAAACCCTAAGTCCGATTCTGGGGTTTAGGTAGGTGTTTTTCCAGCAACTTAAAGGGTTTCAAACACTCTATAAACATCGTATAATGGTTTGTTTGATTATCCAATCCTATGGTATGTCTTCAATTATCACAATTGTTGCTTGCTCTTCATTAATTATGCTTGGCTAATTCATCTAGTGTTTGCTTATGATTGTATGAAACTTGTGTATAATTAATTAGATCTTATTGATTTCTTAATGATGCTTGTGTCTATCTTCATCATTAGGGTGTGGCAATTTCAATGAGTCTAATTGGTTTAGTTTATAATTCTTGCATCCTACTGTCTCTTGTTTGATTGGTTGTCTCTTATCTTAATTGTAATTGGCTTAGGAGTGCGACTAGGCTATCGTTGTGTTTAATACTTGATAAATCTTGGATAGTTTATGAATGACTTAGGATTTCGTTTACTAAACCCAAAGATAACCTCAAAGTTATTTTATGAATGACTTAATGGATTTCGTTTACTACACTTAAAGGTGACTTCAAAGAGTTAGAGAATGCACACCTTACGATCTTACAAAACACAACGCGTTAAGAATAAGGACGTGACAATTCGACCATCAATAGGACGTGACAATTCAGTAGGTAGAATTGGATAACTAGCAAGGAGTAATATATCATAAGTAGATACGCTTCACATTCTTGGTAGACCCACAATTTAGTTAGTATCTTTTGGGATAGTTGACTAGCAACTAATTCCACCCTCCCCTCCAAAACCGAGATTCATAAAATATAAAAATACAAAAATAATCATCCCTCACCTTTAGACTTCAATCGACATACACTTCAGCCTAACGACACTATTCCCATAGAGAACGATATCAATACCCGTGGCTTATCCTAATACTACACTACAATGATTAGGTTCACTGCCTAGGGTGTTATAAAACTTGCTCAAAGAAAAGGAAGTTCCTTTGACCCCGAACGACGCGTGTAGCGTTATCAATAATCATGTAACTCATGTTCTTCTCAGCATATAAATCAAATATCTGAGATATCCTTGCAGATCTATAAATGAAAATTACATCATCTTGAGGTTAATATTTCGTATCTAGCCTCATCATGATATTTACTAGTATATTTAAGAAGATTATGTATCTTGTAATTTTATCTTTCAAGATAAAAAAAACTCACACTTACCTTTTGTAATATATAGACTATCTATATATACTTAGCAATTAGAGCAAAACTACATTGTTCTATTTTGGGACATTACAAATACATATTGATAATTCCTGACTATAGTTTGTTAATAACCTATTCATAAGTAGTTTAACAAATTTAGAATCTTCAATTTTAAAACTTAATGTGATTCATCACATTCCATAATGAAATGGTGTTTTATCAATCTTCTAGATTGGAGTTATACTGAGTATATTCAATCCATACTCAATTTTTCTAACCTTGTTACTATTTAAGAAAGAAGTTATGGTTATCTTGAATCAAACAAAAATAAATATAGCTTGATTCTCCTAACTGAACATACCATTAGCTTGTGTTATTTCATTAGAATTAATATTGTAAGACAATCTAACAATATATAAGATAAACATATTCCTTTTGGCTTACCTATTTACCAACTAAGTCAACTTAATGGTATAATAGACTTTCCAAGCCAATTGCATGCTTTATAACACAAGTACTCTTTAACCAAGTCACTTCATATCCATGTCTAATCAAGAAAACATAAACTGTTATAATCCCATTATACGTTATAAATCATTGATCAACTCAATGACTTCTTGTATATGTCTTAATTTAAAAACATAACAAGTTAACGTCTTACTTTATTATAAGTCTTAAAAGACTTTATGTTTATGTCTTTACAATGAATCATAAACATGTTTAATTAAAGTAATTATGAACTCAACTCTTGGTTTCAATAGTAATTTCAAGTTAATTTATTTACTTCACAATAATGTAGGACTACATTATTTTTCATTTATGTCATTCCAAAATACATAAATAAACAAATTGAAGTAGTATTAGATTACTTTATTTATTTATGTCATTCCGATAATACATAAATATTTAGTTTGAAGTAGTCTTATATATCATTTGACACATGTTCTAAATACTTGTCTAATTTAGAAACTGTAAATTTATTCCAGATACGATCCCATGTAACATGGAGATTTACTATGTTGTTGCAATCTCGCCAAGTTCTCACATGACATAAATTGCAACACCAAGTGTTTCTTGAACTAGATATGTACAAGTCATATTATAATGTTAGTCTCTTACCTTGTAGTCAAGAGAATCCGTTAAATCATATACCTATACGTTGTGCCTTGCACACAATATAGATTTCTCCCACTTGTGCATAGAACAACATCATGTAGCAGATAAACAACACGACATATGTTTGTTTATGTGACCAATATGATTGTGTCATTGATATTAGCATAACTAGTAGATGTAGAACCACTTCATTGTCTAGTAAAGAAACGTACATGACTTTCCTTAAAAACATAAGTGTCTATAAGTTGAAAGTAATTATCTTAAGACATTCTAAAGATAATCTGGGTTACTACCAAGATGACAAAGCTTGTAACTCCCACTGAATTAGAGATCATTACAGTAATTCCTTATTTAGTACGTAATAAGAACACAATGCTCCCACTGGATTTGACAACATTGTAAGTGTTTCATTAACCAGTGAGAGAAATTAGTATTCTGTTTACTTCCCTACTCCTTTGAGAAAGTCAATATATAACAATTACTTATGTACTTAAAAGAATGTATTCTACTATGTAGATGATGAATTTATCCATCAATGCTATTAACTTGAAAAATTGGGCATGCAATTTCTTTCTTAATAGTTCTACCATTCCAACAATTGTATGTAGTACTTCCAGAACAACTAGCGAAAATATACTAGTTTGTCTTTTACCAATTTTACAGTAAATTAGTCTAGCTTCTAATTTAATAACTCAGAACATATGCAATTTTCTTAACTATTAAAATTTGTTTTCGAGTTATGTATTTAGAATTTTGACAATTCTAATTGTCCTATCATACATTTCTCATTCATGAAAAGGAATAGGATTGAATCTCACTCTTTCTTATGAAAAGAAGACTAAGTTTATTCTTTTAGTAAAGTTGACTCTACCAAAAACCCTTACAGGTGTAGATCAATTTACCAATACAAGAATAACCTACGTTTACGGTTTAATGTTGCATTAATACATTTAAAGAATTAGCAAAATTCAATTTTAGTATTTTCGATAATTAAACTTTTCAAGAAAATAAAATACCCAAGGTAAGATTCATATAACCATAGGATTTTCTCGAAAACTAGGATCCAAATTATCATAGTTCCATTACATCAGTTGATCTGCTAGTAACGAAAGCACATAATAAGGTAATCTGTCGAACAATAATTGGCAAACCTTTTCCAATTCCTAGATCATTATGGGATTTACATTACCAACAATATTGCAAATGTAAACATGTTTTATCCCATCTTGTGCCTTGAGTCCAGTTCTCACTTACTACTCACTTTAAGTTGTCTAACTTAAAGAACTGCAAATGTGTCCATGTAAGGTCTGACTTCACATGAAGATTTACCTTTCCATCACAATCTCGCCAAATTCCCACATGACGTAAATTGCAACTTCGAGTGTTCCTTTAACTAGATGGCACTAACTTAATTTTAAAAGGATACTAGTTTTGATTTATGGTGTCAAATCAAATATGTACGAAGAAGCATGCATACAACTTCGTATCAATAGTTTTTTTTAATAATTTTTTTTTATTTAACCAATTCACAAAAATTAAATTATCAAAGTTTTGATTGAGGTATTGGTTTCGCCAATCAAGGAATTTACCTTTAATTATCGTCCATTATATCGTACTTTTGCATAAGTCCAAAGACTTAGTGTTTCGGATAATTACCACAAAGTGGCACATGGAATTAAAGCTAATTCGCCCTTAAGATGATTTTGTACATAAAATAGCCTACTTGCTAACTCCAATTTGACGAACAAAGAAGCGGAGAATTTGGTTAGTGTTAGGTTCCCAAATATGCAACACAAGTAACAATAGAAGAAATAGAGAAGAGATAGAGGTCGGTTGAACAATATCCAAACACACACACACGATATACTTGGACGGTTATGCGTAGAGAGTGAATGAAAGAAATAAATTGAACAACAAACCCTCAAGTGAGGGTTATTACAAGGTATTTATAGGAGGGAAGCTAGGGCAACACTCCTAGTTCCCATCCTTTTCCTTATTGGACTAGGCCTAGGCTTATGAGCCTTCTACATAAGCCTAAGGCTAATAACTAACATAAAGGCCATATTAAGCTAACTATTACATGTGAATCACTAACACTTGATTTAGGTTTAGGAGTGATTCCAACAATCTCCCCCTAAGTGTTGGTGATGAATGAATATGAACGGTTAAGGTACTGATGTAATAGAAGCTTTGACGTCTTCTGGCATTCTTCTTTCTTGTGAGAAAAATTTCCTTGATTTGAACAATCTCCCCAGTGTAGAGAAATTGTTTTCTTTAAACAGATTCGCTTTGACGTCATCTTATCTTTGTTCTTTGATCATTGTTCTTTGTGATGGTAGTGATAGTATGTTGTTGTTGTCTCAAGTCAAGTCTCAGTTCGCCTCGCTGCTCCAGTGTCTCCACGTCATTCTTCAACATGCTCACACGCTCTTTGACGTTGGATTTCAGTACTGATGAAGTTCTTTAAGTCTTTAACTTTGTAGATTCTTTGGTTTGATGAAGAATCATTCTGACTTTTGTGTTGCTTTTAGATAGAACTTCCATTAGTGATGATGTTGGCATGAGCATGTGAAGAATCTGCACAATCAATCCGCCTAGAGCTTCCATATAAGAAGAAAACATGAAACGGTTAGTATAAGCGGATACCGGCACTTACAAGTTCATCGAGAGTGTTAACATCATAGTGTGAAAACGCAACTCTAATTCTCACAAAGGTCGTTCCTGAACTGGAGTCCCACAAGTGAGATAACACGATAAAAATCGGTACATCTACGATTTAGATGAGTCGCCGAGGTACACCGAAGCATCACCTCACGACTGTAGACCGTTTGAGACACACTAAGCGTAATCCACGGGGAGTTACCGAAGTGACCTGCTGTCAGGGATGTTTGATGTTGACCCTAGCAGGAGTTTCCATTCAATCACTGAGGATCACAGTTGTGAACCTCTCATAAATGTTCTCGACAGATTGCTAAGATCTGTGAAGGACTCGATAACGTACCACTGATGTTCTTATTGTTGAAAACCAAGTGATGAAATGTCAAGTGTACCTAAGAGATCTTTTGATGAATCTCGTGGCTCTAGACTCAATAGTGCGTTTTGGTTTTTCCTGAGTGGAGACTAGGGAGAGGGTCTCCTTCTTCAATACCAGCAATCTCTAAGAGAAAGCTGATAGTTTACGTAGGGTTCCCTGTGAGAATGAAACAAGCTTCTGTTGAGAGAAACTTGAGTGGCTAAGAAGGTTTAGTGCATGCGTCACTGGGTCCATGACAACTTTTAATCTTCAATACCGGTGTCATCAAGTGACAACCAATAGCATATGAATTGAACCCCGGTTCCGCCTAAGTTGAATAATCTTGAGGGCTATTTCTTTTCACCCTTTTCTTTGCATTTCTTTTTAATTCTTCAACTCCTTCTTTCTCCGATTCTCATTTTCTCCTTTTTATGATCAAACCTAAGGACTTCTAATTCTAACTATTGGTAGTGTCCTTGGGTAGATCCCTCCGGCTTTGGCGGATCATAGGACGGTTATTCCTAACCTTAATCACCTTATAACTCCATTGCCATAAAACCATTTTACATGAAAATCTCTTAAAGTGTTTATGAATGAAAAACATTTTGTACCACTGTAAGAGTTTGATCTTTTGCAAAAAAATACTCCCCGTCAACATGTGCTTAAGATTTTTGATATAAATCTGCACAGTGAGGAAAGAGCGCGCACTTTTTGAATTGATCGACTCAAGATAGACAATTCCTTGCGAGACACGATTACGTTGCATAGTTAAAGAGATACATTGTCAGCTTTTAGGTGACAACTAGCTCTAATAACTACCTTGAAGATGTGGACAACCCCGAGAGGTTGTCAAACCCGTCAAAGTTCATGTCTATCAAGAGCTTCTCGAATGGGTACAATTTACTTGGATAAGTCTTGAAGACAAATCTTTTCAATGTATGACTGTTTAGATCCCGTCAATTCATGGGTTAAAGTCTTTTCACACGAGAATTCATGAGCAAAACACAACATATTTCTTATCACGTATTTTTTCTCCCCCTAAAAAATGGCATATAAATGTTATTTTTGAAGAAATGTTGAGAATAAATATGACCATTTTGAGTTTTGTGGGAAGATAACCACTGAGAACAATTTGTGAACAAAGATTTTAATTCAAATAATCCCCCTCAACAAGTGATATAAACGGTTGAGGTTTTGAAAATCATAAGGGGAAGTACTTGTTCTTTTGAGCAAAACCTTGAAAAGTGAAAGGTTTGATAGGTTTTACTCAAAATTAAGAAGCTTTCGCTCCTTTTGTAAGGATTGTGGCAATCGCCGCACTCACGGGTCCTTTCTTGACAAGTACGGGTTGTACATCATATGTGCAGTACGCCATTGACATATAAATCACACATCCAAAATAATATGAAATAGAAATAGTTCAAGGTACCGGAAGTCCATCAATGTTTTGAATGCTAACCGGGCATTGATAGCCGGCAGAGCAATCCCGGGACGACCACCTACAAAGCTATCCAAATGTTCGAATCATCCCTTCGATACAACATTTCATCAATCATGGTGATGATCCTCTTCACATCCCGTCTTTCCTTAGAATTCCATCGCTTTTAGACCCAATTCCTTCATGAATATCCTTCAACCTATAAGCTAATCCGTCCCTAACCTTCTTCAATGTGTGATTCCCAAACTTGTAAAGATCTCTACACGCCATCATAGCTTGGTAGTGTTTCACTAAGGTAAACCACTCCGAATGGTTGGATGATGAGTGTGTATTGTGAAAGCTGGTTAATGTCGGAAGATCTACGAGGTGGAGTGAAGTTGACATGGGTCCTATATGATTCAACCAAGTAGCTAGAGATCTTCTACACGCCTTCCATGACAATGCGTCGGATGAAGATAAGCAAGGACTTGATGAATTCACGTTGTACTTCAGTTGAAAATTGTCTCATGCGACCAGACGCCTTCTTGGGCTGGTACATGTCTTCAATGCTTGATAGACAAATTTTCAAAGTCCGCTTCAGAGAATGCATAATCCCTTTCGTCTTGCCTTTTGACCACAATATTCTTGAGGAAAGTGTAGTCCCATTTAGATCTAAAGATCAACATGTTTGATGGCCACGATACTCTTAGTACTGAAAACACTTCATGTTGAGAGATCTCAACCCTCGGGTGCGGTAGTAGATTCTTCTTCGGCGTTCCGCCAATGGTGAATCCCATACAAAGGCATCACGGTCATACTCTTCCCCTTTGTTGGAGAACATGTGGTTAGCTCTTTCCTCGATGGCTATGCGTTAGAGTATATGGTCACGGAATGGAAGTGTCGAGATGTAGCGTATTTCCTTTTGAACCATCGCACCGAAGAAGAAATTCCAAGTCTTTGTTGGAAGAAATATCTAATGGAATCCTAGGGTGATCAAGGGCCAATTTTTGTAGAGGTTTGGACCACTCGGTGTAATATGGAGGGTTGTCCCGTTTGGTGAAGTCGATGTTTGCTTCGGGGTTGAGCCAATCCATATTGTTAGACATGGCTCGTGCTATATTATCAAGGTGATACTCGACTTCAATAGCACTTTTCGAACTGTCTTTTAGCAGTTGAAATGTTTCATTCTTGATTCGCTTCAACTCGGATTGGCCATCTTTTCACACGGAACTTTTCTTGTAGTAGTTTCATGCTCCAATGTACTACATTCTGTAACCTCTTGACCTTTCATATGGGTAGGAGTGGAATCAACAAGCCGAGAACCATTCAAATTTAGTATCATCCTCGGCCCACCCATGATAAGACGTTAGTCATAGGCTTTTTCTTCTTTTTCTTTGTCCGTTGAAGATTCCGTTTCTTGGCTGTCGAGAGATGGGTTGTTGTTGTGGCTCGTGGATTTCCTCATCGCACCACCCGTGATACTCAAAGTGATCACCGGTTTTCTCGAAGTCCGGGGTGGTGTCTCGAATCCTAAGGTTTTTCTGGGGTTGAAGAGCGAGGAGGGGATCTTTGTTGAGCTGGAGTCCTTGGGGTGGAGGCGTGATTGAGTAATCGAATTGAGGATGATTCACCAGACTTCTTCGGGCGTTTCGCTCAAGTATCCTTATCCTTATCTTTGTCTTCGTCGCCTTGGACGTTTAGGCCTTACGCTTTTCTCTCTCGTATGCTGACCTCGAAGTTGGTATTCCAGAAAAGCTTCAAACAATTTACTTTCGGAGGCAAATGTTGCGAGCGCTTTGACATTTGAGCTACCAAATGGTTCACCATTCATCATCCGAGAAGATTGGGGTTCAACTGATTGATGTTTACATTCATTGGAGTTGATTTCATGGTTTGCTTGGCCAGCGTAAGAGATTCTATAAAGTTGTTCGGTATACATCTCCTTTGTCGTTTAGAACGACCTCCATGAGGAACTTGTGAGAGTATCCTTGGATCATCTCGTCCATTCTCCCTTGAAGATCATCTTCATGAGCTTCGGACATATTCTCCTTTCAACTTGCATCTTGTCATTCTCATCATGAAGATATCGTGACTTTCAGCTAGGAAATCGCCTTTCTATAGAGTATGTCTTTCTTTCTCGACCGCTTGACAGCCTTTGACGATTCGAGTCTTAGCATGAGACTCCAAGAGGCGCTTGGCTTATTCACCGATCGGATGTGGATCCTGTTGTTCTTTTGATGGTGGTGGTGAGGAGTGAGAAGATGAATCTGATGATGATGAGATATGAGGAGACTCCGGGTCCTTTGGTGGCTCAAGTTTTTCCTTTGAACGTGCAGACTATCTAGAAGAAACTTATCATACTCAACACTTCTTCTTCATTTCCGACTTAGCTTTTCATCAGCTTTGGCTTTAGCCGCAGCTTCTTCATCAGTTTTTTCCTCTAACTTCTCATCTGTTCTTCAATGTTGTAATCAATAGAATCTTCCACGCGATTTTGTTGTTTCTCAAGAGTGGTGGCACCGATCCCCTTATCGGGTTGATTAACCGCATCAGAACCTGGTGTAGGTTGAACTCCACCACTCGATCCTCCGGGGCCACCCATTTGATCTTTAGCAAATTCTTTTTCAACGTGTTAGAGTCTAAGGAATTTGAACTTTTTCCTGTATGTTGCATCTTGTTGCTCTTCATCTGATTCTTCTTCCTCTTGTTGCTCAATGACCGAGTCTTCCCTTTGCCGTGTTCACTGGTGGACTGGAAGGTTTAGGTACCGCTAGGTAGTGTCATCTTTAGCAGTTCTGAGTAGAAAATCTCTTCATCTGATGCAATACCCTCCGAGTCTTCATCTCATTAGCTTTTTCGGTTCAGACTTAGGTATGGAATAGGAAAGCTTCCTTGGCGGAAATATCCTCTTACATGGGGATTCCTCCTGGGAACTTCGACTCTCGCTCGCAAGACTTCCTCCACTTCTCGGGTTTTCCTTGTAGGCACGAAGATTTTTCATCAAGAAATCCAACTTTGTTCTCTTCCACAAAGAACCAAATATCTTTTATAAGAGTAGAGCTTTTGAGTTCATCCGAGAAGATGATCTGGCAACACAACACCTTGTTTCTTGGTAGTTGACTCCCAACTGACTGTTAGAGTGGGTTCGGACAACATGTCAAGATTGTCGAGGTCATTGATTCTTTTGGGATATCCGGTTATATCCAAGTGCTCTCTGGATCAACAGTTTTGTATATCAGATATAAGGAATCTTTGAGCCAAGCTTTTTGAGGAATGTCATCATGTCATCCCATATTAGAGCTTCAATTTTGATGTGCTTCATGTTGATGAGAGCCCAAAAGATTTGCAGTTCCATGAGCTTGGGATGCTCATAGCGCCGTCATGCACGAAACGATTTTGTGATGATGATATGTTCTCCAAGGCTGAGGAATGTTCTTTAGATCCACATGAGAATGCTTAATGATTACTCCCGAAGCTTCGTGCACCCAATATCAATCAAGAATTGTATAAAAGTCTCTTCAGAGGGTGCAAAGATAGAATTGGTTGGTATGATGTAAGGAATGAGGAGAACATCCCTTAAATCTGCAGGAGTGATGGTGATTTGCTTATGATTGAGCGCCAACACACAATTTTGACCTTTGACCATCTCATTGTATTCCGAATTGCTGTATGTAGATCTCCCAACAGTGGCGAGTTGGTGAGCATGCTCTGATAGGGATGATTCTTCAGAATATCCACTGCAATGAGACAAGAAGATTCCGAGCAGGTGAGAGTTTCAAAGTCAACTCTGAGATTGTTCTTTCCAATCTTCATTGGATAGCCATGTGGGAAGATATCAGCAATGGTGAGGACATTTGGTGCAACCACATTCATTTGAGCTTCCATGTCGTGATCTGAAACACATTTAGCCAAAAGAACCAACATATCGAAAGACATAATGTTAGTCAACATAAGGTTTTATTATCTACTTATTGAATGATATATGTCGATGATTGTTACGAGTCCAACGTCACTTGTTAGTTCAATAGTCCAATAATGTCGAGAAAAGTTTCGTGAGTTAGTTAACTTTAAGTTCTAAAGTTTATGTTATCACTTATTTTTCACAACATATTAAACGTTTAAGCTTATTAGTGACATTTATTGGTTTCGTGACATTATGATTTATTTATTTACAAGTTTGCACGCGTAACAATTCATAATGAAGGTTTGATCAAGGCTTAGGCGTAGAAATGGTAGCTTATGCGTAAAAGGAGTTATACGCGTAGACATAAGCTTATGCGTAGGAACCTTACTTCTTTACGCAGAAAAAGGGACCTTATGCGTAGAGCTTACGCGAAGCATATAACACCTTACGCGTAAGGCTTACTCGTAAGAGTAGACCTTATGCGTAGTGGTCACAAGCACGCATATCCTTCACAGATACGCGTAGTCCTTTGTAGAACCTTACGCGTAAGCGCTATGCGTAAGATTTCTTACGCGATAACCTTCTACGCGTAAGGAGATCCTTATGCGTAGATTGCTAATGACCTTGATTCTGAATTTTACGTGTAGCAGACCTGAAATAAAGTCATCATAGCAACAATATTAATACATACATCCATTCTAGAACAGATTATGGCATGAAAACACATAAAACAGTTTACGCGTAAGATTTCTTACGCGTAGACTTAAACCCTAGTTTCAAGAATTACACTTAAGAAATCTAGCCATGGAAATTTCACCAAACTTTTTCTGGTAAGTCTAAGATGTTATGTGAGTTTACTGACCAAGTTTTAACACCAAATTCGCAGTGAATCAAAAGTACCCAAAACTCAAGAACATTAAACCCTAATTTTTAATTCTCAATCAATTAGTGTTTCTGGGTTGTTTCCAAGCTTGGATATCATCAATTCACTCTAATAACGGCATCACACAACAATCTTTCTGACCAAAAACATTCACATTTTAAAATACCCAAACCTAACGTATGAACCCTAATTCACAAAATCATTCAATTCGTGTTTCTGGGTATGTTTTGAGGATAAATATGGTATCATTGATGTTTTCGAAACGTTTTGACACTATCATCTTGACCTCAAACACACGAATGAGTGATTTGTGTTCATAGCTTATGCGTAGAACACGAATCACACTCGAACACATTATTTAACCGTTGGATTTGAGTGAAAATCAAAACCATTGTCTAAAACCATGTAGAGATTATTAAACGACTTACAAATTGATGATCCAAAACACGGATTTGTTGAACGATTTTTAAGCGTAGGATATAGTTGGTGGGATATTAAATGTGATGAGTAAATGAATTAGGTGGTTGTTTTATTAAAATAACTTTGAGATTTTGACAATTTTAGTCCCTCCACCTTTTCCATTTTCATCCAATGCCTTTTAACTTCCATTATGGTTACCAAACGAAGAATATTTGGAAATAACTTTGACGACACTCCCCCTTGACTTAAGAAATAATGAAAGTTTATAAATTTTAGTCCGAGGAGTGTCAGTGAACTAGAAATGTGACCACCATTTAAAGAAACAACCGGGATGAGGTAACATGCAAGTACACTAATATTATGAAACAGTTAAGTATAAAAATTTCTCCCCCTCAACACTTGATCGTGAAAATACTGAATTTTTAAAGATTTGAGTGTTGACGGAAGAGATGTACTTGCCATGTTAAAAGAAAAATAGATAGAAGAATATTTTTTTTGTTTTAACTGATTTTATATTTTTGTATTTTGTTTTTGGAAAAATATTTACAAAAGAGATTTTGGTGTTTGACTGGTTTTTATGAATGTTTTAAGAGTTCATCCAGCCTTCTTGAGTC
>OU343222.1:254578675-254596894 GCA_910596185.1 Chrysanthemum makinoi | reverse complement strand
TTTTCTAGAGGATGGTATTTTGTCCATCGATGTGTAGTAGGGTTGATGTTGGTATACATTATGCAGATTCTGAGATTCAAATGGCTTGTAGTTGATCCGTGACATCAGTGGCAGCAGTTTTCATAGCAAGCGGGTTAAAGAACGCATTTGGATCAAAATTTACAGGTGGGGGTACTTCATTCAGAACATCGTCAGCCGGTTCATCATTGTTGGAAGCGTTTTGTTCAACTGTTGTGTTGGAGTCAACTGGTGGTGCATCTTCAATAGTAGTTGTTGTACCAGGTGTATCAGGTATTGGAGTATTATCGGTTGACAGGCTAACGTGATACACTTGGAGCACGTTCATCAATATCTCACTGAACAGAGGAGCAAATAATCTTTCCATTTTGTTGACAAGTAGGTGAGGGCTTGTATCAGCTGATGATGGGGTTTGGGGAAGTTTAAGCGGTTGGACCGGGTCCAAGTTGTTATACTCGGAAGCCATTTCAGTGAGTTCATCAAAATTAGCATGAATCGTTTCCATAACCTGCTTTGTACGGCGATTCCAATCGGTAACCTTTAGAATTCTCACAATATCCAATAAGACTCCAAATGTCACTTTGGCTTTGAGCTTTCCAAAGTCATCAGATCATTATTCGATATAGCAAAGAGATCCAAAGACATGAAAGTATTTGAGATTCGGTTTACGGTGTGGAGAGCCTCAAATGGTGTTTGTTGTGGCGTTTTGTAATCATTGGGCGTTCTTGAGTGTAGCATGCAGTTGAGACAGCATTCACCCCGAAGTAATCAGAGGTTAGCATTGATTAACATCGTTCGGCAAGCTTCCACTAAAGGAACTGTTTTCATCTTTCAACAAATCCATTTTGTTCTGGTGTGCGGGCAATAGATGTTTGATGCTCAATTCCCACTTTCTCATACATTCCCGAAGATTGATTCACAAATTCAGTTCCGTTGTCCGTTGGAATTTGTCGGACGGTGTTCGGAGTTGAATTTGAATTTCGTGATAAAGTTGATGATCATCTGTGAGCTTGGTCTTTACTTCGAAGAAAATAAACCCAAGTCCATATTGACAGTCATCAACAATTACCAAGATGTAGCGTTTGCCATTAATCGTCTGCAACGCGCATCGACCACATAAATCCATGTAAAGAAGATGAAGCACATGCTGAGAGCTGTGTTCCACCTTTGAAGGAAAATGAGCACGAGTGCTTTTCCCTTGTTCACAAGCTGAGCATAGGTGATTTTTAGAATACCTGAATCGTGGGAGACCTTCAACAAGTTTGTGTCGAGCAAGGTTGGTGATGGTTTAAAAGTTTAGATGTGAGAGACGACGGTGCCATAGCCAAGATTTTGTAGATGTAGCCATTGATAGTAGACAAATGGGAGATGAAGCAATCATGTCTTGCATGGATATAATGTAGAGACTGGATGAGCGTTGGCCAGACATAAGATCATTTCCTTGTAGATCACGAATGTAACAAGTTTTCTCCCTGAAAGCGACTTCCAAGTCTCCATCACAAAATTGACCGACGTAAAAAGATTGTGACCCGAGGCCTTCCACATAATAAACCCCGCTAATTTCGATGTTGCCATTAATGTAATCTCCGTAGCCCATGATAGCTGAAGTGATCATTCTCGAACCTGACAGTGCCAATGAACTTTGAAACAAAGTTTGATAACAGTTTAAGATTGCGTCATGTGTGGGAACATCCACTATCAACAATCCAGAGAATGATTTGTATCACCTGCATTACACACAGACGACACAGATGGAATAGAAGTAGATGTGGAACCCGAAATGTTAGAGGGTTCCGGAGCAGTTATAGTAGTCATACACACATCAATAACTTTAGGCATCCATTTAAATCATATTGTGTTATATATCCATTTCTGCTATCTCCAACTAGTATTTGCTTTAGTCTTAGTGAATGCACTAGGTGGTACTACATTCCTAGGAGGTGAAACTGGAGCTACAGGGACAACAATGCGTTTTCTAGAATCTAAAAGAGGCGGTTACCAAGCATAGACTTAGAAAGATTAGTGGGCCTAGAGGTATTCTGATTCTTAGGATTCCGTAAATGAGAGATGATAGCTTTAGCAATACATTTGTCATGACAATCAGAATTCATACTTTTACGACAAATAACACAAGGTGCGTCAGACTGAATATCAAAAGTACTTAAAGGTTTAGCATTCGTTACATCACTGTTCCTATTACATTTGCCAGACGCAATATTTATAGTGGGAGCAACGTGAGTCTTATTCATAGTCCTAGGGTGTTCTTCTACTTCAGCATTATTTATTGTTCTTTTCTTAGGTCGCAACTTCCTATTCTTCCTTGTATTGCTCCTAGGATGTGAAGTGCGGACGTTTGGAAAAGAGGCAACTATTCCTGTTTCAAGTAGAAGGACACTTAGCAACTTGTGATTTGGCATTAGGGATTCTAGGTTCACGATTACTAAGTGTTACCTGTGCTATTCTCTTAATCACTATATGGCGGAAGTTTTTCATACTTTCCTAACATTTCCCGTAACTTAAAAATAGTGTGCACCAACTCTTGATTTTCAGAACGAAGATTTCCAGCAAAATTCATGACTTCTTTAGTGTATGCAAGATAATGATCAAGTTCGTTGGATGCTTCAACACGATCTGCTTGGAGTAAATCAAATATGACACCATATTCCTTTTTTACTTTTGTAAGTTCTTGTTCATATTTTGAGATTTAACACTTGAAAGACACGTTTGATCATCCAGGTTGCTCAACTTTTGGATCGGAAGATTTTGCACGCAACTGGGTGATTTTGGTTTGAAAAACAAGTTGTTGATCGTGAATATCTTTTTGACACCAATTAAGACGACGTATTACAGTTGAAAGTTTGTTTGACAATCGTTCATTTTCATCTTTTAAAGACTCGAACTGAAGCACATTATCCGTATTTTCAACAGTTTCAACAGAATCAACAGTATCAGCAGATATAGAATCAGATGCATATGGCAAAGAATGCAATAACACAACATTCTAAACATCAGCACATATAACATCTTCCAAGAGTCGATCAACATCTTTTCTCAATGATTTCTTTTTGCGTTTAGTATTAGAAATCGATGTTTCTGTTTTTCTCGAAAACTGTTTTCATGAGACCAAGTTCCTTGTGAAAATCCCTTCCCAATATAGTGCACAGTTTCAAATTTTGACATGGGTAAAAATTCTTTTCTGAAAAGTATCTCGTTGTTCTCGTGCCCATGGCGAGGTAAAATGTTCAACTTTTATTTCAAAATGAAATTCAATCGCACGTTCCAAAAGTTTGATGTCAGATAAGAAAGTGTTGAAATATTTGATAACACGACAACTGTCGGCTTTAGTTTTTACTTCACTAAGTGAAGGTAAAGGACGATTATCTTATGCACCATTGTGTTGGGGACTAACTTCAAAACTGGGTGACAATCAAAGTGTGTTTGAAGTATCTTTTTGTGTGACAAAAGTTACGGCTTTCGAATAGTTAAATGGTTTATTATAAACGACATTTTCCATTTTGATCGATCTCGCATCTGCATCTAATTCCTCCATGCGATTATATTCCACCACAGTCATAATTGAATCTCAATTCTATGTTCTCTGCACTGTAAACTTCAGGATTTGGTTTGAATGCTCAGTGTGAAAACTTAGGTTTATAATCAGCAAGATTCGGTCCATATCCATTTGGATTTGGTTTGAAAGAAAACTTTTGAATCGTTGTGATTGATTCACCATGTTTATAAGCAGTTTTAAAACTCTTTGATTTTATTTTGTAAGTCGACAATTTCCTCAAGATAGTCATCTATTCATTTCGTTGAATGCTTTTTTGTACTCAGAGAACTTTTTTGACAAGTTAACAACTCAGCCTTGGCTTTTTGAGTTTCCAAAGTAAGAGCGCTAATTTGTTGTTTATGTTCATGTTTCATTTGTTCTATTTGAGACAACAAAGCATTCTTCAAGCGGCTAGATCACAAATCTGTCGTTCCAAATATTTTTCATTTTGGTGTGATTTGGTAAAAGCGGCTTCAAAACCTTTTTCACGGTTGTCTTGAGTTTTGAAAAAATTGTGAGTTGTCCGAATTAAACATTCATTATCCTCTGGTTAACAGTGCATTTCTCTTTTAATTTCGTGCAAATTTCCAAACGAGAATGTTGGTCTTTAATTAAGGTCAAGAGCTCGGTTCTCTGCACAGACAAAGCTCATCTTGTTCAATGAGATTCTCAACATGATCATTCTTTAGATCCTCAAATATAATGACGGAGTCAACTTGATTATCAATATTAACCATACGGTCATCTTGATCATCAAATTTAACTACGGGATCTATTTGATAATCATCGGAATGAGATGTGGAAGAGTCATGTTGAACACTCTGATCCTTGTTAGATAAAGAAAGTGGCGGAGATATCAGATCATTGATGATAATTGTTTGTTCCGGTACTTGAGACAAGCCGTCAGTGTCATACACTGGGCATGTGTCACTCATGTGTAGAGCTTGCATTTGTGCCATCAACATCACTGCTGCATTAGCCGCAAGTCCTCATATCATCATCAAATCTGCATCTGCCATAAAGCTCGTGTCCTTGTTGGTAAGAGTTCCACCAGCGTCATCCTTAAGAGCCAAGAGCAAAGCCTCTTTGAAATAAGCACTGCTTCTTGTCCTTGGTTAAGGACATGCATTAGCCAGATGACCCTTCTCATTACAGTTATAGCATCGAAGACCATTAACCCCATTCTGAGCATTTCCTTGTTCAACCACTTGAGCCCTTTGCTGCTGCGAAGCACCCATGTTATTCCTTCCCATAGCATTGAACCCTTGACCACCTCCCATCTGACGACCATAACCATGATTTTGAAATTCAACACGTCCATTGTTCACAACAGCCTGATTCCTTGTATTAGATGAAGAACGAATGCTATTGTTGGATTTGTTTGTATAACGGCCAAATGCTTTAGCAATCATAACAAATCCTTGTTGCAGTTCATCGAAGGCATCGTGTCCTCATCCGGCACCTGATAAAGAGCTGAAGGTGTGGTGTTGTTGTATGGAACCAATTGATTTTGTTGAGGTTGTTGCTGTGATGGATCAGAAGGTTTGATGGTTGCAGTTGTTTGAGGAGCGGGTTGAAGAGCTTGTTGAGGAGGAATATTTGTTTGAGCCCACAAAGCAAGTTGTTGATTGTCCGGAAGTGATAGTGAAACAGTTTGACCACGGAGAATCCTTTCCTTATCAACTTCTTTTTGTGAGGCTTCAGATAGTCGTACAACAATCCGTAGGTAGCATGATGCATATCTTTAGCTTGACGGAGAAAATGACATACTTCTCCCATTCCGGACCAAGACTACTTAGGAACTTTGTGTTGACAGCAATCCGTGGCATGATGATATTGTGTTTGTCCAAATCATTAATGATGTCTGAAAGCGATGATGATATGACTCTAATGACTCTCCTGGTTCAATCATGAAGTGTTCATAAGCCAAGTAGATTTTTGATTCCATGTCTTCCTGATTGAGTGTTGTGCCTTGTATAAGAAGATGAATCTGTTTCCACATTGCTTTTGCAGTCTTTTGAGCATCAACACTTCGAAGGATTGGATTGGGTAATCCTAAAAGGATGTATTGCATTGCAAGTTCGTTGGCTTCAAAGTGTAGAAGTTGATCACCCGTGAGTTCTGCAACAGTGGCAATGTTGGTGACATCATCTCTTGGTGGAACAGCATTAGGATCTCCGGGTGTAACGACAGTAGGCATCTGAAATGGACCTTCCATAATGACCTTTTTAAAAACTTTCCATGTGGCTTCTTTAGATCACAAAACCTAAAGAACCGAATCACCCATTGATCATAATTACGGAGTAAGCATTGGAGGTCTATCAAGTGAGCCAGCTTCATGAATTGATTGTTGGCTGCTCAAGGCTTCACACATCTTGCCAAACCATGCCGGTTCCTTCATAGTATTCCTGGATGGATGTTGATTGTAGAAGTTTGTGTAAGGTTGTACTTGAAGACTAGGTGGTGGTTGTACCATTTGAGGTTGTGGAATTGCTGCAAGTAGTGGAGTATGTTGTTGATTAAATTGTTGTTGATAAACTGCTTGTTGTTGATTCCATTGTTGATGTTGTGGACTTAGTTGTTGTTGTTGTTGTTGTTGATTATAAGTGTAAGGAAAATAGTTAGAGTATGGTGGTTGTGACATGTTGAAACACTTGTGTTATAAAATGGATCTTTGTGGTCGAATGAACCTTTGTTGATGAAGTATCCTTAGGTGTAGAAATCACAATAAACCAAGTAGCACTTATGCGTAAAAGCACCAAAGTTACGCGTAACAGCAAGAGTTACGCGTAGGTTTAGCTTACGCGTAAGCAGGGAAAAAGCACTAAAGTTATGCGTAGAACGAATCCCTCGTTCAAAAAAAAAGCTTAAAAACTATGATCCACGCGTAAAGGTTGAAACTTTTTGCCAAAAACAGTTATTTTAACACCTTAAAACATTGAAAGTACAAGAATCTTGGATTAAAAAGTGAAAAAATGCGTTTTTAAGCAAACCAAAGTATTAACCACGAACCGTATGTTCTACGCGTAGGACCAAAAATCCACTTCAAGAACAATACGTTCACCCAACTATTTGGCGATTGATACCACTGTTAGGTTCCCAAATATGCAACACAAGTAATAATAGAAGAAATAGAGAAGAGATAGAGGTCGGTTGAACAATATCCAAACACACACACACGATATACTTGGACGGTTATGTGTAGAGAGTGAATGAAAGAAATAAATTGAACAACCAACCCTCAAGTGAGGGTTATTACAAGGTATTTATAGGAGGGAAGCTAGGGCAACACTCCTAGTTCCCATCCTTTTCCTTATTGGACTAGGCCTAGGCTTATGGGCCTTCTACATAAGCCTAAGGCTAATAACTAACATAAAGGCCATATTAAGCTAACTATTACATGTGAATCACTAACACTTGATTTAGGTTTAGGAGTGATTCCAACAGTTAGCGTGAAGCAATTAACCTCCTTCTTTTGGGTCACAATTTAATGCGCTCCCCTCCTTATACCCCTCTTATAGTTTGTCAAAATTGGATGCGCCGTTCTCACTATTTGTACCAAAACTCATCACTCAATTAAACTTATGAAAATTTTAACTCTTCAAAAAACAGATCAAATTTCACCATTGTTTAGTCCAATTTATTTTTCTATTCATGAAATTACCCTTTGTTTAAAACTTGTCAAACATAATAAACAAACAAGTAACAAAAAAAAAGCAACTAAAACAATGTGCACATAACTAACAATTAATATGCGTAAAAAAGTAGCCACATGCAACTTATTTGATAAAACCTATTAATAATCAATGTATAGGTTTTAACGTATATATTAATTAGGGCTTTCACTTGCGCAATAGAAGTGAGCCACATACATCGATGAATTGATTGCGTAAGCCATAGTCAAACATATACCAAATTGCACATAATTGATTCATTAATATTATTGAGGTATTCCCCAATTCAAGATTTATAAAAACAATAAACATGTGTATAAAACTTAACAATTAATTTTCGCATTACCAATCTTAACAATTAAATACATATCGTCAATAATCCATGCCAAACATGCACGTTTTCATGGATTTAACAAAACAATTATTCACGTTGTCACAAGATCGTATACAATTCCATGTCACATAACAATTATTCACGAATTAATTCACACAACATATATACAATTCTAGGTTTAGATACTGATTAACAAAACAATTTTATAAACCCTAAATTTTTTTTTCATACAAATCGACTAAAAAAAAAATTTTAGGATCGACCATAAAAAAATTAGGGGTCGACTATTTTAAATTTTTTTTTAAAACAATTAGGGCAAAAGCCCTAACCCTAAAATTAGGGTTTACATAATTATAACCAAAACCCTAGAATAATCATATCAAACACCATACAATATCGTTTTTTACGTGTTTAGTAATTAATTACTCATTAAACCAAGCTCGTGATGCAACTGTTGGAATTATGTAACATGACTAATCATAAATATAAACAATAAACATCAAGTACACATGCGAAAGCGTAAAGAACATATAATGAATAATTAATTAACTAAAACATAAATAGTATGCGTACCTTTTTTATTCTAGCCCAACAAGAATCAATTCCTTTAAACTAGCAAGTGATGAACCCTAATTAGGGTTTATAGGATTATATGAATTATCCCGTACCGATTTTGTAATTCAATCCAAGATAATAACAAAAGTATGTTAGTACCACGTTATTGTACACACTTACTAAATCAAATTAAAGTAATGCTAGTTTTAAGAACACAAAATATTTTGTTTTGGAAAAACAAAGAGGATCGACACCCTTAGGGTTGTACGATTGGTTTGGGACTCAAAAAACACACAAACAAGTTTTAGGGTTTTGATTAGGAGTACAAGAGATGGAATACAAAGACTTTAGGCCTTGTATTTATACACAAGATAGCTTAATTACCAAGATAGCTTAAGTGGGTGTTGATTTTCTTGAAATTTTCAGCATTTTCGGCTCTAATTTTGACTAGTTTAAAAGCCAGGCTTTTGACCATTCTTTACACAGAAATTTGAATAACTCAAATCTGATATGATATGAGTGAGATATTGCACGTTAATGATGACGTCTTAGTCATATTTGGTGCATACAAAGTGTTTGATAAAATGCTTAAAAATGATTTTTCTTATAAAAATATATTCAAATGCACTACTTGGTATACCAAAATACATCTTTTATTATTTTTGTTATTTTTTGTTTATTTTTAACTGATGAACAATCAAATGATAAACTGATAAACATTGTGACCATAACTGATGAATATTATGATTTTTTCGAAAACTGATGAACATTATGATTTTTTTTGAATACCGATAAACTGATGAACAAAATTTAAGAGAACTGATGAATAATTTTTTTTATTGATGAACAATACTAACTGATGAACAAGACTAATCGATGAACTGATGAACAACTAACAAATGAACATTACGATTTCTTTTAGACAACTGATGAACATTATATTTTTTTTAGATAACTGATGAATATTATGATTTTTTTTAGAAAATGATAACTGATGAACTTTATGATTTTTTTAGACAACTTTTTTTTAGACAACTTTTTTTTAGACAACTGATAAACTGATGAATATTATAATTTTTTGTTAGAAAAATGATAAACTGATTAACATTATGATTTTTTGTTGTTCATCAACTCTTTTTACTGATGAACAACACTTTTATATTAATGAACAACACTTTTTTATTGATAAACAAATGAACAATTCTTTTTTATTGATGAACAACACTCTTTTCATTGATCGACAACACTTTTAATTGATGAACAATACTTTCTATTAATGAACAAAGTATACGATGAACAATATTTTTTATTGATGAATATTTTGATGTAATTGATGAACAAAATTTAAGAGAACTGATGAACAACTATTTTTATTGATGAGCAACACTTTTTATTGATGAACAAAATGAACAACTATTTCTATTGATGAACAATACCTTTTATTAATGAACAAATGAACTCTTTTCATTGACGAACAAATGAACAACTCTTTTCATTGATGAAAAACACTTTTTATTGATGAACAACACTTTATATTAATGAACAAAGTATATGATGAACAATGTTTTTATTGATGAACAAAATCAAAGACAATTGATGAACAACTCTTTTTATTGATGAACAATATTTTTTATTGACGAACAAATGTAATTGATGACCAAAATTAAAAAGAACTGATGAATAACTCTTTTTATTGACGAACAATATTTTTTATAACATCTCTTTTTATTGATGAACCATTATTTTAATTGATGAACGATGTCTTTTATTGATGAACTACTCATTTTATTGATGAACATTTTTTTTATTAATAAACAACGTTTTTTATTGATGAACTAATCTTTTAAATAATGAACAACGGACTTTTTATCGATAAAAAGATGAGCAACATCTTTTTTTGATGATGAATTCTTTTTTATTAATAAACAATTTTTTTACTGTACTACACATTTTCCTTAATCTCCAATACACAATAAATTCAAAAACTTAAAATTTTCACCACTTTAGCCACAAAAGTGAATCTTCAAAGTCCTACACTCTCCATTTGACCAAAAATCTGCCATTTCATTTATGCCAAAACTCAAACCTCATGCCACTTTTGTTATTGTCAGTACCAAGGTTGTCAGGATCGGGATCCTACCTAGGATCGTTTTTGGCTTTGCAAGATCGTGATCGTAGGATCGGATCGGGATCTTAAGATCCTATGAAAATGTGTATATTTTTGTATAGGGGTTGTAGTTCTACATATATATCTCGGCATAAGTCTACACTTAGTCAATTTGTATACTATATAACGTTAAAAAATAAAAAGAATGCCCATACTTTAAAGTTTACTTCGTGGTGAACAATAAATAAACCCAGTTTTTTGTTTATCCTGTTTGAAATGTACATACGCAAGACTTAATATAAATTAATAAATCTTATGTGTGTTGGTAAAAATAGCATGTAGTTGTCGTGAAAATATTGTTAGTCATTATCGTAATAATTTTGTACTTAATTTAGCCAATGCTAACACTAATTTCCTACATGCGCTCTGTCACTTTAAACCGAATAGTCATTTGTGAAAAACAATGAATTAAAGTTCAAAAAAAAAGAAAAACAATGAATTAGTGATTGAGATTGGGCTTTTTGAATCAAACATGGGGCTTAAATGCTTCACATAGAAGAAAAAAGTCAAAAATGGTTTAGCAACAATCGGATCGTAAACGCTCCTACGATCCTCGATCGATCCTACGATCCTGACCGATCCTACCAGATTTACGATCCCGTTGCGATCCTGATCGTTTTTTAAGTGTAGGATCGTAGGATCGTGCGATCCTACGATCAGGATCGCGATCCTGACAACCTTGGTCAGTACTATAACTTTATCGGGTTATCCTTATCCCAATACAGAACTTCACCAAAGCTAATCTCAAAATTAACTGATAAAGGATACCATAACATCTCATTTATGCCAAAAATGCTTAGAAGATGAAACAAAAAATAAAATTGCATCAAACACAATCATGTGTTGCAACAGGTAATTGTGCCTCTATTTTTTTTATCCAATTTTTTTAACACTTCAAAATGGAAATATACTTCAATTGTTACCACATGAATGGTCCTTCTCGTTGCAGTCAACTGCTACCACATGTTGTACACATGATTCGAATTGTAAGAGAGTATCTCAGAAGATCTGTTCATCTTCATCCTCCTCGGCGACTACAGCCGGTAACCGTCTACGGCGACAATTTTCGGCAACCCGATAGGATATAAATCAAAACAAAGATTAAAATTATACAAAATTTAAGGAGTTGAATTATAAGAAATAAAATGAAAAAATTTCGAGATCTGGTTATAGGAATTTTGGTCTAAAATACGATAGAGAAAAGTGAAGATAGAAATAATGAGAGAAATAGTTAAAACCCAGATAAAATATACGGAGTATTTGACTAATGTTGAAAGGACGGGAATACCCTTGTGACTGGGCCCCTTTAGACTTTTTAAATTTTGCTCCTTTTCTAATAGATCCGCTACCTTTGTTCAAAACAAAGATCTTTTTAGCGGCTTCTCGCAGTGAGGCGCGAGTTATTATATTACATATTTTAAGATCCAATTAAAATCGACTTTAGTTTTTATTTATACAATCTTAAAAATATACAAATAAATTTGAAGTATTAAACTGATACAGTAATATTTAATTGTTTGACAAATATTTACAAATTCACTTTTAAACACTAACGCAAAAAACTTGCTAACTTAAGATAAAAACCAAATTAACTAGTTAAGAGTATTTATGTAAAACTTAAATAATAAAAGAAGAATATGACTAAATTTTGAAAAAGGTAAATTACAAAAATGGTCTTTAAAATAGCTCAAATGCGCAAAGATGGCACCGAGACAAAAAGTGTTGCAAAAACGACCTTAATGTTTCATTTTTTTTACAAAACAGCCACCGAGAGCTACTATTTGCTAACGCCCGCTAGTTATCTCGTTAGTCAAGGGTATTATCGCCATTTCACTCGTTTCCCGCCATTGGCTAGCAACACTTTATTTAAAGGACCAAATTTGCAACGGCTTAATTTTTTTTGCCAACTAAAACACATGACAACCGAAGAGATTGCATCGGGACTATTCATTTCAGTATGTATCCTGCTTATTTAAACGAACCAAACTAAACACGCATATCACAACCTTTTCCCCCCCAAAACACACATAATCCCAACGAACCAAACCACTGACAATGGCAAAAAATAATAAAGGGAAGGCTATCTTCACTAGGTCCGATGAAGAGGAGCGGGCAAAAGTGTTAAAAAACTATTTACTCTCTGATTTAGTTCTTGAGGGATTTGGCGAAAAACCAATTAGTGAGTATGGTTCGTATAGGAAGATACCTAAGGAGTTGTGAGAAAGGATTCTGATTTGGTTGAGGAAACATCACTTCTACTATGAAGAGCTTTTGGGTGTTACAGAGGAGAAGGAACATGCTACGGATACCGAGTTACCGGAGGTTGATGCTTTGGAAAGGAGGATTTCAAATGTTGAAGCTATGCTTAAATATCTAAAGGATATGAAGGAAAGGAAGAAAAGGGGTGATGCGGAAAGTAGCGGTTCTAAATTCTAACTAACTGTGTGTTTAGATGATATGCTAATTTGTAATGGTTGTGAACTCGTATTATCATTAATAAAATGCTGGTTGTTTATGTTACTGGTCCATTTTTGTTATTGCTAAAGTGATGAATTCAGATAGTCTGCAAATGCACAAACTATTAGAAAGGGGGTGTTTGGCATGAGTGTATACATAACTCCCATTTAACATGTGCAGTTTCACTTTGGAAATTCAAAATGCAATTAGTAAATGTGGCATGAGTGTAAACATGATTCCCATTTAACATGTACAGTTTGACTTTGGAAAGTCAAAATGCAATTGGTAAATGAGAGTCTTGAGTTTTGACTACATTAGATAAAGGGGGTGTTTGGGATGAGTGTATCCATTAGCATTTGCACGATTTCCAGCCAAATACAGACATTAGATACACAACATGACAATTGACTTTAGAATGTCAATATTTGGGTAAGTTTGGATTTTGACCCATTGTATTAAAAAAACTCTTTGTAACCATTCATTTCATTTTAATTCAATGTAACTGTTTAATCCCAACTTCTGAATACGTAACATGGTTAAACAAAGATAGACACATAACATTGTTCTAAAGACATTAAAGAAAAACATAGATTTCAAACATATAATCCAAAAGACATGAAAGTTAACAAAATTTCTATTGTTCAAAGATCATTGCATAACAACTGAACAACTTTGACTTGCAAGCTTATCAACTGACTACTTCCTCTTTTTTGGTGGCCTGTCAACTTGAGGTTTCTGAATGGGTGGTATTATTACTGATGTAGGGCCAGAAGTCGCTGCCACTACAGCCATTGATCTTGAATGAGTATATACGTGCCCATGCTTCTAGTCTGTAAGCAACATGAACCCATTCTTCAAGTATACCAAACCATGTTTCATTATCGATCATGTGGTTTATTGCAGCCACAACATGTTTACATGGTATTCCAGTCAGCTCCCATTTTCCTACAAACAACACTCCTTTGTATCCATGTGAACAACACACTGATCCTCGTAAGGCACAATTACTTGATATATAGAACCTTCAATCCATTGAACAACGCAGTAAGTAGATTCTTTTTTGATAGCATCAAACATGGCTGTCACCGTAGGAGTAAGTGGTCCAACAATATGATCAATCAGTTGCTAAACTACTACAATCCTCTTCATCAATACTCTTTGATATATTAAAGACAAGTAATAATGGGTCGATCTCTGACATCATATAGCTGTCTATTGAACACCTCACATATGTTTTTTAAGAGTAGACCAGATTGGGCTCTGCCTGTTAAACTAATCACACACTATATAAGCATATGATCAATTATCAGTATACTTTTGTCCGATGTAAGTTAATTAATTACCTAAAAATGTGATTTGCTCCATTGTTCAGCTGGAATCTTGATCAACCAATCATAAGCAGCAGAATTGTAATATTTGAGATGAGCCATCTCTTTGTTGAATTCAACAACAGTAGTAGCTCTAGCTGCCTTCCAAAGCATGTCCTTGTAAACACCTCCTTTAAAATGTGACTTCATATCCTCATGAATATGCTTAACCCAAAACCTGTGTTCAGCACTTGGAAACACACTAGCAATGGCTTGTATCAGTCTCTGTGAACAATTAAGGTTAAGAATCATGTTAAAACTATACATGCTCTCATTTTGCATAAAACACATGATTAATTATATAATAGAAATGTGTACCTTTTTCCTATCATAAATGAAAGTGAACTTGTAGTTGGTTTCTATACCAAAATCCTCTCTAAGTAGTTTCCAAAACCAACACCAAGATACCTTATTTTGTGCATCAACTACAACATATACTACTGAATAAATCCCATTGTTTGCATCAATCCCAACTTCTGTTAGTAATTGACCTGAAAAAGCACCTGACATGAAGCATCCATATAATTCTAAAAAATTTCTGCCACAAGCTTTGAAACATTGTTTTAGAGCTCCCAAACACACATGTACCCTTCTAAAAGTTCTTGATGAAGACTCTGGATTTGGTTCTAGTTGTACATAAATCCTAACAACTGTGCCTGGACTTTGATTAACCAACTCTTGGGCATACTCTCTAAGCATTGAATAATGCTCCGTAAAAACAGGTATACTTAAATCATGTTTACTATCTGAATTGACAATCATATTAGAGTTACTTACATGAAAATCTTCAAGTATATGCTCATCATCACCATCATCAAACACTTCGTCATTATTTGGATTATAATCCAAATCCTCTGAACCACTCTCGCCACTGTCTTCTTTTGTTTTAGTATCCACCTCTACTTCTTTGACATTTGCCATAACATTTACAACAAATGTACCTTCTTTAAAAACCAAGAACAATATTTAAGTAAATAGGAAAATGCACTGTGTTCTTACCGTATTATGCAAAGGCAAGGAATATCGATGTAATATAACCGAAATTATATGTCAATGAGGATTTTATCTGAATAGGTGGTCGGGTTAGTGTGGTAACGAGTTAGGGCGGCGGAGCCAATGAGGATTGTACCTGAAGATGAAGGGGTATATTAGTCATTTCATATGTATTTACCCTTGACTAACGAGATAACTAACGGGCGTTAGCAAATAGTAGCTCTCGGTGGCTGATTTGCCAAAAAATGAAACATTAAGGTCGTTTTTGCAACACTTTTTTTCTTGGTGTCATCATTGCGCATTTGGGCTACTTTAGGGACCATTTTTGCAATTTACCCTTTTGAAAATAAAGATAAAAGTTAATAGGGACAATTCTGTATATGGAGTAGATCAAATAAACAGTGAACAGACACTAAAAGGTTTAAAAAGCCTTTTGGAGGAAACACATGACTTCCCTTTTTCCTCTATTTTCCTCGCACTTCCTTCCTTTTTTGTAGGTTCCCAAATATGTAAGCTAACACAAGCATTCTAGTGAGAGAAAATTATATAGAGAGAAAGAGATGGGAGGATTCATCATAAACTTAATAAGAGAAGTTTTGTATTATCAAATGAATCAATCAAGGCACAAGAGTGCCATTAAATAACTTTTTATAGTGAAGGAAATAGGGCAACGCCCCATAGGGATTTTCTAAAACAAATACTAAGGCCCATGGGCTTACTACATAGACCTTAAGTTACTTAGAAACATATAAGCCCATAATTAAGACAACCTATTACATAAACTAATGACCGACACTTTATAATGATTACACGTAATCCCAACATTCTTCCTAACAAACCACGTACAAATTTCTTCACTTTAATTTTCTTAATCATGATCTAATATTTTAATTCAACATTTAATTACTTCAATTCATAATTTAATTACATCAATTGAAGATCTAAATTTTTCAGCTCGTGATTTAATATCTTTAATTCCACAATAGATTTCTTTATTTTTTTCTTAACTTTTACTTTTAAATTAAGATCAATAAACCTAAACTCATCCATCATTCACCTTTTGTAGTTACAGAGACAAAAGTTGGAAATAGTGATCCGGGGGTCCCGTGTAGAAGGGCTCTCGCTCAATGGATCAAAGGTACGCCTGAGATAACAGGCTAATGACTCCCAAGAGCTCTTATCGACGGATTCGTTTGTCACCTTGATGACTCATCACATCCTGGGTTGAAGAAGGTCCCAAGTGTTCAGTTGTTCTCCGATTCAAGTGAAGTTTGTTTTTTAATCAAAAACTTCAAACAAATGAAGTGTTCATAAAAATGCCTACAAAGTGTCTAATGAAGTGTCTCAATGAGTTTTTTCTTTAATTTAATACTTTTAAGGTTTATTATAAAAAAATAAATGCTTATTCTTTTTATATATATAAAAAAAATAGTTCTTGATATATAATCTCACGGATACTTAATTTTTGAAATTGATTAACAAGGTGTTATTTGATTAATGTGTTTGTTGGTGTAGATATTGATTATCATAACACACTTAATTCTTGTGTTTAGGCCGAATGTTAGAGTGAGAAAGAGAGAAGTTGGGAATTATAGTGAGAGAAATGTAATGTATTAGCTTGAAAGCAAATGAACATCCAACCCTTCCCCATGGTGGGAAAGGGCTTATATAGTGCTTACAAAAACGCCCCCTACAGGCTATGGATCGGACATACAATGGGTAAAGACCCGACCCGACTCAATGGGTGTAATGATAACTAAAAATATTTACTATTAAGACTATGACCTAACTAATGCTAGATGTTACTCGGGGTGACCGAGTCTTTCACATGAATTTTCATATTCCTAACAATCTCCCCCTAAGGGAGGTCACCCCAGAAATTACAATTTAAATTCTAGCATTCTATTACATGAATTTAATTTCCTAGCTCATAGTCTTCGATTCTTCAAAGTCCGCAATATTTGTACTTCCAGTAGTGATCTTTTGATGAATGTTCTTTTGGATTAGGTGATCTTTGAGCTTTTATCGAGATCATCAGCCACCATAAATCTCCAACTCATTCTTTGTAGTATAGCCTCCATGTGATGTTGTGACTTTCGGACCGACATGCTCACACTTTTATGGATCATGATATTTTGCATCAGAGTTGCGGAAGCAGTGTTGTATGTTTTTCAATTATCATGATTTCTTTGATTGTGAGTGTGAAGTGTGAGCATGTGGTTATGAATTGACATCTCATTGGCCATTAGCTGCAACCATTGGGGATTCCTGCAGACAACATTTAGCAATAAACAAACGAAAGTGTCTTTGTTCACTTTCGTTGAATAGGGTTTCAAGAACCACGGTTCCTCGTTGATCAGTATACATACTGCCTGTGATCAGGTAGAATTCCGAAGAATCTCCTTGACAGGGTTTCGCAGCTGTACTAGCCGTTCTCAAATCGGAGCATCTCAAAGTAGGCAACACGGAGTGAGTGAACCAGCGAATTGGGATTCACTGATTAATGAGAAATTGATTTGAAAAACATTCGCGTATTGCTGGATAAAGAGATTTTGCTATACAACGAAAGTTTTATGAGCAACATCAAGTTTCAATCACAAATACTTTTGTTTGAAAATTTTTTGCGCAGTCGATGTGCTCGAAAACAATTGTTGAGCACATCGAAGGATTTTCCAAAAGCATCTGTCAATTCATTTACTGGAACAAGGTTGATTCAAATGCGAATCGCCCTATCGTTGTTTTCAAGTTGTCACAAGTTTGATCCATGAGGGATCTCACATGTCACCGACCAAGAGCTTGTTTGATGTTGGCTCTATAAGGATTTCCATCTTCATTGTGAATACTTTACGTATCACTCGGATGTTCTGGCAATACCACAAGGATAATGCGTAGGACTCTTAATGTATATTTTCTTACTTTTCATGGTGTATGAAACAACAAGCATATTGAAAGTGTGTCCTAATGAGATTTATGGATAATCTCTTGGATCTAGACCAAATAGTGCATTTTAGTAGTCAGAGACTGGAGCAGTGTCTCCTGTTTTAATATCAACATGACTCGTAATGAGCGGTCGATAGATTATGACAGGGTTCCCCGTGAGAATG
>OU343222.1:253646950-253878451 GCA_910596185.1 Chrysanthemum makinoi | reverse complement strand
GATTAAAAATTGAGAAACCATAAACCCTAGGATGAGGATGATGAAAATTAGAACATGTTAGTGTAATTACTTACAATTGTGTTCTAGAGAAGAATACTTGAGGATATGGAGTCCTATGAAGATGAAACCAACTCTTGGGTCGTTTTTGTGTTTTGTGGGGAGAGGGAAAATGATCAGTGTTGATTTTGAAAAGCGTATAGCTGGTTTCTTTCCCACGGTTCCCTCGGATCCCTTGTATAAGGGATCCGGCTAGTACAACTAGAGGGATCCGGCTACTGTAGACAGAAAAAAGGTGTTTGGCAATATTTTTGTTATAAGTTGTAAAATAGCTTATGGAACAAAAATAGTTTTGGGGTTTAAAAAAATAAAATAAATAATGTTTGGTCAACGGGATTTAATTATCGAGAATCCATTTGTGACAACGGCGTTAGTTAGACGAGATCAAAAGGAATACTATTCCGGATGATGAGTAAGTCAGGAAAGTGGCGAAAGGAGACTTTTTGAAAGACTAGCATTTATAAGAAAAATGGTATTAACATATTCATGTAGATGTAAGCTAGCTAATGAAGAGTAAACATACCTCTATGCTCTTGATTTTGGTTTGTGAAGACATGAGACCAAAATACTTGATGAGCCTTGATGGAAATAATCCGTTGTACTTAGAGTAAAGTGAGGTTGTGATTACTTTTAAATTCTTTCTTGAAAGTTGACTTCATTAGTCTTTGAATAGAAATGAAGATTATGAGAAAAGCATCCTAGCATGAAGATTTCTTGAAAAGAATATGTTAGAATAATCTATCATCATATACAAAAAAAATGTTTTAAAGATCGTCCTTCCTCCATGTAGTTTACACTACACGGATACGCTACTAATTAACTATTAACTACTAAAAACGTAATGAAGTCTACGAGCCAACTTGTAGATAATAGGGGTGACCGACTCTTCACTATGGAATTTCTAATTAACAATCTTTGTTTTACATTTTGGATCCTAGCATTTAGTTTGACTTATGTCAATCTATGAGCTCGTAGATGTGTATTCTTCAAGTTCCGGAATCGTTGTGCATTAGTAGCGATTCTTCAAAGTGTAATGATTTGTACTAAAGAGTGGAGGCAACATCCACACACTTTGAGATCTTTGTTTCTTTGGTCATCAGCTACAAAATCTCTGGACACCTTCCTTGTGTACTGCCATCATGTGTTGTTGTGATACTCGAGATGCTCGTACACTTTTGGACATGACATCTTTCAACTCCTTATGGCGGAAGCTTCACAACGTTGGTTCACATTTTCTGGTACAGTAGGCTAGTCACCACTTCTTTAATGCACCAATGAACCACACCTATCACAACGTCGCCTATTAAATATTCGGTACTAGGATAAATACCGAGTTCCATGATACAATTGGCAGACTTACCCAAATAAGCATAGTGTACAACACTTTAATGCACATATTAAAAGACACCACATCAATTAATACACTATTTAATTCAACACCATCAAGGATAATCAAGCCACTAAGCCAAACAAACTATCATATTTGTATACACGATGCACCACAATCGATTATAACCTTTTTTCGGCAGGATTCTTCACTAATGCCACTTGGTAATTGGCTACACCAAGAGCCTAAGCTCCGGCTCTTTCGCGACCAATGCCCTTGACACAAACGGATACTGTTTTTAACACATTTTAATGCAAAAATTCGTATTGACACCTTTTTTCTAACCAAACCCGCATTCAAAATGAGTCACTCGTGAATCATGCACGAGTTTTGACATGGAAGTAACACCTAAAATTCACTAATAGCTACCTTCGTCTTGACTCTTTCGGCATCCTTATATAATGCCTTATGGTGGCGCATGGGTGAACAACGGGAGTGGGGGTTTCTATGGAGATCGAAAGAAAGAGGTAGTCGTTTGAGGCGGTGATGGTGGTTGTCGACGAAGCATGGCAACTCATGGCGTTGAGCTGCTACTTTCAAGAGAGGAGAGAGAGAAAAGTAGGGTGATGATAATGATGTGTTTGTGTGCGTTTAAGTGGATATACCCACATGGACGAGTGTATTTAATCTAAAAATAAAAACAATAAGATTTAATCTAAAAATAAAACATTATTTTGTAAGATGAAAGTCCCTTAGAGTGAGAGAGTTACAGATAGAATGAGGAATGAGTGAATGTGTAAAAGTGGTAACCCAACGGGCCAAATAATAAAGCACATTATACAACTATTCCACGGATCCCACGAAACCTTTAAGGGCCGTCTAAATGTTAGGGATCCGTAGGACCAAACGCTCGCCCATGGGTATTTTGCACACATTATGGGTCAATGGGTTCGAGCCGATGGGTATTTTCTTGATATCAAATGCTACATAATAAACTAATACATTATTCAAATGGGTATGGGTCAATACCCATGGTTATGGATAAGCTCCATGATTTCTTTAATTAAGTGTGGATGTGAGTATGCGGCTTTATTGACTCCTCAATTCTCGGATACGCATACATATACACGCAAACAACGAGTTATGTATATAAAACACATGAAAGTTGATCCTTTCGTTGAATATGTAGGTACACTAGCGGTTCCCGTTGTACATATATATTATCGGTATGATTCCTAAGAATCACTTATACTTGTGATGTTTAGTGTTCTAGATGTGCTGGAACATCTCAAAGAAGACAACAAGTGTGTTAAGAAAACTATTGGTTTGAAACCATTTACGTATTGCTTATTTGTTTCGTTAAAATGATTTTACGATTTTTATCGACAAGATCATAAAATTATAAATACTTTTTATATTTGAAAATACACATTTATGTAGATAAAAGAAGAGATACATTGACCTCATATTTTTTCAATCTGATACTTTATGAATAAATTCGACGTGCTATGATAAATTTGCACATCGAGCGGTTTTTCCAAAACGACTCCATCTACCAAGGTTGAGTTCGTTTTTCTGTCCATTGTTTGATCTTGTGCCATGAAGTAACACCCAGTTGTTTGAATTTCCATCTGTGAATATCACGGATGTTGGGGATAATCGTGTTAATATATACTGATTTCCACATTGTGTGCAACAGCAAGTCTTCATTAATTTAGTGTCCTAATGAGATATTGTGGATGATCTCTTGATTTTGATGCTTGTTCAATATCTCTCTATAAGTCGATAGATTATGTAGGTTCAGAATGAAACAAGTCCGAAACTTGAGTCCATCCATTCTTGTCTTCAATACCGACCTTGGTAACCCCAAATATGTATTGAACCCGGTGCTCCCTAAGGTGAATTATTGAAGGGCTAACTTTTTAAGTAACATATTGGATTTCACAAACACATTAAACCATAATCACAAGTGGCGTTCAAGATGTTTAGAGAGAGAAAGGAGAGGTTGGGAACTATGTGAAACAAAGAAAAATGGTATTGAAGCTCCAACCTCTACCTTGGGAGGTAGAGGGTATTTATAGTGTCTTACAAATAAACGCCACCTACTGGCTGTGGATCAGGCATACAGTGGGTAAAGACCCGTCCGTCCTCCACGGTGTTACCTAACAAACTACTTAGTAACATAACATGACTACGACTACGAGCTTTCTATCGAATACATATACTTGAGGTGACCGACTCTTTAAAGTCTGAATTTTCTAATTCCAAACAATCTCCCCCTAAGGGAGGTCACCTCAATTTACAATGAATACAAACGGATATTACATTAGATTGTTCTAGGATTCTTGATTAAGTTCTTTGCTCAGTAGCTCGTAGTCTTGATTCTTCATGTTCCGCATGTTTGGATAATTTCAAGTGGAGGTCTTTAACTGATCCACATGATGATGAGTTTTGAGCCAGCATTGAGATCATTAACTAACATAAATCTCTGACTCATCCATTGTGGTGTAGGTATTATGTGATGTTGTGACATTTGGACTGACATGCTCACATTCTGGATCATGATATTTCTCTTATCGAGTAGCGGAAGCTTTTGTTGATTCATGATATTTGCAGCAGCATAGCAGAAGCATGGAGTGAAAGTATCAGAGTCGTTGAAGCACTTATCATGATTTCTTTGGAAATGAATGTGATGTGTGAGCATGCGGCTATGGATTGACCGCTTCATTCTGATCAGCTGCAAAACGTCGGGCGTACCTGCATACAACAGTTAGCAATAAAGTGCACGAAAGTGTCTTTGATCACTTTCGTTGAATTGAGGTACACGGCCCGCGGTTCCCGTTGATCAGTACAAGTACTGCCTGTGATCAGGTATAATTTCGAAGAATTTCCTTGACAGGGTTTCGCAACTGCTCTAGCTGTTCTCAAACCGGAACGTCTCAAAGAAGACAACACGGAGTGAGTGAACCCGAATTGAGATTCACTGATTGATGAAAAAATATTTTAAAAACAATCGTGTACTGCTCAATTGAAATTGTTTTTGCAATACAACGAAGGTTTTAATGAAAATCAATTATCAATCATAAACACCTTTTATTTTGAAATATGAGTACACAGTCGATGTGCTAAATAAAAGAGTTTTTAAGCATAACGACCTGTTTTGCAAAAGGTATCCGTCAATCCATAACCTGAACCAAGATTGATTCAAAAGATTGAATCACCCCATTGTTTCTGTTCAGTTGTCACATGGTTGATCTATTAGATAGATCTCACATGCCACCCACCAGGAGCTTGTTTGATGTTGGCTCCAGAAGGCTTTCCATCTTCATTATGAATATGTTTGCATATCACTCAGATGTTCTGGCAATACCACAAGGATAATACGTAGGACTCATAATATATAATCTCTCTTTCCACATTGTGTGAAACAAAGAGTCTTCATTGACAGTGTCCTAATGAGATTTATTGATGATCTCGTAACTCTAGACTCAATTGTGCATATTTGGTTCCTATGCTGGAGACTAGGGAGAGGGTCTCCTTCTTCAATATCAACAAACTCTAAGAGAAAGTCGATAGATAATGTCGGTTCCCCGTGAGAATGAAACAAGTCCTTTTAAGAGGAACTTGAGCGGTTTGGGAAGTTGAAATGCAGTGCGTCGCTGGGTCCATGACGTCTTGTCTTCAATACCGATGTTACCTTAGTAACCATCAGTAGCATATGAATTGAACCCGGTTTCTGTCCTAAGGTTGAATGATTGGAGGGCTATTTATTTTCACCCTTTTTCACATTTAATTCTTTTTCATTCTTCAACCCTTTCAGTGCTTACCGAGACTTCATAACTAGAACCTTGTTGGGTTTATTCCAGTACTAGCTAAGTCTCAGTCCGCACTCTTCCTATATCTCACTTTTCTCCTTTTTTCATCATACCTAAGGACTTCTACACTAACTAGTTGATTGTCCCTGGGTAGATCCTTCCAGTTCTGGCTGATCATGGGAACAAAAATCTAACCTAACCATCCTTATATCACCATCTATAAAGTAAATTTGGTCGGTCTTTTGGTATTGTTCATCAGCCATTGGAACCAATTGAAAACCATTTGAAAATCAATCCAAATGCATTGTGATATATTATCAAAGCATTTTGTACCTGAATTGTTTTTGATATTTAGAAACAGTGCTCCCCTCAACATGTGTATCATAATTTTAAATCGTTTTAGCACATGGAGGCAAGAGGACTTGAAAATCTCAGATTAACGATTCTTTGATCAACAATTTCTAAAAGATATCAATATCACTTCCCTGATTAAATCAAGTTAGATAAAGCATTTTGGGGAAGGATGAGGTTTTCAAAAGTTTGCTATCCCCTCAATATGTGCCTTGAGGTAAAAGAGTTTCGCACATACTAGATGAACCTGCACTTAGAGACAATTCAATCACGTTTCAATAATTTGAGGTTTAAAATAGATGCTCCCCCTCAACATATGCATGGAAAATTTGAAATCGTTTGGCACATGTGGAGAGGAAAGCTTGCTAAGCACTTATAAAACCAATCATCAAGTTATCAGTTTAAATCCAATTTAAATCACAAATTCTCCCCCGATCACACTTTCCAAATCATTGAGAGTTGTGATCTCTAGATTTAAATTGAAGTTTTGAGAGCTTTTTTAGGAGAATAGTGACTTGCTTTTGAAAAGAACATTTTAACTGATAATGATCAAATTTTCAGACTTTAAACTCCATTGTTTAAACATGCAAGAGTATCTTTTGAAAACAAATTAGCAAAGGTAATCAAGTATAAACATTGTTCCCATTGTTTGAAAAATAACTTTTCAAAATAACCTTTTTAATTCGATTGAAATCATTCTCCCCCTCAATCAATGACACAGGTTGTTGATTGAGAGATTTTGACAGATGATAAGCTCAGATGATTTTCAAAAAGGATAGAGTACAAGGTATTTTCACAGAAATTAGTTTTCATTAGATGACAAATATTTTTTAGAAGAATCGTTAGACGGAAAAATATTTGGAAAGAAAAACATTTGTCATTTTGGTGACAAACATTTGTTTTAAGAATCAGAGCATGAGATTTGAAAAATAAGATAAAGCATGGCTCTTGTTCTTTCACTATTTAAAATGGGTTACTTGCTTGAAATGACAATAAACCACCATTGTTTCTCTTTCTCCTCAAAATTATTTTTTTTTTAACAAAATTTTATGTTTTAAAACATTCGAAGAACATCTAAAGTCCGTGACATTCTTTGAATGTCGACACAAAGTTCGTAGATGATATCGAATAAGGAAAAACATGACAAAATAACAATATTTTTGGAATTTTTCAAGATTTTCTAATTTTTATGGATTTTTGAGAATTTTATATTTTTATATTTTCTTTTGTGGGTTATGAAATTTTGTATTTTGCTTTTTGAATAAATATATATCAGAGATAGATGAATAAAGACCTTTACTCCTCGTCTTCCTCTTGAAGACGCTTGAGTGTGTCCGGTTGTAGATTCTTTAGACCAAGACGTTGAAGGATAAACTCTAAACGTTCTCTAGGAAGAGCTTTGGTGAAGATGTCTGCTAATTGGTATTCAGTCCTCACAAAATAGAGTTCCACCACACCTTTTTCCACTTGTTCCCGAATGAAATGATGTCGAATGTCGATGTGCTTGGCTCTTGAATGTTGAACGTTGTTGCAAGAGAGAGCAATGGCACTTTTATTATCACAGTACAGAGGGATTTTGTTGAATTCAAAGCCATAGTCAGATAATTGGGATCTCATCCATAGGATTTGAGCACAACAAGATGACATGGCTATGTATTCACCTCTATAGAAGAAATAGAAGTACTCATTTGTTTCTTTGAAGACAAGCTCACAAGCTTATCACCCAAAACTGAGCACCTCCAGACGTACTTCGACGAGTATCTTGACATCCTGCATGATCTGCATCTGCATATGATGTTAGTGGCATACCGGTGTCCTTCGGGTACCAAAGTCCCATGTTGATGGTTCCTTGGAGATACCGAAAGACCCGTTTAACCGCTTCAAGGTGCTTTTTGGTAGGCTTAGCCTGGTATCTAGCACACATGCATACACGAACAGTAATATTAGGTCTACTGGCTATGAGGTACATCAGGGATCCAATCATACTTCGATATTTCGTTTGATCTACCATGATCCCTGAGTGATCCTCATCCAGTTTGGTACGTTCCACCATGGGAGTGTCAACGGTGTCACAAGTGTCAAATCCAAATTTCTTTAAAATTTCATTTGCATATTTAGATTGATTAATGAAAATGCCTCCGGGACTTTGTGAAATTTGTAATCCCAAGAAAAATGACATTTGTCCCATCATTGACATTTGAAATTTGGAGCCCATCTCCTTAGAAAAACGATCACATTCATTGGGGTCAGTCGAGGCAAAGATAATATCATCAACATAGATTTGAACGTGAATTAAATGTTTGCCTGACTTTCTGGTGAACAATGTCGGATCAACTGCTCCTTTGCTGAATCCAGTAGATAGAAGAAAGTCTGATAGCGTATCATACCATGCCCTTGGATCTTGCTTCAAGCCGTAAAGAGCCTTCTTCAAGCGATAGACATGAGTAGGATGCTCTGGATTCACAAAACCTTCCGGTTGGCTGACGTATACGACTTCTTTAAGATCTCCGTTAAGAAAAGCCGTCTTTACATCCATCTGATAGACAATCATATTCTTACTTGCAGCATTAGCCAGGAAGATTCTGATTGCCTCGATGCGTGCCACTGAAGCAAATGATTCTTCAAAGTCAATACCTTCCTCTTGACGGTTTCCTTTTGCAACCAATCTAGCCTTGTTCTTTAATACATCGCCATGCTCATCAAGCTTTACTTTGAAGATCCACTTTAGAGCAATGATCATAGCACAATCAGGAGCAGGTACTAATTCCCATACATCTAGTCAATCAAACTCATGAATTTCTTCTTGCATGGCATTGAACCAGCTGTCCTCATTCATTGCAGTTTTAACGTCTTTTGGTTCGACCTTGGATAGTACAGAGTTGAAGAAGCACCATAAGGCATCAGTTGTAAGTTGTTTGCGAGTGGATACAGGACGAGAGGGATTTCCAATGATGTTGTCCAATGGATGATCATGTGTCCATTTTCTAAGGTGTTCATGTGGTTGTTGTTGAGGAACTGAAGTAGCAGAGTCGATTTCTCCTGATGAAGATGGTTCTGATGATGATTCAGGAGCAAATATGTTTTCAAATGGTGCATCTTCAGGAGTAGCAAAGGGATTCTCTCCATCAATGGTTCCAGAAACAATTCCATGATGTACACTCAATGATTAATGATTTGTTGACGAGACAGAGTGATCAGCAGCAGGCACTTCTTGATTTAATGACATAAAAACTGAAGGGTTGTCTTCATTGATAGGGATAGGAGCAGCTTTTTTTGATGGAATTGACAAATCATTAGCAGTTGGCTCATATTGTTCATCAAACATTGGATCAAACAGTTTCTTCAAGTCATCTTCTGAAGGAGGTACATAAGGAGTTGCTGGCGAAGAATCGTATACAAGAGTAGAACTGATGGGACTAATTGATGATGCGGGTCCAGAACTGGGTTGTCCTGGAGCCATTGGACCGGTCAGCTCATCAAACGTAACGTGAATTGTTTCCATAATATTTCGGGTTCTTTTGTTGTTGATTCGGTATCCCTTTGTGTTTGGTGCATATCCTACAAATACTCCAATGTCCTCTTTAGCTTTAAGTTTGCCTAAGTCTTGGCCCTCATTAGTTGGATAATACAATGCACCAAACACACGAAGGAATGAGAGATTAGGTTTTCTATTGTGGACAAGTTCATATGGAGTTTTTTCATGAGCAGTGTGAATTAGGGATCGATTTTGAGTGTAGCATGCAGTGGCAATGGCTTCAGCCCAGAGACACATTGGAACCTTTGAGTAAATCAGCATTGTTCTTGCGGCTTCCACAAGAGTTTGATTTCGTCTTTCAACTACACCGTTCTGTTGAGGAGTTCGTGGAACACTTCTTTGAGGGCTGATTCCAACACTTTCATAAAATTCATTGAGTTCTTTATTAACAAACTCAGTTCCATTGTCAGTTCAGACGATTCTAACCATTTTGTTAAGTCGGACCTGCAGTTGTTTAATAAGTTTAATGATAACATCTGGAGTTTCATCCTTTGTTCTCAAAAACTTAACCCAAGTGAATCGGGAGTAGTCATCAACCACAACTAACACATATCTCTTCCCATTAATAGTTTTCACACTCATGGGTCCACATAAATCCATGTGAATAGTATGTAGAACTTCCATAACTGAATTTTTAGGTTTAGGTTTATGGTCATACTTCTTGCTTTTTCCCAATTGACATGCTGAACAAAGATGATCCTTTTCATACTTAAGTCTAGGTAGTCCTCTTACTAAGTCCTTTTTGGAAAGATTGTTTATGGTACCAAAGTTCAAGTGATTGAGACGACGGTGCCATAGCCATGACTTAGTTTTAGAAGCTTTTGACAGCAGGCAGATGGGTGAAGATTTCATCATGTCTTCGATAGAAATGGTGTATAGGTTTGAACCATGAGTTCCTCTGAGAAGTTCCACACCATCAAGTTCTCTAACAAAGCAAGTATGTTTTCTGAAGGCCACTTCTAAGTCAGAGTCACAGAATTGTCCTACAGAAAATAGATTATGTCCAAGACCTTCAACATAATATACCCTGGAAATCACACTATCTCCAACCACGTAATCTCCATAACCCATAATAGCACCAAAATGATCGTTTCCAAATCTCACAGTTCCGATGAATTTACTCACGAAGTTCATGAGCCGCGACCGGTCTCCAGTCATATGCTTGGAACAGCCTGAGTCCAGGTACCACAGAACGATTTGAATGATCTGCAGTTGAACACAGACAAGAATGGATAACTGGATAATTGGGATCCCCATGCAAGAATGGGTTCCACTTGGTTAGTAACAGTGATTGGGACACCCACATCAAGAGTAGAAACAATGGACTCATCAGAAATAGATGCAGTGCTAGTGTCCGTATTTGACCTATTCAAAGTATGTTCACTTCTTAAGGGAATAGTTCTACCAGTAGGCATCCATTTTCTAGTGGGCATTGACTTAGCAAATTTAGGGCACAGCTCATTAATCTTATGGCCAGTAGGTATCCATTGATAACTTATATTACAAAATTTCCTTCATGTGGGTTTCCATTGTTTTCTAACTTTCTTTCGCCTTTGCCTTTTTGCCTTCTTAGCTTGAGTTTTAACATTAACAATTTTAACTGGGCATTTAACAACATTAGACAAATCATTCACACCACATTCAAGATTAGTAACAGAAACCACGCAATCATCATTACATGTTTTGCCAAAAGTAGCAGAATTCGCATTAATTACAGTACGCTTAGAGCTAACACTAGAATCAACACGATTCGTTTTATTCAAATTCTCCCTAAGGTGATCTTCTACTCTCTTCCACTGAACATTCCTAGCACGCAAGGTCCTATCATTCTTTGTGTTGCCTTGAGGCTTTGACCCGCTTGCTTTGGTGTCACTTCTTACTCCTGTAGAGGGAATTGGAACATTAGTTGGTTTTGCTACTTTTTGCATTCCTGAACTAGAAGTGCAGGGATCTGAACTACTTGACGGCACATTGAAATTCACTTTCTTAATGCTGGGCATCGAATGGTTTGTATACTTAGCACTAGGCATGGAACAAGGCATCACAGCTTTATCTTTCGCACCTAAGGATTTAGGACATGTTGCAATTAAACATTCTAGCAGTTCCTGAGATCGTTTGGCCTGAATGCAAGCAAACCTAATTTCTCTATCAAGCGGCTTATTTATGAAATCCTCTTCCACAATCTCACGGAGACATTCTAGACTATCCTTAAGGTGAGCACAATAGTTATGAAACACAAGTTCATTATCCCTAAGATGAGGAGGAATATATTTAACAGTCACAGTATATTTGCAATCTGAGGATGATTTTGATGCAACATTCTCATTAAAGACAAGTGGCAGTTTCCCTTTTTCCTGACTCCTCAGATTCTCAATTTCCTTTTGTAAAGACGTTATTTTTTCGTTGTTCTTGTCACGAGTGACTTTCATTGAATCATATAACTCTTTAAAGTGTAGTTTAACTTTTTCATTTTCTTCTAGAAAACTCTCATTTTCCTTTTGTAAAACATTAACCAAGTTTTGAAGATGAAAAGTTTGAGAACTCTGAGAATCTAAAGGATGAGGCATTTGGGAGCCTCTCACATTGTTCTTTTCACCCTTTAATTGTGAAATTTGGGTTCTCAATTTTCTGATCGTGTTACAATGAGCTCGAATCTGTTCATCACGTTTTCTAATTTCAAAAACTGCATCAAATTTAGGAGCATCGAAGGATGTCTTGATATTTGAGGTTTTAACATTTTCTTTTAGATGTTGATATTTTAATTGCAAAGCAAGATGCTCAACTTCCAATTTAGAAAACTGTTTCACCAGGTTATTATGATCATCATGTTCAACTTTATCATGCAGTTTAGAGTTAGTTTTCTCAAGCTCAATGACACGATCATGGGAGACTTTCAGAGCAACAGATAATTCATGGAATTGAGAAGCATTAATGGAACAATTCGTAGCAGTGTAAAACACATTTTGAGTAATACATTCAGAAATAAGATTCTCATTCAGGGTATGCAAGTTCTTCCTCTCAATCTCATTATATTTTAATTCTCGCTCATAGTCACTAACCTCAACTATCATTGCATCAAATTCCTTTTCCATTTCTTTAATATCGGAATCCATCCCCTTTTTAAGACTCTCAAATTGACCTTTTAATTGTTTAAATAAAGGCATGACCTCAGTTAAATAGCATTCTTTAGTTTGCTCAAAACCCCTTTCCCCTTCAGTTATCCCAGTGGGTGTGATCCTTTTCTTACAAGTTTTCTCAAAATCAACAAATAATTGAAAAAATACATATTGACTGATTAAGGTCTTACTTTTAGTGGGAATAGATCTAGGAACTAAATGCATTGGGGCATTGGGGGAATAAACAGTGGCAGGAAGCATTCTCCTACATGGGGGATTCTTTTCAACAAACTCATCAGCTTTTTTCATGTCCATATCCTTTTTCCAAAACACTTGTTCAGGGGTCAGCTGTGTTTGAGGTCTAAACTTGTTAAAGGCAATCCAGTTATCCTTAGCATAGTTGGGTGTTTTATAGCTGATTTTCTTTTCTATGCATAAAGGGCTCTTAAGCTTTTCATCCAATTTCTTTCTAGTTACTTCTTCTAACTGTTTATCTTCCTCAGTATTCTCAGCGCAACTAGGTTTCTGTCTAGGCTTAAGGATTTCATTGCCATCATAGATTACCTTTTGTGCTTCTCTAGCTTTCAGACATGCCTTAGGGTTTTGTTCATCAACTAACGCAACACTATGTTTGTCACTTAGAACTCTATGCTTTTTGAGCAGTCTGAATGGTGTTTTCTTGTACTTACAATTTGTTTTCAAGTTTGTTTTTCAAAGTTTTTAGGTTGGAAAATTCATTCAAGAGTTTTGATTCCTTGGCATTAAATTCTTGTTTAAGCACTTTCACATTTTCTTGAAGTTCTTGTTTTTGCTTAGCCGTTTTGTTAAGCTTTTCTTTTAAGGAATCTAACTCTTGTTTAAGTATTTCTTCCCTAAAATTACTTTTTTCTAATAATTGTACGCATTTGGTCATCCATCTGCTGCTCACGGGTAATTAACTCAAACTTAGCTCGTTGTTCATAAATGGCAACTTGTTCTTTATAAGTATTAAGTTCAGAGATAACAGAATCATCATGGGCACATGCAGTGTATTCATCAAAAACATAGTCATCATTGACTGCAGAAGATGCATTACTTAATACAACCTTTCTTTCACTTTGCTTCACATATTGATCATATGGGACAATATTGCTATTACCCTCATCATCAATATCTGATTCATAAGTTTCAAGAGATTGTACTTTATTATGCATCTTTTGCTCATCAACATCATCATATAGTTTAATACCTCTGAAATGATTTTGTCTTTGGATGGACCAGCTTGTGGTGGTGGAGAGACCTTTGGAGAGACCATAGGTGAGATGCTGGCCATGAAGATTGTTTGGGCAGTAGGTTCATCATCGACGTCAGAGTCAAATGCATCACAGTCAGCTACTTGAAAGGCATTTTGATGATTATGACCTATCTCCTGAATTGGCTGTTCATCAACATCAGCATCATAGGTTCGGGCATTTCCCTCAGCAAGAAACAACAACTCCTCTTCATCCAACACAGCTCCATTGTCCTGAGCTTGCACAAGTAACATCTTGTCTCTGAAGTACTCTGCATTTTGTGGGCGTTTTGGAGATGTGCAGTTTCTAGCTATATGTCCATCACCACCACAGTTGTAGCACTTGATCGGCTTTGCTTGAATTTGATTTCCATTCCTTCCCCGATTCTGATTTGCAACATAACCTCCACCTACTCCACCTATTCCCTGTTCATATTTCCTTCCTTGAACTGTGTCACACCCCCAAATTACCTGTTTTACAGCGGAATGGAATTCCTGGGGATTGACTGTCATAGCATCACAATCACAGTTATATTGAACGACCTAAAGTGTCGTTTGGAAAATACATCGTTTGATTTAATAAAATAATCAGAGTTTACAAAGTAGGTCCCAAATGAAAAATCAACTTGTGCGGAAATAAGTTTGATACAATCCAAACGATGTTTTAAAGTGCGTAAAACCCAAGTGAGACGCGTCGTCACCACGACTCCATGATGTGTCCAAATGCATGCCATGAAGTGAATGCCTTAGATACCTGAGATAAAACATGCTAAAAGTGTCAACACAAAGGTTGAGTGAGTTCATAGAGTTTGAGTTGAAATGTAAAGCCTTTAAAAATCGTTTATGCAGCAAAGGCATTGTAAATCGTTGATATGTAAAGACTTTCAAAATCGTTTATGTAGCAAAGGCATTGTAAATCCACTCAGTTCCAAGTCCCGCCCATACAAAACTTGCAACCTGTGTGTTCACAACCCTACGCCAGAATATGCATACTTTATGTTCAAACAGAAATCGTCAAATGAATTCACAAAATAGTGCATGACTCAATGTATCGAAATCGTTTATGCAGCAAAGGCATTGTAAATCCACTCAGTTCCAAGTCCCGCCCATACAAAACTTGCAACCTGTGTGTTCACAACCCATTGCCGAAATGTATATATAGTTTATATTCAACCACACATCGTCAAATGAATTCACAATAGTACCTAACTCGACGTAAAACCATAGGTTTAATTAATTCGTTTGAACACAATCATCGTAGTGTGAGTTAAATTGTTTCACACTCATCGTTAAAACAAAATCGTATTTATTTCACTAAGTTCATGACACCAAAGCGTAAACATCGCACCAATAAAAATTGGTAATCATCGTTTCAATCGCCGCCCTAATAGATAATTTGCCAATTTACCTTAATGATTCAAATATAGTGCGCTCGATTTCCCCTAACTGGGTCAATAAGAGCGGAAGTGTTAATTCCAATAGGCCTATTCACTATACTCGCGCTCACCCCGTGTGCGTGACTAATGGTTCATGATGTAGGGACTTCGAACATGGCAAATACTTAGTGAGAATAAAACATCGGATATAGCATACAGTTCAAAGCATTTGTGTTCGATTAAAAATGTAGCATGTATCTCCCCCAAGAGTTTGTAAAACAGTTAAAAGAGTAAAAGTGGGGCTATGAACTCACGGTTATTCATATAAGTTAAAGTACTTGTGAAAGTAAATGAAAACAGTTTGAGCATGTATCTCCCCCAAAAATAGTACAAAACAATTGAAAGTGGGGCTATGAAAACTCACGGTAATCCTTAAAAAGTTAGATTACTTATGAAAGTAAATGAAAATAATTGAGCATGTATCTCCCCCAAAACAGTTATGAAAACAAGTAAAAGCAGGGGCTATGAAAACTCACTTGGTGGAATGATGCGAAGACAAAAGTGAGTACACCGAGATGTAATGTGATACGCAAATCTTGACCTATGATGAATGATATGACATGTAATGAGTTGCAATGTAATGTTATGCATGCATTTCGTATGTTATTTATACCATTTGCGAGTTTTGAAAATATTACTTATCGTCGAAAAATACTCGTTTGACGTCTTGACCAATCAAAATCACTTTACAAGTATTTACGTCAAAATGTCATCCTACAATGGTTTTATAATGATTTATAGTGAAATTATCACTTTTCGTCGCAAAACAATGTCGTCGGAATTTTCATGAAATTAACAAAATGGCTTTGGAAAACTAGCCGTAAAACGGTGTACGTCGATCGTTAGAGAACGAACTCGACGGGTTTGGAAAGTTTGTATCGATATCTAAAAGTTTCAGTTCAGGAGTTTTTGTCCAAAAGGTCTCGAACATAAAGATATTAAGGGTTAAAGATGGTGGTTTTGGCTAATTGTTGTGCAGAAAAAAAATGAGTTTCGGCCAAGTTTGAACATCCGTAAATAATTTACTACGACTCCGTTATACTAACGGCTTGTCGTTTTGAAAAATATGGCCGGTGAACTTGATTTTATTAGAAGACAATTCGTTCCAAAAAGTTTCACAACCTTGTTAAAAACAGCCGCAAACATGGTCGTTACAGCTAATGAAACACTTGTAACGTAAAAATAATATAGTTTTTCAGAAAATAATAGTTACGGCAAATTTATGAAAACGTGCATATATTTGTCGTTTCAAATCCGTTTTCTACGTATAATACGTCCTTAGCTTCGTATCAAAGTATACTAATATATTTTTGACAAGTCGAAAGAATTTGTGAAGCTTAAGGCTCGTTTTTGACCCGAACAAACTAAAAATATGTTGCTGAAATTTCTGAAAATTATAATTTTCGTCGTCAAACTTTAAAAATTCACCACGGCTTCGTTATAACTCCGTTTTTATCCGTTCAAGCGGCCACGGATTCGTTTTAAAGTATATTTTCTAAATATCAAGGCCAAAAAGTTGTGACTATAGTCGGATTTTCCAGAAAATCAAAACAAGGACAGATTACTTATAATTACTTATCGAAAATAGTTTTTCTCGGACAAAACCTATTCTAATCCCTTCAAATCAACTCCAAAACTAATCTAATCCTACCATACACATTCTTAGGGTGTCATGGGTTCCTAATCACCATCAGACCAAGAATACCATGGGATAATTATAGGATGACCATAAATATTCTATATAAACTTCTTAAAATCATGAAAAAAAATGGTATAAATCACATATCCTGCATACTTGCTCCAAAAATGAAAAGATGAATATGAAATGATAAGGAAACATGAAAATGAAAGAAACAAGCTTACAAATGAATATGATGAGGTGCAAGTAACAAGGTTAAGCCTAAATACTCTTGGTTTTATTTCAAACCTAATAAAGAGTATAAACTAGATTGTATATATGCTTGATCTTGAAAATTAATGATCCCTTTGATGAACTCTCTTATGTGACCGGTTTGTGGAGAAGAAAACCAAAGAGAGAAAAGTTTTCTAACTAGGGAATATGAGATGAGATGAATGAGAATGAGTGAGTAAGACTTTATGTAGTGAAATAAATAAGTCTTTATGTATAAATCTATATAATCAAAGACCATACCAATCAATAAATACATACCCTTACAACTTTGAAATAATTTGAGGTACAATGAATGAGAAGTGTGAAATAAGTTAGTTTAGTAGAAAGTTGCAAGTTGATAAAACAAATATCTATGACAAAAAGACATAAAAATTTAATGAAGGAAAGGGGGGCGTGGCATATAAAAAAATTTCATAGTTGGTGACTCTTGTTTATAATATAAGAGTTATAATATGTATATTCTTGTTGTTGTAAGAAAAGTGTAAGTAACTTGTATAGGAAAATGTAACTTGTAAGATAAATGGTAACTTTTTGTACAAGTGAATTTTAATAGATCAAAATAGAATGTAATGAAATAATAAAAATTGTAAAAATACATTCCTTGTGAAATTTGAGTGATAAAATAATTATCGTATAATTTTAAGAAAAACGACGTAATATTTAAACTTTAACGATTTATGTACCAAATAAATTTGAAACACTAGGAAAACTAAAAATATAGTTTTTATGACTAAATGTAAGTTTAAAAATACATCGGATCATTTTGTGAAAGTAACGGATTAAATATTAAAAATAATAACTCACGCGATAACGTTTATTGAATATAAAAATTACGCGATGAATGTGAAATAAAATGTCATGAATGAATTATCATGATGCAAATGATGTCAATGAAATGTAGACTAATCTTAGTCCATATGAAATGTACGTGATGTTATGATCATGAATTCGCCGCTAAACCATAAAGGTTACGCGAATTTGGAACAAGTAAACCAAGTTTACAATAAATGTTGAAATAATGAGGCATAAATTGTGTCAAGAAATGACCTGAAAGTACGGGTTGTCACAAACTGGTTGCACCATAACTTTTCCATCTCTGAAAACAACATGATTGTGTAGATTGGAAGCAGTTCTGATCTCATTGTTAGTGTGAAGACTGTTGGTATGTGGATTGAGGGTCAAGTTTTGTTTAACCATAAGAGCCAGTTGATTAATGAAATGTCCCATGACTGCATCAGCATCAGCTTGTTTGAACATTGGATCGGGAATGATTTTGTGATTACCATTACCCGTGGGTATGACTTGAGAAGCTTTGGTGGTAATTCCAACATTTGTGTAAAAGGCAGTTGAATCATTTGAGGAACTTGTTTCTCCCTGGTTGGCTTTGAATTGTTCAAGAATCCTTTTTCCAAATACAGCATGTCTCTCATTCTTAAGAAGGAAGGCATACAGTTGCTCATAGTTTGTATTCTTCAATCCTTTGGTTAGCTTCACAGCGGTGACAAATTTGTGCCATTCGGGATTCATGTTGTTCACAAACTTTGAGTTCAGCTGAATGTTTGGCATGGTCATTTTGATATTCCTCATATCATTCACAAGCTTGTGGAATCTCACGTAATACTCATAGACACTCTCATCTGGTTTCATCTTGAAGTGCTCAAATTCATCATACAGTTGTGATTCTCTGTCTTCCTTAGTTAATTCAGAACCTGAGAGAAGCATCTTGACATTATCCCAAACTGCCTTGGCTTCAGTGTTGTGATTGATAAGCTTGTAGATGTCTTTTGGAAGACCCTGAAGTATAATGTTTGAAGCCCTGATATCAGCATCGAATCTCTTTTTCTCCTTATCACTGAGCTCATCATACGTCTTTGGTCTGTCCAATCCAAGACCATTGTTCCGTCTGCAAGTATCAGTATCAATTATGTCTCTTGTAGTCTCAATCTGATAAGGTCTTCATCAATTGATTTTGAGAATGTGACTCCATTTTCTTTCCCAAACGTACAATCAAATTCGTTGAGCCCATGAGTCATAATCAGTTCTGTCAAGCATAGGTGGACGAGTATCTGAACCAGCTGCTTGAACGTCCTCAGCTACAGAAGAAACGATAGTAGGTACAATGTTTGACATGATTACAAGTTCTACGGGATTTTACTATTCTTTGATTAAACCGGGAAATTGATTCTTTCACGGGATTTTACTAAACCAAAAGAACAACCGTAAAAATGTAGCACGAAGAAGTGACAAGTCTCAATAGACAAGTAGCTAAATAGTCAACTCGCTTTGGTATCAACTCGCTAAACAGACAACTTGCTTAAAGAAACAAGTCGCTTAAACCTCAAGTCGCTTAAAGAAACAACTCGCTTAATAGCCAAGTCACATACAAAGATAACTCGCTTAACCACCAAGTCGCTTAAAATAACTCGCTAGCAGTACAACTCGCTTAATAGCCAAGTTGCTTTAGAACTCAAGTCACTTAAAGAAACAACTCGCTTAGAACCCAAGTCGCATAAAGAGTCAACTCGCTAAATAGCCAAGTCGCATATACCAACTCGCTTCCAATAACAAAGCAACTCGCTTCGAAGAAACAAAACTCCGAGACTCAACTCGCTTCGTACAAATTTCACAAACAACCACTTTATCAATAAAAAACAACCAAACCACAATGATTTAAGCCTTCCAATTCAAAACCTAAACACATATGATGATCCTAAACACAAAAGTACACACAAAATTCAAACTTTAACACTAGAATTTGTCCAAATGATTCAAACTCTCCTAAACACTTAAAGCCCCAAAAACCTTATGAAATCCACCAAAACAAAGAGCATGAAAGATGAGTGATCAAACCTGGCTCTGATACCAATTGTAAGTTATAGGATTTCACAAACACATTAAACCATAATCACAAGTGGCGTTCAAGATGTTTAGAGAGAGAAAGGGAAGAGAGTTGGGAACTATGTGAAACAAAGAAAAATGGTATTGAAGCTCCAACCCTCTACCTTGGGAGGTAGAGGGTATTTATAGTGTCTTACAAATAAACGCCACCTACGGGCTGTGGATCAAGCATACAGTGGGTAAAGACCCGTCCGTCCTCCACGGTGTTACTTAACAAACTACTTAGTAACATAACATGACTACGACTACGAGCTTTCTATCGAATACATACACTTGAGGTGACCGACTCTTTAACGACTGAATTTTCTAATTCCTAACAGGAACTCGGTCTAATAAATCCTTTGTCAGATAGATCTTGTAGTTGTTTAGACAGTTCCCGCATCTCAGAGGGTACTAAACGGTATGGTGCCCGTGCTACGAGTGTTGCTCTAGGTACAAGATCGATTTGAAATTCGACTTGTCGAGCAGGTGGAAGTTCAGGAAAATCTTCCGGGAACACTTCAGGGAATTCTCTAACTACATGCACATCCTCCAGTCGTTTCTCTTCCGACTTCTTTTCCGTTACCTGAGCTAAGCAGGCATAAGTTCCTTTTTCCAGGTACTTTATCGACTTCGCACAGGATATGATACTTAAATACTTTCTACTTTGATCCCCTTGGATAACTAAGGTTTCACCATTGATTGGAATGTGAACAATTTTCTCGTCGCATACAATCCTAGCACGGTGTTTAGACAACCAATACATGCCAATCACGACGTCAAAACTACCAAGCTTAATCAGCAAAAGATCTATGAGGAACGGTTGATTTTTAAAATCATAGGGCAATTATGTATTACGGTGTTGGTTCCTATTATATTTCCATTGGCTAGTTCTATATCATATGTTGTATCTAAGGCAATTGGGGTGATTTCAAGTAATGGTGCAAAGGTAGTAGATACAAAACTCTTATCGGCTCCAGAATCAAATAAGATTTTTGCAGAATGATTGTTAAGAGAATACGTACCCGTCACAACATCAGGGTTCAACGACACGTCTCCATCTCCTAGCACATACGCCCTTGCACGCGCATTGTTGGGTTGTGCGGCATTCCTTTTCGGGCATTGATTCTTGAAATGGCCTTTCTCTCCACATCCATAACAGATCATGTTTGCCAAAGGCATGTTGTTTCCATTTCCAAGGTTTCGGCAATTCCTACCCTGATGACCCACTTTGTTACACTTGTCACACTACACAGTGCAGGGTCCAGAATGGTGCAACAAACATCTATTGCACTGAGGATGGGGTCCGGTATATCCTCTTCCAGCAGTGGGTGCAGCATAAGCCCTTGTGGTTTCTTGTCTCTGGTTCTATTGATTGTGATGTTGGTTTCTGTTTTGGTGGTACTGGTTGTTGTTGTTGTTGTTCCGATTGTTGTTGTTGTTGTTGTTGTTGCGGTTGTTGGAGTGGTGGTGGTTGGATTCAAGTTTCTTCGATCATCAAACTTCCTTTTTTTGTCACTCGAGCCTTGTGCATCTGCAAGCTTCAGTATCGGTTCCATAAGGCGGTGGGATACAGTGACAACTTCCTCAACAGTCTTTGGGTTAGAAGCGATGACATCTCCTTCAATGCTTCGGGGTAAACCCCCGATCAAACTTTCCAAAAGCTTCTCATTGGTAGGGAACAGATTAGGACACAAGGCCCTCAGCTCGTGGAATCTCTTGAAGTATGTATTGAGGTCATTACCTTTAGCAGACAAATGTGTGGAAAACTAGAAGGGAGGGTTGAATAGTTTTACCAATTAAAACTTGGTTTTAAACTATTTAGATCGACGTATGTCAATCTATTTAAACGTGTGCGTTGGATGTTGATAGACAAGCGTATAGACAAACAAAAGCTAAGATAAAGAGTAAGAAGCACAAAACCACAACGCGAGTATTTATAGTGGTTCGGCTACAAGGACACCTTCCTTGCCCTAATCCACTCCCCGAGTCACCTACTCGAGAGTTCGTAATCACTACACAACACAAACTCCTTGTGGAGGAGAAGCCTTCACAACGTCGCCTACTTTTTATCCGGTACAAGGCTAGACATCGGGTTCTTCCACGAGGTAGAACCAAACCTATCACAACGTCGCCTACACTTTATCCGGTACAAGGCTAGATACCGAGTTCCATTTACAAAAGTGGAACTACTACCCAACACAACACAACTCCTATCCAAAGGAGAACTACACCTTATGACAACATCAACAAGGATATCAAAATCCTTTTACCCAATATAAATCTATCTTGTACATCGACACACCATATCGAATGTACACCTTAGGCACCTTTCACTAATGTCTTTGACTCGACTTCTAGGCACCCTTCACTAATGCCTTGTGACTTGACTTCTAGGCACCCTTCACGAATGCCTTTTGACTTGACTTCTAGGCATCCTTCACTATGCCTTCAACACGGACTTTCGGCACCTTTCACTAATGCCTTTACTTTGACACTTCGACACTTTTCACTAATGTCTTCGTCTTGACCCTTTAGACATCTTTCACCTATGTCTTCGACACTACACTTCTAATGAGAAAGAGAAGAACTATCAACAAGATACCATTAGTAGTCTTGATGATGACGAAGATAGGCAACCCATGGACTTGAGCTTGCTCGACTTCAAGAGGTGGTGATCTTGCCTTTAAGAGGAACCTAGAGAATCACACAAACACAAAACTACATACAAAGATCACTTGGATATGTGGTTAGAGAGTTTACAACTCAAAGAGAAAATATATGTGAAAGGGGTGAGTTACAATGAAGAAATGGCTCACTATTTATAGACAAACTATTGCTATTGTTCCATGGATCCCACGGATCCCTTACTTGAGGGATCCGTAAAGTGTAAACTGGGGGAACCGTGAGACGCTCCTCTTTGCCCATGGGTTTTGGGTCATGGGTCATGGGTCATGGGTCATGGGTTATTGGTCATGGGTCCTAGACTTTGGACCATGGGTATCCAAGTAGATACAATGTATCTAGTAGGTGCAATACATCTAGTCCATGGGTCATGGGTTAACTCCATGGGTCATGGATAATACCCATTTATGACTTGTGCATGATGTCATGCAATGGGTTATGGGTTATGCTCCATGGGTATGGGTCATGGACTTTGGGTTATACCCAACTACATTCAATGTTTTGGTCAATGGGTCAAATACTTAAACTTCTACCCATTATATTAACCATTATAATACATACTAATTATGTATATGTTAGCCTCACTTTTTATAATGATAACGTCATTTACGTGAATTGGACTAAATGCGTAGTATACTTTGCCCTTAGGGACTAGTATCGTATAAGTGGCAAAGATAGGGCCTATATATACCCCTCATGACTCTCCATGAGGGGTGAGGTGAATCATTAGGTTATTTGTATTGTGTGTGTTTCTTAATAATACCTTGTGTTTTCTCCTCCCTCTCTCTAGTTTCTCTCTCTAAAAGGATGAAGATATTCATCTTCTTCCACCAACCTCGACCTCCAAACCACATAAATCTATATGTTTTTCGATCCTAACAGTATATATCTACCCAATATGTAAACACTAGTTGTTGTACATATGTATTACTAAATCATGAAAACACCATTACTTGTTTAGTGTTTTATGTGAAAACGTAAGTGTGTTAGTAAACTATTGCCTCAAACCATTTACGTATTTTATTTGTTTTGTTAAAATGATTTTACGTTTGTTATCGACAAAACATTAGAAGATCGTAAAATATAAATAAAAATTTTTACGGCTTATTTGTATTAACAATCTCCCCCTTTTTGTTGATGAAAAACATAAGATTATTTTAAAGAAAAACTAAAATTCGTAAAAGTTTGAATTGGAGTTTTTTACTCTCTTCTCCCCCTTTTTGTCGAAACAAAAAGATCGTCGAAAAGAAACTAACACATTGTTTTAAGAAAAGCATGTGAAATAAAAAAAATGAAAAATAGAGAGTAAGTCAGGAGAAGTATTCTCGACTTAGCTCCCCCTTGACGAGTCCATCCCTTTCTGAGGGCGTCAAGTAAGAAGAGATACTAAACTAGTGCATTGCAACTATGTTTGCAAATGGCTTCGTCTTTGTGACGAATATGTTCCCTCTTGATGATTGCAACTTTGCAAGGAGGACGTCATTTCATATAATCCTATGATATTGCAAATGATTTTTGCAATGTTTTGCTTTGACAGAAAACTCCCCCTAGCTAAGTGTGTCAAAGTCTTCATGTGTATATTGAAAAGCTACAAAACAAAGGTTAGAAAACAAGTGTATAATGCATTAATTCCTGCAAATAAGACTCAAGTTAGTAGTAACCAAGTCTTCTGTTGTACGATTCCCTCTTAGGAGGGATCCGTCTAGGAAAAACTGAGGGATCCGTCGGTCTGAAAACTTAAGACAGCAATGGTAATTTACCAAGTGATGTTAACATCAAAATGAGATATGTATTGAGGCATCAAACAAATTCTCAAGACAATATGGCATATAACATGTAATTACATTCAATAAAACATACGAGAAATGATCTACAAATCTCTAAAACTAAGAGAATGATTTAAACATGAAATATGATTCCTAAACTATCTAAGATAAGCTTAAGACTAGGACATGACTTGAATCCTTAAGCTCAAGGTTTTTTGGGTTTGTTGATCTCGTCAAAACGTTCAAGGAGGTGATAAAACATGAAACGTTGATCTTCACGTACTTCATGTATCAAACTTTCAACATGTTGACAATGATAACAATCTTTGTCATGAATCGGAAATGATGGTGGTAGAAAAGAAATGACTTGATATGGAAGGTTTGGTTGAGATTCCACAAAAGAATGAGGAATACGTGGAGGTATATTTGGAGGCGATTCAACCAATGGTGGTGGTGGTGGAACATGTGATGAGGATGGTGGTAGAGAGGTATCTACTTCCATGTGATCAGGTGGTTGACTTTGATGATTCCTCATGATCCAAAAGGGACTATTTGAGGGTGACGGAGAAAAAGATGTCAGGGCTAGTGTTGATTCAACACTTTGATTTTGTTGCTCTATTCTTTCCATTGAGAATGTTGGCAATGGTGGAGGATGAGATGGTCTAGGAGTCAAGTCCTCTAGATTATATAGGTATGGTGATGAGAGTGGAGTGGTGAATGATATGGCTCTAGGCACTAAGGGTGATGGTTTAGTGGAAATAGGAGTGTTTGGTTTAGGGGGTATAGTGATGTTTGGCATTGGTAGTTTAGTGGGAACAATCCTTTTGGGGATTGGTTTGATAGGTGGAGGGGGGATCCTAGTATTTGTGGATTTAACGGGAGATGATTCGGTTGAAGAAATTTCGTGAACAACACGAGCAAGTTTCTTGGGTGGTCCTTTGGTGGATGAGTTACCACTAGGAGCTTTCCTCATGATGAGATGAAAAACAAATAGGGTTATAAGAGTTTCTAAATGCTGAGAATGAGGATGTAGATGATGACTTTAGGAGTCTTAACAAGATGGTTTATAAGGGGAAGGATTTGGCAAGTGCATTCAAGACTTAAGTCACTAAGATCCTTTGGAATGTGATGATTTGCATGCACAAGAGTCAACTTCAGAGTTGTACTGATCTAGGAGTTTAATTAAAATAAGATGAAGTGTTCAAGTTAGCAACGAGAGCTTGAAATGATTGTTTTAGCTAGAGTTTAGATGAATCTGTCACCCGGATCCCGCGGTTCCCTCCCATGAGGGATCCGTCTAGGCTAATCATAGGGATCCGATTCTCAGCAGCTAAGAAAGGATAAAAATGATGTTTGTAAGGTCTAATACCTATACCTCTTGAGTGTTTCAGTCTTCCTAAGTGTCTTAAATGAAAGGGTACTTAAATGATCAAGGGAAATGAGTGAAGGTAGCTAATGATTGCCTTTTATGGAAGAAAATGGAACTTTATGAGTACCAATGAATGACCAAAGATGACACTAGACAATTTGAGAGTATCAAGTGGAGCTAAATGATCCTAGAGACCAGATAGTAACTTAAGATAATTTTGGAAAATACCTTAAAATGATAAACTAGTATTTGACCCATTTTTGAGGTAGAGATGACTAAAATCAATTTGCTAAAATTGAGAGATTTATAAAACTAGATGTGTTGACATGTGAGAGATGATGTGTGAGTATAGAAGCAGAAGAATGATGAGTTTTGGTAAAGTGATAAATCGAAAAGCACCTTGAGTATGATCCTAAATGAGCTATGAGTGAGTGTGAAGCTTATTGAGCTTGAGGAAGACTTAAGTGGTCCTAAGGTATTATGTTTAGCTAGTGTGAAGTTGTCTAAGGACATGGTTTGATGTATAAAATCAGCAACTGTATTTCTGTTTCCCTGGATCCCACAGTTCCCTAAGTGGAGGAATCCATCAAGTATAAAGTGAGGGATCTGTCTCCTGCTAAACAGTACCTTCACAGAAGGTATGCAAAAGTTGCACAAGGTATCGTATTTCAAAGATAGTGTTTTCTAAGAAGTTTGAACAACTATATAAATGAGACATCAAACGTTAGATGTTTTATTTCATGAGAAAAAATCACATTACAATGATAAAAGATGAAGTCTAAGGATTGAGCCTGTTTGGAAAGGAAACTAAGTTTCTTGAGCATTTTCGCTAGATGGATCGTCAAATGGATGATGACTATTTGCCGATTCAGAGATGAAGAAATACTTGATGAGAGATGTGTTTAGAGGTTCTGTGGAAAACTAGAAGGGGGGGTTGAATAGTTTTACCAATTTAAAACTTCCTTTTAAATATTTAGATCAACTTATGTCAATCCATTTGATTGTTTATGTTGGACGTTGATAGATGGATATATAAACGTGAAATGAAATATAAAGAGTAAGAAGCACATCACCACAACACAAGTTATTTATAGTGGTTCGGCTACAAGGACACCTTCCTTGCCCTACTCCACCCCCGAGTCACCTACCGAGTTCGAAGCACTACACCAACTCCTTGTGGCGAGAAGCCTTCACAACGTTGCTTAACCTTTTTCCGGCACAAAGCTAAATACCGAGTTCTTTCACACCAAGGCGAACCACACCTAACACAACGTCGCCTACCCTTTATACCTACGCTAGGCTAACCACCGATTTCTTTCACACCTTAAGAGAACTAATCCTATCACAACGTCGCCTACCCTTTATTAGGTACTAGGCTAAGCACCTTAGTTCTTTCACACCTTAGGTGAACTACACCTTCACGACACAACACCTAATCTCAAGGAGATCTACTTTTTGTTACAACACCATCAAGGATATCACCATCCTTGTAGATAAACAAATACACATATGTATAACGATGCACCTCATCGATTATACGACCTAAGCATTCTCCCCAAATGCTACTTGATTTGATCCTTTGGCATCCTTTCACTAATGCCTTTGACACAACGCTTGGCACCCTTCACTAATGCCTTCGCCTTGACACCTTTAGCATCCTTCAATAATGCTTTTACACGGATGATGAGCACCTTCACTAATGCTTTCATCTTGACACTTTCGGCATTCTTCACTAATGCCTTCAACCCAACATCTATGGAGAAAGGAAGAACTATCAACAAGAGAACCTTAGTAGTCTTGATGATGACGAAGCATGGCAACTCATGGACTTGAGCTTGCACGCCTTCAAGAGGTGGTGATCTCTCCTTTAAGAGGAACCTAGTAGATCACACAAAACAAAAGACAAACTACATAGATCACTTAGATCTGAGGTTAGAAGGTTAGAATACTTTGGGGAAGTATGTGTGAAAAACCATGTGTAGAGAGAAAGAAATGGCTCTCTATTTATAGAGAAAATTCTCTCTGTTCCCCGGATCCCACGGATCCCTACCACAAGGGATCCGGCTAGCACAAAGCTAGGGATCCGTGGTCCGCTCCTCTTTGCCCATGGGTATTTTTGGTTATGGGTCATGGGTCATGGGTTATGGGTTGATCCATGGTTTTCTTCTAGATACAATGTATCTTGGTTAAGTGGTATATATAAAACCATGGGTTATGGGTCAAAACCATTTGCTAGTATTTTACCCATTTAGTATATACTTGTATTTACCCATTTTAGCATACACTTAGTTTTTACCCATTTTAGTATACTTAGTTTAAGTATATGTTTAACCCAATATGTAAACACTAGTTGTTGTACATATGTATCTAAATCATAAAATCACTTATACTTGTTTTAGTGTTTTATGTGACAACTTAATTGTGTTAGAAAACTATTAACTCAAACTATTTACGTACTCTATTTGTTTCGTTAAAATGATTTTACTTTTGTTATCGACAAAACATTAGAAGATCGTAAAATATAAATAAACGTTTTTACGGCTTATTTGTATTAACAAAGTTCCATCATCTTATTCAGGAGTACGTACAACGGACTTTGAAATTGAGGATATAAGTGCATGATGTGATGATAAAGACGTATCAAGAACATTCCATAAGGGATTAGTTTGTTCTTGTTTCCTTGAAGGTTTACAATTCTCCTTGCGAAGAAATTACGAGACTTAAAATGTGACAATGTTCTTAAGTCTAGGGATGAGTGGACTTGTTGAATTTATCCAATTTTGCAAGAAGATGATTGAACATGAAATGTATCTCATTTCGTACTTCTTGAACAAGTCCTTGAGTTTTTAGACAATTTGGGCAAATATTGTCTTGGTTTGGCCCCGAAGGGAAAGGGATGTCTTGAGGGGGATCAATGTGTGTTTGAGGGTCTTCATTTTGATAAGTTGGGAGAGGTTCTAAAAATGAGGGGGGTAATGGAACTTCTTCCATATGATCAAGGTTATTCCTTGTCTCCCATGATGGGCTAGTTGGTGTTGTAGGTGGTTCCTGATTTAATGAAAAGGTTGGTGAATGAGAGGTTCTTGAAGGTGAATGAAATAATGAATATATGTTTGGATGAGGAAGAGGCTCATTCAATGAGTGTAGTCCATTCTCAATAAATGAAGGTTTTGATGGCTTGCTAGAACTAGCCATGTTTGGTTTAGAACTAGATGATCCTTTTTCTAGTTGGAAAGGTTTGATGCTAATCCTTGCGGTTCTCTTAGCTTTTGTTGGATGGGTTTGACAAGGTGGGATTCTAGAGTCATCATTTCTAATAGGAGATGTTTCGGTGGATGAAATTTCATGGATCATTTGACCCTTTCTTTTAGATGATCCTATGTTTGAGGAGTTGTTGCTAAGAGCCTTTGTCATGGTGATGAAAATGCTAATGTGAGCTTCTAATTTCTGAGTTTTGAAAGGTAATTGAGGATGGTGCCATAAACCTAAGAATGTTTGTTTTGTAAAGAATAATTTGAATTTGGGAATTAAATTCTTGACCACTTAGAAGGCTAAGCATGCTTTTGAGGTTTTGATCAGCTCTAGGAGGTTAATTAATGTATGCTAAGAGTGGTTAGAGAACCAAAGGGTGACTTGATTTTGAATATAGAAGCTGATTAATACATTCTACATCTACGGATCCCGCGGATCCCTCTCAGTAGGGATCCGCCTGGTTAAAGACCAGGGATCCGGCTATCCGACAAGGTCTAGGTGAAATCATTATGCTTTTGTAAGGTTTGTCATTAATGGATTTCGAGGGTTTGACTTGATTTTGAAGTCTTTAGCTATTGGATATCTCAAATCCTTAACCATAACAAGTAATGGTGCTTAATGATGGTTTTGGCTAAGAACATTGACCTTGGGTAGTCTAACCATATGTTTGACAAGGATTCCTTTTAATTTGTTGTGGAAAAACGGTGATACTAAGTCCTAAAAATCAGATGATGTCCTAGGATAAATTTACTAAAATCTTTAAAAATAAGAAGAAATGAAAAAGTAGTTTTTTTTTGTCCTAATTTTGAGTCAAAGATGATTAAGATCAATTTGCTAAAATTGAAGGGTAGACCAAACTTAAGTGCTATCAAAAGTGATAGATAATGTGTGAGTGTTGGAGCGGAATTATGGTGAGTTTTGACTAATGGATAAGTAAACGAAATATTTCGAAAATATATCCTATATAAGCCATGGATGAGAGTGAGGTTTTCAACTATTAGCGGAAGACTTGGTTGTCTCTAGTGTATTATGTTTGACTTGTTTGAAGTGTTCTAGTGGACTATTATGATGTAGCCAAATCTATTTTGCACATCAGGTGCATACGGATCCCACGGTTCCCTTATGGGAGGGTTCCGGCTAGTTCAAACTCTAGGATCCACCAACTGCAGATCAGAGAGCTTTCAGGAAATGTGCAACTTTGCACTTTATAGTAAATGCTTTTTCCTAGTTGTTTCTATAGGGACTAAATGCAAGAACACAACTAATATAACTTGTATCAAAGTAAGAAAAGCTGAAATTCCTAGAATGAGTGACGACGACCATACCAAGAGGTCGTAAAATCTCATTTTCGAAGTACCTAAGTTAGGATTTTTAGTGCCAAGATATGGCAATATCTTCATACTACAAGCATAGTTTAAATTGTTTACAAACCATTGTTTGAAATTGTTCATCATGTACTTGATTCCTAAGATTTTACCTTTCTTTTTCTCCTTCACTTCTTCACCCGTCCTCCACTCTTTTTCAAACCATCTTCACTTCTTCTTCCTCAAGAAATTGGCGAAGCATTTGAAGATTCCCTTGGTTTGTTGCCATTCGGGTGATTCATTTGGGATGTTTGGTAATTGTTTGATGTAGTCCAAGGGGTCAAGATCGATGTTTGCGAGTGGGTTGCTACTACTCCCTTCACCTCCTCCTTCTTCTTGCCTTTCCCTTTCCTCCGAGGAATCCGGGTGGGTGTGGTCTTCTGCCTTCCACCATAAACCTTGTTGTTCTACCTTCGGTCAATGGTACCATAACCTTATTGCAAAAGATATGATCAAGGGATTGTGGAGAAGGGTCTAAAGCAAAGATGAATTTGGCGAGACGGGTTAAAAGCATTGCGTACGGAAGCACCATCTTGTCCATGCTTCTAACACTTGCCATTCTTTGGACCATGTAGTAGGCAAGGTTGAATTGAGTATTGGTCACTAGGCAATAGATCATGAAGCTTAGACATGCGTTGGGGTGGTCCTTGTTCCCTACTAGGCATACCACATTTTCTTTTATCACATCCTCCCACTTTCTATACAATGCATACATTTCCGAAAGCTCCATTTGAAAAGGATCCCTATGGATCACTTTTGACTTTCTTGTGACTCTTGATGGTGAGGCTCTTGGCATGAACACGGTGTCCCTTACCGTGGTTGCTTCCGGGATCAAATTGTAGTAAATATCATGATGATCAACCATTGTGTGTAGTTGTTCTAAAGACCATTCATTCGAGTACATACAAATGCCTTGATATGGAACTCCTATAATTCTTCCAAACTCTATGAGTGAAAGACTAAACTCTCGCTCATTGATGGTGAATTCAATTGAGATGGACCCGTCATCATTTCTAATTATCCCCATTGTCTTGTAAAACTCAAGCACAATGACCGGGCAAATTTGTTCGTTTATATCCAATAAACAATCAAACCCAATAGTTGCAAAAACTTCCCTTACGTCGGTATTTGCAAGAAATGATGGATCAACAACTCTACCTTCATGAAAGAGTCTCCTTTCGAGCAACTTAAAGGCCTTTATATCGTCCGGACTTAGACCATTTTTCCTATGATACATGGGTATGTAGTGGGCGGTGTCTTGGTAGTCTTGTTGCTTGTTGCTAGGCATGATATTCCTAAACAATACAACCCCAATGTAGTGTTAATGGTGAATAGTAGCCTAGAGGGTTTGATCATAATTTTGCTCTCGTCATCTTTGTTGAGTTCAAGAAATGTGTTTAATTTGTATTAACAATGTTAATTCTTTGATTTAGATTATCTTAGAAAACAATGTGGTGACAAATTATAATAAACCCATTTGAACCCAACTCTTAAAGATGAAGAAATTGTAATTCTAAGAATCAAGGAATTAAACTAACAATGTAGTGAAGATTATACTTACACAAGTGATTGTTAGACTTGAGGAGAATGATCAATTTGCTCCTATGAACAGTACATGGGTTTTTGTTCGTGAGTCTTTGAGGTGAGTATTATTGTGGAACATCCACAGTGATCATTCTTGATGATATATTGTCTTCTGTTGCACGGATCCCGCGGATCCCTCTCATTTGGGATCCGGCTAGTGTAAACCGAGGGATCCGGCATAACAAAAAAATCACTCAAACATTCCTTGATAACTAAGGTTTGGGAGTTCTAAAAGGCCTAATGTTTTGGTTTTTAAGGTTCTAAAACTTGTGATTTGAGGTTTTGAAGATTCAGTACTATTCCTATTAGACGAAGTTCCCTTTTTAAGAATTAGTCATAATTCTTGGGAAGCTTTTTCAAACATTATAATAAAATCCCATTTTATTATAACATAAGAAGTTTTACATGGAAATTTATTGACATAGATGAAGTGTCAATAAATTCTTTGTGATGAATAATGATAATGGTTATCAAATAACCAAAATGTCATTATTACGAAGTCGAAGTGTAGTTTCTACAAATAAGTCGAAGAATACTTTTTTTTGATGATAACTTTAATATAGATAACTACTAAAACAATTATTAATAAATCATGCAACTAAGATTTCAATAATAAAATTAAAAGCAAGTGATTAGTAATCATACCTTGGCTAAATATTCTTTTTGCGAAAGGAAATATTTAGATAAGTTCTTTATGCTCTTCTTGGTGACTCCAAATCCAAGTATGGATAATGCTTGGCTAAATATTCTTTTTGCGAAAAGAAATATTTAGATAAATTCTTTATGCTCTTCTTGGTAACTCCAAATCCAAGTATGGATAATGCTTAAGAAAAAAATGTTAGAGCATTCTATCATTGTCCAACAATAAACAATATAGTGATTTTAAAATATGACGAAGATAATCCTTCTTTGTAGTTTTCAAACATACATGGATCGTATCAAGTTTTTAAAGTACAACATACTATAAAAAAAACTTGGTAACGAAGCTCTGATACCAATTGTGAAAAACTAGAAGGGGGGTTGAATAGTTTTACCAATTTAAAACTTCCTTTTAAATATTTAGATCGACTTATGTCAATCCATTTGATTGTTTATGTTGGACGTTGATAGATGGATATATAAACGTGAAATGAAATATAAAGAGTAAGAAGCACATCACCACAACACAAGTTATTTATAGTGGTTCGGCTACAAGGACACCTTCCTTGCCCTACTTCACTCCCCGAGTCACCTACTCGAGAGTTCGTAAGCACTACACCAACTCCTTGTGGCGGAGAAGCCTTCACAACTTCGCTTAACCTTTTTCCGGTACAAAGCTAAATACCGAGTTCTTTCACACCAAGGCGAACCACACCTAACACAACGTCGCCTACCCTTTATACGGTGCTAGGCTAACCACCGAGTTCTTTCACACCTTAGGAGAACTAATCCTATCACAACGTCGCCTACCCTTTATTAGGTACTAGGCTAAGCACCTTAGTTCTTTCACACCTTAGGTGAACTACACCTTCACGACACAACACCTAATCTCAAGGAGATCTACTCCTTGTTACAACACCAACAAGGATATCACCATCCTTGTAGATAAACAAATACACATATGTATAACGATGCACCTCATCGATTATACGACCTAAGCATTCTCCCCAAATGCTACTTGATTTGATCCTTTGACATCCTTCACTAATGCCTTTGACACAACGCTTGGCACCCTTCACTAATGCCTTCGTCTTGACACCTTTAGCATCCTTCAATAATGCTTTGACACGGATGATGAGCACCTTTCACTAATGCTTTCATCTTGACACTTTCGGCATTCTTCACTAATGCCTTCAACCCAACATCTATGGAGAAAGGAAGAACTATCAACAAGAGAACCTTAGTAGTCTTGATGATGACGGAGCATGGCAACTCATGGACTTGAGCTTGCACGTCTTCAAGTGGTGGTGATCTCTCCTTTAAGAGGAACCTAGTAGATCACACAAAACAAAAGACAAACTACATAGATCACTTAGATCTGAGGTTAGAGGGTTAGAATACTTTGGGGAAGTATGTGTGAAAAACCATGTGTAGAGAGAAAGAAATGGCTCTCTATTTATAGAGAAAATTCTCTTCTGTACCCCGGATCCCACGGATCCCTACCACAAGGGATCCGGCTAGCACAAAGCTAGGGATCCGTGGTCCGCTCCTCTTTGCCCATGGGTATTTTTGGTTATGGGTCATGGGTCATGGGTTATGGGTTGATCCATGGTTTTCTTTCTAGATACAATGAACTTGGTTAAGTGGTATATATAAAACCATGGGTTATGGGTCAAAACCATTTGCTAGTATTTTACCCATTTAGTATATACTTGTATTTACCCATTTTAGCATACACTTAGTTTTTACCCATTTTACTATACTTAGTTTAAGTATATGTTTAACCCAATATGTAAACAGTAGTTGTTGTACATATGTATCTAAATCATAAAATCACTTATACTTGTTTTAGTGTTTTATGTGACAACTTAATTGTGTTAGAAAACTATTAACTCAAACTATTTACGTACTCTATTCGTTTCGTTAAAATGATTTTACTTTTGTTATCGATAAAACATTAGAAGATCGTAAAATATAAATAAACGTTTTTACGGCTTATTTGTATTAACAGGTTCCATCATCTTATTCAGGAGTACGTACAACGGACTTTGAAATTGAGGATATAAGGGCATGATGTGATGATAAAGACGTATCAAGAACATTCCATAAGGGATTAGTTTGTTCTTGTTTCCTTGAAGGTTTACAATTCGCCTTGCGAAGAAATAGGCAAGATTGTATGGCTGTTGTGTTAGCAAACAATACATTATATGAACACAACAGGCGGGAAGGATTTCTCGATTTCCCCTAAAACTCCAAACATTTTCACGTAGGATGAGTGCGAGAGGTTTAAACTCATCTCGGATATCCCATGTATAGATTATGTTTGGATCAGAGTAATAGGGTCGAGGTTTGCATAACATGCGAGTCAAGTCTTGAGGAGAAGGTATGTGTGAACAATATGGACTATTTTCTTCACAATGGTTGAAGAGAGAATCAAGAGACCAATCTTCAGTGAAGGCACATTGTCCATGATTTGGAATTCGGAGAATGTGAGCAAATTTCCCAAGGGTTAAAACAAACTTTTGGTTTTTGATCCAAAACCAAAGAGATAGAGATCGATCCTCATTACGAACGAGTTCAACTTGACGGAAGAATTCCAATACAAACCATGGACAAATTTTCTCGTTAATTCCGAGAAGGCCTTCTAGTCCTATGGTTCGGAAATAGGTATTGATACCTTCTTCATATAGTAGAGGTATGTCGACAATACGTCCTTCATGGAAGTGACGAGTCTCGAGATTATTGAACCCACGGACATGATTGCCAGGTGTGTTGGGTTCAAGAGAAATGTTAGGAATGTAGACATAAGTGAGTGAAAAGTTGAACTCATACTCATGAGACATGACGAGACCTATGGAAGTGAGAAGTTAATATGATAAGACGCATTAAAGCAAAAAGATGATCACCTAACGTTTTTACTAGATTTCTATTAACAATGACAATTAACTCACTTAGTATTTAACATTCTAATGGGATATTTCTTTTAAGATGAAAACGGTTTTTATGTTGCATGAGAATCTGTTTCCGAGTTCCACGGTTCCCTTCCAAGAGGGATCCGGCTAGTTGAATTATAGGGATCTGTGGATCTGTAGTGACAAAAAAAGGATTTTGACGAAAATGGATTTTTACATCTTATAGGTTTATGAAAAGAAATGTATTTTAGCCAGTATTTACTTAGTTAAGCATGCATTGTAGGTCTCTAAGGTATCTCAAGGCCAAATGTACGAAAGACAAAAAGTAGAAGAAATGACAAACACATTATGAAAAATAAACTAAAACATTAGTAGTATTTCATTTCAATGCTAAAAACGATACAAAGGATTGGGTATATAACACCAATGTAGATTAAAACCACAAAGTACATGTCTCCATGAGAAAACTTGATCATGGGGTACACGAGAGCAATGAGTGTCAAGATGATGATCACGAAGGCGATGTAAACCATGATGATGAATTTCTTCCTTGGTTTTGATTTGAGATGAGAAGGAAGAAGAATTTTGAATGAGAGGTAATTTTTGAAAGTGGAAGATTTGAAAAATGAGGGTTTGGTGGAGTTAGACGAGCGGAGGAGATATTTATGGGAAGGAGGAATTTTTGAGATTTTTGTTTTGTTTTATTATTAGAAAGATTTGATTTTTGGATTAAATAAAATAAGACACATGTTTATAAACCTAGACTATATACGGAAGAGTAACATGTATGCGAGAAAAGTTTCCTAATGAAACTACGTGTAATATATGAGTATGAAAAGAATAATCATATAAGTTCCTATGAGAGCATACTTATTCTTAAGCTAATGTTATTTAGAGATAAGTAGGAAGTCATACCTCTAATGCAATTATGAGTGTCTTTCTTTTGACAAGAAAAATGTCAATAGCCCAGTTCCTTCGTGATTAAGTTACCTTCTTAGGGAAGGTAATCTTGTTACCAAGAAATTCCTATGGCTTGATAAACATGAGCTTTAACTAAGCAAAATGACAAGGAAGGTTAGTGCAATTTAGTAAGATAAAATAAGAGAAAACAAATATTGTTGTCATCGAATCAACATCCTATAAAAGTGTTTTTAAGACATGGTGTTTATTTTTGTAAAAGACCTTCTTTGTAGTTTTCAATTATACACGGATCGTATCAAGTTTTTAAAGTACAACATACTCTAAGAAACTTGGTAACGAAGCTCTGAAGCCAATTGTGGAAAACTAGAAGGGGGTTGAATATTTTTACCGATTAAAACTTGGTTTTAAACTATTTAGATCCACTTATGTCAATCTATTTAAATGTGTGTGTTGGATGTTGATAGACAAGCGTATCAATAAATAAAAGCTAAGATAAAGAGTAAGAAGCACAAAACCACAACGCGAGTATTTATAGTGGTTCGGCTACAAGGACACCTTCCTTGCCCTACTCCACTCCCCGAGTCACCTACTCGAGAGTTCATAATCACTACACAACACAAACTCCTTGTGGCGAAGAAGCCTTCACAACGTCGCCTACTCTTTATCCGGTAAAAGGCTAGACACCGGGTTCTTCCATGAGGTAGAACCAAACCTATCACAACGTCGCCTACACTTTATCCGGTACAAGGCTAGATACCGAGTTCCATTTACAAAGGTGGAACTATTACACAACACAACACAACTCCTATCTAAAGGAGAACTACACCTTATGACAACATCAATAAGGATATCAAAATCCTTTGACCCAATATAAATCTATCTTGTACATCGAAACACCATATCGAATGTACACCTTAGGCACCTTTCACTAATGTCTTTGACTCGACTTCTAGGCACCCTTCACTAATGCCTTGTAACTTGACTTCTAGCCACCCTTCACTAATGCCTTTTGACTTGACTTCTAGGCATCCTTCACTATGCCTTCAACACAGACTTTCGGCACCTTTCACTAATGCCTTTACTTTGACATTTCGACACTTTTTACTAATGTCTTTGTCTTGACCCTTTATACATCTTTCACCTATATCTTCGACACTACACTTCTAATGAGAAAGAGAAGAACTATCAACAAGATACCATTAGTAGTCTTGATGATGACGAAGATAGGCAACCCATGGACTTGAGCTTGCTCGACTTCAAGAGGTGGTGATCTCACCTTTAATAGGAACCTAGAGAATCACACAAACACAAAACTACATACAAAGATCACTTGGATCTGTGGTTAGAGAGTTTACAACTCAAATAGAAAATACATATGAAAGGGGTGAGTTACAATGAAGAAATGGCTCACTATTTATAGACAAACTATTGCTATTGTTCCACGGATCCCACGGATCCCTTACTTGAGGGATCCGTCCAGTGTAAACTGGGGGAACCGTGGGACGCTCATCTTTGCCCCATGGGTTTTGGGTCATGGGTCATGGGTCATGGGTTATGGGTCATGGGTCCTAGACTTTGGACCATGGGTATCCAAGTAGATACAATGTATCTAGTAGGTGCAATGCATCTAGTCCATGGGTCATGGGTTAACTCCATGGGTCATGGATAATACTCATTTATGACTTGTGCATGATGTCATGCAATGGGTTATGGGTTATGCTCCATGGGTATGGGTCATGGACTTTGGTTTATACCCAACTACATTCAATGTATTTGGTCAATGGGTCAAATACTTAAGCTTTTACCCATTATATTACCGATTATAATTCATACTAATTATGTATATATTTACCCAATATGTAAACACTAGTTGTTGTACATATGTATTACTAAATCATGAAAACACTATTACTTGTTTAGTGTTTTATGTGAAAACGTAAGTGTGTTAGTAAACTATTTCCTCAAACCATTTACGTATTTTATTTGTTTCGTTAAAATGATTTTACGTTTGTCATCGACAAAACATTAGAAGATCGTAAAATATAAATAAACGTTTTTACGGCTTATTTGTATTAACAAAATGGTAAAATTCATCCTCCAGCTTCTTTATCTCAGTTCTTGGGCAGTACTGTTTCATCAACAGTTGTTTCAAACCAATCCAGGAAATCCTGCAAGCTTCTTCCATTCCGATTGGTTGGGCATAAGCTTTCCACCATGATAACGCATCTTCTAGCAATGTTCCAGTTGCAAACTTAACCTTGTAATCATCTGTGCAGTCACTTAGAAGAAATACTATCTCGGACCTCTCAAACCAATGAAGTAGACCAATAGCACCTTCAGTGCCTTTGAAAAATGTAGGCTTGCAGTTCATGAATCCTTTGTAGCTACACTAAAGGGCTATGGAGGACTCACTTTGATTGGTTGGAGTGTTGGTTTCATTCGAGTTTTCCACTTCAACAACACGTGTTGCTGTGACAACACGTGCGGCTTCAGCAAGACAAGCAGCCTCGGCTTCGCGTGCTGCTTGGGCAACGCGTTCAGCTTCAGCTTCTCGAGCAATCTCCGCTTCTTGGGCAATCTCAGCTTCTCTCGCAATCTCAGCTTCTCTTGCAATCTCAGATTCTCTTGAAATCTCAGCTTCTCTTGCGGCAGTTTCAGCTTCACGTGCCGCTTGGGCAACACGACACGTTCGGCTTCAGCAATGCGTGCAGCTTTGGCTCTAGCAGCGTCAGCGGCATGCTTAGCAATGGCAGCGCTAACACTGTCAGCGACCATCTTTCGGACAGCAGTTGGAGTGATGGTGGATGAGTTTCGGACAGCAGTTGGAGTGATGGTGGATGAGGTAGCTTTCTTCTTGACCATTTTTCTAAAATTACCAAGAGATAAACACCAGAATTAAGAATCATTGACGATAATAAAAGTGATTACATATTCTAAGTATCATAATAGTCAAGATCACCACTTTAAATCAATGAAATGATATCGTTATAAACAGGAATAAGTGAATCATGATTTGTCACAACAAAATCATAGCATATATATAAGGACATAGTAGTCGGCTCGGTATATACAACCGATCACAACCGTAGATAACATTGATACATAGCAAAAGCTCACAACCAAAAGCTACAACATCAGTATTCTTGTTCCATAGTTACAAACCAAAAGTATACAAGCCTTAATACCTCACATGGCGGCTTTATGATACAAGCTACAATAAAGATGACTACGACCTATGCATCGCCTGATGCGTCCTCACGACGGCGGCGAATCTCCTCAACCATAGCTGATAAATCTCGAAACTGCTGCTCACGTGCTCTATCTCTAGCCTCGAGGTCATATAACCTCTGCTCTAGTATGGCGGTGTGTGCGTGAGTAGATGCAAGCTCGTGGTGTAGGACTCTCTCTCGACCTAAAGCAGTATCTCTTAAAATTTTGGCATCGTGAATGGTGGTCTCAAGCCTCTGAGTCAAATCGGTCACAGCCTCTCTCGCCTCCACTATCTGGGCGCTCATCATGTCAAACACTATCTCCAAAGAGTATCAACCAATCACAAGGTTTTCAACCTCTTCCTCCAAGCTCTCGATCCTGACTAATGGTATCTCATTATAATGTACCATTAGCTCGTTCAGCTGATCCTCGTGCCTGACGAGTCTAGCTGCTAAGAGAGGAATGGAATGGTGTACTGGCTCTCTAGTCACTGGTAGAACTGTAGCTGGTGCAGTCATTGAGCTTTCCCCAAGCTCAAAGGTACTCGGTGCTCCTTCCTCGGCTCTCCAACGACGAAATAGAGGTAACAAAAATGACCATCTTCTGGCGCCTGCCTTCTTCCTAGGTCCAGACTGGATGTCCATATAAGTGGTTTTCATGTAGGGATCAGATGGTGACGGAGAATAACACTTCACACTGAGTGGCAAAGGGGGCTCACTGTAGGTGTCCAATGGTGGTGATGCTAGAGGTGGTGATGAAGTAGGAACTGTAGTGGTCTGGTGATAAAACACAGTGGGTGGTGGCAATGGTGAAGTAGCAGTCGGTGAGGTAGTAAGTGGAACTGGTGGTGAAGGGACATCTGATGGTGGTACACGAGACATGGTAATAGCTCGCACACGCTTTCTGGTCGTATGCTTGAAGATGGTACCCTTAGGATGCAATCTGTAAGGTACTCCGAATGGCTCGGGCTCATATGGCTTACGGAATCGGACTCTACGTCGGCGACGACGGATCGGTAAAGGTGATGATGCAGAAGTGTCCGATGAGGCAGAAGCAGTGCTTTTTGAAGACTTGGATGTTCCATCATCCACCGCAACATCTGTTGCGGGTAGCCATTGTTGTGACTCATAGTACTGATCCAGTGTCATGGGAGTAAAAGTAGTGTGCTCTAGAGAGCGAGCAGGCATAGCTGGAATGACAGGTGTTCGGGAAACCTCTCCTTCTTCAAAAGGTTCGGTCTCATCCGATGCAGTAGCTGGTAGAGCTGGACTGGGATGAATAGACATAGTGACAGTTGTAAAGGACATGGTGTCCTCCATCTCGATATCCGAGGACAGAACAACAGGGTGGGATGCGGACATGGTACTGTAACAACCCATAAAATAGTAATGTAAGTAAAATGCCAAAATAAAATGATCAACAAGATTTTAGTTAGTTGCGCACATCTGCCAAGCAAATCTTCATGCCTAAATAAAATGAATGCAATTTACTTATAATCTAGTGATGCATTAATCCTAATGCATAGAGCGGTCACGGAGGGCATAGGGTAGTGGTGTAAAATAGTCCCATTTTAAAAGTGCGGTTATAGTCCAAATGTTTTATAAAAACTCTTTGGTTCTCTATAACCTTGGCTCTGATGCCAATCTGTAACACCCCCGTGATCATAATGACAACGGAAGACTAATCAGGGTGTTACTCGAATGGAGATCACAGTCATTAGAAAACGACTCGAAAGAGACGTTTTAAGAAAAATAGTTATCATTCATCGAAAACTCATTGTTGTTACAAAATATTCCAAATTTTTTCAAATATTTCCCCAAAATACTGAGCAGGAGTTTGAAAGAAATGACAACTTTATGTTTACACCACAAGAAAAAGGTCTTGGTATGCCCACTCCGAGCCTTGAACATAATCTTCATTAATTACCTGAGATAACAGAACAAAAATGTTGAGTAAAATCCATAGGTTTAAATTAAAGTTGAACACAAGAATATGAACATGATAATTGTAAACAATATATCATAAAGAAAATCACATATTATTATGCGCTAAGCTCATGCAACCAAGACTCAACTGCATACACCGAATTACTGGTGTACGTAATGTTTGCCCCAAAGGAGGTAATAGCCAATTACTTAATGCAATTCAAATATGGTGCACCCTGGTTATTTCCTATAACCAAGACGGGGTCGTTACTCCCCATAGTACTATTCACGATATCTGCGTTCACTCGCGGTGACTAATGGTTCATGATACATGGGACTTATGGCTAAATACTTAGGCAATTCTAATAATCAAGAAGCGAACATTTATGAAAAACCTTGTGTTCTAGTTTAGAGCATGTATCTCTCTCGTGGGGTTTGCAAATAAAAGTAAAAGCGGGGCTATGAACTCACCTTGATGAAAATGAACAAGCGCAATAAGGTCAAACACGATGTAGCGGAGGTTCCAAACCGAAACCTAGAAATGAGATGGCAAGTCTCAAAATATGATAAACCTTTGGTTCGCGACCAAAATAATAGAGCATTAAATATACTTATTCACTAGATCATTGAATTATCCAATTCAATAGGGTGTTGTGCGTGCTTAATGTTTTACGTTCAATTTATGTGCTACATCGACTTAGTTTGATATTTATCAAAGATCCTCACTTACGCATAAGTGGAATGTTCCCCGTTGTGATCTTGTGGAAATAATGATGCTATTGAGTGTTTTAGTTCGTTTATATTCCATGTACGTTATTACCTAATTACGGTTTTTATATAATTATACTTTTATAATTATATATATGTAAGTTAAATGAATTTTCGAAGTAAAAATACTTGTCCAACACTTTAAGTTGTCAAAATACTCATTTTTACGAAGTTGTGATAAATTCATAAGTTTTCCAAACTGTTTCCTAAATTTACACTTTTTACCCTCAAGTTTCAAAATATACAAGTTTAGTCCCTCAACTTTGAGAAAATGTTAATTTCTACCCGAATCAATTTTATTTCTAAGTTCCAGAAATGACATTATTGGTCCCTGCATAAAACTGTTTTTATAACTTTTTTAAAAATCAGATTTTACACAATAAACACCTAGTATTCCAAACTTACACTTTTGGCACAAAACTTATATTCTACTTCTTATAATCTAGTTTAACATAATTACACTTTCGCCCCTTGGACTTCCCATGTACACACGTGCATTGTATATATCAACCCTTTATCTTTTGAAACTTGACAAAATTTACCCTATACTTTCCATGCTTACATTTAACGTAAAAACATACCCTTTTAGTTTTGAAAACTTTACATTTTCGACCTTATGATCGCACGTTTTGCAACCGACATCCAAAATACAACTTTGACTTATAAAGTTTATTTGATTTCTTCAAAAACTTCGTTCTAGCTTATTTTTAGCTTATCATGAGCTTATAGCTTATTATTTTTCATATTGGGCCGGGTAAATAGAGTAATGGGCCACAGTTTCACGCATTGGGCCATTATTTTCGCGAGTTGGGCCTTAAGGCCCAATTTGTGTAATGTTTGGTTTAAAGGAAAATGAGGCATGGGGGGTTTCAAAGGGCTTTCTAAGTTGGTTTATCAACCCATATGCTCTTTTGACGTGTTTGGTTATAGTTTTTGTGAAATAGGCGTCGGGTGAGTTTGTAGCTCATTATTCATGCCATATTAACACGTTAACGAGACTAGATCTCAAAAGAAGAAATGGGACAAGAGTTTTAACTAAGTAAAATAAGTTTATACGTTATAGAGTTAGTAACTTGTCGTATGTTTAGTTGGTAAGCATATTCACTTGCTAGTTTAATATGTTTGTGCTATGATAGGATATGTGTTCATTCGTTAAGTGCATGCAAACCTTTTGACGTGTGATATATATATATATACTAGAGTGTAAATGATAAAAGGATCGAAATAGGTTTCAAAGACTTACTACACTCGTAGTGAGTGGAGATGAAAGCAAATAAGTAAGCGAGTAGGAATGACCACGAGACCCTTGTTCTCCTTATAACTTGATCAACTTACCCAAGCCTTCCTAATTTCCCTTTTTGCTTCTATACCTAAGCTATGACACCCCAAACACTTGCGTATTCCCCTTTCTCCTTGTTGATACTCGACTGTGGACGATTTTTGTAGTGTATGAAAGTGAGTTTTGAGAGTTGGATGTAAGATGTATTTGTGAGTTTTTGCCAAGACTTGGGGTACGGTTTTAAAGAAAATATGAGCATGGTGTTATCATTAGTTTATACTTAAATCATTCAAGTTCCAAGGCATTGTAGCACATGAGTGATTTGGTTTTGGGCGTGCGATCATGGAAGCGAGATTATGGGGCATGATTCTTGCCTAGTCGACTTAAAGAGGACACATAATCCATTGGACATGAAAGTCATTCTAGGTCAAAGGGTTCTTAGGGTAATTTTATAATGGCTAGGGGGGTGTTTGGCATTGCGTTTGCTAGTGGATTATTTGATTATCACAACTTGAAAACGCAAATAATCATTTTAAAGTGTTTGGGTGTGCGTTACAAACTGTGTTTTTATCCCTGAAAACGTGGTTTTCCAACTGCTAGTACCCCCTTACTTTTTGAAAACGTGGTTTTGATATAAAACGTGTTTTTGTGATAAGCAATCCCAAACACCCCCTAGGTATTATTTAAATGGTGATTTAGGGTGGCTTAAGCCCATGTTTTGTTTCCCCTTTAACACACACACGCAACTATTAGATTAGGAAGAAATGTATTTTTGTTTCTTTGGTCTTTGGTTGTACACGTTCGATCACAGGAAAAACAAGTGAATAATTTCAATTAGTGTTGTACTATAATTCATCCAAGTGTGTTTGGGCTTGAGATATAAACTGTAACACCCCCAAATTTGGCACAGCGGAAGCAATCGGGTCGTGGGGTGCTACTAATTGGTATCACCACACAAAGTATAGAACAACGGTTTTACATTAAGAAAATTTATAAACAAATGTATAAAGTTTACATTATTCAAAATTAGTGCGGAAATACAGGCCCATAATAATAATAAAGCGGTCCCAAATATGTCAAAGTATCCTATGACCATGCCATGCCAAAACCTCTAACGTAAGCTGTCGCGCTAAACCTGAAAATACATGCTAAAAATGTCAACATGAGGTTGGTGAGTTCATAGGTTTGTAAATAAAGTAGTAAATTCAGTTTTTGTTGTGCGATGATAAATAAGTAGGACATATGTATAAGTAATAGTGTTGAGCAAGTAGTAAAATGAAATGCAATCCACAACATGAAATCTGACCACCACGTGGTCCCCGTGCACAATAGGAATCCAATCAGTTATTATCGCAAACCAACTGGAGCTAAACTATTGGATAAATGAAATCCGTCAACCAGTCCCAAAGACTGTTGGCTAAATGTAATCATGGATATCCAACCAGTCCCGAAGACTGTTGGCTAAATGAAATCTGTCAACCACTACAAACACTCGTGCACACAATTACATACACATATATGTCCAAAATTGAAATATTATGAATTTAGCACAGCGAAAGAAATAATGTTATTGTAATGATGATTGAATAGCTAAATAAGCTATTCAGTGAAGCACATAAAGTTTTATATAACCAAGTCATTTGCAAATATTAGAATTTAGTAAACAAGCATGTATTCTCCCCCAAAAGTGTTTTCTAAACAAGTAAAGTAGGGGCCATGAACTCACCTCGGTATGAAGTAATGCGAGAAACACAATTGTCACAACTGGCATATCTCAACAGTATAGAAAGTACAGGTACAATGGTACGGAATCGACACAACCTAACAAGTATATAGTTATCTCAGAATACGCCTTGCAGAGCAAATAAATTTCCGAAAGACAACGTCTCTTAGTTTTCGTGGAATACTCGTATTGTAAATTTCAAAAGTCCGTTATCAATATCTCAAAAGTTTGGTTTTAACGTTTCGTGTGGTGGTAAGAAAACAAGAACTCGACATGTAACTCACGCCAAACATAACTCACACTAAAGCATAATGTATATCCCAATACATTATAAGGAATAGTCAAGAAATATTGACCAAGACTCAAGAACTCACACTAAAGCAATAAAACATGTAAAAGAAATTAATCAAGTAAGGATCAATTAGCAAATAAGTAATAAGTGACTCGTAGAGTTTCAGACATTTACCCGGTAAATCCTAATAGTTTTACTATAAGGAATGTGTATATTTTATAATTAAGACATAGATTTTAATTTTAATTTATGAATTAATTAGAAAAGGAATTTTAATTTAATTACAACTAAAATCTCGTTTTATTATCGATTTTAGCCAAAAAGAAGTTTATAAATAACAGTTAAATATTATTCGTTTATTATAACACATTTCGATAACTAGTTACTCCGGATAAATGAGTTTAGATAACTTTAACATATTATACGAGTCGTCCGTCAAGTAACTGATATTGTCCAATATAGGTTTAGTCCGTTTAATAAAATCCAATTACGTCCAATGTCAAGTAATTAACCGTAGTCCAATAATTGCCCAAGTATTGCAAGTCTCAATTCAAACTTATAATCCATTAAGTATTATCGTAACCCAATTCAAAGTATTATGTCCAAAACTATATCGAACTCACCAATGATCACAAGTACCAAATAAATAAATCACGTTAGTTAAATGATTAATAATCGCAAGTATCGTTACAAGTTAAATGGCCTAATAAAATAAACATTCTCTTATTGTACTTAGTGAGTTTAACCCACTATTAGTCCAAACGCAAGACCTTGCTATCGAAAACTACACATGCTTAAAACTCTCCTAACTGCTGAAACAATTTGGTAAAAGAGCAGCAACAAACGCCCTTGATTAACTGATATAACAACAACTCTCTATATGGATTTTCTTTTCTGCTTTGACCCGAACACAACACAAACAACACACAATAAAACGCACCCTAACTGGTCCAAGACAGTTATTATACCAAACCAACCCGAGACACATCAAGTCGCAAACCTCTAACAAATTCATTCGAACCATAAACGACACATAGACTCTTACTTTCAAAACCACGAGAGTAACAAAATCCAACTCCATGTCTATACCAGGTTATTCAATAAGCAAAATCAACACCACTGACCCATACGGGTCACAACTCGAATCTCAGTCAGGTTCTAACCCGATGCGACACAAATAGACGTCCAACATAACACTATCACAATCACAGATTTCCACCACGAATCAATTTTAAAAAAAAAACGTTTTTATTACATATGAATATCCACGTATACTTACAATCAGTTGTACTTGGTTTAAATCAAAGAAAATAATAAGAAATAGTTACGGATCGACATACCCACAAAATTTAAGAGAAAAAGAAAGATGTCGAGGGGAGATGGTGGCACACGAATCACCTCCAGGAACATAACCCGATCTATCTTCAACTCTCGGTGCCTTACTTAAAAACGATGATGGAAACGGAGGTGATAGCTGAGGATGGTGTAGGTGCGGCGAGGGTGGCAGCGGTGACAGTGACCAGAGATGGGTGGTGGCGGCTGAGGCTTTGTGAGGAGAGGGTGAGAGGCAGTGACCTCTTTAGGGTTTGTGATAAGAGAAATGACAGAAAATCCCTAGGTTCAATCATTTTATATTTACATGCTCAAAACAAGTTGCAACATTTATCAAAGTATAGGGGGTTACGGTGGAAGTTTAATCCAGGGACCAAAGCAGTAATTTTGTAAACTTTCACGATTTAGAGGTTTGGGCTCATTTAGACTAGTAAATGTTCGAATTAAATTACGAAATTTTCGCCATTGCGTCCGGAACACTTTTTCCAATAAGGACGAGTATTCACACGATTAATTTCTCGTATTTAACTAAATTAATAAACCAAATTATTTTAATAGCTTTCAAGTTTTACAATAAAGTTCTTGTTTTTAAGTTCAAATTTGCTCGAGAAAGTCCGAAATGAAAAACAATTAATAAAAAATATAATTTAATATTAAAATAGGCTCTTGAAAAATTATCGGATGCTACACAAACCGGCAAGGCCCAGAAAAAAATAAGATAGGGTGTTGGGATTGGATCCTTGAGTGTGGGTCGAATTAAAAACGAGGCCCAAGGAAAATATAACCCTTTACCCAAAAAAATATAAGGGTAGTGGGCTCGGTTGAGGCCCAAGGTTAAATGGGTGGGAGTTGGGCTTTTAGGCCCGGTCTGATATAATATAAATTTATCTTTTTATTTTTTTTAATTATATATTTTTATATAATTATATATATATATATATATATATATATATATATATATATATATATATATATATATATATATACTTTAAATATTTAAAGATATCGGGATCGAGGGGAATTTTGTTCGGATCACAACGGTATAATTTTGAACACTAGAGTCACGTTGATCATGCATATGTCAAATGATATGCAAATATGTTGAGTGGAAAATTTCATGGCGTTCTAAGTCGTGCTTTATTTATGATTATGATGTTAATTACAATGAAATTTTCCGTGAGCTTACACCGATATACATAGCTCTTGGGACAACCTAGGCTTTACCGAATACTACACCACACACGACCGGGTACACTACTCGTTAGTGCATTAGGTAGGCCATAGGTAGACGAGAATTTATGAATAGTAAAACCTGGTCAGAAATCCTGCATCACTAAGGAATGACATTTTGATGTTCCAACAACATCAAGGTGAAACTTTACGAAGTGTGGATTCGTTTCAAAGACTTACTCTAAAAAGTCCCTCATCATGGCATTGATCTTTCGCTCCAAATCCAAATTTTCTATGATCATGTCAACTACTCCATAAAGCAAGTCATTGATCATGCGGCCAGTGGTAAGCTTCGTGACAAGAATGCAGAATGGGGCATTATAGAGGACCTCACCCTCTATGACAATGAAATTTTGAATGACCCTCGTGATCTTACAAGCAAAACAGTCAAGGCAATATCTTTACCTTCCAATGTTTCAAGCATTCCCAATCATAGGATCATTGAACTTGAAGATCAAGTGAAATTCTTGATGAGTTCCTATGAAGCTCCTAAACCTTCACATCAAGTGAACAAAATCGCTTCATCACGTGAATTATGTAGTGGTCCTCATGACACTCGTGATTGCATGGAAAATCCCGAACAAGCATTTATGGACTATGCATCCTCGCATACCGATGGAGCGGGAGAGAAGTGGTACACTTTCAAACCCAAGCAAAACACTCTTGATGATTCATACAACCCTTTTTGGAAAAATTCGTCTCAAAATTTTTTTTCAAACCCACATAATCGGTTTCAGCCATGCGTTCCTCAAACCGTATCTTTAACAATAATCCTTTCTTTTTTAATAATTCCAATCATCTTGAAAAATTAGTATCTAATTTTATGTCATCTCAAGAAGCTCGTTTGTTTAAGTTTGAAGCCAATTTCAAACAACAATAAAGCGAGATGACAACCAAAATTGATACTCTTTTAAAGGTACTTAATGATCGAGTAATGGGAGCACTCCCAAGTGCCACCGTCAAGAACCCGAAACTAAGCGTCAACTTTGTTTCATCGGTTTTGTCTGCTCGTTCTTGTCCTTATAAAGAAAGTGCATATCCATTCCCTTCACATCACTTTCACTCGGTCAATACAATTATAATGTGTTTTAAACAGACTCCAAATTTTTCAAAAGACCATAAACACATGGCTAATCCACCAAGTAAAGTATCAGTCAAACCAATTGTTGAAACACCAAAAGACAAAGAACCCGAATCAACTCTAAGTGACGAATTCAAGGATATTACCTTGAACGTCATGTTATTGATGTCTTGACTCATGCTCCTTATTATATATCCCTTTTAGATAAGTATGTGGAAGGAGCTAAGTTAGGAAAGAATGGGTCCACATTCATTCAAGACAAGTTACCTGAAAAAATAGATGATCCGGGTATATTCATTCTAGCTTGTAGTATTGGAAACTCCGAAGCTTCTGACACCCTAGACGATCTAGGATCATACATCGTCATACTTTCATTCTCCCTTTATAGCAATCTCAATTTAGGGAGGTTAAGAGAAACTAAAATGGTTTTAGGATTGGCGGATGAAAGTTTAACTTATCCCGTATGCATACTAAAAAACCTAGTGGTACACATAGAGAGATTGACCATTTTGGCGGACTTCCATGTCCTAGATGTTTTAAGAGACCCTAAATGCCCATTGCTTGTTGGTAGAAGATTTTTAGCCATCGCAAGTGCAATAATATATTTCAAGAAATCTAAGATAGCGGTTGGTTAGGGATACACTAGGTCGATTTATGATGTCAAAGAGCATGCTTATGACGATGATGAGGAGGAAGAATTCCTATGGCTAGCAACGGGAAGGTGACCATCACAATATGGCCCCCGACTTAATAAGGACTTTATAGGACCTCAACACCCTTTTTCTTGGAAGATGAATTTGTGAAAAATACACCATACATGGAACAAGAATTAGCTAGGGAGACGAGGTTAACTCATTTAAGGATCCTTTAGTGTTTAGGAAAATTATTGAATTCCTAGGAACAATACCAATTAATCTTAAGGGAACAAATGGGAGTTGGAGGAATCGGAAAGTAAATGGAGTTGGGTTAAGCCACCTAAAAGAGGAGATGGATTGTGGTTTATTAAGATGGAATTAATAGATCCCGACGGAGAAAAGTTTGAGAGGTCCTACCAAACAATACATACTAAGAGAAAATTACCAAAATAAATAATCCAAATGATATCCTCAATGTGGATCTTTCCATAGTGCTTAGTAGGCATGACTTAGAGTCAAACTACAAGACTCGTAAACTAAGAAAAAAGCTTCTTGAAAGGCAACCCATGTCTCTCTCTCTTTTTTTTTTTTTTTTTTTTTTTGGTCATAAATGCTTAGTTATAATTGTTTAATTTTCATGTTTCGAATATTTTGTGAAAATCCTTTATTTTATTTTTAACTTCGTCTTGATTGCATATTAAGGTATTTTACGAACAAATATAAGTGTAGGGAAATTCTTATGTGTTTAAATGAACGAAATTTGAACATGAAAGATTTACAATTCATAATTAGCATATATTCTATCGTGTTTGTGTGTTTGTTTAGTGTAAAACGCTTGTCAAGTCACAATGAATGTTTTAGACGAAATTTACAGGTTTTAAAAGTTAGAATTTTCCAGAAACTTTCTAGAAAGCAAAACAAAACAATCTGTCAGGACACTTTGACGACGTCACACCTACAAGGCGATGGCGTCAGGCACTGTAGCAGCATGTTTTTCCAGATTTTTTTTTTGTTGAAACTTAATTTTTAAAAATTTCAAGATTCCTGTAAATATTTATTTTGCAAGCATTATATCTTGTTCGCTTTCTAGTTTAGTTTTTATTATATATAGTGTTTACCACCAATTTTATGCTAGGTTTCTTGTTCGTTTTCTTAAGATTTACAGGTTATATTGGACAAGAAGCATATCATTGGAAAATTTTATCTTCTTGGAGGAGGATTTGACCGTATTTTCGTTTTCCGTTCATACTGAGCTAATCATTGCAGTACTAGTTTCTTTATCTCTTTTATTTTTCCCTTTTATCAATTTTGTTACTTCTACGAACATTGGGGACAACGTTCAATTTAAGTTTAGAGAGGCTAAAAAGGGGCGCCTTAGAAACTAGTCAAACATTTTCTAATTGTTTTGTTCTTGAGTAATTATGTATTAAACCGAAAGAAATACTTGTAAAGGTAATTTTAGCACCAATGTAAAAAAATTTATGACATTTACAAGTGAAAATTTAGTGTTAATAAAGCGTCTCATGTATAGGAGTTATACAGCTAGCACAAAAACCCTACCACTCAAATTTCACCCCAAAAATGTAAGGTTCGCCTTTAGATATATAGAAAAAATATTCACTTTTAATTCTTATGAGTTTGCCGGTAGTATATAGATTCTAGAACTTGCTTTAGTGATGCATTCCGTGATCACTAGTGAGATCACATTCGTGTGATTAGGATTGACTAAATGATAAGAGGCATTAGGATAACCATTGTTTTAAACCTTTTTATTATATTTACATTGGCTACATTGGTCAAGTAATTACCCCGCACCCTTGCTATGTACTTATTTTTAGTACAAAATACCCTAGTACACCCCTCTGGGCCTATCATTTTCACGGTTCTTGTGATATTTTGGTGAATTTTGAAATATTATTGAAGAGCATTGTTTACAATTCACCCCCAAATACTACACTCAAATCGCCTTAGCCTTCCTTGTATGCACTCATTTTTAGTGCGTTATTGTTAAAACATATATGTTAAACCCTTAGTTAATTATCCAGTTGCTTACATGGTTGCTAAGTCGAGTCATATCTTGTAAATACAATTTTGGGATGATTATGATTCATGAGTTTAGTACTATTTTTATGGAGTAATGGGGAAGAATGTCAAATTATTACCACATATGTACGTCAATGTTTAATTACTCCACATATTTTGATCCTTGTAATTCGGGTCATTAGTTAGTTTATATGTATGCTAATGACGTATAGAAAATATAACAGGCCCACTGGGCCCAATACGCACTATACACATACTGGGCACAGGCCCAACAATAAGAACAACTATGAACACTGGGCCAATAGTAAGTCCAATAAAGAAATTGGCTATAGTCCAGACTAAAAGACGAACACAGGATACTTAACAGACCGAACCTCCGGCCGCTGAAGGTATCCTGTGTCCGCATCCGCGATTAACACGGAACCTTGTCCGACAAGGGTCCGGCTCCGGCAACTAACTACTATATGCGAGTAACTAGGAAACCCTGACGGTAAACATCGCCTATAAAAGGGGCTCTAATCCCCATCTAAGGTACAACTTCCTCTCTCATAATTACACACACATACTCTTACTCTCTCTAACAAGAATGTGTACTTACTCTCATGCCGGAGTCTAATCGTGGGGTCTGTCCCCACGGTAAGGCTAACGGTTTACTCTTCTTGTGCAGGGAATTCAATCAAACTACTTGGATTAGTACAAGATCAGCCCAGTAGTAGCTTGTTAGCCCAATCCAACAAGCAGCACTAACACCCATACAACCAGTCACACTTTTTGTACTAACAAGTTGGCGCCATCCGTGGAACCCAGTACACAACTGGGTTCCGGAAAAACTCACCATGAGCACTCGGTTCGAGCCAACTCCTGCTCTTGTTTCCACGTTAAAGAATACAGTGGAAGGAGAGAATCATACAACTTCGATGGATCTTGAAGGGCCTGCGTCCGACGCAACCCCGCCCTCCGGAAGTATTGTGACAAGTACTTCGATCAGATCTTACCTATTGTGATAGAGAAAGTTCAGAAACGGGAAGAAAGAGCCAAATCAGTGAAAGCACTGACAACCTGGGTGGATTCCCATAAAGCCTTGCATCATCATGAATCGGAAATACCAACAGGAAGAAGAGACTTGAGGAAACAACTCGAGTCACTGAAACACCGGAATACATAGGGTAGCAGCGACCGAAGACGTACCCGGTCTAGGTCACCTAACAGGAAGGAAGACAAACGGGAAACGTTGTTCAAGAGGCTGCGCAAAAGTGTGTTCCACCGGCTGGGAGACAAAGAAGAAAGTATTTCCATGTACTCCAAAGACCCTAGAAAACCAGTCCGCCATGTCATCGAATGGAAAGAAGAGAGTAGCTACCGAGACTCTCAATCGCAACCTGTAAAGCCAAAATGTAAAAGGCATGGAACTGAAAGGAGGCGGTCACGGAAGGAGGGCAACTGCTCAGGAGATGGGTCAAACAAGAGTAAATGTTGAAGGTCCGAACTAGAAAGGCGAGAACCACATAATTGCGACGATGATGACCTGGCTAAGCCCTGGGTCTGCAAGGAGACTGGTCCGTTCACTCCACGTATCCGCTACTTTGAGATGCCAACGGAAACACGAATGCCAACTAACGTAAAGACATATGATGGGAGTGGAGACCTAGAAGATCATCTTAAAATCTTCCAGGCAGCCGCAAAGGTAGAACGATGGTCCATGCCAACCTGGTGCCACATGTTTAACTCCACATTAACCGGATCCGCTAGGGTCTGGTTTGACGATCTCCCGCCAGAAATAGTAAACAACTATGATAATCTGAAGGATGTTTTCTTGGCTAACTTCTTCCAGCAAAAGAAGTGTGTCAAAGATCCCGTGGAACTTCATCACATCAAGCAAAGGGAAGGTGAGCTAACAGAAGACTTTGTAAGAAGGTTTAAAGAAGGGACATAAAAGGAGCTCCAGAAGTTATGAGAGTCTTAGGATTCATGTATGCGATTACTGATCCGGAACTAATTAAGTGGTTACATGACAGAATCATAAAGTCAACGAATGAAGTAATGAATATAACCACCTCCTTCCTAAGAGGGGAAACAGTCGCAGAAAGTCGCGAGAGAAGAGAGTTATGGATACAAGAACCAAGAGGGTATGCTGCAGTCAAGTACCGGCAAAGCTTAAAAAGAGAATTTAGAAACAAACCAAGAACAATAGAAAGGCAATAGGGTTTATGCAACCCGAAAAAACCTTTTAGGGAAATATCGGCACAAAGGAGAGCAAGGTCTCCAAATCCGTCCCCAGCTACCGCAATCGAAGAAAAGGTGACGGCAAATTCTGTGAATTTCATGGAAAAGCAAGACATACCACGGAAGAAAGTCTACATTTAAAAAAGCAAATAGAAGAAAGGAAGAAAGGACCGATGATAGAGGAAGAAGAACAGCGGGAAAAGGCCAAACGTTGAACCTCACACAAAAAAATCCTTATAATCACTCAAAAATTACTCATAATAAAGGCGTAGACACCTAATGCAGAGGCAGCAAAACCGCGTACAGACCCGGAGAACGATAAAATCAAAACTCGAGCGGAAGAAACATAGTAGAGACACTTATAATATAAATATGAAAGCAGACATACCCATCGGAAAGAACAAAAGCCTCGATCCAATACTGTACCAAGCAAAAACCCAAAGGGCTCAAGCCAAACACAAAGTAAGGAGGCAAAGAATTAAGTACAATAAGAGGAGTCGACCACCGAGAAGACCCAGGAAGCAAGTACAAATGTTGAAGAAGCACCTATTAATTTAAAACAATCAAATTGCGGAAGGTTACACAAAAAGAAGCTAACATAAAAGACGAAGGATACCGAAGTACACCACGGGTGTATATAGGACTAGAAACATATGAAAAAAGACCTTACGGAGATTATTCCCAGAGAATAAAAAGCACAGAAATCCGCAGCTCAATGAAAGTCGTACTGTCGATTAGACTCCCAGTAGCCATTGGGAATTGAGATAGTTCAGGTACTCACGCGTCAACTGCGGTGGCTGCCAGGGCAAGGAGGCACGTGGGAAGTGAAATGGTAATGAAGGGAGTGATAGAGCGTGGAAAAGGATGGGTCCTCAGGGAAGGGTAGAAAAGAATGTTAGGGACAATGAATTGCATCAGACAGTCCCTAACCAATAAGAAGCTTCCCTTACAACGACAAGAAACAAAGGATGAAAATTACGCCTTCGTCCTCTTGTTGTTGTATCCTGGCCCCCAAACAAGCGCACGTCTACCAGTCCGAGCAGATCGGGTTGGATAGACTAAATTTAAGGTAAAGATGACCAACTTGCGGGTTCCGGGATACATGTATAAAAGTTACCCCAACCGGCTATGTCATCACACAGAAGGACGAGGTTATCCGGAAAGATCCTTGAAAGGTCTATCACACTTGTTGTATGACCTACAGCATCGCAAACTCGCTGCTAAAAAAGTATAAGCATACTTGGCGAGCATTCCAGCCCTTCAAGGAAAAATATCAAGCCTGGTAACTCCTCAGGGAATACCGTCAGGAGAAAATGACAGCTTCGCAAGGAAGCAACCGCCCATGAAATTCTCCAAGAAAAGGGTAGTAGACAAGAAGAGGATTCTAGCCCATCAGGGGAGAAAGAATACTCGCAATGACATTAGCCACACCGGGAAAGCCGGCGGAAGGTAACAACGGCAACAACAGCACATCCAGCCAGGACAATCCTTCAAGAAAGAAAATTACAACTATCATGAACAAGACAATCCATTGCGGGCAACCGCTAAAGTAGACTTCCACAAGAACAAATAAACGAAGAAAACTTCCAAGAAGCACAACTTCAAAGAGAAATGATGTCCGCCATCAACAAAGTTCCGAAATAGGTGCGGCTCCAGTGGCCATAAGACTCAGAGCAAAAAGGGTAAGAGCAACTGACAATAGAAAGAATGTATAATGTACTTGAATTTACCAATTTTTGTAATGTATTTTGAAATATATCAAATCAATAAAAAAAAGTAAAGATTAGCTACCTTCATTGTTTTATTTTTCCAATAAATTCATTTTTGATTAAGTGCGTAAGACGCCCAGAAGCACAAGATTGGGCACGACCCAAAGAATGTTATTTCCGAATAACAAAAAGGTGAACAACATAATCACCAAAGTACATAAGAGGTATTGCAAGCCCAGTACTGGAAGGATAACCCAAAATTATCTGAAGACTATTACAAACGTGCATATCCGTATAACGTTAAAACAATAGCACCGCACAAATTCAAAAAAAAATAATGTGCACAAAAGACTATTAAAAACTTGCATATCCGTATAACGTTAAAATAATAGCACCGCACAAAACAAAGTGTGCAAAGGGCATTAAAAACATACATATCTGTATGACAAAAAGATAGTAGCATAGTACAAGTCAAAAACAACGTGCAGAAGAAAAAATAAAAACGAAACGTTGCACGCAACCATTGTAAACATTACAAGACTTGGAAAGCTAAATATTGTTCACAGGATTAAAAACATCCAAGAAAGCAAAGTAAACTAGCTTTGCTCCAAGACAGTCGCACTTGCTTTAGGCTCAGGCAGAGCAGAGGGAATCTCACTCACTTCAGGGTGCGGATCATCTGCAACATCAATAATAACACTAGACCCTCCAACATCATAATCATCGGTGGAAAGGGGCCTAACAAGAACAGCAGAGACACTAGCAGAAGCTAGTGCAAGTGGCAACGAAGTAGTAGGAGTCAAAACCAACTCACCAGTTGAAGGTCCTTCAGCACCCGTAACATTACGGGGGGACAAAGGATCAACTAAAGAATTATAAACATCAGCAACAGTGGGCTGATGAGCAGCGAGACGCTTCCTAAATTGATCAACCCTTCTCTTAACTACTCCCAGAGAACGAGACAATGAGCCAATGCTAATAATAGCGCTAGTACGCTTGTCATAAACAGGAGCCACAAGCTGTTCAAGATCCGGCTGTAACCCAACAATCATAGGAGCATTCGCATGCGGCCCCTCAACCCGAAGAAGATCCATATCTCCGCACACCAGCATCCTTGTTAGACTTAAGAGTGGAGAGCAAGGAAAAATCCAAATCCGCAAGGGCGTTCACGGCGGAAAGATAGCGAGCTTCCGCAAAAGGGTCATATGCACCAAGTCTACAAAGCTCTTTTTTCTCTTTACCATGAATGATACCCGCCGCTAGTCCAACTTGAATGCCTTTATCAATGGCACGACTGATAACTTCCGCCATTGCTGTAGAATACTCGGGGAGAATTTAAAATTTGAACACAGCAAGGCTCATGCCATTAGTCAATAACCGATGCAGGTTGGACAACAAAGTAAGAAAGCGAGGGTAAAACTCCTCATCAACGTGAAGAGCCAACACAGATATATCGGCAACCGCTGAGTCAACCTTCTTCCTAATCGCAGCCGTTTTCGCATCTTGAGTCTTGGAAAACTCTTCCCTCAAAACATCAAAAGAAGGAATTTGGCTACGAAGCTCAGAGCATGAGGACTCCAAAGTATGTATCTACAAACAAAACAAAAAGTCAAAAGATAACGGAAAAGATAAATAAGCGGAACAACTTGTCAAGAAAGGCACCAATACATACCTGTCCGAAAAGATTAGCATTTTGGGATTTGAGAACAGCAACTTCAGCCCTCAGGGTGGAAGATTCAGAATCCTTCCCATCAAAAGATAATCGAAGTTCCGCTAGCTCAGAACGAAGAGAGTCTCGCTCCCGCTCAAGGACAGAATTTTGATTCTTTAACGAAATAAGTTGCGCAGCAGGAGCTGCAAAAAACTCAGCAATGGGAACCAACTCTGAGGATGCAGCTTCAACAGCCTTAGCCTTAAGGATCAAAATCTCCTTGTCCTTCTCCTCTAATAAAGATGATAGGCGTTTCCTCTCTATCATATTATACTCCAACCGCATACGGACTTCGGAACTAAAGCACACCTGTCATGCCGTAGCAACATTGAACTCAGCAAGAAGGCGATCATACCCCATCTCACGAACAGAAGAAAAATAGCAAGGAGGAGCAAACTCATCCACCATACCATGACATTCATCAGCATCATCAAGAAGAGAATTCTTGGCAACATTCCATTTCAGAACATAAATACCAAATGAAGAGCTGGAATCTGAATCATCAACCGCACGGATGTCTCCAACCGAGATATCACAGTCAGAAAAGTCGTCAAGAACAGGGTGAGCACCACCAGCAAAATGAGAACTGTCAGGAACAGAGGAAGGGACATTCTTGATCCTTCTCCTTCTCAGCAACAGAAACGACAGTAGTAGTGACAGCGTCCGTCATAACCGGCACAGAGGACCTGCAAAGAAACAAACAACAAACATAAAGTGAGCAAAGGAAAGGGGAACAGAAGCATCACATAAAGATAAAAATCATGATAACAAACCTGAGGGGAGAACCATCAAGACGGAGCAAACCAGAATCAGACTCAGTAGACGTCCCAGCTTCATGAATGGGAGTAATTGATAATGAAGGAGAAGAAGAAGAATGAGTGGGTAAAGCATACAAACAAAATTCAAGAGAGTGCGTACTTTGAGCAAACAACTTCTGAATAGATTTCGAAGACTTACCACCAGTAGAAGCCCTACTGGAATCCATATGGTCACCCCTTAACTTCTTACGAGGATAAACATGGTCGGTGCAAACTTTCCTTCTCTTTCTTCGAGAACCTGAAGAGACATCACAACTAGACGCCGAAAAAGGACCAAAAGCAGCCTCAGAAACTAAAAGATCAGCTTCTGCAACAGAATGAACAGGCTGTGCAGCATCCACATCCACATAATCATCACATAAACGAGAAGCCCCGGCTTCTGAGCTAGCACCCGCATTTCCATCAACCCCCAATTCATCATTAGAAGATGGAGGGGCAAGAGAAACATTCTGGTTTTTGGTTAACGGAGGCTCATCTTCTTCTAATGGTCGAGAACCAACCTTTAACTTCATGGGATCCTTCATTTGAACTAACGATAGCAAATCCATTGTTGCAAAAAGTAGAAGAAAAAGAAACACGGTTTAGACTATACAAAAACAGAATAGCAAGCGAAGAGACATAAACGTGGCATACCCACCCCGATCATCTTCGTCATAGAACACATGGTAAGAATCTTTGTTCAAAGTGTAATTACGGCTTAACCCAACCAAGCAAAGAAAGGGCTCCAGAAATTTGTGAAAAGGAGAAGCATGGGCAACAAGGGAAGCAATATGCCCAACATCAAACTCATCATCCCGTGAGTAGCGTCCTTGGGAACGCTTTTTCCACCATGGAAGGTGTTAGGACTATTTGACATATGATTTATGTGGTTTGGAGGTCGAGGTTGGTGGAAGAAGATGAAGATCTTCATCCTTTTAGTGAGAGAAACTAGAGAGAAGGAGGAGAAGATAAGGATACTTTTATTGAATAAACCAAACACACACTAACCAAATGCTTCACCTTACCCCTCATGGAGAGTCATGAGGGGTATTTATAGGCTCTAACTTTGCCACATAAACAATACTAGTCCCTAAGGGCAAAGTATACTACGCATCTAGTCCAATTCACGTAAGTGACGTTATCTTTATAAAAAGCGAGGCTAACAATCTCCCTCCAAGATAGCGTCACACGTGAATGGTTACAATGAGACCTATAAATACAAAACAAAGTAAATTACAATAGTAAAGAACAATGTTGACTTTCTTGAAGCGCAAAGTCTCTGTAGTCTAGATACTGAGGCAAACTTGAAGTTTTCCCTTCCGACGATCTCGGCAATAGATCTTCTTGTAGCTCTGAAATTCAACTGTAACGGTCTAGTTAGGTTATTACTCCCTCCTAACTAGTGAGCCTTTTTTTTTTACTTTATTTTGCTCCCTCCTAAACCGACAACACTCTTCCAACACGTCTTTAATCTTCAGACACGCAGCGGAGAAAGTAAACTCTTGATCATACAATGGTTGTTGTTCTAGGAACATCGTAACAACATAACTCACTTAGTATTGCATCCAAGTTGGTAAAAAACCCCGATGTACACACACTACTTCTCCTTCTTCAGTCTTAAGCACAAATCCCTTCGTAATCCAATCAGAAGATGAAATACCAACTTCTCCCTCCTGATGGTTGCGAGCTATCGAAATCATCATAATGTTGCGTACATACCGTATTACCTTCTTGATGCAATATTAACATCATAGCTTGATCAAAATTCTGTGAGAATATGTCGCACAAATACTCTCAATAATTTTCTCAAACCAACCTTTAAATCGAACCTCCTTTGAATTCACCGGCTAATTGTAATGACCACATATGGAGATAGCCCGATACGACTGACTTGAAAAGGAAGTAAACATCCCAACTTTGTGACTTACTGCTTGTGCTAAATTTTTGACCAATCCACAACAACGTGTGACACTGAGCACAACAACGTAACTCCTTAAAGTGATGGTTATACACTGTGAGCACTACAACGTAACTCCGTACCAGTCATAACCAGATTGTCAAATTTCATAATGTGCTCCAATAAGTTATCTTGAGACATGCATCCAACCAACCAACGTCTCAACGATAAAGAAGTCCACCCGTGAAATGTCGCTTCAATTTCTCATCAATAATACCGTACAAAAACTCCGTAGCCATTTTTTCAAATTTTCGCTCAAGCCGTGAATAATGTATCCTTCCGCGAAAAAATTTACCATACCAAAATACCACTCTCGATATGCAATGTCATCCAAATTTTTGCAAAAGATAGCAAAAAATTCGAATATCATTTTTTGATCAATTAACGCATTCAGCCCCATAACTTCACGATTAAGCCAAATCTTGAGGCCCAATCCGGATACAGTCACAACAACAGGCCCGATTACAATTCCATATCTGTTATGTGATAAACCGATCCACCAAAAAGCACTACCCGATCCATCTAGTCACTTCACATTCGGTTATATAAGTATTACCCTAAAGATTAGGTTTTTTATTATTACCCTAAACCTAAACATCAATATACGCTCCCTCAAATATTCCGCCTACCACACATTCTCTCCAACCGGATCTGAAAACAAATCACTGCATCTCATCTCCATCTCATCATCACACGAATCTCAATCAGACACAAATCTCATCTCACAACAACATCAATAAACGAATACATATCAATCTCATCACAAAAATAAACTTAACCATACCCAGCCTTTTTTCTTCATGAGATGCTCGATTAGAGGAAATTAGAAGATGTAAATTTCTCAAGATCCTTCTTGGGTCTAAGGCAGGTTTGTAGTATGTTTTTCGTTGTTGAGTTGAGTCTTTAACGAACAAAAGAAAAGATATAACAATAATTGTTAGAACCTTTTCTTTATATTCGGATAGTAGCAGAAGTTGGGATCTATGAAGATTAGCTTTCAATACTAAAACAATCTTTTAAGAGATTGGATACAAGGTATGAAGCAAACTGAGATCTCGTTATATTTATCATTTAGGTTCTTCGACGAGTCATGAAAAGTGTGGAGATGGTATTAAAGGAGATGTGGTAGGATAGATTTGGATTTGTAGATGTTGGAGTTGGATTAATTTCGGATATGTTTTTTCGTTTTGGTCGAATCTGATTTGGTATGAGTACTGAAGTCGACATGGTATACTTGGTAATTGGTATTTCGTTTGTGATCATGGTCTATTTTACGCGTAATCCTTTTTTTTCTCTTCAAATCCTTATGCGTAGCCTTACGCGTAACTTCATGCTTATGCGTAAGCATACGCATAAATATATGCGTAGGCCATTTCTTAGGCGTAAGCCAAGGCTTAAGCGTAAAAGACCTTACGCGTAAAATTTCTTACGCGTAACTTCACAGCTACGCGTAACACCTCTGTAGATCCTCCTTATGCGTAAGTTTAGGGTTTTGACCCTTTGACTTTTTCTCCGGCGAGTTTTCCGACTGATTTCTCCGTTCAGATTCATAAAAAAACCCAGAAAATGCATATGGTGACCCTTTTTGACCACTGGTTGACCATAAGAAGTATCACGGATTTGGTACAAAAGTCTTGAAAAGATGAGTAAAAAATACTGACTTGGACAAAGTTTTGAGACAAGACAGATATACATGATAGACTATTTGACTTTTGACCATAAAAGATACTGAAACATTGTTTAAAATTGTTAACCCACAAATCGGAAAAAAAAAATTTCCGACCCACAAATATAGCACAAAAACAGTTAAAAACATGTGTAAAACCAACATAAATCAACACAAGATAACCATGGCTCTATACCACTTGTTAGGACCGAAAAACATAAAGATTTATGTGGTTTGGAGGTCTTGGTTGGTGGAAGAAGATGAAGAACATCATCTTTCTAGAGAGAGAAACTAGAGAGAGGGAGGAGAAGATAAGAATAACTTTATAAATAAAACACACAATACAAATAACCAAATGCTTCACCTCACCCCTCATGGAGAGTCATGAGGGGTATTTATAGGCTCTAACTTTGCCACATAAACGATACTAGTCCCTAAGGGCAAAGTATACTACGCATCTAGTCCAATTCACGTAAGTGACGTTATCTTTATAAAAAGCGAGGCTAACAAAAGGGATAAATAGCGGGACAAGCAAAGGAATCAACCCAAAAGACGTGGTCATTCCAACTTTTAAGAGAATCAACGGGTTTAGTATAGCAAATGCCAAAACTATCAACTCGTTTACTAAAGGATAGCCAGCCATTTTTCTAAGACTGAACATAAAAACACCTAAATAACCCAACTGAGGGTTCAATATCCAGAGCAAAACAAAGAATCTTAAATTGAGAAACTTTAGCAGCACCAATAACAGAAAGCTGTTATATGTGGATGCGATAGTAGTTAAGAACAGAAACAAGGAATACAGACAAAGGAAGACGGAAATTAGCATATTCAAAAAAATGGGTATATACACCAATCTTCACATCTGGTGCCTCTTGAATGGTCTGATCGGGTTCAGGAAACTCCGGATGAACAAATTGCGGAATTGAATATTTAATACAAAAGCGATCAAGCGCCCCTTGTGAAAGCTTAGACATATCAGATGCAAAAGTACCCATAACGGAAGAGAAAAAGAAATTAGAACCTAACCTGGAAAAGGAACCTGGAAGGCATACGCAATCCAAGGAGATTAGATCGAAAAAAAGAAGAAGTACCGCTTGCAAATGCAGAACAATAAAAGGAAAAACAAGGAAAGGGAAAAGTAAACGGTATTTATACAAGGAGGTTGTTGGCGTCCAAAGAAAACCCTAAAAAAGGACACGTGTCAAAAAGTAACCCGATCCAACGGTGAGTAATCAAGAAGACAAAAGCAAGGCTATTGAAAGGACGCAGGACCCACCGGGTCCAATCAGCTAGAAAACGAAGGGTCGGGAATTGCCCACGCTACATAGCACGTAAAATAAGAAGGAAAACGTCATAAAGACACTTAAAAGGTACGGAAAAGAAACGGCTTCGTCAAACTTAAAATCTAACAATATCCACCGCACGCGACAAATATCCGCTTGCAATAAATATGCTAGACTGGGGGGACTTGATGATGTAGCAATCCTTAAAAAAGAGGAACGTCAGAAGGACACTTCAAAAAAGGCACGGAAAGGAAAAGTGCTCAGTCAACTCAAGTCTAGTAATATCCACCGCACGCGACAATATCTGCACGTAATGCACACACTAGACTGGGGGGACTTGATGACGTATAGCACGTATAACAGGCCCACTAGGCCCAATACACACTATACACATATTGGGCCCAGACCCAACAATAAGAACAACTACGAACACTGGGCCAATAGTAAGTCCAATAACGAAATTGGCTATAGTCCAGGCTAAAAGACGCACGCAAGATACTTAGCAGACCGAACCTCCGGCCGCTGAAGGTATCATGTGTCCGCATCCGCGATTAACACGGAACCTTGTCCGACAAGGGTCCGGCTCTGGCAACTAACTACTATATGCGAGTAACTAGGAAACCCTAGCGGTAAGCCTCGCCTATAAAAGGGGCTCTAATCCCCATACAAGGTACAACTTTTTCTCTCATAATTACACACACATACTCTTACTTTCTCTGACAAGAATGTGTACTTACTCTCACATCGGAGTCTAATTGTGGGGTCCGTCCCCACGGTAAGGCTAACGGTTTACTCTTCTTGTGCAGGAAATTCAATCAAACTACTTGGATTAGTACAAGATCAGCCCACTAGTAGCTTGTTAGCCCAATCCAACAATCAACACTAACATCCATTACAACCCGTCATACTTTTTGTACTAACATATGCATAAATGCAATTGTAGGGATGCAATTATAAATCTCGATTTATCTATGTTATTTAATTTCAGCAGGGAAAAAGTGTATGAAAAAAAAATGAAAAAAAATATAGAAAAAAAAACATGTTGTTTGCCATGCTGCTTATGTTTAAGTCAAGAAAGTGTCAAGAAAAGCAAATAAAGAGTTGATTTTGTCAATCGAGTCTCGGCTTAGATGATTAACTTGCCACCAATTAATAGCTCCCCATATCCCAAAAAACATGTTTTCCTTACCTTTACCCCTAGCATTACAACTCTTTAAAAGTCCTCTTTGATACTTTATCCTAGGTGCTTACGCCAAAGCGGTGGAGGTTTGATCCTTTATCAAGCCTATGGTAATCTATGTGCTATGACAGATAAAGAGTGTTTATTTGTCCATTTCCATAATGTTATATAACCTATACACCCGAGAGATGAGAGAATCCAAACACATTATGTGAGGTGCTAGTATATAATTTCCGGTCTTGTTATGTGACTATTTTAGAATGAGTTGTGTTGTAAACTATCTTTAAACCAATGTTAAATGCCCCTGAACTTGTAAATTGATTAGTATAAAAGCATATTTGCTTGAGGTCAAAAAAATCCCAAGTGTAGGCATATTTGATGGGGTGTAATTTTATACATTTTTAAGAGGTCATTTAGCCTCTAAATCCGTACTTATTTGATCATTTTTTTAATCCAAAATCGTTTCTATTTGAGTTTTAGGTACTTGGGAAGCAAATGATGGAAAATGGCACGTTTCGGGCTCCATTAGAGGAAAAAACAAAGAAAACGACAACAATGAGAAAAATGCCATAAAAAGGGCTTGGGATGACGTCAAAAATACTAAGTGACGCCGTCATTTGAAGTTAACGAAGATAATCAAGTTTCATAATTTCCATGTGATGGCTCAGGCTATGGAGACGGCCTCGATCTGACGGTGTCATGACCAAAAAAATAAAGAGCGACAACGTCACGAACTATAAGGTGACTTTTTGGGAGATATTAGAGATAAACCTTAGTCCAAATTTCATCCGCTTTTTAGGGCTTTTAGCCCCAAGAACTCCTATGTATTGAAGAGATAAGTCTGTTAATTCAATCATTCAATTATGTTTACTTGTGATTGTTTGATTACTTTATCTACTTTTTTTTTCATTACTATGCTAGGCTAAATTTATTAGTATTAGCTTAGGATTGAATGAAACCTAGTTATTGATTATTGTGTGTCGATTCTTGTTTAGTTAGTTGTGAATTGCGTTAGGAGTAGGAAAACTGGCTAGGTTAACTATATTACTAGCTTGAACGTCCGAATAAACGCTTAGTTATTAATTAACTTGATGTTCGTTGATTTTATGCGTGAATTGTGTTTGCATTGTGGAAATTTAGAGTTAAAAGGGCATTCTTAGGTGCCACTCAATTAGAACATAGTTTATAGAGTTAAGGAGTAACCAACCCTCAATTGATATTAAGGACTACAACGCTTTAACTAAATACGGACCTGACAACTCGACTAATCAATAAGAGATAACTAGGAAATAATGAGATTCAAAGTGAATACACTTTTCTATCATACGAGTTCACCAATTTACTTTTCTGCATATTAGTTATTTTAATTTAGTTTAGTTAGTTTTAAAAAACAAACTCTTCAAAACCCGAGGTTTTACATTGCTTTCTATAAAATATAAAATACAAAAATAGTCCTCTCTCAACCCTTAGACTTAATTCTTTATACACTTCCAGCCTACCTCACTATTCCCCTCAGTGTTGCAAAAATCGGCCGAATTGGCCGATTAATCGGTAATTGGCCATACACCTTGTATAATTTTGAAAATCGGTGAAAAAATTGGCCAGATAAAAAAATCGGCCAAAAATCGGTAAAAAATTGACCGAATCGATCAAAAATCGGCCGAATCGGTCAAAAATAGGTCAAATCGGTCAACTTAGAAAAATAATAATTTCACTTATGACGCACAATAGGGATCGTTTATTTCACTTATAACGCATAATGAGCCTCATAATCAGAATTGGAGCCTTTTATTGAGATTTGGAAACATAGTAGGCTTGAAATAAGTTAATATCTTTAGTTTGGTCTCCAGAAATACCCAAAACTTGCAGGAAATGCCAATCCGATTAATCCCATCTTGACCGATTACTCGCTGCAGGGTGGTCGACCGCCCGACTACCGATTCACGATTTTTGCAACATTGATTATCCTAGAGAACGATCAATCCCCCGTGTCTTACATATACTACAATACAACAGTTAGGTACTATACCTAGGAGGATTGTCAAACTTATTGTGGTGTTACAATCCGTCGCATCAAGTTTTTGACGCCGCTACCGGAGAATAGTCTAGGTTTCGATTTCTATCTTCGTTTAGGTGTATCCCGTCCTTCTTAATTAGTCAAACCAATTAAGCCCAATGTTATTTCGTATTAATTGATCATTTATATATTTACAATAAATATATAAAGTTGTAATATCGATCTATTGTGTGCGACCCAATGAACCGTATATTAATGTCATTATTTAATTTCGTTATATCATGCACACAATCCTACAGATTGATACAAATTTATTGCTGAAATAAAATCGACTTTGATTTAATTGTTAACTAATTTTCATTTGACTATGACTTGTAGTTTATTACTCATCCCGTCTCAAAATATAAGTCTCTTTTAACGTTTTAAATCCAATTTTGACCTTAAATATTTTTGTTTGTATTATATAATACTTTATAAAAATTATATCAATGAAAAATATATTTAAACTCAATTGATTTATATATTTTGCATTAAGGTCAAAGTTGGATTTAAAAAGTAAAAATGGACTTATATTATAATATGAAGGTATAGATGAAAACATGAAATATAATTAAAATGAGATAGAGGTTTAAAACAGGGACCAAACTTTCATTAGTTGCTTTGTTAGGTTGGACACAGTCGTGACTGTCACAATTCTCATTTTCCGGTCATTTCTCATACTCCATATTCATCATTTCATAACGGTTCATTCATGATTTTGCATTTCACATTAAACGCGTAAATTTAATATTAAATAAACGTTATCGCGTGAGTTATTATTTTGAACATTTAATCCGTTACTTTTAAAAATGATCCCGATATATTTTTATACTAACATTTAGTTGATAAAAACTATATTTTGAGTTTACCTAGTGTTTTAAATTTATTTTGTATATAAATCGTTAAATTTATATTATTACGACGTTTTTCTTAAAAACTACACGATAATTATTATATCACCCAATTTTTACAAGAAATGTATTTTTACAAATTTTTTTATGATATCATTATACTCTACTTTGATCTATTAAAAATTACCTTCACCTAAAATTTCCTTAAATACTCAAATGTATATAAAAGTTACAATTTACTTTGACTTAATATCATTTTCTTACAACAAGTACTTACATTAATAATGGAAAAAAAAAATATATATTTTTGAGATGCATCCCCCCCCCCAAAAACCGGCCATGTGGGGAGGGTAGTGCATTAATTTGATTGGCAACAATTTCTTATATAAAGATCTACACTCAACCTTTTTCTTACACTCATTCATTTTCACCTCAATTATTCAAGAAGTAGATCAAGTTCTTTTTCTCTTGCTTCTTTCCTCTCAAAACCGGTGTTATCAAGAGTGTCACAAGGGATCATCAATTTTTCTCAAGCTCAAGTTAATCAATCTAGATCACACTCTTTATAAGGTTTTGAAATAAAAACCTAGAGTGTTTAAGTTAAACCTTGGTTCTTTGCACCTCATCATATTAACTTGTAAGCATATCATTTTCATTTTTCATGTTTCCTTTTCATTTCATAAGTATCTCTTCATTTTTGGAACAAGCATGCATGATTTGTGTTGATTATACCATTTTTACATGATTTTTAGATATATATATATATATAAGGTCATCCTATAATTATCCCCTTGGTATACTTTGGTCTTGATGATGTTTAGGAACCCATGACACCCTAAGAAGGTGTATGGTAGGATTAGATTAGTTTTGGAGTTGATTTGAAGGGATTGGAATAAGTTTAGTACGAGAAAAACTATTTTCGAAAAGTATAGAAAGTGATCTGTCCTTGTTTTGATTTTCTGGAAAATCCGACTATAGCCACGACTTTTTGGCCTTGATATTTAGAAAATATACTTAAAAACGAATCCGTGGGTCTTGATTAACGGATTAAAACGGACTTATAACGGTCGTGATGAATTTTTCAAGTTGACGAAATATATATTTTTCAGAAATTTCAGCATGCTATTTTTGTTTTATTCAAGTCAAAAACGAGCCTTAAGCTTTACAAATTATTTCGACTTATCAAAAATATATTAGTTTACTTCGATCACGAAGCTAAGGTGTATTATACGTAGAAAACGGATTTGAAACGACAAATATATGCGCTTTTACAAACTTGCCGTAACTATTATTTTCTCAAAAACTATATTATTTTAATAGACAAGTGTTACTTCTGTAAACGACCATGTTAGAGGTCGCTTTTTAACTATGTTGTGAACTTTTGGAACGAATTGTCTTCTAATAAAATCAAGATCACCGAGCATATTTTTCAAAACAATCAACCGTTTGTATAGCGGAGTTGTAGTAACTTATTTGTGGATGCTTAAAGTTGGCCAAAACTCATTTTTAACCAACATTTTAGCCAAAACCACCATCTTTAACTCTTATTATCTTTATGTTCGAGACCTTTATGACGAAAACTCCTGAACTGAAACTTCTAGATTTCGATACAAACTGTCCAAAACCGTCGAGTTCGTTTCCTAACGATCGACGTACACTATTTTACGACAAGTTTTTCAAAGCTATTTTTGTTACATTCATGAAATTTCCGACGACATTGTTTTGCGACGAAAAGTGAAATTTCACAATAAATCATTATAAAACCATTGTAGGATGACATTTTGACGTAAATACTTGTGAAGAAATTTTTGAGTGGTCAAGACGCCAAAAGTATATTTTTTTTCGACGATAAGTATTATTTTCAAAACTCACAAATGGTATAAATATCATCCCAATTGCGTGCATAACATTACATCGTGACTTATTGCATATCATATCATTCATAATAGGTCAATTTCGAGATCCCCGCTACATTTCGGTGTAACCACTTTTGGCATCGCATCTATTCATCAAGTGAGTATTCACAGACTCCCCTTTTTAAATGCTTTAAATTGTTTTGGGGTGGAATGCATGATTTATACTTGAACTAAACTATCTATGTTTTATGAACTTATTGAACATTTTATGCTAGTGAGTAATCACATCCCCTTTTTACCGTTTACTATATTTTAAATGGTGAATGCATGAACCATACTTGAATTAAATTGATCCTTACAATTGTGAACTCTTTTGACTAGAACTTGTGAACTTGAATCAAATCCTTGAACTAAATTACGAAATTATGACTTATTTGAACTTATTGAACCGTATATGTTATGACCTTGACCTAAAGTCTCCCAGGTTCGGAGCATCACTATAAAGTCTCCCATGTTCGGAGCATCAACTTAAAGCCTCCCCGGTCCGGAGCAAAATGTCTCCCTATGGGAACGGAGCATTTTCAATTTAAGTCTCCCCTGCCGGAAAGCAAGCAAAGTCTCCCATGTTCGAGCATCAACTTAAAGCCTCCCCGGTCCGGAGCAAAATGTCTCCCTATGGGAACGGAGCATTTTCAATTTAAGTCTCCTGTTTTGGTGCAAAGTCTCCCATGTTGAGACATCTCTAAATTATTATATACTTGGTATTATATTGGGAACTATTATGACCACTTACATTTGACTACTTGACGACTTTCATATATTTTTGTGCAATGGGTTGTGTACATACTGTGTTGCAAGTTTTGTATGGGCGAATTTGGAACCTGAGGATACACAATGCCTTTGCTTTGTGGACTATTTTTTCGTTGACCGAAAACTTTGAATATTTCTTACGAGTTTTCTTATTTTGCTAAACGTGTTTACTCACCAACTATTTTCATAGTTGACCCGTTTTTCTCTCATGCATTTTAGGTGATCGTTAATAAGCTTTTCTATCAAGTCTTGCATATAGAAGTTTTCACTTGTCGCTACAAGTCGTATGTAATAAAACTCAATATTTTGGAATCTAAACTTTGTAATATATTTCCGATGATGGCGGCTAATCTAGTATTGTAATGGAGTATTATTTCTTTTTAATCTTAACGTTGGTATGTTCTATTATCTTGTGCTTATGTTCCCTTCCGTTACACCTCGTATTTCCGCCTCCGGCGAGGGTGTGACAGTGACCGAGCATGACCTAGCTACATCAACTTTCTCTCTCCAATAACTAGACACGACCAAATTGCCACAGTCGATGATCGAGTTATTTTATTATTTTTTTTTAAATTCAATTATTTTAAATAACAAATTTAAAATTCATTAGAAACAAAACATTACATAAATTAAACATTAAATTGAAAATACGAATTACAGATTAACAAACTACGATACGAAAATAAAAAAGAAAATACAAATTACAACGAAAAGTCTGAGTTTTCACTCTCGTCCCAATATTCTTCAAAAGGCTCAGCAATCCTATCATCTTCATACTCTCTTTCCAAGATGTCATACAAGTTGTCCTGGCTGTATTGAGCTTCCCTTGCTTCTTGCTCCATACGAGCAGCTTCCTTTCATAGTTCTCTTTCTTCTATTTCTCTCTGACTTCCTCATCCTGCTCAAATAGTCGGAGTTGATCCTCAGTAAGATTAAACGGATTGGGTTGGTGTTCCCCAACTGGTGGAGTGTTAACCGGTTCATTTTCCGTTGCGAATACCGGAAAGATATCTTCCAGTGAAGTGTTAAAACTTCATTTTCCGTTGGGTTGGAGCTGGGGATTTGTTGTAAGATGTCGTGTTGACTGGGGAATTGTTGTGAGAAGTCGTGGTGACTGGGGAATTGTTGGGAGAAGTCTTTGCGAGACATTGTTGAGAATCTGTGTGTGTGAGTTGTGTGTATGAGAAACAAAAGAGTGTGGGTATATATAGGGAAATTTTTGAATTTGAATTTTGAATCCTCTCGCTCGTACTGTAGTCTTTAATTTGAATTTGAAGCAGAGTATTGGTAATATTTTGTGTTGTTTGTATTTTATTTTATGTAAGGCTAGACACAGCGGCGGGAAGAAAATCGGTCGACCCACAAGGTCATGATCGGTCATGCCATTGTGGGCATTTAGTCATGGATCGGTCGAGCCACGAATATTACCTGAGTCGGTCGAAAATTCGACCGATTTTTACACTACCACTTTTGTTTTGTTTTTTTTTTCTTTCTTTGAATTTAAAAAAAAAAAAAAAAAAAAAGACTTTGTCACCGATCGCGAATTTGGTACCCATGTCTTGTCATCGTATAGAGAAACGACCGGTATGTCGGTCATTTTCGATCGCATGAATCCGTTCTAATCGGTCGAAAATGTGAACCATGTTTCCAAAATGTGACCGACGACCGATATTCACATTTTATCCACAGTGAAGAAGACCGAGCACAAAATCGGTGAACCTTACCTTTGACCGATGGAGTGTGTCAAACCTTACTTTTAAATCTGTGATGTAAATTACGCTTTCAAATGACACGTGATAATCTATGATGACTTTTCAGACAAACTAGATTTAATTGCGTAGATGTCTAGTTTTCAAAGTTCATGACCCATAAGTTTCTTTCAACAAACCAGATTTGTAGCATTAGAGAATCAAGTTAATAACTACAATTCTTATGCGTGGTTGCATAGCGAAGCATAAATATATAGTTTTTTAAAAAATTATGTAGAGTCGATCTAAGTGTGTGAGTATATTTTCTAATAGGATTGTTTTAAGTTATTAAGATTTTTAGTAATAATAGATTAAAGCATTACAAAAAGCAACGATATTATGTAGTTGGAATATTATATTGTAGCTTTAGAGGTATAACCAACACGTGTGACCGCTTTTTCTTGTTTTTGTATGTATGAATTTAGGCATGATAACTATTTTTTTTACATGTAAACGCTTTATCATTTGGTGTGTGCTTTTTAAATCAGTAATTTTGCAAATTGTATATCACCATATAAGATTATTTTGTACTATCAATTTGTATAGATATTTATGCATTGTTCAAAGTTATTTGTTTGAGGTACAAATAATTATCGCTAAAGATAACAATACTATTTATTTTTGTGATTTTAATAAACTTACATAACATTATTGATCTATTTGACAAAGAGCTAATATACAATATATATTAACTTTTAAACGACGATTCATATATGTTAGTCCCTTAAATGGTGCAAGAGCAACATTTTTTAAAATAACATTATACAAATGACAAATTACATGTGTCAAAGCAAAATAAACCTACAATTACTTGGTCTCTCATTTCAAAACAATTGTCACGGGTTCCACAACTACTTCATCATTTCTCATATAATTTTGTCAAATTTGAAACCCGATTTCACCTTGGTGGTTCAACCGGGTTGAACCGTTCGATAAAAAAATGCAGTCAATTTAAACCAGGTCAAACCAGATAGGTTGGTAAAAATGTCAAATTAAACCGTTGCGGAGTTTGAAGCGCAAGTCAACCCGTGATCGGTTTCAACAGGTCAATCCGGTATCGGTTTCAACGGGTCAACCCAGTATCGGTTTCAATTGGTTGTTTTTAATTTGGTAGATGTGCTTTTAATTGGGTATACAATGTGAATAAATTATTGTACTTTTAAGTAATGGGGTGTTTTAATAAAAATATTAATTATATTATTTATTTCTCTCTCCATTGACCATGTTTTCAACATTTAACATTCAACTTTCAACATTTTTCACTTTTTCCACTTTGACCATTTTTCCATTTTATATAGTATAGATAAGTCAGACTTTTACAAATCTCGTTTCTTTTAATTTAACACCCGACTGGCCGAGTGAATGTAAAAGAACAAATAAAGGGACCAACTAGCATATACCCTATACAACAAGGACTCATAAATAAAAAAACTTAGAACATCCAAACTTTATCTTCCTAAAAGAAAGGGGTTTTAGCTTATAGTTTTTGCAACGCTATAATGGCGTTCTCAAACACATTATCAGCTACATCTTTATACAAACTAAACCCTCTTTTATTTTCTTGTCATCGTCGTCACCGAACTGTCGTTTTATCAAGATTCCATCTTCGTATTATGAAACCAAGATTTGTAATATCAGGTAAATATTAGGAGTAATATTATTTATTTATATGTTTAAAAAGATTTAGACATTAATGTTGGATGTTTCAGCTGTTGCATCGGATAATGGAGTGTTTACTTCTCCTGAGGTTGCCAAGTCTTTTGATTTCACTAATGAAGAGAAGATATATAACTGGTATTATTAATATTATGTCTTTTTATTTCAGTTTTAGTGTTTGTGTGATTTATGTTGTTTTATTTATATATATGCTGTTAATAGAATTTTATCTTGAGAGTTGATGTAGTCCCAAAATAAGTGGCCAATTTGGTGGTGGTTTTTTAAACTGTGTTACTTTTTGTTGGGTGGACTATACTTTTGGGACTTAGGGACTACATTATTTATCATGTTGGATTAGGCTATGTTATTTATTTGGTTAAGGTGATTGATTTTAGGTGGGATTCAAAAGGGTATTTCAAGCCGAGTTTCGACAGGGGAGATGAAACTTTTGTTGTTACAATGCCGCCTCCAAATGTGACGGGTTCGTTGCATATGGGGCATGCTATGTTTGTTACTCTTGAGGTTTGGTAAATGCTTTCTACATTATATAGATGCAATTTGTTTGATTCTAAAAATTAATTTTCCTAATTTTTAGTTTTGTAATTAAGATTTTAATTGGATGTAATTGTTATTCAGGATATCATGATCAGATACAATCGGATGAAGGGTAGGCCTACACTTTGGCTTCCTGGAACTGATCATGCTGGTATTGCGACTCAGGTTTGGTTTAAGATGCTTTTTGTTGCATTTGCAACCCGTCTTTTTAGCAACTTACAGTTAATGGCATTGTTGTAAGTTATAACATCTAGCTAAGCTAACAAGTTCTATCTGAATTCTTTCTTGTAAGAACATGGCAAGCTAAGTGAAGTCATTCAGAACTTTTATGTCATGATGGATCATTTTTTTGACACATTTTCTGTATTGTCCTAATGTTTGTAAAATATATCACAGTGTTCTGAGCAAGGCAAATGGATCCATGTTATATAATAACAAATAACCCAGTATTTTAAAATCGCAATCATTAATTATATATTGCCGTATTGCACCATAAGATTAGAGTACGAATCATCTACTTGTTGGACTATGTGTCTATGTATGTGAGATCTCGTAGGCAGATGTTATTAGTTCGATTTCTGCATGTTCTATTCTTAGTTTACTTATCGATTGTATCTTAATGAACATTACTTTCAGTTGGTCGTTGAAAGAATGTTGGCTTCTGAAGGAATTAAGAGGGCTGAATTGGGTAGAGAGGAGTTCACAAAACGAGTTTGGGAGTGGAAGGAGAAGTATGTCTCTTATCTTCATTTCACAGTGTTATTAGCATCTAAAGTAGGTCTCTTTTGCCCACTGTGGAATTCTAGCTTCTAATGTTTCCGCTGCTGTTTTAATTTGTAATATGTTCGTGTTAAATTTTGATATTTTATAACATGCCTGGTAGCCTCTCGTGGTAACTTATACTACTAGTTGATAACTATACCAGAAGGGAATTTCTAAAACATAGAGCTTCTTGTTACTATTTTCCGTTCCAGAAAAACAGTTATTACTATTTTTGATAATCTATGTTGGATTTATCTGAAGGTATGGGGGAACCATCACAAATCAAATCAGGCGACTTGGTGCTTCTTGTGATTGGACCAGAGAACATTTCACACTTGATGAGCAGCTAAGTCGTAAGACAGTTTTCTATCACATTGTCATCCCCGTTTATTCGATATCTATGTTTACATAGTGAATGACATAAAATACGTGTTCCAGTATTATCTCGTTTTTATAATTATCAGCAACAAAATCATAGTCATGTTAACAAATTCGGAGGTCATTCCATAATTATTGCAGGAGCTGTTATTGAGGCCTTTATCAAGCTTCATGAGAAAGGGCTTATCTATCAAGGTATAATTTTCATGTTCTGAATTCTCATTTTTGTATGTTTAACTTTTGTTCTGTATTGTAGCAAACAATATGATCGATAGTTAACTCTTTATTTGATTTCTTGTAGGCTCATACATGGTCAACTGGTCCCCAAATTTACAGACTGCAGTTTCTGACTTGGTATATTGGATCACATATGATTAGTGTGCACATTTTTGCTGCTTTTAGGCTCCTGAATTAATAATGATCATTCATGCCTCTTTAGGAAGTTGAATATTCTGAAGAACCTGGTGCTCTATATCATATCAAATATCGTGTTGCTGGAGGTTCACAGTAAGTGGCGCATGTTTTTATATCATGTTTTTCGACTTGTATTTGCTTGTTTGAAAAGGCATTAAATTTTTTTAATGAATTACAATGCAGGAGTGACTTCCTAACAATAGCCACCACACGGCCGGAAACTTTATTTGGTGATACAGCTGTTGCAGTGAATCCTGAGGTATAATTGCTCACATGATAAATGTTCCTGTTTTGCATCCATTATTAATAACTAGCCGGGTACCCGCGCACAGCGGCGGCGATAAGTATAGTTATATGTGTTTGCTTACCCGTTTAGTGAATTCGTTTCACAACACTTCGAATGTATATGTGTTAGTTGTAAGTGTTTGTTTGGGTTACCCGTAACTTTCCCGTAGCTTTCCCGCGTCAAACACTACTCCAAAAGTATATGATTTTGACGAATCAAGATTATATTGATTGAAATAAATGAAATAAAGGTTAAAGTTGTAAAAATTTGAATTAAAATAAAATAAACCCATTAAAAATATAAAAACTAAAAACTCATAAAAATATATCAAAATGGATGTTGAATTAAAGAGCATAAAATTTTAGAAAATATGGTGAAATTAGATTATAAAAAAAATAAGTAGATAAAAAGATATTTTAATTTAAAAATAAAGATGAATTTTTAGTTGAGAAATGACACATGTCATTATATAATTGGAGCTCTTTATCTTAATTTTTAGTGGTTAGGAGTTTGTTAGAAGTTAGGCTTGGAGTTTGTTAAGAAGTGACACATGTCATCTCATGATTGGAGCTCCTTATCTTAATTTTTGGTTAGAAAAACTCTTTCCATAATAAGCAAGTAAAAAAGTCTGAATTTTTCAGCCTTCTAATTTTAGAAGGCCTAAATGCATTATAAAGTAGTTAATAATAATTGGATTACTACTACCATACAGGACGAAAGATATGCTAAATATATTGGAAAGTCTGCCATTGTGCCAATGACATTTGGTCGTCATGTCCCAATTATTGCTGACAAGGTACTCATGTTGTAAACTTTGTTACAGAAAAGAAAACGAAAATGATGATATATTCACATGCGACCCTACTATATTTTATATGCAGTATGTAGATAAAGATTTTGGAACTGGAGTTTTGAAGATAAGCCCTGGGCATGATCACAATGATTACCTTCTTGCTAGAAAGCTTGGTCTTCCGATACTTAATGTCATGAACAAAGATGGGACACTGAATGAGGTTGCAGGATTGTATAGGTGGGTTACAAATTGTTAATTTTAATTTATTTATTCATTTTATTTGGATAAATTGTGAAATGACATGGACTTTGCATTTGTTAAAAACAGCGGTCTTGATCGTTTTGAGGCACGAAAGAAATTGTGGGCAGAACTTGAAGAAACAGGCTTGGCTGTTAAGAAAGAAGCTCATACATCAAGAGTTCCTAGATCTCAACGTGGTGGAGAAGTGAGTTTTTATTTATTTATTTTGGTCTTCTATAATTTTTATTAATCTAGTTAAACATGTGCTTAGGTGGTGTTTGGATAATAGTGTCCTGATGTTCTTCTGCCTTTTGAGTGTTTGAAAGCGTTTATAAATTTAAAGAAAACATCAACCAATAGTATAATTCTTTTGAAAAAGTTAAAAGAGGGGTTGTGAAATAAAAATAAAAGCTGCTTATGCTAGGTTTCAAAAAGGGGTAAATAAAGATTTATGAAATTGATTATTTTCCTGTTAAATAATCAGATAATACGAAGCCAAATCTGTTTGTCCGTAATCAGATGTTTAGTTCCAGATATACTAATTCTTCCAGTAACCAGATCATAGAGCCGCTGGTGAGCAAACAATGGTTTGTGACCATGGAGCCTTTGGCTGAGAAGGCCCTTGAGGCAGTGAAAACAGGAGAACTAACCATTATGCCGGAAAGATTTGATAAGGTATTTACCATATCTTTAGTCATCGTTGTGGTTTTATATATGATTTAGAGCTCTGTAGTTTATAACTTATTTGATTTGTGGTACTTTCAGATATACAATCACTGGCTATCGAATATTAAGGATTGGTGTATAAGCAGACAACTTTGGTGGGGACACAGGATTCCTGTTTGGTATATTGTAGGTAAAGACCCTGAAGAAGACTATATAGTTGCCAGGAGTACAGATGAAGCTCTTAAAAAAGCTCAACAAAAGTATGGAAAGAATGTTGAGATATATCAAGATCCAGATGTTCTTGACACTTGGTTTTCAAGGTTTGTTTAGATGATAAACCTTAATGGAGATTTGAACTTACTGTTTTTTTATTATGTTCTTTTACTGATTATGGATTTTATGTCAGTATATATACAATACTTACTCTGAGCATTCTGACATGCCTAATTGTTGGCAATCTTTGTAGTTCTTTATGGCCCTTCAGTACTTTGGGATGGCCTGATGTGTCTGCAGATGATTTTAAACGGTTCTACCCAACATCAGTGCTTGAAACAGGGTGTGTATCTGCTTCTTCCGTTTCCTATATATTTTAGTATACGAAATAGCTTTTGGTTGCTTACAGTGATGACTTTTTATTGCAGATTATCAATATATGTTTCTTTGTGTGTGGTTTTTATGTTGTTGATTGGTGTCTGTAGTTCATTGGCTTGTAACAAACTATATATTTCTGATTCTTTTTTACAAAGCGTAATTTGACTAACTGATAGGCTCTCACGGTTCAGATTCTTCTTATCATCCCAATGCTCTAAATTTCTCTTATTGAAAATGGAGTCACCACCAGCTTATTTTCCAACAGTGGGTGCAAAAACATTAATATTGTAGCTGTGAAATAAAGTTATAATCATAATATGCTTTATGAATAAAAAATGTTTACAAATAACAGAAAATTATGTAATTGCATATAAACATAGAGTTTAATAGGTTTAGGGGTTAATTTGTTATATTATTAAACTTGAAGGCGTATTAAATTATAAAGTTTAACGGGTTTATAGGCTATTTTGTATTATTAGTAAATTTAAAGCGGTGTTTTTGAATACCAAGGGTGTGTAAATAGTAAGATTAACGGGTTTAAGGGCTATTTTATGTTGTGTTAAAGTTAAGGGGCAATTTTATGTTCTGAGAGTTAACGGGTGTCTAAATATGAACAGTGTTAGTTTGCATGTTTTGAAAATTAAGGGGGCTCTTCATGCTGTGTTAAAGTTAAGAGGAGGAGGAGGAAGGGGGATTTGCCATGTTTTGAAAATTCACTGTAGATGAACAGTGTTAACATTTTCAAAATTGTTAATTATAGAATAAGTAAAATTATCCTATGCATTAATAAGTACACATCATACCCTTATTACAAAATAAAAACATCAATCTGGTCAGTATCAATTCTTTTTTTAACTTTTAAGATCAAGCCTGTCTCGTCTTTGATGTAAATGAAAGTATGCTCTATGATAGTCTTATATTACAAAGGGGTAAATTATGTGTGTAAAATCTGTTATTGGATTTTGTCACCGGAAGAGTTGTTCATTGTGAACAAGATTTTCTTCTCGAAAAAGTGCATGGTCCAAAGGTTGGTGAACTAAGAGTTTTAATTTTCACTTTATGTGAACAGGCATGATATTTTATTTTTTTGGGTAGCTCGTATGGTGATGATGGGCATTGAGTTAACTGGGACTGTCCCATTTATGCATGTCTATCTGCATGGACTTGTTCGGGATTCTCAATCGAGCATCATACACTTAACCTATCATTTATATAATTTATTTGTATAGAAATAATAATGTTTCTAATTGTATATATAATGAAACTGTTTCAGGGACGAAAAATGTCTAAAACTTTGGGAAACGTCATAGATCCCTTAGATACTATAAAAGAGTTTGGCACTGATGCTCTGCGGTTTACACTTGCTTTAGGAACTGTTGGTCAGGTATGTCGATCAATCCACATACATTTTTCTGATAAATTTGGTAATAATTTTTACTAGTGTACATTCTTATGTTTCATTAGCTCAATAACGTGCACATTACTAATTCTTAATTCCAGGATCTAAATTTATCAACTGAGAGGCTGACATCTAATAAAGCATTTACCAACAAATTATGGAACGCTGGCAAGTTTGTTCTGCAGAATCTACCTGATCGAAGTGATGCATCAGCTTGGGAAACTTTACTAGCCCATAAGGTTTGTTCATATCTCATGTCAAGATTCTGTCGCCGCAATTATTGGATAACTGTGAATTATTTTTAGAAAGTGCATATCATATTGCAGAGTTGTGAAAGAACTAGAACATAATCTGTATTTATCTAATGCTCTTTAACCATGTCCTTTTTGCATTATGCTTTTCTGTTTACTGATAAAGTTTACTCATTTACTTAGTTTGATAAGGAAGAGCATCTGCTAGGGCTGCCGTTACCAGAATATTGGGTGGTAAGATAGATTTTATGATGAATTTACATGCAACATAAGCTTGTTATTTAAATGATTCTATGTTAGCGAATAGTTAACTTCTCGTCCTATTTATATGATATGCAGGTTTCAAAATTGCACGTACTAGTTGATGCAGTCACAACAAGTTATGACAAGTTTTTCTATAATGATGTTGCACGGGAAATGTATGATTTTTTCTGGGGTGATTTTGCTGATTGGTACGTATTATTTTTTATTAATTGTATGGATTGGATTCTGGATTTACACTTTGCTAATGTGTCAAGGTCCATCTATGGTCAGTTCTGGATCCATAGAGTCAGATCATATCAAATAACTGATTGAGTCCATATCGGACCCATTGCTGGTTCTACGTCGATGACCCATTTCAAGGCTCATTATTGTTGCTTATTATTTTATGCTTCTCTTGTAGGTATATTGAAGCAAGTAAAGCTCATCTCTATCAATCTGAAGAGCAGGCACTTGCGTCTACTTCACAGGCAGTTCTTTTATACGTTTATGAGAACATATTGAAGATGCTCCATCCATTTATGCCTTTTGTTACGGAAGAATTATGGCAGGTAAGTCCTAAGTATCCTATGCATCTAATATCAAGTTGTATGTAATTTTATCATTCTTGAAATGGTTGAATCTAATATTCAATCATGTTTTCATAATACTTTTAGTTAACATTCTTGATATTTTTATTTTTACTGTCTGCAGGCACTGCCTAATAGAAAAGAAGCTCTAATAGTGTCTCCATGGCCACTTACTTCACTTCCAAGGAATCTCACTGCCATAAAAAGATTTGAAAACTTGCAAGCTTTGGTGAGCGTCATATTGGTTTTTTACTTTGTCTCAGTTTTTATAGATAACTTAGAATAATCATCATTCTCTTTGTGTGATGACTTAGACACGAGCAATAAGAAATGCAAGAGCAGAATATTCTGTCGAGCCTGCAAAGCGTATATCCGCATCCATAGTTGCTAATACCGAAGTCATCCGGTATATTTCTGTAAGTATCCATTCATCATCTCAGTTTTCTGATTCATGCAGATCGTAGATGAACAAAATGAAGTTTTATTATAATTTTAGATAGTTTACTGTAGATCTTATTAAAATGTAGCTTGGCTTTACAAAACTAATTATACCCATATGTTGCCTTTAACCGATTATTACAGAGAGAAAAGGATGTATTGGCTCTTCTGTCCAGACTTGATATGACAAGCATCCATTTTACAGATTCTCCTCCAGGTAATAGATCTGTGTGTATGTATCTGTACATTCTCTTAGCTTTCAAGCATTTTTGTAAATTCTCGGCATCTCTTAAGCATTATTTACATTGAAATCTACCTTTTGCCAAAAAAGCTTACTCCAAATGCAAAAAATCTTTTGCGGGGTAGTAAAAGCTATTGTTCAACCTTCCAATGGAGATGCTAGTGGTTTAATAACCGTGTAAGTTACAAAAAATAGTTCTTTTTTATATATCTTGTTTAAAATTGGTCCAGGGGATGCAAAGCAATTTGTTCATCTTGTGGCTGGGGAAGGTCTAGAGGCATATCTTCCTCTTGCAGATTTGGTAGATATATCTGCAGAAGTTCAACGGCTGTCCAAACGCCTCTCAAAGATGCAAACAGAATATGATGGACTTTTGGCTCGCTTGAGCTCCCCTAAAGTATGTGTATTATTATTAGTTGTTTCAATGCCGTAGCTTTAAAAGAATTTCAAGCCTTTAGATTTATTCACCAAGAACATATTAGCTTTTCTTTAGTATCTCAGAAGGAATATTACATGTGGGTTTAAAGTAGAGTTGGCATGATGGACGGTTTGGGTAACAGGTTTCGATTGAAATGAATCCTCATTTTATATATGGATCGTAGCGGGCTAAGGAAGGGTTGCGTTGTTGCACCTTGCTTTTTTGTCCACCTTTTTTTCAATCAATAATGAATTCGTTAGTTATGATACTATAACAATCTTGCTACAAAAATAATGTAAATCTTTGACTGCACCGATCTAGGAGGTGGTGTAAAAAAATTAGGCTTTAAATGAATGTCAATCTGCTCAACACATATAATAACTCTTTCCTGTATTAGCTATTTTATTTTATATTACTAGTTTAAGATAAAACACAGCCCAGATCAACCCATTTTTTAGGTTTGAAGTTGTGCGCAGATATAGTCATATACTCTAGGAATAGTACAAAAAACTTGAATAGTACAAAAAACTTGAACTTGTTTTTTGCGTCTCAACATTCTTTGCTAATAACAGTGGGTTTTTGTCATTTAGTGTAACTGCAATCTTACCTGTTGAATGAATTACATGATAGGACCTTGTCTTTAAATAATCTAAAGCGAAAAATATGGTGTGACATAAGTGTCATGATTTGTTTTAATCCATATGCCTGCATGACTTGTTTTATACTCATGGGCTCTTATTTTCCATCTACAGTTTGTTGAGAAAGCTCCAGAGGACGTTGTTCATGGGGTCCGTGAAAAGGCAGCGGAGGCAGAAGAAAAGTTGAATCTTACAAAAACCCGTTTGTCTTTCCTTCAATCAACAATCACGGTCTCAGAGTAGTCTTAACTTTTTTTGTTAATTTGTTCACGCCATATATTATGTATATCAAGCCTCGTTTCATACGAGTAGCATGGTTGGATTGCCATTATATCTTGGTGATCTACTGATCTATACTATTAACGCCATGAAGCCAAATCATGCGTTAACCAGTTTTGTTAATTTGTTCACGCCATATATTATGTATATCAAGCCTCGTTTCATACGAGTAGCATGCTTGGATTGCCCTTATATCTTGGTGATCTACTGATCTATACTATTAACGGCATGAAGCCAAATCATGCGTTAACCAGTTTTGGGTGAACTGTAAGTCCAACGAATCTTCTCATTAAAAGGCCAGAAATTGGCATATAAACATACTCTAGTACCATCTATTAACTTTTTAGATAATGGTAAGACATGTTTTTTTGGTAATACATACATAATAATCTACTTGAGCACAAGATATAAAAATTACTTATTTATATATATTTTTTAACATTGTTGTTTACGTTCAATGGAACATAGGGTGTAGCCAAATGCTATAACATTCGATATTGATTGTTCATATATAAAGGATATGGACAAAATTAACTATTAGCCAAATACTGTAATATTAAAATTGATAGTGCGTATCAGACCTTTTTAGTCACCTATATGATTAAGTTTTTAATCTATATCTATATATACTAGTATATAAAACATTTAGGACATGTTATTAATAGAAGCGTAAAAATTTAGATTCAACAAATTACTTATAATAGAAATACTTATATTAATTTTACTATTAAATCAATAATATTTTAAATTACAAAACTGAAAATTTAAGTCTTTCTTAGTAACAACTTATTTCTAAAAAATCTGTTGTAACAGTCCAGTTCAATCGGCCTATTCTGTAACAACCTATTTCATTAATTTTGTTGTAACTGTCCATTTCAACCGGCCCATTTTGTAACATCCCTCAAAAACCTAAAAATATATATAAACCCACACAAAAATATTCATACAAAGCCCTCGGTGAGTTTGTGCTTTCCATTTCGCTCTTGCCGGATCTGAAGAGTTTCATACATTTGGTGGTGTTTTCGGTGGTTTTGGTTTGTTTTTATAATCAACCGCGAAACTATTACCGTGTTAGTGTTTTTAGTTGTGTGGTCTGGTTTTAGTGTGGTTTCGGTTGTGTAGATATCTCGAGATCTGGTAAGGTTATGTTATGAGTTTATATATTGAGTTTTAGGTTGTAATGTTCAAGTGTTGGTGGACTCGATGGCGTTTTTAGTTGTGTTATCGTGGTTTGTTTGTTTTGTTTGTTAGATTTATTTTTGCAATAAAACTGTCATTTTAAAACCCATATCTGTTTGTTGGCTGTATGTTTGATTTGTTAGTACATGTTTTTATGTTTAATGGTGGTTGATGTTATTGAATATAATTTTGCGGTTTAACTTTTGCTTTGAAAATAATAGATATGCTTACCACTTTTTAGAAATAAAAATCAAACTTTTCCACAATATAAAAAATTTACTATAAGTTAATTCAAAACTTTGGGTTTCTTGTGGCCAAGTTTTTGTCTTGAAACTTGGAACCAGTTTCATGTTTTCGAAACTTAAATGACTAGAAAGATGAAATGAGTTTCAAAACATGATAACGTTTTTTTGTCAAAATTTAGAGAGAACCTTTCAAGTTGACTATCTTGATCAAAATTTGTATGTTAAATTTTTAGATACTGATTTGCAAAAATACTTTTTATGTAAAAAGTATAATTGCTGTAAAGGAGCTACGTTTTTTTTTGAAGGATCCAATGAAGTTTATGAAAAGAATAGTAACAATTAAAAAAAAGGCGCAACAAAAAATGGACCAGCTCATTTAAAAGTAAAAGTCAAAGTAAAAAGGACACTCCCATGACATCTAGGGGTGTTCATCGGTTCGGTTATCGGGTCATTCGGTTTATTCGGTTCGGTTAGTTCGGTTAATTTTTTTTTCTGGGTATAACCGAAAATCGAACCGAACCGAAATTAAATTTGATTCAACCGAACCGAAAACCGAACCCCTATAACCGAAAACCGAACCGAATAACCCGAATTACATAATTTTAATTATTTTTTTATTTAATTATATATATTTTTAGCACAAATTTTTTTTTCAAGCTTAAATTATGTTATATTTATACTAAAAAATAGTTTTAGTGATTTTTTTCATCTATATACATAGAAAAAATATATATTTTATATGAATTCGGTTTTTGGTTCGGTTTTCGGTTTTCATTGCCAAAACCATATCCAACCCGATAACCAAATATTTTGTTCGGTTCGGTTCGGTTTTGACCAATTCGGTTCGATCACAAATTCGGTTCAGTTATTTTCGGTTCGGTTCGGTTTCAGTTTTCGGTTAATATGGATATTACCCAATCCGTGAACACCCCTAATGACATCTATCTGTAGAATATTGAGACTATAAAGACTTGTTAATGCTTTGAAGAATTCGTAAAAGAACCAAAAAATGAATGATTAGGTTGATGTAAATAGAATGATTTGAGGGATATAGAGAGTTAATGACGCAAGTTGGTAAAACTGTAAGCATACAAACGGGGGGTGTTAATATGTGGCTTATGAGCTTATATGTGTTTCGGTTTATATAACATAAGTCTCAATTTTTCGGCTTATTTTGAGACTTATGGGTTTATATATTTATTTATATAATAAAACAAAACCTCTATTGGGAATTTTGCATTTCAAAAAAATCAATTCATTCCTTATTAGAAAATATTATTTGATTATTATTTTTTTATTTTAAGTATGTTTTATTAACAAAACCTAAATAATTCTTTATTTGGTAAAAGTGTAAATAAATTCGTTTTTTAAGAAAAATTGAGCTAAAAAAATACATGTGTCAAAAATTAAAAGATAAAAAGTTATGGGAAGGCGGGGTAACCTAAAAATATTAAAGGGTCTAATATGTAATCAATTTGAAACTAACAAAAACACAATTACCCCCAAAATTAGTTGAAAGAATAAAGATATAATCCTTAAGTTTGGTAAGATTTTGGGTTTTATGTCTAATTTTCTACTTCTACTTCAGTTAAATTAATGTTTTCGATTATATTAATTGCTCTTCTAGCCCATAGTTAACTTTGTAAATTTTGTTTCTCATAGTGGATTTATATTGATATTGTGTATTGTTGTTGTTTATAGGAATGAATAGATTCAAAGATATGGATATGTGTTTCTTATTTGTTTTTAGGTAAATGATGTACATCCCTAGAAGTTCAAAGTAAAAAACATCAGACTTTTATTAAGTCTTGGTTTATCTTTATGTGTGTATGCATGTGCGTGTGAATTATGGTATATTGGAGTGTGTAAGGTTTGTGTTTTAATTTTTTTGCAGGAAACAAAGGTATTTTTCGGGAAGTAGTAGTAGTTCAATTGGTCTAGAGATGATTGAGACCGCTAATGTTTCAGTGTCGGGTGATCGGTATTTGAAATCGGCGTTGAAATAAATAAAAAGGGTAAACGGAAGGAGGTATAATCTAATCTTTAATTTATCTTTCTGTTCGAAACCCACCAAGTGTGGGTTGGCCTGGATTAAAAATCCCATCCCTTAGGGGGTGATATGGGGTGCCTATGGTGACGTTATGTCGTGGTTTCTTCCTGGCAGCTGGCCCAGAGTGATGTGGCGGGATCCGGTTCAGACAACCGGCCACCGCTCTGGGTTGGCCCCCTCCATGTCATGGGGGTGGGTTGATTCAGCATTATGAAAGATGTATCAACTGTCAAAAAAAAAAAAAAGTGTTTATTGTTGATCAATAAGTGTACACACATAAAGATAAATCAAGAATTAATAAAAATAATATCTTATGGTGTGTGTAAAGTTGGTGTTTGTATGTGTTTGAGTAAAAAAAGTGTCTTTCCTGGAAGTGGTAGTAGTTCAACGAGACCAGAGTTGATTGAGACGGCTGATGTTGTGCAGGGTGATCAGATGCTGAAATTAGTGTCAAAATCGAAAAGAAAGGACAAATGAAAGAAGGTATAATTTGTTACTTATCTTTCTAAATGGTTTTTTGTGTGTGATCATGGTAGTGAGTTGGTTTGATCATTCAGTTAGGAGGTTGAATTGTTAGTAATTTTCATATACAGTTTGATATAAGACTGTTATAGAGAATGAGTGTATTATCAGGAGTGGTGGTTGAGGTAACTATTAAGTTTATCAATATTATTTTAGTTATTGGGAAAACTTTCGAGGCATTATATTGTGTTACATACTCTGAATATTGATGTGTTGTTAAGAATTTGGCTATAAAGTTGTGTTAACATACAAGATAAATGCTTAATTATCTGCATAGAGTTGGATGATAGTAACTCTTTAAACATGTGTATATCGTTAATTTGTAACTAAATTGTAGTCAAGTTTTGAGAATGAAAGGGCTGTGAATTTATTATAGAGAGATTCATGATAGTGATTAGTAAAATATGGTGACCGTTTCATGAAATAATTGACGTTGACATGGATGAAGACCGCAACTGTAGTGTTTATTCAAGGAAAGGCTAAGTCCAACAAAAAGATGAAGGGTGATATTGATATATCATTGGGATCTGGCTGTTCAGCACAATCTGATTCTAGAAAAGGTCTACACGTATTTCTTGATTATGTGTCTTACATTGTTTTGAAGTGATAAATATGTAGAATAACTTCGATTATTCTCTTTTTCAGGATGTTCCAGTGGCGCATGTTCATTTTCCAGAGGGCTTTACCCGAGGTTCAAATAACTTTTTTGATTTAGCTGAATATGTTTTTTTAAATGATTATTTCGCTTTGATAGCATGAATCTTCCAACTGGATTTAAAGCTCATGTCCATTGGTTAACTGATTTAGTCGACATGAAAAAGAAGGCTCGTGCAAATCTATTGGCTACTTCACATTCAAGCCCAAAAGGTTCAAGCCAAGCGTTGTCAGAAATTCATCTAGCCTAAGAAAAATTGTTAATGCTGAAGGAATGAAAAAGTATGCTAATTTTAAGAAATTTGATACTGTCATGGATCATTCAGATTATTTTTACTCAAATCAAAATTCAGCAATAAAACAGGCAAGTTTTTTTTTTATTTTATTTTTTATTTTATTTTATTTTATTTTTTTTAAACTTATCTTTGCCATATTTCTAATTTAAATTTTCATCATTTTACACAAATTCATATCACGTGTTTCAGCCACCAAAGGATTGGACTAAAAAGATACAAGAGTGGAAGATTCTTAAAAAAGGCTTGCCGGGTATATCTCACAAATTAACACCTTTATTAATTTGTTAGAACTTGAGTAAAGTATATTAAAGGATCATCTCTATAGTTTCATGGAAACCACAGAACATGTTCCTTGTCTTTTCTATTGCATAAGTAGTCTCTAATTACAATTCCTGCTTTCACTTTTGGTCCTTTTCCGTTCCCTTTAGAAACAGAGAGCGTAACTAAATACATACTTGAACGTTCTGAAGTGAAACCAAATAGTGCAATTACGAACCGTTTATGCAAATAGTATCGACAAGGGAGGAAAGTCGTGATCTTTATTTAACAACTATAAGGAAAATTTATGTATTCTCTTTGAGAGAGTATCAAATAATATATGGTGTATTTTTTGCTCACAATTTTGAACTTTCTATACATAAGACTGTAGTATTGTTTTAGAGATAAGGATGCACACTACGAACTTCGTAAGACCATTATTGAACATTTATGGGGTCGATATGGTAAATTAGAAGATTAGGTGTTAAATTATGCTATGAAATATATGCATGTTTTTAAATTATATGTTTTGATTTTTTGAAGTCCCTTTTTTCGACTTTGACTTTAACTATTTTCTTTTGTGCTATAATAATACATGATAAGGGAGATGTTCAAGTGTGCAACAATTACAGGGGCATTAAGCTTCTCAGTCACACCATGAAGCTTTGGGAGAGAATTATTGAGAGAAGGTTGAGAAGGGAGACGAGGGTGTCAGAAAACCAATTTGGTTTTATGCCAGGGAGGTCCTCGATTGAGGCTATTCACCTTCTCAGAAGTATTATGGAGAAGTATAGAGAAAGACAAAAGGACTTGCATATGGCGTTTATTGATCTTGAAAAGGCTTATGATAGCGTTCCGCGCGAGTTGATTTGGAGAACTCTTATCGACAAAGGAACTCCAAATAGATATGTGAGAGTCATTAGGGATATGTACGAGGGTGCTAAGACTGTAATGCGGTCCACAGATGAGGACCTCGAGTTTTTCCCCTGGAAGTTGGGCTCCACCGAGGATCCGCCATTAGCCCCTACCTCTTCGCTTTGATTCTAGATGAGTTAACTAGAGGGGTACAAGAGGGCATCCCGTGGAACATGATCTTTGTTGATGACATTGTGTTGGTGGCAGAATCGGCGGAAGGGTTAAACACCAGACTTGAGCACTGGAGGGAGGTGATATGTGTCTAAAAACACATATATTTTATATTGTTTAAACCCACAAAGACATCTGAAAACACTCAAAAATGCCACAAAATACTATAAATATCATTGAAATGTGTTTTTATGTGTTACAAGTGCAAAAGGATTGAAAACTGATGAAAAACAACAAAGTTTACATAATTCTGATTTCAAATCCTAAACTTTCAAAAATTGGCAAAGCTAGTCCCTGGATATTCAAATCAGGTAAAATGTCATTTAAAGTCCCTAGGAATTCATGAGTTGTCAAAAAATTGGTCCTTGAAGTTTAAAATTGCAAAAATGGCAACTTAGATCCTTGAAGTTTCAAAATGACACAAATAGTCCTTGGAAATTTAAAATGGAAAATAATTACATGTATGGTCCTTGGTTTATCATATTTAGAAAGGTTAGGTCCTTGGAATAACTTTGGAAAGAGTACAGTTTGGGTCCCTCAAGTTTGCAGAAATTACAATAATGGTCCTTGTGTTAATAAGCTACAACCAAACAGGACCTAAAATAAAACACAAACCCAATCCCAAACCTGCTGGCCCAAGCCCAAGCCCAAGCCCAACTTAACTTGACCCTTGACCCTAGCATGAACCTTGACCCATGAACCCCCCGTTAATAACCCTTCCCCAGTCAAACTTGGTTTGACTTACACACAACCCCGCCAAACCAGCTCATCACCTTCACCTGCTACCATGGTTTCACCACCACTGTCCACCACCTTTCCTGTCTCCATTTGTCTACCCACTCTCCTTCCACCTCCACAACCTCCCAAAACCCTTTAATTGCAAGAACACGCTACTCCCACTCAAGACTTTTGGCGCCAAAAAGTGAAAATCAAAGGCTTGGATCATTCTGACCAATCCAATGGCCAGAAGAGGGAGAGAGACACTCACTGAGACATATAAAAGAGAAAGAAGACAGAAGAGAAAAGTTGTCACTGTCTTAGACCATTTCTTATTTTCTTGTAATCGTTTTTAAAAGTTTAGTGTAAAAGCTTTCTGGGTTTTGTAATTTCTGTATTGTACAAGTTAAATTAGTTATAATTAAAGTGTTTTCATTCAAAATTTCAAGTTTTAGTCTAAACTAATTTTCCCGCCAAATCTGTTCTTAACAGCTTTTAATGTTTTAAGCTTTTTAAAGCTTACTTAAGTTTACTAGATCAATTTCTGTCCTCAATGCAAGAATTCCAATCAAGTCAACCAAAGTCAACTGAAACAGTGCTGAGAAGCACTTTTTGGAGATAAGCAGTTTGGGAAGCTGATTTTGGGGTTTCTAGTTTGTTTTTGACAAGCTAGGGTGTTTCTGGTCCTTTGTGCACTATTCTAAAAGCCAGAAAGGTTGTAAGAAAATTTTAAGTTTTTGCATAAATTCATGTTACTGTAGAATTGCTTATTTTTAGCTTATTTCCATAATTTTGTTCTTATTATTACTTTGTATCTGTATTGCATCAGTTTAATCTGTATCTAAGGTTGCTTGTTTCATTTTCTAGAAAAAAAAAACTCTAAAAAAAAAAAAATAGTCATAATTAGTCTAGCTTATCTAGTGCTTATTCTACTTTGAAAATTGATTATTTAGTATTCATATAGGTTAGTCAGTCAGTATTGAATGAGTTTTGTAGTTTAAATTAGATAGGAATGGTTTAAGCGAAAATTGATTTTAAAGTGGTGTTTGGTTCAGGGTACTTCAGATCTTCATGTGAGTTTTGGTTATTTCTTAGAGTTGAAACATGTTACTTTAGGTCATATTAGCTAATTAAAACCATAAAATCCATAGGTCATAGTTGCAAAAGTCAAAAATCCATTCCAAAGCTCATTTGCTTCACTGTTAGAAATATAGGTTGCATAATCATGCATATTAGTTTGAAAGTTGTTTATCTAGCCTAAATTAGTCTCATAGTAGCTTAATACATCAAATTAGATCATCTAGGATCATTAGAATCTCATAAAAGTCAAACTTGTTTCACAATTAAAAAGTCAAAATTTTATAGAAACTCATTTTTGAATAAACTTGTGAATTTCATGTAGGACTTAATATTAGGAGTGAAGACTTGTGCTTTTGGATATTTGTCATTCTGTTGCTTGTCTTCATCATAGTATTTTTATAATTTTTAGTTAGTGTTGTAAACTGCTTATTTGCTAGCTTCTTTTAAGCTCTTTTTCAAAAACCTTCATTTTTGCTTATTTCTTATTTTTGCTTATTTAGTGTGTTTTTCTTGTTGTTGTTGCTTATTCTAAGTTCCCATAACTTGTTTATAGCTTATTCAATCTTTGGTTCAAGAGTGGTAGCTTTTATTAACTTATGCAAGCTTAATAGCTCATTTTGACCCATTTCCATTGCAAGTACAAATAGCTTCCACTTTTTGCATTTTAGTTTCCTCAATTTTCGTCCTTATTAGCTGAAATTCTGGATTTAGACACTTTGGTTGGTAGTGGTTTTCATGGTGATTTTAGTTTATTTTTTGTGATTTTTATAAGCTGGCTTAACAAGGGCTTAAAGTAGGGCTATAAGGGCTGTTTGGCATTAGTTAGTCTTTAGTTGTTTTTGAGCTTTAATGCCTCTAGCCTGTGCTTATTAGGTTCATACCAGTTGATTTAGCTTAGCTTTAGTTAGATTATGGCTAGGGTAGCTTAAGGTAGCTTTTGGATAGCTTATAGCTTATTTCACTTAGCTTCTTTCATTAGTTGTGCGCCCAAATCATAGTTCCTGATCTCCAAAGTTGTTTCTGTCATTTTTCCTTGATTCTCAGTATTATTTTAGACTTATCCGAACTTTTCATTTTTTTCTCTGCTCATTTGCTATTTTTCTCGCATTTAATTTCAGTTTTAGCATTTTTAATTAGCTTTTTATTCAAATAAATTAGAAAAGCTCGAAAAAATACAATTTCAATTTTCTTAGTTTTATAATATTCAAAAAGTCATAAAAGGTATTTTTCCTGAATTATCTTAGGTAAAATAAATTTTCTAGCATTTTAATTAGTTTTAAATAGTATTAAATTCATAATAAATTGAGAAAAAGTCTAAAAAATATGGTTTCAGTTTTATAATATTTTAGATTTTTCTAAGTCATAATTTCACTTTTCTAGCTTTATTTCATATTTTCTTATATTTTAGGATATTATTAAATAGTTAAAAATAGTTTTTAATTAATAATAATTAGATAAATAGTTTTAAAAATAATTTTCTTTTTCCAATAATTTTCTTATGTATTTAGGATTGTAAAAATATAATTTTCATATTTGTAAGCCTTTTATTTCTTAAATCTCACGTTTTATTTTGTATGTTTTAATCGTTTCTAAGTATTTTGCTTTCACGTACTTGTTCTTATAGCTTGTTTAAGCTATTTTCTTTTATTTCCGTAGTTTAATCAATCATCACCCATTTCCTGCTCAATATTCACCCGATCACAGATTCGTTGTATTACAGTTTACACACCTCGTTGGGACTTAACGACCCGGGGATCCACTATACTCCTCTGGACTTTATTGCATTTTGTTCTGAGCTGTTTGACTTTTATGGTTGACCATTCACAAGTGGTTGACTAATAAAAGATAGACCGCTTGGCGAATCAAATTTTGGCGCTTCTTGGGAGGTGTCTTTGCGTACTACGAATTTGTAGCATCAGTGATTGTTGAATATACACCCATTGTATATTTACCATCTTTGTCCATATATTCCAAGGGAAATTGCATTGGTTTTAGACTGTTTTAATTTTATTACGGTTGACCATTCACAAGTGGTTGACTTGTGTGATAAACTTGTCGGTTTGCCACCAATCAAATTTTGGTGTGTGCTTTCGCTACTTACGATTTGAAGCATCATGATTGTTGAATATACAACCGTTGTATATTTACCATCTTTGTCCATATTTCCTTATTTTCATATAAAACCAAAATTATCGTGAAGTTAATTCGTTTGACTAATCGATTACCAAAAATATTTTCATTCTTTGTTTTACAACATGTTTTTCAAAAATACTAAAAATATTCCTCTTTACCCTCTTACCCTTTTGATTCTTCATTTCTTACCCTCTGGAACCCTTTGATTCTTTCTATGTCTTATCCTCAACTTCTTGGTTGTCAATGGTGTGGTGGCCCTCATAATGATGATAATTGTCTCGGTTTTAGCATGGTAGAGTCGAAATGGGTCCATCTATAACCAAGATTCCTATTCTTACCATGACACGACTGATTTATTCCAGCTACCACATCATGAGATTGAACATATTCATGTGAATTTTTTGGAGGTCCTCATCAAGAATTTGAGTGTCAAACCGGGAACACGTTTGTCTATGAACAGTTTTCAGGTAACACTCAGGACTTTGGAAATGACCAAATTCCATATTATTCACATGACCAGCCACAACAATTATTCTATTGTGAGTATTGTGGAGGTCCTCACTTTAGCTCTGATTGTCAAACAAGGAATCCATTTCCTTGTAACAATTACGACTCTTCGTATCATTACCAACCTCTACAGTACCAAATGAATCGCACCACCTCACTGAGCCACTTCCTCATAATCTTCTCCTTGATCTTTTGGATTTAGTGAAAGATTTGAAGGAATGTAAACATTCCCAAGATAATCCAAATCAAAAATCCATGGAAGAATTGTTAGTCAAGAGCAGGTTGCTAAATTAGATTCCCAGATTGCCTTTGAAAAATCTATTAGGGAATCAATTGCAAAAAGCGACCAAATCTAGCTCTCGATCCGTTTCATTCACGATGATAGTGATGATGAAGATACCCTTGATATTCTACAATTTTATAAAGATTCATCAAGTTCATCAGTTGAGATTCCATCCGTGGAAATACAGGGAGAAAAGACTATGATGGAATTACTAGCAGAAGAACAAATGGAAAGTATAAAACATATGTATGCTAGTCCTTCTCAACTCCCTCATCTGTTATCACACCGATATTCCCACTCACTCTCTCTAAACATGGGGATGAACATCTTGACCTTGTTCTGAAAAGGAATCGGACAAATTCATAAAGTCTAGTGTTCAGAACCTTGTCCCAATCCCGAGAGAGTCACGGGAATTTCGATCATATGTGTGATTCTTTTTCCCTTCTTGAGTGTTCAAAAGATCATTTTGAAACTTTCTCTGATCTTAGCGACGATTGTGCTTCTTATGGAAACATCAAGTATGTTGAGGCATCACTCCCACAGTCTGATCCTTTTCTTGAGGAGTTCACCGATGAGCTCACTCACATCAGTCCACTTTCATCAGAAAGTGACGATGGTATCTTTGATTTCGAAGCCGATCTGGGAGAAATTGAAAGTCTTGCTTATAATGATCGTTCACTCACTTCTTATCCCAACAGTCCAATAGAGAATATTGATCACTTTGTTCCTGAAGCATTCAAAACAACTCTCACTAATCCTCTATTTGAATTCGACTCAGAATTCACTTTAATTTCTGAGAATCCACTCTTTGATACTCAGATTGAGGATAGTGATGAGTCTACATGAAACAAGAATTCACAGCTTTACATCTTGTGATTGATTCTCTTCACGAGGAGTTCGCCGGTGAACTCACTCATATCATATCTCCGGCGGAGTATGATAACTTCCACTTTGATCATGACACACCCGGGATTTGTCTTGATCACGTGAGCTTAAATGATGAGATTCATAATATTGAAATTATGGATTCTCCTATGGATGAAGATGAGTTAGTCATGATTTTCATCATGACTTTCTTTCTTTTCTTCACCTATCCCGTGACTTCTTCTCTTCTTCACTCATTCGGGAGTGAAGATACCATCTTTGACCCCGGCATTTCCATGTACCATTTGTGAGCCGGTTCTATGTATACCTCATCGGTGTGGAACTTTCACGTACTTCAATGTTTATACAAACATCTTGAATGAAAGTCCGATGGAGATTGTCTCTTCCACTTACTTCCCCATGAACAAATTCATTCGGAGTCGAGTCAAGCTAGCGACTCGGTAATCAAAAACAGTAGTTAAACATGGGTTTTCACCCGTGTGTACCACCCTAGTGTGGGGGAGTTGCCCCCCGCTGTGTATATAAATTTTCATCAAAAAAAAAATAATAAATAAAATAAAAAAAAATAATAATCATCACAAAAATAAAATAATGGCCGTAATATTTCCCTTTTACGTTCTATGTTTCGGCATAACCGCCGATACTTTGAATATTGAGGACAATATTCATTTCTAGTGTGGGGGGGAATTCTCACGAATTTTATCATGTAATTATACCACCCAATTCCCCATTTTGGCCAAATTGTTTTGGAGTAAGTGTTTTGCACTTACTCACTTGATTATCATCCGCCATGTCTAACAAACTAAAGGATTGGCTAATCCAAGAGCAAACGGCTCTTGGTAAAGATATCTCAAATCCGTTTATGGCTTGCAATTTGCCCAAAATTGTTTGGTGTTCAGCTCACCATATCTTTAATTAGTGAAAAGTTGGCTAGCCCTCAAGTTTATGGCTTGTGGTAAAGGCAGTTGGAAAACCATAATTGGTAATCGACTCACCAAAGATATTTTATCTAAGAGTTGGCTAGTCCGAAGCAAACGGCTTCAGGTAAAGACAAATCAAAACCGTTGAAAGTTGGTGATTTGCTCAAAATCATTTGGTTATCATTGTACCAAGGTTCTTACTTGAACTTAAACAATTGGTTACTCCAGAAGTGATGACTTTTGGTAAAGAAATGAAATCCATTAAATTTTCATAAAAGATTGCTAGGGACTAGCAATAGTTTAGTGTGGGGGATTTGATATGTGTCTAAAAACACATATATTTTATATTGTTTAAACCCACAAAGACATCTGAAAACACTCAGAAATGCCACAAAATACTATAAATATCATTGAAATGTGTTTTTATGTGTTACAAGTGCAAAAGGATTGAAAACTGATGAAAAACAACAAAGTTTACATAATTTACAGTTTCAGTCCCTAAACTTTCAAAAATTGGCAAAGCTAGTCCCTGGATATTCAAATCAGGTAAAATGTCATTTAAAGTCCCTAGGAATTCATGAGTTGTCAAAAAATTGGTCCTTGAAGTTTAAAATTGCAAAAATGGCAACTTAGATCCTTGAAGTTTCAAAAATGACACAAATAGTCCTTGGAAATTTAAAATGGAAAATAATTACATGTATGGTCCTTGGTTTATCATATTTAGAAAGGTTAGGTCCTTGGAATAACTTTGGAAAGAGTACAGTTTGGGTCCCTCAAGTTTGCAGAAATTACAATAATGGTCCTTGTGTTAATAAGCTACAACCAAACCGGACCTAAAATAAAACACAAACCCAATCCCAAACCTGCTGGCCCAAGCCCAAGCCCAACTTAACTTGACCCTTGACCCTAGCATGAACCTTGACCCATGAACCCCCCCGTTAATAACCCTTCCCCAGTCAAACTTGGTTTGACTTACACACAACCCCGCCAAACCAGCTCATCACCTTCACCTGCTACCATGGTTTCACCACCACCTGTCCACCACCTTTCCACCTGTCTCCAGCTGTCTACCCACTCTCCTTCCACCTCCACAACCTCCCAAAACCCTTTAATTGCAAGAACCTGCTACTCCCACTCAAGACTTTTGGCGCCAAAAAGTGAAAATCAAAGGCTTGGATCATTCTGACCAATCCAATGGCCAGAAGAGGGAGAGAGACACTCACTGAGACATATAAAAGAGAAAGAAGACAGAAGAGAAAAGTTGTCACTGTCTTAGACCATTTCTTATTTTCTTGTAATCGTTTTTAAAAGTTTAGTGTAAAAGCTTTCTGGGTTTTGTAATTTCTGTATTGTACAAGTTAAATTAGTTATAATTAAAGTGTTTTCATTCAGTAATTTCAAGTTTTTAGTCTAAACTAATTTTCCCGCCAAATCTGTTCTTAACAGCTTTTAATGTTTTAAGCTTTTTAAAGTATTCTAATAAGCTCTTTTAAGCTTTTTAAAGCTTACTTAAGTTTACTAGATCAATTTCTGTCCTCAATGCAAGAATTCCAATCAAGTCAACCAAAGTCAACTGAAACAGTCTTTGAGAAGCACTTTTTGGAGATAAGCAGTTTGGGAAGCTGATTTTGGGGTTTCTAGTTTGTTTTTGACAAGCTAGGGTGTTTCTGGTCCTTTGTGCACTATTCTAAATGCCAGAAAGGTTGTAATAAAATTTTAAGTTTTTGCATAAATTCATGTTACTGTAGAATTGCTTATTTTTAGCTTATTTCCATAATTTTGTTCTTATTATTACTTTGTATCTGTATTGCATCAGTTTAATCTGTATCTAAGGTTGCTTGTTTCATTTTCTAGAAAAAAAAACTCTAAAAAAAATAGTCATAATTAGTCTAGCTTATCTAGTGCTTATTCTACTTTGAAAATTGCTTATTTAGTATTCATATAGGTTAGTCAGTCAGTATTGAATGAGTTTTGTAGTTTAAATTAGATAGGAATGGTTTAAACTGAAAATTCAGATTTTAAAGTGGTGTTTGGTTCAGGGTACTTCACTGATCTTCAGTGAGTTTTGGTTATTGCTTAGAGTTGAAACATGTTACTTTAGGTCATATTAGCTAATTAAAACCATAAAATCCATAGGTCATAGTTGCAAAAGTCAAAAATCCATTCCAAAGCTCATTTGCTTCACTGTTAGAAATATAGGTTGCATAATCATGCATATTAGTTTGAAAGTTGTTTATCTAGCCTAAATTAGTCTCATAGTAGCTTAATACATCAAATTAGATCATCTAGGATCATTAGAATCTCATAAAAGTCAAACTTGTTTCACAATTAAAAAAGTCAAATTTCATAGAAACCCATTTTTGAATAAACTTGTGAATTTCATGTAGGACTTAATATTAGGAGTGAAGACTTGTGCTTTTGGATATTTGTCATTCTGTTGCTTGTCTTCATCATAGTATTTTTTATAATTTTTAGTTAGTGTTGTAAACTGCTTATTTGCTAGCTTCTTTTAAGCTCTTTTTCAAAAACCTTCCTTTTTGCTTATTTAGTGTGTTTTTCTTGTTGTTGTTGCTTATTCTAAGTTCCCATAACTTGTTTATAGCTTATTCAATCTTTGGTTCAGTAGTGGTAGCTTTTATTAGCTTATGCAAGCTTAATAGCTCATTTTGACCCATTTCCATTGCAAGTACAAATAGCTTCCACTTTTGCATTTTTAGTTTCCTCAATTTTAGTCCTTATTAGCTGAAATTCTGGATTTAGACACTTTGGTTGGTAGTGGTTTTCATGGTGATTTTAGTTTATTTTTGTGATTTTTATAAGCTGGCTTAACAAGGGCTTAAAGTAGGGCTATAAGGGCTGTTTGGCATTAGTTAGTCTTTAGTTGTTTTTGAGCTTTAATGCCTCTAGCCTGTGCTTATTAGGTTCATACCAGTTGATTTAGCTTAGCTTTAGTTAGATTATGGCTAGGGTAGCTTAAGGTAGCTTTTGGATAGCTTATAGCTTATTTCACTTAGCTTCTTTCATTAGTTGTGCGCCCAAATCATAGTTCCTGATCTCCAAAGTTGTTTCTGTCATTTTTCCTTGATTCTCAGTATTATTTTAGACTTATCTGGAACTTTTCATTTTTTTTCTCTGCTCATTTGCTATTTTTCTGCATTTAATTTCAGTTTTTAGCATTTTTAATTAGCTTTTTATTCAAATAAATTAGAAAAAGCTCAGAAAAATACAATTTCAATTTTCTTAGTTTTATAATATTCAAAAAGTCATAAAAGGTATTTTTCCTGAATTATCTTAGGTAAAATAAATTTTCTAGCATTTTAATTAGTTTTAAATAGTATTAAATTCATAATAAATTGAGAAAAAGTCTAAAAAATATGGTTTCAGTTTTATAATATTTTAGATTTTTCTAAGTCATAATTTCACTTTTCTAGCTTTATTTCATATTTTCTTATATTTTAGGATATTATTAAATAGTTAAAAATAGTTTTTAATTAATAATAATTAGATAAATAGTTTTAAAAATAATTTTCTTTTTCCAATAATTTTCTTATGTATTTAGGATTGTAAAAATATAATTTTCATATTTGTAGGTCTTTTATTTCTTAAATCTCACGTTTTATTTTGTATGTTTTAATCGTTTCTAAGTATTTTGCTTTCACGTACTTGTTCTTATAGCTTGTTTAAGCTATTTTCTTTTATTTCCGTAGTTTAATCAATCATCACCCATTTCCTGTTCAATATTCACCCGATCACAGATTCGTTGTATTACAGTTTACACACCTCGTTGGGACTTAACGACCCGGGGGTCCACTATACTCCTCTGGACTTTATTGCATTTTGTTCTGAGCTGTTTGACTTTTATGGTTGACCATTCACAAGTGGTTGACTAATAAAAGATAGACCGTTTGGAGCGAATCAGGAGGCTCTTGAAGACAATGGCCTTCGGGTGAGCAGGGAGAAGACTGAATACCTGAGATGTGATTTTGGAAGGTCTGAGCAAGGTCACCACGAACAAATTGATATTCATATCGGTGATCAGATCCTGCCACCAAAGGAGTCTTTTAGATACCTGGGATCGATTATACATAAATCAGGGAGGATAGATGAGGACGTAACCCACCGGATTAGAGCGGGGTGGGTGAGATGGAGGGCGGCGTCAAGAGTCCTCTCCTTCTCACGCCATCTAAAAAGAGTTTTAGTGATTTTATTTCATATATATACATAGAAAAAATATATATTTTATATGAATTCGGTTTTCGGTTCGGTTTTCAGTTTTCTTTGCCAAAACCATATCCAACCCGATAACCAAATATTTAGTTCGGTTCGGTTTGGTTTTGACCAATTCGGTTCGGTCACAAATTCGGTTCAGTTATTTTCGGTTCGGTTCGGTTTCGGTTTTCGGTTACTGTGGATATTACCCAATCCGTGAACACCCCTAGATACTAATGATGTTAATCATAAGTTGTATCCAATGCATTTTATCATTTGATTATTGACACTTGTGTTAAGCACGGAATAGAAGTTTAGGGAGCCAGTTGTCAGCATGCTTCACTTCTGATGGAAAACAGTTGCTGATGACTCCAACGTATGCATGTGGAATCAAATTAACCCGGATGCTAAGCTTATCACCAAACCCAAAAGCAACGCATCATATGAAAACTCTTTCCTCACAAAATGCAACAATGGCCATACTACATTGGTATCAAAAGCATAGCAGTTGCACTTCCATCTCCTAGATTTTGAATAAGCAACAACAATATTCCAAGAAGCACAATTGATACACAGAATGCAATCACCATCAACTACCCGTGGCTTTTTATTGGAGCCATTGTTGAAGGGACCTCCAATATGGCCAGCTAAGACACTCCCGGATTCAACGCAACTTTAGTCTCTCCTTCAATGTGGAAATCAGAGTTGCAATTTGGAGCCATGGTTTAGGATTCAACGCAATTAGTACGTGGAACTAACGACTGAATTTTAAATAGAAAATTGTCTAATTGTTGAAATTTGTTTTAGTTGTACATGAGAAAGTGATGTGCTCTCTCTTATGTTTAAAATTGTTTAGTATTTTAAATAGTTTTTTTTTCCTTGAGGTTAAATTAATTTTAATGGTAAACATATCAATTTTAATTTTTTGATTTAGTTGAAATGTATAGGAGAAAGCTATATGTTTTTTAACCAAAAAACAACTGCACACATTCTTCCATTCCTTATTAGTGAATGTACCTTTTAACTATGGTACACATGCATTCACAAATTATATGTCAAATTCTTGTGTGCGCCCGGATAACCTACCATTAAGGCATTAATAATCCAACATTAGATTAAACTACGTAGTACGAGTTAATCTAAATTATCGATCCACAAGCGAAACATAAGCTATTTGTTATAAACCATAAGTATAACAAAAAAGAAAACAAAAAATAAGCTATTCGTTATTTAAGAGATAAAAAAACATTATTAAAAAATTAAAAAAAAACCGCGTGCGGGATTATATTGCACGCATAACACAACAAATTAAGTTATCTTTTATAAAATTTTATGTGTGTACTTTTGAATAGCAGTGGCAAACACCAATTAGAGATAAAAGATAAACATAATCAATCCACTCATAATTCATCTAATACTTCTAAACATGTACAAGCAAAAAATAATCAAGTATCAACATAAGTTTATCCGAGTCTAAGTAAAAGAAAGTAACATTTTGGTATACATTATTAAAGAATTATAAAAAAACCTCACCACTGCCTAACTGTTTTAAATCTTATTCCAATAAAGTGATATTAAGAATTTTGATAATTCTTTATATGTTTTAATACTTTATTATATTATATGTTTTAAATCATGTATACATTATTCAAGTCACGTTGCATTAAGCTTATTTAAGTCTAAGTCAAGAAAATTAACATTTTTGGTTTTTTAATATATAAAAATACATTATTCGAGATATTAAAAATAAAACTCGTGTGTGTACGGACATTATAGCTACACATAGTTGAGCTCTCTTTATCATATAATACTGTTAGGAATTGGAAATTCCATGTTAAAGTGTCGGTCACCCCAATAATGGTCTAGCATATGTTAGCTCGTAGATTTTTCGTTGTTTACATTATTTAGTAGTTTATTAGTTAGTTTGTAGCGTAGATTAGTTTAGTGCAACACCGTGGAGGAAGGACGGGTCTTTACCCACTGTATACCTGATCCACAGGCCGATAGGAGGTCGTGTATTTTGTAAGTATAAATACCCCTTCCATCCATGGAAGGGGTGTGGCTTCTTTGAATCTAACCTTTCACTTTTGATAAGCAATTCTCTTCAAGAACCTCCTCTCAACTCTCTTCATCTCTAAAATGGCTATCTTGTTTAATCACAATCCTAGACCACCCGAATCATCAAACAACATAATATTCACGATCCTACAATTGGCACCAGAGCCTAGGTTATGTTGTTTTGTTGATTCGTATGGTTCTTAATGTGGTTTGTTCGATTTTTTAATGCGAGTTGGTTATGTTTGATGTGGGTTGATAATGTTTTGATGAGTTGTTTATGATGGTCGAGTATGATTATTGTCAAAACTGTTTTTACAAGTTGTTTGAAATATCACAAATAAACTGTTAGGAAAACTGTTTATCAAATATCAGTTTTGACATAAACTATTTTTATGGTCGAATATGATAGTTTTAGTATTGCATCAGTTATGGTCTTTCAAGGTTGTATAAACTGTTTTCCTCAGTGGTCTAACATTGGTCTAATGAAATATCTTGCATTCAGCTTTCTGGGTTTTGTGATAAAATGATCAAATCTTGCCTTTTTTCTATGAAGCGAGTTGCCTAATTTACCCATGCGAGTTAACTGTTTTTTTTACATGAGAGTTGTCAGTTTTGTCGTTACAAACTTTTTTGATTCAGTGATGATCTTATGAGCGAGTTGTGGACTCGCATTATTGAATGCGAGCTATCTTTTGGACAATGCGAGTTGGTATGATGAGTGTTGCACCTGCTCTTTAGCGAGTTGCTTAACTATGTCAAAGCGAGTTGCTGTCATGCTGTCCAGATTCAATGATAAACATGCGAGTTGGTACAACAAGCGAGTTGGGCACTGGTTATGCGAGTTACTTAACTCGCATATGTTGTGGGTGCAGCTTGCTTTTGAGCGAGTTGGGTCAAGAGAGTTGGGTCATAAGCGAGTTGGTCTCGTTGACTTTTGTGTCAACGAAAGTCATATGCGAGTTATCATTGTTGTGGGTCAGAAGCGAGTTGCTTTATATGCTGTCTTGAAAGTTCATAAGGAATGTGACTTGCAAAAAAAAAAAAAAATGAATGTATGCAAGTTAACTCATGTTGACTGAAGCGACTTGCTGCATTTAACCTCTTTTGCCTAAACACCACATGACTCAATTTTTCAACATCATAATACCAGACTCGTGACCTCATTTTAAATCATCAGTCCATGTTAAATAAATCCTACAACAGACTCCAAACATCATCGACCCAATCTATCCAACAGATAATCATAACTCAACCTACATATCAATCAAGACTCTATCACACTTTGAAAGTATTTGGACACATGATAATCTCAGCCTAGTCTTTCGTGGCAAGCATTGTTACAACAAACCACTTGAGGTCATTCACACGAAAGTACTATCACATCATCGATCTATTTTGAAGCTCTAATTTGTATAAATATTCGAATACTTAACAGAAACGAGACATAACAATCATGTCAAACCCGTTTCTTAGATTCGTGAATATGGTCATAACTAAAATAACAAAAATATACGAATTAAAAAGAAAATGATTGTAACAATCATGTTAAATCATGTTCTTGGTTCGCTTAAATGTCTCTTATACATGAAGGATCTAATATGTTACCTACCTTGGTTCCCTGGAAAGGATCTCGTTTTCGTACCTCATCATTTGTACCATCCCTGTGGCTTAAATGATTATACTCTAACCATCCCTGTGGTGAGTGAATGATGCATTCATATGGAGGCGTGTGTATTTGTGGTAGGGTTTGAGTGATATTAGGGTTTGATGCAGTAATGTGAGGGGCGGATCTAATTTGAGTGTGTTTAGGGTTTGTGAAATATTTGAGGCTATGTGTGATATGTGAGGCTTTTATACCACCACGAGATATTAGGGTAAAATGGTGTGTAACAGGTTTTGAACACATGGGCCTTGGGGATCTGATCGTTTATTTGGGCCGTGTAATTTAAGTTGTGTTTGGGCCGTGTGTTATTTGTGGTTGTAATTGAATTGACATTGGATCGTGTAACTATTGAGCCAAGATTATGTACATAATCTTGATTAGGCCTCGAGGTGTTTATTTATGGTCTCGTGAGTAGTTATGAACTGAATTGACCATGTTGTGTATTCAACAGTGTATCTCAAGTGATATCGTGATTTAAGTCGGGTTAGACGATTGGATTTGCACACGGGTTGCGTTTTCAATAATGAACTTCGTGAGGTCTGTATGTATTTTAGATCACATGTTTTTAATTGCAACATGATTTTCACTTGGGATGGATCGGTTATGGAATGGAGTTATACTGAATATGGGCTTGAATGTAAATAGATGGTGTGTGATAACTTGGATTTGAATGTTGGACAAATGGGCTTCTCATGATTGGATCGTCTTTATGTGATTTAATTCCAAACGATTTAATAATTTGATATGATTTGGTGTGATGATAAGACTTGTTGTGATGTGGTGTGATACTTTGGTTTATTCATCTTCACGAATAATATTTTGTCACGGCTTGAATTATAATTGGAAGATGGTGACTACGGGGTTGTTTAGACGATATCTCTTATTTGAATTTGAAGTGAGGTTTTTACGGACGTGTTTACTTATTTTCGTCTTCTTTCTTTCTACCATTCCGCGAAGATGACTTGTTTGGGCATTTATAGAGTGTGATAAAGACTTGGCTATTTAGTTACATTTGTGATTCTGTCTTGCTTAACCCACAACGTAACTATCACTTCGGTGTCTCACGCAGTTGAGAATTTGTCAAGAGGTTTTTGTACATTGGGTACACCGTTTCTTCTTCACAAGGATTAGTACAAGTTTAAGTAACAAATCTGGGGAATTTCACTTCATGATCAAGTTTGGTATATCAGATTTACTTCACCATGTAGTCACTGCAATAGCCGTCAGAATATGTGGAAGATGTGTTTACCAAAGTGTTTATTGGATGGTTGATGATACTGTTGATGTTGGAGTATGAATCGCTGAAGAACTACTGCATGTTCCCCTAAAACAGATTTTCACCAAAACCAAAGTTGTCATAATACATTCAAGCTGACATTGTTTACGGTTTTGTCTTGATTTTGTAAAATCCCGCGAAAGAACCTATTTCTCGGTTTAAATCATAGACTTGTAAAATCCCGTGACAATGGAAACATCCTGGTATTAGTAAAGTGCATTTCCGGATCTATCTTACGGTTTATTCTTGGTTTTGTAAAATCCCGCGAAAGAAACTATTTCTCGGTTTAATCCATAGAATTTTAAAATCCCGTGATGATGGAACCATCTTGCAGAAAGGAAAGCGTATCTCGGGGTCTTCGATGCTTGGTGTTACGGGTTCTTTTCAAGAAGGGATAAAAAGGGGTGTACTTCATGAATTGGATGTGTGTTTGGATTTTCGTCATGGCAGCTTGGTTATTACATGGTTTTACGGGGTTATGTGCTTCTGACCATGGTCGGGATGAATCCATTATCAAAGTTCATTTAAATGTCAAATAAGGCTAGATTTGAGCAGTTAACCAGAAGATGTGACAACGGCGTTAATTCAGTATTATTCATTTGAGGTTGAAGTGAAATATCACGGGCGAGTGTACTTAGTATCTGAAGGTATCGGGGATGGTTGGATGAAGATTCTTCATGATCCTTGTTCGAGCTTATTATTAAAATCGAAGACTTGGAAATCTAGTTATTGTTGGGTGTCTTTTACCTTTTCTTTTACCACTTGGGGGAATTGGACTCATACCACCACAAAATAACTATCACTTTAAGGAGTTACGTTGTAGTGCTCAGTGTCACATTCAATTGTGGATTTTCAAGAGGCAATGTACGTCTTATACTTGATGGTTGGTTGGTTGAAGAGTATAGAGTACATAGAGAGTATTTAGAGATGCTAATGGAAATCGGCACCGCTCTTTGTTACATATGTGCAAGTTTAAGTCACGAGTTCAAGGTAGTTTACTTCGTGGTCAAATTCATCATATTGGGTTTTCTCCATCAGTTATCACGACAAAGAGCCTACTGAATGATAATGGGGTTGATTACAAGCTTGCCAAGAGTAGATGAAAAGAGAGATATTATGACGTATGAACACAACAGTTCATGCCTCGTACTCTAAAGAAAAGAAAAGTGTACGTTTCAGTGCGCTTTATCTTCTGAAGAAGAGAAATCTTCTTATGACATATGAACACAACAGTTCATGCCTCGTTCCTCAAAGAAAAGAAATGTGTACGCTTCAGTGCGCATTATCTTCGGAAGAAGAGAAATCTTCTTATTATGACCATTCTCATCAACATGCTTCATGCTTTTTCCATGTGCTTTTGATTATCAAGTGAACCGGGCTACTGTTGATTGTTTTCTTAATTCCACTTGCTCAACTATAATGACGATGGCGACATCATGTGCTAATTTTGGGGGGGAGAAGTGTGAATAGACTACATTTGGATGATTTCACTTATTTAATCAAGAATGGCATCTCCGTATGCAATTCTTGAGGGGGAGAAGAAGTGTGAATTTTTGCATTGTTGATTGATATTTGAGAATATAAATGGTCATACGGCTCTAAACTCATGTAAGAACCGAGCTTCTTCTTATCGGGTCATCTTCAGATGGAGTTTTTCTCTTCTAAGAGCCGTAGGTTGACATCTTCACTCGGATTGATGAGTTTATCGACAAAGTGATTCCGGTTAATGCTTCACGTATACATCAACATGATGATTCCGAACGATCTCTCTGTTCTTGTTTGATGTGATTGGTAGTTTGGTGTTACCATCTTATGTGTTCGTTGCGGCCTGATTGCTAATTTCCTTGATGAACATCTTTCTGTTCTTGTTTGATTGGGAGGGATTTTAGTTAAGGGGATTTGCAAGATGTAAGTTGATTGGGATGTTTTTTGGTGATGTTCTTGTTTTTGGTGAGTTGAAGATGTTAACTATCTATTCTCCAACTGGACAATCTTGAAGAAGGTTGAGTCTTCAGTCGGTTCTACATTCTCTACTACATGTTAGAAGACTAAAGACGAGTTGCATTTAACGATCTAAAGACTTCTTCTTAATCTGGACATTTATCAAACAGATTGTCGGTTTAGGGAAGAGCACTAATTGGGAGAGTGTTATAAGTCAGATTCAATCCCCAATTAGACTTGCTCACATTATTCAAAGATGTTGATTCTCACAAAAACTTCAAGCGATCTTCTCAAAAAATTTCAAGTATTTGGGCATTCAAAGAGTTGCTTTGATTCAAGTATCAAAACCGAGAAAGGGGAAGGAGACAAGCATCTAAACGCGAGTAAACTTGATGTACTTAATACTTCTAAGAAATTGAAGATATCCCGGGAAGACAAATGTTATTACCGCAGAGAAACTCAAGGTTTGACTCATCAAGGCGTTTAGTGTTAGTATTTCAACTACGTGGGGGAAGTGATGTTAGAAAGTTTCGAAGATAAAGAGGTACACTAGTATGTGGTGATTTCGATGGTATCGCAATGATCAGGGGAGAGAGAGTGTGTACATTGGGGCGCCAATTGTTTCACTTGAGGGCTTAATCGGTGATTCAGAGATATAATCACTTATTCGGAGTTGACATCGCAGATTGTCATCCGCAGAGATAATCGTGACTTGGCCGCTTCTTCAATGTTATCAGTTATTCCTTCCTTGGGTATTGGTATACTACGGATACTTGAGCTTCATACACGATCATCAGGGAAGAAAAATGTGAACATGGGGAGGTGTTTTCATTCCCTCATGATGTGTATTCGGGAGAGCTCTTGGGTATTGGTGTACTTCGGTTCTTGAGCTTCATACACGATCATCCGGGAAGAAAAATGTGAACATGGGAAGGTGTTTTCATTCCCCTCATGATGTGTGTTCGGGAGAGTTCTTGAGCATTATACAAAGAAACCGACTGCATCAATTCAACTACTTGGGGGAATTGTTCTCTTGACACCTTTTGGAATGGATTGCTTCAGACTTGATGGTTGTGAAATTTGAGAAGATTATTTTATGTGTGGGATGATACGTTGTTGTTCTTCTACTTGGATGATATAACCTTGAACGGAGAATCTCGATTATCGGTCTTAAAAGGAGCAGTGGGATTTATGATAATGGTGTGCTTTTCTGTGCACCTGGCTAAGGCAAGCTTGAAATAGAGCTTTGAATCTGCTCATCTAATGGATTTTTGGTTTGGGGAAGCGCCAAAGTCTCACTTTAAAGTGGCTCAATTTCTCTCTTCGATTCAAGAGTCTTGGAAGCTTTGGTGGTGAATCTTTAAGAGATGATGACTTCTATCTTCTACAACGGGACTTTTCGATATCCTTATCTCGGTACTCATATCATCATCTTCTTTTACCATATCATCTACTCTATCCTTGTATATATTTATTAAAAACCAAATACAAAAATATAAAACCAACAAAAGAAAATAGAAAAATATAAAACCTTCAAAAATCCATAAAAATCAGAAAATTTCAAAAAAAATACCAAAAATATGGTTTCTAAACACATGTCTTCTGGTATCGATAACATCTACGGTCTTAGAAATGTCATTTAATAATGGCACGGGACTTTAGATGAAGTTCGAGCAGGAGGTGTAAATATTTCTTTCTAAACATGTCTCGAAATTCAAATGGCTTACAGTTATTTCAGACTGTAACCCGGGCTTCAAAGCAATGGTTTGCTATTATTTCAGATAGCAACCCGGTCTTCAAGAAAGGAAAGTGCTGCGCTTAAACAATTTTCAAAATATCGTGCACTTATCCAAAAAAAAAACAATATGAGGAAAGTATGTCGAAGGACTGCTGTTCCTACACAAATGTTTTTCCGTCTATAATTCTTCAGAAAAATATTTGATGTTTTCAAAATTGGTGGTAAATGAGTTGCTTGAAATACAATCAGTTTAAGAGTTTTTGTATAATTTGCAAACTCAAGAAATGACTTCAGCGCTGTTAAACTTTTCATAAAAATGAGTCATGGATTGAGGGGGATAATGTTTTCAAATCTATATCATCTAACGGGCTTTCTTAATTATCCTACGTGCTTAATTAAAAATGATATTTGCCTATGTCGAAGGACTAGGAATTTAGGATATGATTGTTAGGATTAGATGATTAGAGTTTGATAAACACATTATTCCTATACATTTGTATAATCTGATTGATATGTTACATTGACTTCTATTAGTCGATTGATGTTTGGGTGATGTCGACCACCATATATCTGTATGTGTGTTCACTAACGTATGCAGGTATATTGGTATATAAGAATGTTCCCGATCCGGATCCCACAATTGAAGATGATTGGATGCCAAAAGGAAAGGGTAACTATATCTTGGGTTGACAAATGAAGAAACGGAGCCTAATTGGACTTCCATGGAGAGTTGGCATAAATGCAACGTAAGAGGTCTCACTGCATCAGCAGATGGTTTTCTTCTAAGTGATTGAAGAAACAGAGCTTAATTTGACCTCAGTTGGCATTCAAAATGCAACGTAAGAAGAAGTCTCACTGCATCAGCAGACGGTTTTTCTTCCAAACCCTACAACAACAACAACAACAGAAGCTTCTCAACCACCTAATGTGTCTTTGTGCAGGATAACATTTTTTAAACAATTTTGAAAATTATATTGTTTTGAAAAATGGAAAAATATTGTTTTGAAAATAAATTGGACTTAATTTTGAAAATCACCGGACTTCATTTTTTCCAAAACCTAAGTCACTCAATCATCGACTACGGTCATCGATTGAGGGGGAGAGTGATTTAAAATAAATTATTTTCAAACGATATTTCTTCATAATAGTCCGGATTGTACGAAATTAAGTGGTGATCTAAAGATTTAATGTTATGTCATGGTATGATTTTCTTTAGAATCAAGATCTTTCAAAATGAAATTTTTTATGTTCTTGTTTGATTGTGAAATTGTTTTATTTTACCTAAAAGATCTCTTAAAACAATCATACCTGACACTAAAAATCTTTAAAGTATTAAAATGGTCCTTATCTGTCATTTTTCAAAGTTAAATCAAGCCACGTCTTTCCCCAAAATCTTTTAAATGATTTAAATCAATTGGGATCACAAATCTCAAAAGGTTTGAAATTTTGATCGGGGTAGAGATCGTGAGTTAAATCTCTTATCTGTTTAAATGGAATTGGTTTTAGTCCTTTAAAGGCACTCCTGCCTCCATGTGCCAAACGATTTCATACACAATGCACATGTTGAGGAGGAGTATTTATCCAAAAACATGATGAGTATTTAAACCAGGCCACATATTCTCCCAAGTTTTCTAAACCGTATTAAATCACTTGGGATCCAAAATCTCAAAGGGTTTGATATTTTTGATCGGGGGAGAATTTGTGATTTAATAATGAAATTTGATAAAAGGTGATCGTTTTGATTCAAATGTGCATGCCTCTCTCTCATATGTGCTAAACGCTTTCGAATCTTGAAGCACATATTGAGGGGGAGCATTTTAAAGGAAAATAAACTATCGAGGTACAAAAGCTTTTATGTTTTAACATAAAGTACCTTGATTGAGTTTTTAAATGGTTTCCTAATGGCTTGTGTGTTCGTGGATGTGCTTCAAAAGAACTCTTGCCTCTATGTGTTAAAATGATTTCTCTTATCCTATGCACATATTGAGGGGGAGTATTTTACCAAAGAAAATCAAATGACTTTTTCCAAGGAAACTGTGATCAAGAAACTATTTCAAAGAAATTATTTCATAGAACTCTTGCCTCCATGTGCTAAACAATTTAAAAATCATATGCACATGTTGAGGGGGAGCATTTCTAAATGATCAAAACTATTAAGGTACAAAATGCTTTGATCTCGTATCACAAGTACCTTGATTGTTTTTCCAAATGATTTTTCAATTGGTTTTGAGAAGGAATGAACTGTACCAAAAGACCGACCATTTCAATTTATGCATGGAGTTATAAGGATGGTTAGGTTAGGTATTTGTTCCCACGATCCCGCCAGAGCGGAGGGATCTACCTACGGACAATCCACTAGATAGTGTAGAGTCCTTAGGTATATTGAAAAAAGGAGAAAAGTGAGATATGGGAAGAGTGCGGACTGAGATAGAGCTAGTACGGGAATAAACCCAATAAGGTTCTAGTAATGAAGTCTTGGTAAGCACTGAAGGGGTTGAAGAATGAAAAAGAAATAAATGTGAAAAGGGTGAAAAGAAATAGCCCTCCAATAATTCAACCTTAGGGCAGTAACCGGGTTCAATACATATGCTACTGGTGGTTACTAAGGTAACACGGGTATTGAAGACAAGACGTCATGGACCCTGACGACTGCACTAAACTTTCCAAAGCTACTCAAGTTCCTCTTAAAAGGGCTTGTTTCATTCTCACGGGAACCGACATAATCTATCGACTTTCTCTTAGAGATTGTTGATATTGAAGAAGGAGACCCTCTCCCTAGTCTCCGGCATAGGAACCAAATGTGCACGATTGAGTCTAGAGCCAAGAGATCATCCACAATATCTCATTAGGACACTAAATTCTTGAAGACTTGCTGTTTCACATAATGTGGAAAGTAAGTATATATTAAGAGTCCTACGCATTATCCTTGTGGTATTGCCAGAACATCTGAGTGATATGCATACATATTCACAATGAAGATGGAAAGCCTTCTGGAGCCAACATCAAACAAGCTCCTGGTAGGTGGCATGTGAGATCTATTCTATAGATCAACCATGTGACAACTGGATAGAACCGATGGGGCGATTCACTCGTGAATCAACCTTGGTCCAGGAATGGAATTGACGAATACTTTTGGAAAACCTTCGTGTGCAAATCTTCTTTTCCCTAGCACATCGAATGTGTACTTATGTTTTCAAACACAAAAAGTATCTCTGATTGAAAAAATACTTTTGGAAAAACCGTTCGATGTGTAAATCTTCATTTCTCTAGCACGTCGAATGTGTACTCCTATCAAATATAAAAAGTATTTTGATTGAAAATTGATCTTTCTCATAAAACCTTCGTCGTATTGCAAAACTCTTTATTCTAAGCAATACGCGATTGTTTTCAAATCAATTTTTCATCAATCGTGAATCTCAATTCTGGTTCACTCACTCCGTGTTGTCTTCTTTGAGACGCTCCGGTTTGAGAACGGCTAGAACAACTGAGAAACCCTGTCAAGGAGATTCTTAGGAATCCTACGATCACAGGCGTACTTGTATCTGATCAACGGGGAAACCGTGGGCCGTGTACCTCAATTCAGCGAAAGTGATCAAAGACACTTTCGTGTGTTTTATTGCTAACTGTTGTTTGCGGGTACATTTGGACGGTTGCAGTGATCGAATTGAGGAGTCAATCCAAAGCCGCATACTCACAGTATCCACACTTAATTTGAAGAAATCATGACTGGTGCATATCTACATAACCGGTTCGATATTTTTATACTATGCTTCGCCGCTGCGCAAATATCATGAACCAATAAGGCTTCCGCTACTCTAATGGAAAGATGTCATGATTCAAAAGTGTGAGCATGTCGGTCCGAAAGTCACAACTTCACATGATGGCAACACAATAAAGGGTGATCCAGAGATTTATTGTGGCTGATGATCTTAAAGAAAGCTCGAAGATCATCAAAGATGTGGATCAGTTAAAGGCCTCCACTAAAAGTACAAATCAATGCGGACTTTGAAGAATCGCTACAATAGCACAAAGATTGCAAAAATGAAGAATTCAAGACTACGAGCTCAAGAACTGAAGTTTATATAGAATGCTAGGATTCGAAATGTAAAACATGGGGTGACCTCCCTTAGGGGGAGATTGTTAGGAATTGGAAATTCCATGTTAAAGTGTCGGTCACCCCAATAATGGTCTAGCATATGTTAGCTCGTAGATTTGTCGTTGTTTACATTATTTAGTAGTTTATTAGTTAGTTTGTAGCGTAGATTAGTTTAGTGCAACACCGTGGAGGAAGGACGGGTCTTTACCCACTGTATACCTGATCCACAGGCCGATAGGAGGTCGTGTATTTTGTAAGTATAAATACCCCTTCCATCCATGGAAGGGGTGTGGCTTCTTTGAATCTAACCTTTCACTTTTGATAAGCAACTCTCTTCAAGAACCTCCTCTCAACTCTCTTCATCTCTAAAATGGCTATCTTGTTTAATCACAATCCTAGACCACCCGAATCATCAAACAACATAATATTCACGATCCTACAAATACAAAATGAAAAACTATAAACAAAACAAAACAAAAATTAAATTATTTGATTTTTAATAAATAAAAATACGTTATTCAAAATATTAAAGAAAAACCCCGCGCGTGCGCGGGTATTATAACTAGTGTTTATTATAATATAATAAAATAATAAACATATATAAGCCCATAAGTCTCAAAATAAGTAGGAAAATTGAGGCTTATGCTATATAAGCCGAAGTCAAATAAGATTATAAGCCCAGATATAAGCTTAAACAAACACCTCCGTAAAGTTTTTTCACAAACACAAAAAAAAGACCGCAAACATTGATGAAAACTATAAACCGCAACCTAAAAAATAAAAGGGCATATACAAGCAAATACTTGATTAGCCAAAAACTAGCTTTTCTTTGCCAAAAACTAGTTTTTCTTATACTTGATTAGATCATAACTATGTTACTCTTTACATATATAAATATTGAATGAAAGATGTTGCAAATGGATCATTAAGTCGAACACTAGGCTACCTCTAAAACTAATTTTGAAGTCCATAATCTTAAGAGATTTTTGAGTGCCTTTCAAAACCAAAAAAGTCCAATTAGTAAAACTATTATATATATAGAGTTAGGATCAAATAAGAAGAAAAATTAAAATAAGAATGATAAGAAGAAACTACAACCACTCATTTCAGATGCATCTACAAAAATGGATGCATCTCCCCTTAAAATTCTCCTCCCTATTTGAAATATGTGGCTAGAAATCCTTCTTATTCTTCTCATTTTAGTTTATATATATATATATATATATATATATATATATATATATATATATATATATATATATATATATATATATATTATATATAACAGGAGGCGTTACACGTAGATAATGCCACGTAAACGCCACCTCATTGCCCAATAATTCATTATCAGCCATGTCATCACATTGTTGCCATGTAAGCATTTTTTTAAAATTTATTTTATTTTAAGACATTTAATTAATTTTGAATTTTAGGGTATTTTTAAATTTTTACCGAAATTATTTTTCTTTTATTAGCAAAGATTAAATGTTTAAAAATTGTAATTTAAAAATGTAGTTAGTATGGTTCGAACATTGGTCACTCTCCAAACTTAACCAACATCTCTACCACTAGAGCAATTCAATTTTTGTTTTATATTTTGCAAGACAAACTTAATAAATGCAAAAACGTATCTGTAAATATTAAAAATTAAAAACGTTGTGCAAGTTTAAAAATTGTAATTTAAAAATGTAATTAGTTGTAATTTAAAAATGTAATTAGTATGGTTTGAACCTTGGTCACTCTCCAAACTTAACAAACATCTCTACCACTAGAGCAATTGAATTTTTGTTTTATATTTTGCAAGACAAACTTAATAAATGCAAAAACGTATCTGTAAATTTTTTCCAAAAATTGAAAACGTTGTGCAAGTTTCTGGTTTTTTCCTAAAAAAAAGATAAAGATAAGTTTGGTAGTTATTTATTAAGATAATTATATACGATTTTGTTTTAGGTTTTACATAATATTACGCTATATATACAACATTATATATTATGCAACCTCATTGTCACATAAGTCGACTAACAGTTTTAAAAAAATGCAGGCACAAAGATCTTCACAAAGGCTTTTAAAAGCTAATGAAACTAATTCATCCAAGAAGCAACAGCAGGAAAATAAAAAAACCAGAATGAATTCGGGTTCAGTGAATCAATATATATAATTTTTTTGTTTATTTGATCTTTAAATCTTATAAATTTGTTATATTCATCTTTAAATCTAAGATATTACTGTTGTGTATGTTTTGATTATTTGTTAGCAGGGAATCAACCAGAAAAAAAGGTTTTCCACAGAATCTAAGAGGTATGTTGGATTTTAAGAATTAATGATGGATTGTTGTATAATTTTTTTGATTATAAGAAGCAATTTAAATTTTACCATATTGATATGACTAGATACTGAGTAATATATTGTTCGACATATACTGTAACCATGGCCATTCATATGATATGATCACTAAGATATAGTTTTTAATCTCACTTGTGTCTCCATGATAAAATAGTTATTGTAAAAGGGCTGTGAGGTGACATGAGTTTTTGATAACAACGAATGATTCAAGTGGAAAAAAATAACGTTTCACATTATTATTTGTTAGAGAATTGTGTCAATTGAATGCTTAGTGGAAAAAAAAATGGACGGATAATCAACTTCTTTTTCTGTTCATGTAACTATAATATAGTGATAATAATTGATAATAAGGTTATTCATAGGTAGGTCTATTAGGTTGTTAATGTGGGTTATATATCATATACAATATTCCTTCAATATTACTCGACAAGTAAGCCTACAAAAAAGAGGGATCATATACACCCATTTAGTCATTAATATTCAATTAGAAAACTTAGTTAAATGGGTTGAAAAGCTCAGCCTGGTTAAAAGCTAATTGGTTTTAAAAAAATAGCTTGCTTTTCTTTTTGTACAAGCTCCTTTATCAAGATTAAAGATACGTTGAAGTATACTATAGAAAACATTACATCTCCATTAATCTTATCAATTATCTGAACTTATTTCTTATAGGAGTATACCATCTTCTTGAGGAGTTGTTGCGCGCACAGGTTAGTGCAATAACCATTTGATGCATGTTTCCCGATTCGTGTTTCTTGGTCTCAAGGATTCAAGCCATTTCTGTAATGAGATTGCAAGTGGTATGTTGGTTGGATTCTGTCTTTAGTAACTTAATTTTTCCAAGTGACTCATGTACATGGCTTAAGTTTTTATTAATAAAAATCTACAGGTCCTGTCCGCTTCAACCCCTAAAAACTTGATAAAATGGATTTTACGGTTTTACCTCAAAACGTTTTAGCAATGGCTGCTATCCAGGCTTTGTCTTTACTGTTATATGCATAACTGATGCTTGATGCCAACAGGACATAACCCGCAATCTTGTCCTTGGAGCTCCCATCTTCATCGACACTTTCACGCATAGGCAAAACCAGGAGGGAACGTGTGCCCTCAGGTAGCATCTCCCAGATCTCAGAATCTGAACAGTTAACCAAACTCGATTATTTTTCTCAGCAGATAAAGAGTAACAGATAGAATACCAGACTCTAGAAATATCATTACTAACAAGAAGAAAAAATATTATATTCCTAACCAATGAAAGTCATTGCACAATAGATGGTAATTGCAAGTTAAAATTATTAAAAAGGACAGTCGAATTTCTTTTTTCGAGCAGTGTACCACCAATCCAGGTTTGCACCAGGTAGATATCAGCTATTGTAGATACAATCAAAAACGATTTCATAACTAATCATACATTTTCTGTAGCGTCCAGTTCTCGACTCCTTAGAATTATGTCGTTTTAATATTTTCTTGGTGCGGTGAGCTTGATTATTTATGACTGTCACCATAAGAAATTATGCAGTATATACAGCTGTTAATCCATAAGGGACAAGCAAATGTTTATATGAATATAACAAGGCACTTGCAAATGTTTATACGGATATAGTTTTAATTAGTTGAATCAGTGTGTCACACTTTGTATGAACACGTGTTGATGTTTTGCATGGTGATGATCTTAATTACCAAATACCTTCTAATGGCAATGGCATGACCCTTACAATAGCTGTTGTCCACTTAGCTTTGCAATCATACATTGATACATATGTGGCAAATCTGATTAGTGTTTTTTTTAATGCTTTTTAGGTTTTGTTGGGGTATCTTCTGATTGATAAGGCGTTTTGGGCGTCGGAATTTACTAAGAAGAGGTCTCAGTACAAGCGCTTTAAAGAAGATATTTTGATGAATCCATTAAGTTTTAGTTCGTTTAGGATTTTGTATATCGTTAAGTGGTGAATTCATGAATGTTCATTTATGATTGGATATATTGGTATCCTTTAAAGGCATGCTAAATCTGAGCGATGTTAGGGAAGTTAAATGCTCTATATTTGATTAATTATTGGAGTTTGATGACATGTCAAAGTAGCAAAAATTTATAAATATTGGATATGTTTCCAAAGTCGCATGTGTTTGTATCATTATTTCTGGATTCTAAATGTTTACGTGGCTGGTTAGTCAGAAATCACAAGGAAATCGGAGGACTAGGGAGCATCCTTTGGCCTAGGGAAGACTAGCGTTTCGAACCAGTTTTTTCAGGTATGATTTTCACAATGAAAAGAATGATATGTTTGTTCAATTGTAAACTTGTCATTAACTGTTCATTATAATCGAATACTCCTACATATATTTATGTACAAACAACTTTAATAGCTTCCGTTAACTTGGATGTACTTACCAAGGTTATGCTATAATTTGATACGCTACTCCTATTCCATAATAGGATGGGAAACCTCCTCCAGTTATCGTTCATTTCTTAATTAGTAATATATAGAGGCCTTACATTAATGAAGCAGAAAATAGTTTACATGTACATTGTTTCACCAATTGTGAAATAGGACACTGAAGTTGAAATCAATATAATTGAACAGGAAATTTTTAAAAATATAGCTTAGTGAGTAAAAATTAATTAAATGTTGGATTTTTGCCATTCTTTCTTGACATGGTCACGAGAAATGCCGAGATATAATACCACCATTGATACCTAAGTATGCCTAAGAATCTAATCTCTCGTGTCATATTAGGAATATTACCATGCTTGACTCCTTTCATTTTGTTTTATCAGCACTTGCGACCCTTTAAAGTGTATCAGGCACAAGGTCCCTTCATGAGGTTTCTTAATAAAAATTGAAAAAGCCAAGGAGCAGCAGGTTTCTCTATGGCATTCTTTTGGATACAATAGAATGGGTATACAGACACAACTGGACCTAAGTTCTATGGTAACAAAGAACCTATTCTTTTGGAACCCATGCTACTGAAATTGGATGATTATATGGCATTCTTGCTTACATGGCATTCTATTTCAATGATCATTATTTTTCGTTACTTATTTATTGACAAGTTAGTTTATGAATACAGTGGAGTTGTCTTTCTCATAAATTGGTTCGATATTTTTTCTATGAATTGTTTTGCTGAATTTATTTTTTAGACAGAGGTGAGCTTCTTGGGAGGGATTGCTCATCCAAATATTATTAGTCTCTTGTCTCATAAAAATCTTCAATACCCGTTTCTAATTTGTAGTATCTTTGGGTGGTAAAAAGATGTTGATTCTGATCAAGGTAATTAGGGTGATAGTAGCATTAAGCTCAATACGTGTTCTGATCATTCGTGAGTTGCCATGTAATGTTTTATTCTTGTCATCTACTTATGGTAAACATGATAAAATAAGAAATGACCTTACCAAGTTAATCTGTTGACCGCATGCCGGCATTAATTTTTTAAAAAGGGTTTTTGTTTAACCTTATTTGTCCACTTATGAGTTTAAAAAATTTACAATATGGCTTATTTCGGTTCATAAGCTCATGTTGATAAGCTCATAATCCTAAGATCAGGTGATCTGACTTAGCTAAGCATTAAGATCAGGTGAATAGATAGAGGGATATTTGACAGTTTGAACTCAAACAGAAATGTTTCCTTTCTTGAAAATGAGACTGAATGTGTGATCAGTAATAAGCATTGGTTAATCAGGTGCTTGGAAGGGACATGATCCGACGGGTAGAGGTCTAAATGATGTAAGAGGTGTTTGACTGTTTGGTGTTGCTTATTAAAAAGTGATTATATGCTTAAATATAAGTAACCTATTCTATGTTACGTTTTTTCTTGGTTCAGACCAAGGACGCGCAACAAATTCCCACCCAAATGTCCCAGTTGATCCCACCAAGTGATGTGCATCGCCGAGGGTTATTTATAAATATTGCCTATTCTTTGTTTCTTTCATTATCTTTCTACAATCTCTGTTTATTGTAAGTGGTCACATGTTCTGTTTTCCTGTTTGAATCAAGAGAACACGCTACTAGATGGCAACCATGCTCCTCGGCTCAAAATTTTCCATTAACACACGTACAGAGGGATTCCAGGATAATTGCTTTTACCTACTGGGCTTGAAGGAGATACCTTTCAGGTATGCGCTCTTTGTTTTTTACTATATACAGATTGCAATCATGCTTAGATGTTTATAATCATTGCGCATGCTCTATAAGCTGCTAAAAGTAATTGTCTGACTTCTAATAGCGCTTAAAAGTAATATTATTAGTTTCCCACTCACAAGTTACATCCTACGTTCGGGTTGTATTGGGAATGAGCTTCCAGCTGCTGCTATAAGCCCACAATATCGCTTTTCACTACCTTGAAATTCAACAAAGGTGTGTCATTTCTATATTCACATCAACACAGGGGGTATGTCATTTTTTTTGTTTATACTACAGTACAGAAGTAGTGTCAATCCATTTAATTGTTGAATGGGTTGGATCATACAAAAATATAAAATGGATCAAATAAAAATAGACGAAAGAATGTTTGTAAGATGGATTGAATTTCGCATAAATCTAATTTTTTAAACTGACGTTATTGGCTACAGGGTTAGTGATCTGGGTTGTTCAGCAGTTCAACAAACTTGACGACATATGTGAACAACATATATTTTTGATGGATTATAACAAAATCCATTGGTTGTTTATATGTAAATGCTCCATAGCTGATGGTTGCAAATGATATTTTTGTTTTGTTTACGTTTTTACTGAAGTACATGTATATGCTGGTATGTGACTCGATGATAGTGGATTATAATATTGCAAACTTGACTTTGTTGATTCAGGTCTCTTTGGATGTATAGATTGATGCTTCTTTTGTTTCGGGATTTGGAACTTTTCTAAGAGTATTTTGGTATCATGGAAAACCACGACATGATTGTTGGTCAAAGGCGAGACATGCAATGGAAAAGACAAAATTTGTTGCCCAGTTAAGTAACTGGTGACTTTTGTATTTTCCTTTTGTATTTGAATCATCTATAAGTGCCATGATATATTTGGACAAGAGTTAATCCGCTCACGTGGACGAGAAATGTTGAGCCATGTTAGATGGTCACTTCATATTATGTCTGATATAGTAAAATATGCCACGATAATTATAAGTCATGGCCGCCCATCGGGCGGCTTATATGCCCGGGAGGACTTATAACTCATGCCCGATAATATAAATTAATTGTCTTTAATTTGGTATGCATTATGATATATGAATCCCCTATTTTTATCTGTTAGGTATTGAGGATTCAGGTATTAAAACTCGATTTACCTGATTTGCAAGAGAGCAATTGGTTGGTGGAGAGCCGTAAAAGTTCATCTTTTTGCATAAGTTATACATTCCATTTTTACATAGATTGAAACACTGACAAACCAAGATCTAGTGCTACTCGATCGCCCACTGCTACGGACTTCAAGTTGGACCCAATATCTTTGATGATACCAGCACACTCATGTCCAATTACCATAGTATTTTAACTAATAAATTTTCTAACGGGTCAAATACTAACACTTGCGTCATTTTCAGTAAGTAAAAGAACACTGATTTCCACACACGAAGAATGAAAGGGGTCGGGCAATGCAACATCCACATTGTTAACACTCACTTTGAAATCTGCATGTAGCATTAAACATTACAGGCCTAAGTATGACTCTGTTTCTTAGAGACAATTGTTTTATAATATTGTTTGACAATTCTAAAAAATGTATTTTAGTTAACAAAAAAAACAAACAAATAATTATAAGTCATGCCCAAGTGGGTATTCTTTTTTATTTTTCTTTTGCTTAATAGGAATCCTTATGTTATGAAAATTGGTAGACATAATCTAGGCTAGGTAGTGTAGCTATTTCCTGTTTTTATGAAATTTTATTGTAGCTTATACGTAGCTTAATCTTGCCCTCAAACTAGCCCCATAGGACTGTAAAAAAAAATAAATAAAAAATAAAACTTAATGAAATAGCAATAAACATGAATCGAAAGGGTAGACGGTCAAACAAAATATTAATATTATCAACTACGACCTAACAAATTTTTAACCTTTTTTACTAGATTTGATTCTTACAGACGAGGAGAGAAAGAATATTTGCCTAACATACATCGAGCACATGCTCCTATGTAACAACAAAAGCTTGAAACAAATCCCAAACATGCCATTCCCTCATGAAATGATGACAATGGGTGATTTCAACAGATTGGTGTATGATGAGTTGAAATACGACAGAGAAGAGTTACGAAAACAGCATCAACACCTGTACAAATCGCTAACACACGAACAGAAAAACATACATAAAACTGTAATGGAAGCCGTTCAACGGGACGAAGGAGGAATGTTCTTTGTTTACGGATATGGAGGAACAGGTAAGACATACCTTTACAAAACCCTATCTGCTGCATTAAGATCAACAGGCGAAATAGTCTTAAACGTTGCTTCAAGTGGTATCGCATCACTTTTGTTAGAAGGCGGAAGAACCGCCCATTCAAGGTTCGCTATTCCAATAAACGTAGTCGAGGATTCAATGTGTCATATTCCAGGTGATAGTGACTTGGTGAGCTAATCGAATGTGTAACCGATAATATGGGACGAAGCCCCCATGACACACAGACACTGTTATGAAGCATTTGATAGGACATTGAGAGACATTTGCAGGACAGACACATTTGAACCCTCAAACCATGTTTTCGGAGGCAAAGTGGTCCTATTAGGTGGAGATTTCCGCCAAATACTGTCGGTCGTTACAAATGGATCCAGACATGATGTCGTGCATGCGTCAATAAACTCTTCATATTTGTGGCAACATTGCAACGTCATGGAACTAACAATTAACATGAGACTAGAAAAGGGCACAAACGCATCCGAAAAAAAAGAGATACAAGATTTCGCAGATTGGATATTGGATATTGGCGATGGAAAAAGCGAACAAAAAAATGACGGAGAATCAACGGTGGAATTCGAAGATGACATGCTGATCCCAGATTCTAATGATCATATAGGTACAATAATTGAAGAAATTTACCCGGATCTGAAAGACAACCTTTATAAGGCCAACTTTTCCAACAAACATCCATCCTTGCACCAACTCATGAGCTTGTGGACATGATAAACGATCGAATGCTGCAACATCTAGAAGGAAAGGAAAAGACGTACGACAGCTCAGACTCGATAGGTGTTATTGATATGGACAATGATTTTAACGAGTCACTTTACACTGACGATTTCCTAAACAACATCAAAATACGGTCTCCGCAACATTCACTAACATTAAAAATAGGCGCTCCAATAATGTGCATGAGAAACATAGACCAGAGAGGAGGTTTATGCAACGGTACAAGGTTGCAAGTAATAAGGATGGGTGTGAATATAATCGAATCAAGGATTATTTCAGGCGGAAATGTTGGAATGCTTTGCGCAATACCAAGGATGGTCTTAAGCCCTACTGATAATAAGATGCCATTTAAATTAAACCGTAGGCAATTCCCAGTTGTATTGTGCTTTGCAATGACCATCAACAAAAGTCAAGGACAAACTTTAACAAAAGTGGGATTGTTTCTTCAAAGACCGGTATTCTCTCACGGCCAACTCTACGTGGCAGTATCAAGAGTGACAAACAAAAAAGGATTAAAGATTTTATGCTGCGATGAAGAAGGGAACTACGCAAAATCTACAACAAATGTCGTGTATAAAGAAGCTTTGTTTAGAATTTAATAAAACAAAACATCCTTAAGAAAATCACATAGTATAATGCTTTTTTGGGTTGCAATTTTAACCCTTTATATTGTGCAAATAAAACACAAACATTTATTATCTTTTGTTTAACCAAAAAACATTCCCTTAACCATATTTCGATCTTATTTTAAAAACAATACTATTCACCCCTTCTCTTCCATTTTACACTGCACCTTACACTTACCCAGGTTCGCTCATCACTCCAATGGCACTCTTTCCCTTTCATTAAAGAAGACAATAATTTACAAACCATCAAAATATAATTATACATACATAACAACCATACATAATCAGCAACCATAAGTACTTATAATATAAGGCAATTATCAATAAACTTCATCAAACCTTTCCACACAAAATACATACCAACTATCCATGTTATGCACCTTTGAAAAAAAAACACATATCAACACATGTCAAACACCGGCATCATTACTCGACAATATGGGTCTACCGTCTCATTGGTATCTTCAACAAACCCAACAATCTTGAATCTTGCCAATTTGGAATTAACAAAAACACACTTCTTGACAATCTACTTTCACTTACCACACATGTTTACGTGGTACATCCTATAAGGTTTCTCTTTGTGGTATACTAACTGAATATCCACCTTCAACTATCACCCTTCATATATGAGTATATTTAAGTTTGTACTATATATACTTTAATTTTGACACACTCAGCCCATTTGACCCATTCCGCTTACAAAAGTTTTATTATGACATCACCTTTTAAGAAATAAATAAAAGAACATTTATACTGCATGTTCTCATATAAGCTAGATCCAACAAAACCGCACATGGACTTCGTAATGGCAATTGTTATATGTTGTACACTTCTAATCATTGAAAAAACTGACACTCTATATTAAAATATGACAACGACAATTAAAAGACATAACCAAAATGACATATACCAAAAACATAATCACAAACAATACATCCATGTATTAAAAAAAATTAAAAACATAATCACAAATAATCAATTATTACAATTAATTAACAACCATCTATTATTAAGCAACTAAATATTACAAGTCATGCCCCCTCAAATCATTGAAAAACCTAACACGCTATACTAAAATATGCCAACGACAATTAAAAGACATAACCAAAATTACATATACCAAAAACATAAGCACAAACAATACATCCATGTATAAAAAAAATTAAAAACTTAATCACAAATAATCAATTAGTACAATTAATTAACAACCATCTATTATTAAGCAACTAAATATTACAAGTCATGCCAGCCCATTGGGAAACAATGCTTATGAACTACATCCATGTATAAAAAAAAATTAAAAACTTAATCACAAATAATCAATTATTACAATTAATTAACAACCATCTATTATTAAGCAACTAAATATTACAAGTCATGCCCGCCCATTGGGCGGGCTTAGAAGTCTAGTGTATATATATATATATATATATATATATATATCTATATATATATATGGGACTAAGCATGACACGTCATTAATGCTGACTAGGCACTTTAATGTTGACATGACGCATTATGATGACATGGAAATGATGACATGGCACTATTCCCGATTAAATTAGAAAAAAATTAGATGTTGCAAGGTTCGAAATCAGGTCTTCACGTCCACACATGAGCGCCTCAACCAGTGGACTAATCCACAAGTTGCGACACAATTCCATTCCCAAACTGATATTCAACCTAATCAGTAACCACCTTCACTTATGTCATTAATATCAAAACTGAAAATCCGGCTCACTCGGCATTTCCATATTAACACTTTGTAACAGAATCCCTTTCACACGCATTTCCTAAAAATCTATATCAATCACAGCTCATGATATTCAAATTAACCAACAAACCTTAATCTTCAAATCAATCTCAGGAAAATCACCCTTCACCTTTGATTCACAGTGACGATTCTTCAAACTATTGAAGGTATATAATTCTTTATCTTTTTGGCTTATTTGTAGTCAATCTGTTATTGAAGGTTAGGAATTAATAATCGCACCTTACTGGATCGATGATTTTTATTTTTCTGATGTTTTTCTTTTATTCTGTGATTGTTTTTATGATTATTCAAAATAGGTTGCTATGATTATTTTTGAATGGTAGGCGTTTTTTCAATTTAGTAATAAAAATAAATGTACACCATGTGTTCGATAAAATGGCTGAATGAATTTCATAGTCTAGATATTGTTAGATGCATTCAATGGGTTTTGAAGCACATTTGGATTATATGACCTTGATGAATTTGATCGGAATGCAGGTGCGCTTCTTTTCGATATGTGGGTCAAATTGTATGACCGGAATGTATGACAGTGAAAACCATCTTGATTTCTCATTAAGAAACCTCATCGTGTTTTGATAATACTACATGAATTGGTGTGGTAGTTTCTGTCACTCCATGGAATTTCCCCTTAGCAATGATCACTATGAAGGTGAGACAATTCCATTTATTAACATCAAAGTTTTGAAATATTATGATGCGCTTTTGTAGTTGGTTGTAACTCATAATAAACTCTGCATTTTGGTGGTTGTATTAGTTTTGGACCCGCTCTTGCCTGTGGATGTACGATGTCCATAAAGCCTTCTGGGCTCATACTACTAACAGCCTTAGTAGCAGCTGAGCATGCCCTTCGAGCAAAAAAATGAGGCATGTTCTAATGCCCTCCAAGCTCATTTTACAATTCTACCAATTAGCAATTTAACAAATGAATACTTTATTTATGACATGACTGATAATGATTTATACCTTATTTATGACCTGATTGCTACTGATTTATGTGTTTTGAATGTTAAAACTAAGGATTTTGTTTTTACATTTGTATGTCGGTATGAATCTCATATATCAATAAGACAATAACTTGATGTCAATAGTTTTTTGAAATGTTCTTAAATGCTTTCTCATTTTGAAAATTATAGAAGATGAGTTATAAAACTTCTATGTTGTAATCTTTTGTAAGTTATGGGCTAGACAAGATAAGCAATATATGTGTTTTGTCATTTTCATTGGTGTAGGGCTAATTATTGTGTGCTTTGCAGTAATGGTAGCATGATATGTTTGGAACACCTTACATATCATGTAATAGAACTTTAGAAAACAACTTCTCGGTCGCTGGTTGTGCTAAATCTGTTTAAGGTTTGCATATTGGTATTATATATTACACGATTATACTATGTTAATACATTTTATTGTAATGTTTAGCCAACTTTGTAATATTTAGGTGTTTCACAAAGGCTAGAAGCTTGAATATATTTGTGACTTTTGCTCTTTATGCGGTTAGACACTAACATTAGTTTCTATAACATGTAGATTAGTTTCTATTTCCTACAGAATCCAGTTTACCAGGTTTTGTAGCTACAATATCGTTAACAACTCTGCAGAGCATTACACATCATTGCTTATATCTCCATAGAATCAAAAAAAAAAAATAAAAATAAAAGGTTAGCATGTAAACCAGCGCACGTCACTATGCGGCCGTGTGCGAAATTACCATTTTACCTACTATGCAATGTCATTTTTACTATGACAATTATTTCGATAATCATTACATCAATGGGTAAAAAAAATAGTTCATTGCATACAAAGACAACTTGATGAAAGTTTGTTACATGTTGGAGCAATTTTCTCTATTGAACAGATTCAAATGTTTAATTGTATCCAAAAAGATGGATGGTGTGTTCAATATCAGCAATTGATAATAATGTAAGAAACTAGAGCTTAGTAACTGAACATTAGTATCTTCTAAACTATGATATTTGTCTTCAGGAACCACTTATCAATGAATCTGTTGTACAAAAGCTCGACTCATTTGGCAAAGATGCTATCTAAAAGGTTCAATTATCATTTATAGATATCTTTTATCATATTCCCTTGACTATAAAACTATTATTTGACAATTGATATAGGGAGCAAAAGTTCTTGGTGGTAAGCGAGATAGCCTTGGCATGATTTATTATGAGCCTACAATTATTGGTATTGTCAAGAATGAGATGCTCAAAGAAAGGTAATCAATCTCAAACCTTCATGTATGGTTTCGGTCAAAACGAGTAAATTTATATTCATTAATGTTTCATCTTGCTTATTATTTTTTTGCAACAAGTGTGTACGTTATTATAACTAATCTACACACATAAGAAAATCATCTGATGTGGTCCACGATATGTGATAGAATAATTAGTAAATGTGTTTACAAGTAAAATAGAAACATAAAAATAGTATAATAACTATTCCTATTAATACCTCACATTCACTTGCTTATAATATGGAACTCTTTCATAACAAAGTTTAAGCATGTTTACTTTTTCATATCGGTTATGTGATATTTTCTGGCTACAGGATGGCACATAGTAGCATCACCGGTCAGAAGTCCTGAGAAGCTGCAAAAAACCTTTAAACATCAGCAGTTACAACACCAAGCTTTTTAAAGACCAAACAGTTGCATCAGCAGTTTGATTGCTTACATGATACATTTTCTGCTGCATTTTTTGCTACAAGGCTGTTAACTGTGAAAAGTGCAATACCAAGCTTAACTGCTACTGGATGAGACAATTACAAGACAAAGCTTTTCGCGAAAAGTGTTTAAACAGTTAACAACAAGCTTATATTGTTATAAATATACGATTCCTTTGTTACACAACTTCTATTCTTATCAACAAATATCATGAAGCTAGCCCGCCCATTCGGGAGGGCTATGAAGTAGTGTGTGTGTATATATATATATATATATATATATATATATATATATATATATATATATATATATATATATATATATATATATCTATATATATATATGAGAATATATTAGCTACAATTGAATTCATTTTCATTTTCTTGTGTATTTTAGTGGAGAATTGTAGCCATTTTGTGGGTCCCTGACTTCTTTCTGTGGGTCCCTGAGCCATTTTGTGGGTCCCTGACTTCTTTCTGTGGGTCCTTGATTCATTTTCTTGTGTATTTTAGTGGAGAATTGTAGCCAATCGGCTACAAAAAATGTAGCCAAGCTTACCCCATGTCAAAACCCGTCCGATGAACGGGTATGACTTGTGGTTTTTATTTTTAGGATTTAGTAGAACGAATATATACTAAAAATTAATTAAAAGTTAAATGAAACGGTTAAGATCTATAATTGATGTTACCATAATCCATAAAATGGCTAAAAGCAGGTAAGTATTTTGATTTTTGGTTTTTATTTTTAGGGTTTAGTTGAACAATTATATACTAAAAAGTAATTAAAAGTTAAATGAAACGGTTAAGAACTATAATTGATGTTACCATAATTTATAAAACGGCTAAAAGCCAGTAAGTACTTTGATTTGTGGTTTTTATTTTTACGATAGTAGAACAAATATATACTAAAAAGTAATTAAAAGTTAAATTAAACGGTTAAGAACTATCTATGATATTACGATAATCCATAAAACGGCTAAAAAAAGGTAACTACTTTCTAACATTTTGTTCTAAACAATATTAATCATTAACATTTTTTACATTTGATAATATTATTAACATTTATTATTATTATTATTTTGTTTTTGTTAATTATGTTTATTTACTTATTGTATATAGGTGCTTCTAACTGATTTTTTAACCAAATTTAGATGATGTTGACGAATTTGAAATATTTGTGAATGGATTTATGGTTTGGTTTGATGCTTGTTGTGATGAGAATATGTATGTATTGCCGGGTGACAAGTGGAGTTTTGTTGTTGATACCCTTTGTTTGTTAAGTTGTGATGTTTGTGTGTTTACCAGGAACAGGGGAAAAATGTTGTGGTTATATGCTTTTGATATTGATAGTAGAATCCTTACAGAGGTGGTTTTCAAAAGGGCGGCTTCTTTAAGGAGGCTCCAACTACCATTTACTGAGTTAGATATTAGATCTCCTTTGGGATTAGTCGTTGGTGTAGTGTGGTAGTAGTTCCTCCATTGCAATGGAACTAGGTGCTTAGCCTAGTACCTAATAAAGGGTAGGCGACGTTGTGAAGGTGTAGTTCACCTTGGAGTGAAAGAACTAGGTACTTAGCCTAGTACCTTATAAAGGGTAGGCGACGTTGTGTAGGTGTGGTTCACCTTGGTGTGAAAGAACCCGGTGGTTAGCCTAGCACCGGAAAAAGGGTAGGCGACGTTGTGAAGACTTCTCCGCCATAAGGAGATTGGTGTAGTGATTACGAACTCTCGAGTAGGTAACTCGGGGAGTGGAGTAGGGCAAGGAAGGTGACCTTGTAGCCGAACCACTATAAATACTCGCGTTGTGGTTTTGTGCTTCTTACTCTTATCTTTTCAATACTTACCTTTATATGCTTGTTTATCAACATCCAACACACACATCCAAATTGATTGACATCAGTCGATCTAAATAGTTTAAAAGGAAGTTTTAATTGGCAAAAATATTCACCCCCCCCCCCTTCTAGTTTTCCACATATCTGTTTTGTGCCATGTAATCAAAGACAACGTATGATACCAATAAGTAAACATAAAAATATGAGCAGCATAACGGGTAGCCAACATGTTATCTTAGTTACAATAACGCTAAACATGGGGACATTCTCTTCAATTTACAGTTATACTCAAAACTGAGCATCCTAAAAATCAAAAGCTTGTTTATAACCACAAATGTCTAGCACAAATATAAATTACAACATAACTTTATCAATACTCTCTTAGTTATTCTTGGCCTCGAGCATGTCATCAACTTCTCTTTGCGTGTACGATGGCTCTTGGGATTGGGGTTGTAAGTGGGCGCTTAAACTTGAGACCATGCCATCGCTCTATTATTCAGTAATTTGGTCTAAACCTGATTTGAACCATCTTAAAATTTACCCATTAGGGACACTCTAACCCATTATGACGGGTCAGCCAAGCTACCCGAACTGCCCATTTTTCCGTTCATAAATAATAAGAAATGATTTGTAAGGCCATGGGTGGTTTAGCAACTGGTGGTGAAGGGGTAGGAGGGGTTTAGTCATTGGTGGAGGTGGTGGAGGTAAAGTAACAGGAGAGGTGGCATATAATGTTGAACGTAGCAATGTTCATGGTGGTTGTGATGCAAAAGATATTAATGGTGCATCTGGTATACGTATGCTGACTTGCAGAATGTGCTAAAGATCCTATAGGATTGAAATGAAAATCGCGATATAATAAAACATGTATCTGCTCATGTATAGTGTTTTGACGTTTGGGTATATGTTCAGTAATGCAAACTATAATCCTAACGATAGCAGCGAGCCAAACACCCTGACAACAACTTACAAAATAACCATGGTAACATAAACCAAGCACTTTTCAACCCCATGACAACAACACTAATGTTATATTTCTTATGATAACACATTTTTTTATATTTCTTCATGTTGGTCTTTTGGTTTCCATTCAGTAAACCACCGAATTTCCCTGTAGTTTCCATCATTTGCAAGCCACAATTTTGCTCGTATCATGATTACCTTTCTGTTTATACATAGTACTTGACAGTTATAAAACAAAAGATATAAAAGCACATAGTGTAGATAACAGGGTGATTGGGATTGAATATTTAAACAGTAATGCTTATGCTAATACTCAAAAGTACACAATCAACATGTTGTCCTCTAAAACTTTAAGTTGCTTTCTAATATTGGCAATGGAAATACGATGTGAATTCGGCAATCAGTAAGTACCAGCAGCTTCCTAAAACTGAAGGAACCTGAAAACGGCAATTGATAACAGTAAACGATAAAATATTGATCTAAAATCCAACCATGGTTTCCGGCAGAGGATCTGAAATTAGACAACACGATATGGTGGCTGTGTTTCTTGATTTTTATGATGGCTAAAAGAAGGGATCGAGGAATCAAATTTACGATTTATAAAGATAGATCTGTGTTTATAGAGAGAATAAATCTGTGTTTTTTTAGGATGAGATAGATAGTAGTAGGTTATGAATGGGAGAGTGAATGACGTCACGACCCAATTGTTGTCTCGTAGATGAGAATAAGCCTTGAAAGAATCAGGGAATGATGGTTTTTCGAAAGCCATGTAGTCCCATAACTCATTATGTGTTTTTATACTATGATCAACGCCTAAAGTCTTAATACATTATCAGGGAAGGATGGTTTTTCAAAAGTCATGTAGTCCCATAACTCATTATGTGTTTTTATACTATGATCAACGCCTAAAGTCTTAATACATTTTAAGGAAAAGCAAATATAAAAGGCCTCCTCTAAATCAAACTCAAAGCATTGCTTATCTATACCATGCTTATTTGTACCCCATTCATTGTCGTACCACACAATCACCTTCACCATATCATCTCTCATAACCATGGTAAGTGATGAGTCCACAGTTGATGACACGTCGCTGCATCTGAAGTCAACAGACACAAGAGGTTCATCAGACACAGACATAATACCATTTTGCTCATTGTCTGCAACTTCTCTGAAGGCGGCATTCACTTCCTTTGCAAAAGTCTTCTTGGAAACCTGAACCACAAGGTCTACTACAGAGACATTGGGTGTGGGTACACGTAGAGCGATCCCATTGATCTTTCCTTTCAGTGATGGTAATACAAGTGCCACAACCTTTGTTGCACCAGTTGAGGTTGGGACGATGTTTAGTGCTACTGCTCTTGCACATCTAAGGTCATGGTGACTTGCGTCTAGCAGCCTCCTCTGGTATCCGATGTAGGCATGAGTAGTCGTCATTGTCCCCTGTTGGTTTGGGTTCTGGTTCAACGGCCTTCACCTCGTTTGAATCCTCTTTAATGGCATTAGATTGAGCCTCTGGATATACAAACATGAGAATCCTGATATTAGACCTACTACAAAAGATGCATATATTCGAATTGCAACTTCGAATTGCAATAACAAGTTTAAAAATGAAAATAGATATACCAAGACCACAATAAGTTCAGTAACACTATAATCAGTTTGGCGCATTTGTTACTTATTGTTTGGCACAAATCATTCTCTCAGAAAGCATATTCAATAATATCGACGTGAAAGCTCAAGTTTAAGAAATAATCTACTAACATGTGACCCGTTTCATAACATATCACTTGCCGCCTGTTGCCACTATATCTTGTGGCACCCTGAACAAATGATGATCACGTTAGAACCAAGGATATACAACAGTTATATACAAAACATACAAAATAAGGTGCATACGAATAGAGATATAATAGGTGTAAAATCACAAAATATGACCTTTGCCCCCAAAAAGGTAAAAACAAAAACCATAACCAATTTCTAGATTTCACCAAATTATGAAATATTCTGGACATGTTACATGAGGTGATTGTCCAGAGACATGAGGATCACGAAGGATAAAAATGTAAGTAACATTAATCTATGTACCATTGCATATCACCATCTAAAAAGCATATACCATCGTGGGCTGAAAAAGACAATGAAATCATATCTTAAAACTAAGAAATAAAACGGGTCAAACCTCAACCCATTATTTAACACATCAGTTATCTATCTACGAATTCAAGACTGAAACTAATATTATTGTTTTGGTAAACTAAATCCACCCCGACCAGTTGCTACGTGTACTGATAATTGACATACTTTGAACCGAACCAACCCCTACGTACATTATTGATAAAAAAAGGTGTTACAAACTGACAATTGATTTCTTTAACTTATAAATGGGTTAGTCATGTAAAATTGGAAAGTGGTTATACTGCTGCTACTGTTTACTAATAACCAAATTATCCAAAATCTGATAACATTGACTCCAAGTTTTCTAAATATTAGAATATTATGAGTGTGTACCAAAGCTGTATAGCCATTGATGTAGTTATACATAGTTTGAGCAAGATTTAGCTTGCTCACTGGTGGAAGCACACCAAATGCATCACACAATAACAGAAAAACATTCTTTGAGTGTCGACCTACATACGGGATCTTGCCGTTGGGGATGTACTCAATGGGGTATGTTGCGCAAGTATTCTCTGTGATAGTTTTGTCTAGATAGTTCACCTTCTTAGTATGCTCATCCAACACTGAAATTAAATGAATTGCATGTTAAGAATTTTAGAAACATTAGAGGAGTTAAAGTTCCATCGGATGGGTCAGCAAACCATGTTGTAATTGCTGAAATGAGCCCCTAAGAGGCCCATACAATGTAGTGGATCCAAACGCATGCTTCTCAAACACATGAACCTAAAAGTTTATGTGTATCAAATTCAGTTGAACTGAATCTTTGCGAGTAGTTAATATAAGTTTGTTGTTCAAGAAAACATATTGTCCGGTCCTTAGTATTATTCTATTCGATTTAGATGATGATGCATGTAACAATCCGGGAAAATATCCGGTTATCCATTGAGGCTAGCTTAACGGAAAATGTATCAAGGATATGTTTGGTTATTTTGAGTAAGCCAAACTACACATCTTACTATAATAGTATTACTTCTACCCAAATATCTAACATACAAAGGGACATAATGTACATGCTCATCATATAACAGCAAAAGAACAACTTAAAAACATCAAGACATCTTCCTACATACCGAAACTATGCAAACATATCCTGAATTCATTTCTTTATGTCTAAATGTTTTTGAAGTGTCACCTCTGATCATGTACAACGAATACATATATAGTGGATATACAATGATAACATAAAATGACTCGGCGTGTCGCATTGCTTCATTATTTGTTTTTTGCAGACATGAGAGATGATTTTACTCTTATACATATCGTGAATTTTCAAATTTTCATTTTTTGGAACAAAAGACCAAAGTTGTCCCCACAAAGTGAAACAATCTCAAAGGGACAGGTTGGGTAATATCGTTTTATATTACAAAGATCAATATCATTGTGCCAATGAACTTTGCCGACCTGTTAAAATCATAACTTAACGACATTTGAAAAAGAGAAATAAAATTTTCGATTCTGACCCATAAAGAGATACTAACCTTTCTTGCTAGAGGAATAGGATGAGGGGGTAAGTAGTAAGCAAAGTGCCTTTTTCTTTAGCCAAAGTTTCAACGCCCAAACACTTAAACTTATAAGTGATTTCCTAAAGGAATTTGGACTATGGTTCAAATTATTGGACAAACGTATGTGTAGAAGTTTCAGCATAAAGTATACATAAATTAGCATAACCAAAAGATAATTGATATGGTCGTCATAATATACTGGAATATCACTTAAATGGAATGGTTATCTGCTTATGTTAGAGTCATTAAGCTCTTAAAATAATACCACTTTGGTACTTGATTATTAAAAAATAGATAAGCACTTCAAAATAAGATATTCCAAACTACCTGAAGATTCCACGCACAACAAAAGGTTCCCATTAGCAAAACAAATTGCAGGATTTTTATATAACTATGCCAACACGCTGATCATATAGATGGTTTACCATTCTTATAGAAAAATAAACATCAATTCAACGACATCGTTTGGGAAGGTTACACCTAGCTCTTCTTAAAGTTCTCTCCTGCAAGCATACAACACTTTAAAGTAATTCGGTATAAATTCATAATAAATGATGCTAAGTTAATATATATGAGGCGTTCCAAGACCTCAATGTAGTATGAATAAACAGTGTCCCATGGTAGTGGTTTATTCATTATACAGGTGCTCTCTTTCAAACTAACACTATTGGCTACCTGTTATGCGTTGATTGACGATTGCTTTTTGCTACTCGGATCTCCTAATAGCAAAAAATGATTAAATTTTTATAATTATGAGTATACGTGCATCTTATTGCGATCCTATGGGTCACACATGTAGTAAGGAAAGTAAGTTAACTAAAATAAAAAAAGTGAAAGATATGTTAATAAAACAACATTATTACCTGCAATCTCCAGTTTAGGTCTTTATACTGGCTGTTACTGCTTTCTACAAAGTACTATAACTGTGCCCGGCCACATATTTTTAGCATTTTGTCTACAAATTTAGCATAGAGTGTATCAGTTTAAGAAAAAATAATCAATGACACTTATATGCATTAATAACATGAAGCAGACACGGGTAAGTCCAACCCTTTCATTAAAGGGCGTGTCAACCCAAGCTGGTGCTTTTCCCACTTATAGTGTCTTGGGGATGGGGGCGTAACCGATCTTGGTTGCTTTATGCTATGAAGCTACCTACCACCACCTTATTAAAAGAAACTGAACGGTTAAGATGTTACGCCACGTTGCACCTACATAGAATATTAAGATGTTATGGATAGTTGATACATGGATTTTGATAATTAATCAGGTGTGTTTCAACTTTAAAATCAACAATGTTGATTTTCAAATAAACCAAAATTAATTCTTATCGAGTTTATAGTTTTATATTGATTTTGTAATCCTAGAATGCAGCAATTTATGGAACTTCTGTGCTTGGTGAATAACCATTTGAAAGGTTGGCAAGATCATCTTGTTGTTGTTCTGAAGCCTCACATCCAGAGTCCATTAGCCTAATTGTCAACCGAGTTTGTTTACTTGTTTCTGTTATTAGTGACTATATTGACACAAAACTCATTAACCATAAATAATATAATATTGTTAAATGTAATGTAAATAAAAGAACAACAAGCACATAATGATACTCCCATGACTGAATCTATAGATGGTTTCATCATTGACAATCACTCTGGCATTTGCATTGTAGAGATAGGCTAGAAATCTACCAGGTTTTCTCATGTGTTCGTATATGTAGAGCTTGATAAGCTTGTTTTCGACCTCATCTGTAGTAATTGCTATCAATTTTGTGAAAAAGAAATGAATCCACGAAGCCTCTCAACAATCGACATGACTCAACCATTGTTGGCGCCAACAACCTTCACAGATATGTGGAAAAGATAATAGAGTATTTACATTGGATATTATATATATAAGTAAATAGTACATTAAATAAATGAGATTATGATGCATGTTTCAGGATAAATCTCTTTAATAAAAGAGTATTATGATGTCGTTGAGGATGAGCTGATGCTAGAAATCTCTCTAATTGTGGTTAATTTTATGAATTTACATAAATGTACCTTTGGCATTGGTGGAAACGAAGGCTGCATTTGTTAGGAAGGTTTTCAGCCTTCTCCCTCAACTCTCGGATCTTCTGCCCACTGATCAGTCCACCTTGGTGTCCCTAAATCTGTTGGCCTTATGTTTATGGTACCAATAACCCAACAAAATAATCACATAACTAACGAAATAAAAAATTGAATCAGGGATTGACCTAATTAAATATGGAATAACTACTGAAGGAAGATCTTGTTCAGGTTTATCAACAATGCTAAAGCATCGCCTTCTTCAACTAACAATGCCTGGATATTAAGTTGCTGGATATTAACGTGTGTATCTTCCTGGATATTAAGTTTGTAGGATTGTAGGATCGTATATTGTATGTTGTTTGATGATTCGGGTGGTCTAGGATTATGAAAGCCATGGTTTAGGGAGATGAAGAGAGGAGAGGGTGATTCTAGAGAGATAAACAAAAGAGAAAATGTTAGATTATCAAAGAAGCACCACCCCTTTCAAGGATGGAAGGGGTATTTATAGTTACAAGCTAAACGCACTTCTGTCGGGCAGTGGATCAGGCATATAGTGGGTAAAGACCCGTCCGTCCTCCACGGTGTTGCACTAAGCTAATCTACGCTAATAACTAACTAACTAACTACTAAGTAACGTAAATAACGATATGTCTACAAGCTAACATATGCTAGACTATATTTGGGGAGACCGACTCTTCACTATGGAATTTCTAATTCCTAAAAATCTCCCCCTAAGGGATGTCACCCCATGTTTTACATTTCGAATCCTAGCATTCTAATTTATCTTTAGTCTTGAGCTCGTAGACTTTAATACTTCACTTCCGCAATCTTTGTGCTTAAGCAGTGACTCATCATAGTCCGATTATTTTGTACTTTCAGTGGAGGTCTTTGAACTGATCCACATCTTTGATGATCTTCGAGCTTTATGGAGATCATCAACCACAGTAAATCTCTGGATCACCCTTTATTGTGTTGCCTTCATGTGATGTTGTGACTTTTGGACCGACATGCTCACACTTTCAGGATCATGACATCTTTCCATCAGAGTAGCGGAAGCTTTACTGGTTCATGATATTTGTAGCAGCGTAGCAGAAGCATAGTATAGAAATATAAGAGCCAGGTTATGTAGATATGCACTAGTCATGATTTCTTCAATTAAGTGTGGATGCTGTGAGCATGCGGCTTTAGATTGACTTCTCAATTCTGATCAGCTGCAACCGTCCAATGTACTTGCAAACAACAGTTAGCACTAAAACACACGAAAGTGTCTTTGATCTCTTTCGTTGAATTGAGGTACACGGCCCACGGTTCCCCGTTGATCAGTACAAGTACTGCCTGTGATAAGGTATAATTCCGAAGAATCTCCTTGACAAGGTTTCGCAGCTGTTCTAGTTGTTCTCAAACCGAAACGTCTCAAAGAAGACAACACGGAGTGAGTGAACCGACGAATTGAGATTCACTGATTGATGAAAAATTTATTTGAAAACAATCGCGTATTGCTTAGAAGAAAGAGTTTTGCAATACGACAAAGGTTTTATGAGAAAGATCAATTTTCAATCAAAAATACTTTTCGTATTTGAAAAAGAATACACATTCGATGTGCTAGAGAAAAGAAGAGATTTGCACATCAAACGGTTTTTTCAAAAGTATTTTTTCAATCAGAGATACTTTTTGAGTTTGAAATATGAATACACATTCGATGTGCTAGAGAAAAGAAGATTTGCACATCAAACAGTTTTTCCAAAAGTATTCGTCAATTCATTTCCTGGACCAAGGTTGATTCAAGAGTGAATCGCCCCATCGTTTCTGTCCAGTTGTCACAAGCTTGATCTTTTGAAAAGATCTCACATGTCACCCACCAAGAGCTTGTTTGATGTTGGCTCTAGAAGGATTTCCATCTTCGTTGTGAATGTTTAACATATCACTCGGATGTTCTGGCAAAATCACAGGGATGATGCGTAGGACTCTTAATATATTCTTACTTTTCACATTGTGTGAAACAGCAAGTATTCATCAATTTAGTATCCTAATGAGATATTGTGGATGATCTCTTGGCTCTAGACTCAATTGTGCATTTTGGTTTCCTATGCCGGAGAATAGGGAGAGGGTCTCCTTCTTCAATATCAACAATCTCTAAGAAAAAGTCGATAGATTACGTAGGTTCCCCATGAGAATGAACCCTTTTAAGAGGAACTTGAGTAGCTTGGGAAGTTAGGTGCAGTGCGTCACTGGGTCCATGACGTCTTGTCTTCAATACCAGTGTTACCTTAGTAAACACCATTAGCATATGTATTGAACCCGGTTTCTGCCCTAAGGTTGAATTATTGGAGGGCTATTTCTTTTCACCCTTTTCTCATTCATTTCTTTTTCATTCTTCAACCCCTTCAGTGCTTACCGAGATTTCATTACGAGAACCTTGTTGGGTTTATTCCAGTTCTAGCTCTATCTCAGTCCGCACTCTTCCCATTTCTCACTTTTCTCCTTTTTTCATCATACCTAAGGACTCCACACTATCTAGTGGATTGTCCCTGGGTAGATCCCTCTGGCTCTGGTGGGATCGTGGGAACGAATACCTAACCTAACCATCCTTATATCACCATGCATAAAGTAAAATGGTCGGTCTTTTGGTATTGTTATTTCCTTCTTGAAACCAATTGAAAAATCATTTGGAAAATCAATCAAGGTACTTGTGATATAATATCAAAGCATTTTGTACCTTAATTGTTTTGATCATTTAGAAATGCTCCCCCTCAACATGTGCATATGATTATGAAATTGTTTAGCACATGGAGGCAAGAGTCTTTTGAAATAATTTCTTTGATCACAATTTCCTTAGAAAAAACCTTTTGATTTTCTTGGTAAATTCTCCCCCTCAAAATGTGCGTTGGATATTTGAAAATCATTTTGCACATAGACGCAAGAGGTTTTTGAAGTACTTTCACGATCACATTCCCATGCAGAAAACCATTAGAAAATCAATCAAGGTACTTTATGTTGAAACATAGAAATCTTTGTACCTTGATAGTTTATTTTCTTTAGAAATGCTCCCCCTCAATATGTGCTTCGTGATTCGAAAGCGTTTAGCACATATGGGATAGCAGCCTGCACAATTGAATCAAACGGTCACCTTTTATCAGATTTCATAATTAAATCACAAATTCTCCCCCGATCAAAAATATCAAACCCTCTGAGATTTTGGATCCCAAGTGATTTAATAAGGTTTAGAAAACATGGGAGAAAATGTGGCCTGGTTTAAATACTCATCTTGTTTTTTGATAACTGTTCCTCCTCAATCATGTGCATCATGTATATGAAATCGTTTGGCACATGGAGGCAGGAGTGCCTTTAAAGGACTAAAACAGATTTGAGATTTAAATCACGATCTCTCCCCCGATCAAAAATATCAAACCATTTGAGATTTGTGATCCCAATTGATTTAAATCATTTAAAAAGTTTTGGGGAAAGACGTGGCACAATTTAATTTTGAAAAATGACTGATAAGGAACAATTTTTCGACATTAAAGATTGTTAGTGTCAGGTATGATAGTTTTAATAGATCTTTTAGGTAAAATAAAACAATTTCACAATCAAACAAGAACAGAAAAAAATTCATTTTGTAAGATCTTTGAGTTTTAAAGAAAATCATACCATGACATAACGTTAAATCTTTAGATCACCACTTATTTTGTACAAACGGACTTGATAGATGAAATATCGATTGAAAATATTTTATTTTAAATCACTCTCCCCCTCAATCGATGACCGAAGTCGTTGATTGAGTGACTTAAGATTTGATAAAATGAAGTCTAGTGATTTCTAAAATATAGTCCAATTTATTTTCAAAATAATATTTTTCCATTTTCAAACAATTTTAATAATTTTTTTTGAAAAATGGTATTATTTACTTCTTGTCCTGCACAAAGATACGTTAGGTGGTTGAGAAGCTTCTGTTGTTGCTGTAAGGCTGGAAGAAAACCATCTGCTGATGCAGTGAGACCTCTAACGTTGCATCTATCGTGCCAACTATCCATAGAAGTCCAATTAAGTTTCGTTTCTTCATTTTTCGACCCAAGATATAGTTGCCCTTTCCTTTCGGCATCCAATCATCATTTGTGGGATCCGGATCGGGAACATTCTTATAATCCATGATATTTGCATATGTTAGTAGACATACAAACAGATATATGGTGGTCGACAACACCTAAACAACAATCGACTAATAAAAGTCAATTCAACATATCAATCAGATCATATAAAGGCATGAGAATTATATGTTAATCAAACTCTAATCATCTAATCCTAATAATTACATCCTAGATTCCTAGTCCTTCAACATAAGCAAGTATCTTTTTTCAGTTAAGCACATAGGATGATAAAGTAAGCTCGTTTAGATGATATAAATTTGAAACACATTCTCCCCCTCAATCAATGATTTATTCTATGAAAAGTTTGAAATAAGCTGAAGTCATTGATTTGGTTTTGCAATTTTATGAATAATTCAAGACTGATTGATTTTTAAGCAACTTATTTTCCGCCATTTTGTTAAAACAAATATTTTTCTGAAGAATTTTTAAAGGAAAAATATTTGAGTAGGAACAGCAGTCCTTCGACATAGTTTCCTCATTTTGTTTTAGGATAAGTGCACGAAAAATTTGAAAATTGGATTAGCGCAGCACTTTACTTTCTTGAAGAACGGGTTGCTATCTGAAATAATAGCAAACCATGGTTTAAGCACGGGTTATAGTCTGAAATAACTGCAAGCCATTTTTTTGAAGCCCGAGTTACAGTCTGAAATAACTGTAAGCCATACTTTGTGACATGTTTTGAAAAGAAATATTTACACCTTCTGCTCGAACTTCATCTATGGTCCCGTGCTATTGTTGAATGACATTTCTAAGACCATAGATGTTATCGATACCAGAAGACATGTCTTGATAAAACATATTTTTGGTCTTTTTCAAAATTTTCTGATTTTTATGGGTTTTAGTTGATTTTATAATTTTCTATTTTGTTTTGATGGTTTTATATTTTTGTATTTTGTTTTTGATAAATATTTACAATGATAGAGTAGATGATATAGTTTAGGACGATGATGATACGAGTACCGAGATAAGGATATCGAGCAACCCCGTTGTAGAAGATAGAAGTCATCATCTCTTAAACATTCACCACCAAAGCTTTCAAGGCTTCTGAAATGAGAGAAGTTGAACCATCTAAAAGTGAGACTTTGGCAGCTTCCCCCCAAACCGTAAATCCTTTTGTTGAGTAGATTCAAAGCTCTATTTCAAGCTTTCCTTAGCCAGGTGCACAAAGAAGCATACCATTATCATCGATTTTGCTGTTCTTTTTAAGAATAATCATTGTGATTCTTCGTTCGAGGTTATATCCTCCAATAGAACAGCAACGTATCATCCCACGCTTGAATGACTCTTCTCAAATTCTTTTTCCACTGAAGTCTGAAGCGATCCATTCCGAAAGGTGTCAACAGAACAATTCCCCCACGTAGTTGAATTGATGCAGTCAGTCTCTTTGTATAATGCTCAAGAACTCTCCCGAATACACATCATGAGGGGAATGAAAACACCTCCCCAATGTTCACATTTTTCTTCCCTGATGATCGTGTATGAAGCTCAAGAACCCGAAGTACACCAATACCCAAGAGTTCTCCCGAATACACATCATGAGGGGAATGAAAACACCTCCCCAATGTTTACATTTTTCTTCCCTGATGATCGTGTATGAAGCTCAAGAACCTGAAGTACACACATTCCCAAAGAGAGAATAACTGATAACACCTCCCTCATGTTACACATTTATCTCTCCTGAATATGTCATACTTGTGTACCTCTTTTATCCCCAGAAACTAACTCTTCCATCTCTTCCCCCACATAGTTGAAATTAGAATACTAGAAGCCACGAGTCAAACACTGGGTCATGACATTTGTCTTCCCGAGATATCTTCAATCACTTAGAGGAATTAAGTACGTCAAGTGTCAGGACCGGAAAAATAAGATTTATGTGGTTTGGAGGTCTAGGTTGGTGGAAGAAGATGAAGATCTTCATCCTTTTTAGAGAGAGAAACTAGAGAGAGGGAGGAGAAAACACAAAGTTTATTGATAAGAACAAAACAATACAACTAGCCAAGTGATTCACCTCACCCCTCATGGAGAGTCATGAGCGGTATTTATAGGCTCTATCTTTGCCACTTAAACGATACTAGTCCCTAAGGGCAAAGTGTACAACGCATTTAGTTCAATTCACGTAAATGATGTTATCTTTAGAAAAAGTGAGGCTAACAATCTCCCTCCAAGATAGCGTCACACGTGAATGGTTACAATGAGACCTATAAATACAAAACAAAGTAAATTACAATAGTAATGAACAATGTTGACTTTCTTGAAGTGCAGAGTCTCTGTAGTCTAGACTCTGAGGCAAACTTGAAGTTCTCCCTTCCGATGACCTCGGCAAATGATCTTCTTGTAGCTCTGAACTTCAACAGTAACGGTCTAGTTAGGTTATTACTCCCTCCTAACTAGTGAGCCTTTTATCTTTCTTTGCTCCCTCCTGAACCGACAACACTCTTCCAACACGTCTTTAATCTTCAGACACGCAGCGGAGAAAGTAAACTCTTGAAGCACAATGGTTGTCGTTCTGGGAACATCAACATAACTCACTTAGTATTGCATCCAAGTTGGTAAAAAACCCGGTGTACACCACACTACTTCTCCTTCTTCAGTCATAAGCACAAAAATCCCTTCGCCAATCCAATCACGAAAGATGAATCCGTAACTTCTCCCTCCTGATGGTTGCGAGCAATCGGAATCATCATAATGTTGCGTACATGCCGTATTACCTTCTTGATGCAATATTAACATCATAGCTTGATCAAAATTCTGTGAGAATATGTTGTAAAAATACTCTCAATGATTTTCTCTAACCAACCTTTTATCGAACCTCCTTTGAATTCACCGGCTAAATGTAATGACCACATATGGAGATAGCCCGGTACGACTAACTTGAAATGGAAGTAAGCATCCCAACTTGTGACTTGCTGCTTGTTCTAAATTTTTTGAACAATCCACAACTTCGTGTGACACTGAGTACAACAACGTAACTCCTTAAAGTGATGGTTACACACTGTGAGCACTACAACGTAACTCCTTACCAGTTATAACCAGATGTTCAAATTTCATAATGTGCTCCAACAAGTTATTTTGAGACATGCATCCAACCAACCAACGTCTCAAAGATAAAGAAGTCCACCCGTGAAATGTCACTTCAATTCCGCATCAATAATACCGTACAAAAACTCCGTAGTCATTTTTCAAATTTCGCGCAAGCCGTGAATTATGTATCCCTTCCGTGAAAATATACCATACCAAAAAATACTACTCATTAACTTTCTACAAAAATATGTATCCAAAATTTTTGTAGAAAAAAATTCAGGTGACAATATTTTGAAGATATAGCATGCGTTTGAAAACAGTAGCTCAACCCAACTTCCAAAAACCCAAAAACAGTGACTAAGCCCGTTCCAACTCTAGTTATGCACGGCCCAGTTGCAAATTCAGCTACCCGATCCAATTTATATAAAACCGGTTATATAACTACTCACTTCACAAGATAACCCTAAACCTAAAACACAGATATCACACAAATATATCGCCCCCATCACACATTTTCTCTCCCAAATAGATCTGGAAAAAATACCCAGTACAACTCCCATTCACAAATCTCATCTCCTCAATATTTCAACATCATAAACGAATCATCCACATACAAATACATCCTAATCCGACCCTTGTCTTCATGTGCTACTTAATCCGAATCACGAAATCAGAGAAAATGACTTCAAGATCATTAGTATATGGTCTCGGGTAGGTGTAATTGTTGTATATTCGTTTGTATTTTTTGGTCTATAAACGAATCAAAGAGATGAGGTAACATACTTGTTAATCTCATTAGTTTAAATTCGTATAATAATCACATTTGGGGTCGATGAGGAGTGAATCATTTGAAATAATCTTTAAAAGATTACAACAAAAAACTAAATCCGAATATGAGATTGTTATATGTTTTTCTTTGATGTTTGAGAGTTGGGGAGTGATATGTGAGGGATAATTGGTGAGTCTAGATGTAGGATAAGTTGGTTTAGGTTTTTCGGATTGATGAGGTTATGGCTGAGGTCCAAATGGGTTTTGGTAAATGGTATACGGTTGTGGTCTAAGTCAATTTTACGCGTAACATTTGTCAATCTTACGCGTAACATTTCTTGAATCCTTATGCGTAACCTTACGCGTAAGATCACTTATGCGTAGCCTTACGCGTAAAAGCCTAGGCTTATGCGTAAGAGCATACGCGCAACTCATTCCTTACGCGTAACTTCACAGCTACGCATAACTTTCACTGTTGATTCTTCTTATGCGTAGAAAAAGAGGGTTTTGACCCTTTGACTTTTTCCGGCGAGATATTCCGATCATGTTTTTCCGACCATCTTCATACCAAAACCCAAAAACAGCATAAAAATGCTTCCTTTTGACAGTTTGACCATGAGAAGATGACGGTTGACCACATATGTTTCACGGTTTGGTACACAAAAAATATACAAATATGAGTAACTTGTTTGGACCAGAGATAGACCAAGACAGATTTAAACTTGAAAGACCAGTACTTTTTGTGTATTTGGACCAAAATAATAAGGATACTAAAAACATGAATAAAACTGTTTTACCCACAAATCGGAAAAAAAATTTTCCGACCACAAAACATAGCACAAAAACAGTTAAAAACATGTGTAAAACCAACATAAATCAACACAAGATAACCATGGCTCGTTATACCAATTGTTAGGATCGATTAACATAAGATTTATGTGGTTTGGAGGTCTAGGTTGGTGGAAGAAGATGAAGATCTTCATCCTTTTTAGAGAGAGAAACTAGAGAGAGGGAGGAGAAAACACAAAGTTTATTGATAAGAACAAAACAATACAACTAGCCAAATGATTCACCTCACCCCTCATGGAGAGTCATGAGGGGTATTTATAGGCTCTATCTTTGCCACTTAAACGATACTAGTCCCTAAGGGCAAAGTGTACAACGCATCTAGTCCAATTCACGTAAATGACGTTATCTTTAGAAAAAGCGAGGCTAACATCAAGTGTACTCGTTGTGCTTTTAGATGTGTGTCTCCTTCCCCCTTGCTGGTTTTGACACTTCAGAATCAGCAACACATTGTAAGCTCATGTACTAGAAATCTTTTGAGAAGAACACTTGAACTCTTGTGAGAATCAACTTGCTACGGAAGAATGTGAGCAAGTCTAATTGGGGATTAAATCTGGCTTTTCACTCTCCCCCAATTAGCGCTCTCCCCTAAACCGACAATCTTTTAATAAATGCCCAGAATAAGAAGAAGTCTTTTGATAATCAAATGCAACTCGTCTTTTAGTCTTCTAACATACAGCAGAAAATGTAGAACCGACTGTAGACTCGACCTTCTTCTAGATTGTCCATTTGGGGAAGAAAGTTACCCTCTTCAACTCACAAAATGCATTCCCGTTAGCTTATATGTAGCACATCCCCTTAACTCAAATCCCTCCCAATCAAACAAGAACAGAAAGATGTTCATCAAGGAAATCAGCCCCACAACTGGAAGCACTTTGTCATTAATCATATCAGCCCGTGTGAAGATGTCAACCAACGGCTCTTAGAGAAAACTCCATGTGAAGATGACCCGATAAGAAGAAGCTCGGTTCTTACATGAGTTTGGAGCCATTTGACCATTTATTCTCAGATATCGATCAACCATGCAGTAAATTCACACTTCTTCTCCCTCTCAAGAATTGCATACGGAGTTGCCATTCTTGATTGAATAAGTGAAATTATCCAAATGTTTTCTATTTACACTTCTTCCCCTTAAAGGTAGCATATGATGTCGCCATCGTCATTATAATTGAGCAAGTGGAATAAGAGAACAAACATAGGTAGTCCGGTTCACTTGATAACTGAAAGCGCGTGGAAAAAGTATAAAGCATGTTGATGAGAATGGTCATTAATAAGAAGATTTCTCTTCTTCAGAAGATAAAGCGAACTGAAGCGTACACTTTTCTTTTCTTTTAGAGAACGAGGCTTGAACTGTTGCGTTCAAACATCATAAGAAGATTTCTCTTCTTTCGAAGATAAAGTGCACTGTGACGTGCACTTTTCTTTTCTATAGAGAACGAGGCTTGAACTGTTGTGTTCAAACGTCATTATCTCTCTCTTTTCAGATCTCTTGGCAAAACTTGTAATCAACCCCGTTATCATTCAGTAGGCTCTTTGTCGTGACAGCTGATGGAGAAAATCCAATATGATGAATTTGACCCTGAAGTAAACTAACCCGAACTCGTGACTTAAACTTGCACATATGTAACAAGGAGCGGTGCCGAGAATTCATGCCCTATTGAATCTCTAAGTACTCTATATTCTTCAACCAACCAACCATCAAGTATTAGACGTACATCACCTCTTGAAAATCCACAATTTAATGTGACACTGAGCACTACAACATAACTCCTTAAAGTGATAGTTATTTTGTGGTGGTAAGAGCCCAATTCCCCCAAGTGGTAAAAGAAAAGGAAAAGTCACCCAACAATAACTAGATTTCCAAGTCTTCGTTTTTGATAATAAGCTCGAACAAGGATCTTGAAGAATCTTCATCCAACCATCCCCGATACCTTCAGATACTAAGTACACTCGCCCGTGATATTTCACTTCAACCCCAAATAAATAATATTGAATTAACGCCGTTGTCACATCTTGTAGTTAAAAGCTTAAATCTAGCCTCCTTTTACGTTTTAAGTAAACTATGATAATGGTTTCATCCCGACCATGGTTAAAAGCACATAACCCCGTAAAACCATGTAATAACCAAACTGCCACGAGGACAATCCAAACAAACACCCAATTCATGAAGTACACCCTTTTATCCCTTCTTCGAAGCAGAAACCGTAGCACAAGTATCAGATAAGATCCCGAAATACACTTTCCTTTCTCCAGGATGGTTCCATCATTGCGGGATTTTAAAATTCTATAGTTTAAACCAAGAAATAGTTTCTTTCGCGAGATTTTACAAAACCAAGAATAAACTGTAAGATAGATCCGGAACTGCACTTAACTAATACCAGGATGTTTGCATTGTCACGGGATTTTACAAATCTATGATTTAAACCGAGAAATAGTTTCTTTCGCGGGATTTTACAAAATCAAGACTAAACCGTAAACAATGTCAGCTTAAATGTTTTATAGCGACTTTGGTTTCGGTGAATATCTGTTTTTACGGGAACATGCAGCGGTTCATCAATGGTTCATTATCCAACATCAACAACATCATCAACAATTCTTTACCCATATGTAGACAACTTCACAAACCATACTAAGTCGAGTAGTATACACTACTTCCCCTGAGGTTGATCGTAAAACATCAAAGTACACGTTTCTCCCCCATGATGGTTTCAAACTTTCGGAAGCATCATTAACGTATACACCCATCTGCACGGAATGTTCTTGTCATAAGCAACCATCTTGAATAGTCATGACCGACGTTGAAGATTCTTGAAGGATTTTTCTTAGACTGTGAAGTATCATTATTATTCAGTGGTATCGAATTGCTGATCACATCTCACCCATTCAGCCCTTTGGTAAACACATCATCCACATATTCTGTCGGCTATTGCTGTGACCACTTGGTGAAGTAAACCCGATATACCAAATTTGATCATGAAGTAGAATTCCCCAGATTTGTTACTTACACTTGTACTGATCCTCGTGAAAAAGAAACAGTGTACCCAATGTACAAAACCTCTTGACATATCCTCAACTGCGTGAGACACCGAAGTGATAGCTACGTTGTGGGTTAAGTGAGAAAGAATCACATCCGTAACTAAATAGCCAAGTCTTTTATCACACTCTATAAATGCCCAAACAAGTCATCTTTGCGGAAGGGTAGAAAGAAGGAAGATGAAATAAGTAAACGCGCCCGAATAACCTTACTTCAAATCCAATAAAGAAATACCGAACACCAACCCCGTAGTCAACGATGTTTAAATCCAATTCAAGCCGTGAAATAGTAACCTTTGTGAAAATGTGTAAACCAAGGTATCAATCACAACGAATCTCATCATCCAACCATATATCGCAACAAGACTCATTATCAACTCTCATCAATTCTCAAATCGTATCTTCAAATCGCACGATTGAATTACAACTCGCATCCCATAATGATAAAATATTAGCTCAACTTTATAACAACACTTATGATCCAACACATTAGTTCAAGTCCAATGAGATGTGATTCTTTTTAGCCTAATGATATGCTTGCATTAGATTTAGACAAATCTATCATCCGTGAAAGGTTATGACCACACTTTTACTCAATATCGAAAAGTATTGAAACTTGTGTATCCAAAATTTTATTAGTGATAACAAAATTTGAATAATACAAATTTATATTACCACTAATGCATTGTACCATATAACCACACGAGCCTATACCAGTACATATCACCACTCTTAGGCCCAATCCCACTTCAAGTTTTGTAAATGTGTAGCCCAACATCTGAATCTAAGCTATCATACCAGTTACAAGTGATTTTAACTGACCATAATATTAAAAATGTTAAAATGTGATCTAATACTCTAGCCCAAAAATGTGATATCAAAATGTGATTAAATCTTCAAACCCAACACACTCGGTCAAAACTCAAACCCATTATCGTTATAGCACTAGCACCAAAATTCACGGCCCATCCACAAATCCTTACCTGATCCAGTCACCACAAGCCCATGAGTTAAGAAAATCTCATCCACTCCCTACCCTAATCTTACGAGTATATAACACCAAGCAAAATCACACATCTTACCCTAATTTATCTCAATACTAAACCACCCCCATCTAAACACAAGACTCAGTTACCCACCAAGCCCTATAATCTCTCTTATATCCGCCTCAATCTAAGTCGCATCAAAAATTATATCTGGAAACTCTCAATCGACAAATCAAGTTAAAACCATGATGCATATCATCTCCATAGATTTAAATGTACATCGCCATAGGGATGGCTTGATATGTGACCAAGGCTTCAAAATTCATGCAACGGGTTCTAGGGTAAGGTTTATCATTGTGTAGCTTTGTGAATAATAACTCGAAACAAAGAAAACAAGGAATAACGAATTTGTTATATACTTGATTCTTTATATTCGTACATCATCAAAACACTTTGATCTATGATGAATCGTTGTCTCGTATTTTTATACGTTTGATATAACATTAATGATCACGAGATGATAAGCTGAGATCAAATCATTTATAAAGGTTTTCGAATCTTGATATTTTGGATAATAGAAAGCGAACCAAGACTAAGAAGTAACATACTTGTTACTTTATTTTTCTTATTTTGTTTCGGAAATAACTGAGGCTCCGCTTCAAACATTTAGATCGATGAGGATATGTGATTCTTTCGTGATCTAGACCTTAAAAGCGTCTTGATGTTACATTGAAAACCACGAAGGACAACAACATCTGAGATATTTTATTATTCAGTTTTCGATTTAAGTTTTGAGTTATGGAGGATTGAGAGTTCATGTAGGGATAAGGATGGCTTGTGATTTAAGTTTACGATTAAAATTTGTGATTGGAGTTTATGGGATGTGCTACAATTAGCGCTCTCCCCTAAACCGACAATCTTTTAATAAATGCCTAGAATAAGAAGAAATCTTTTGATAATCAAATGCAACTCGTCTTTTAGTCTTCTAACATACAGCAGAAAATGTAGAACCGACTGTAGACTCGACCTTCTTCTAGATTGTCCATTTGGGGAAGAAAGTTACCATCTTCAACTCACCAAATGCATTCCCGTTAGCTTATATGTAGCACATCCCCTTAACTCAAATCCCTCCCAATCAAACAAGAACAGAAAGATGTTCATCAAGGAAATCAGCCCCACAACTGGAAGCACTTTGTCATTAATCATATCAGCCCGTGTGAAGATGTCAACCAACGGCTCTTAGAGAAAACTCCATGTGAAGATGACCCGATAAGAAGAAGCTCGGTTCTTACATGAGTTTGGAGCCATTTGACCATTTATTCTCAGATATCGATCAACCATGCAGTAAATTCACACTTCTTCTCCCTCTCAAGAATTGCATACGGAGTTGCCATTCTTGATTGAATAAGTGAAATTATCCAAATGTTTTCTATTCACACTTCTCCCCCTTAAAGGTAGCATATGATGTCGCCATCGTCATTATAATTGAGCAAGTGGAATAAGAGAACAACCATAGGTAGTCCGGTTCACTTGATAACTGAAAGCGCGTGGAAAAAGTATAAAGCATGTTGATGAGAATGGTCATTAATAAGAAGATTTCTCTTCTTCAGAAGATAAAGCGAACTGAAGCGTACACTTTTCTTTTCTTTTAGAGAACGAGGCTTGAACTGTTGTGTTCAAACATTATAAGAAGATTTCTCTTCTTTCGAAGATAAAGTGCACTGTGACGTGCACTTTTCTTTTCTGTAGAGAACGAGGCTTGAACTGTTGTGTTCAAACGTCATTATCTCTCTCTTTTCAGCTCTCTTGGCAAAACTTGTAATCAACCCCGTTATCATTCAGTAGGCTCTTTGTCGTGACAGCTGATGGAGAAAATCCAATATGATGAATTTGACCCTGAAGTAAACTAACCCGAACTCGTGACTTAAACTTGCACATATGTAACAAGGAGCGGTGCCGAGAATTCATGCCCTATTGAATCTCTAAGTACTCTATATTCTTCAACCAACCAACCATCAAGTATTAGACGTACATCACCTCTTGAAAATCCACAATTTAATGTGACACTGAGCACTACAACGTAACTCCTTAAAGTGATAGTTAATTTTGTGGTGGTAAGAGCCCAATTCCCCCAAGTGGTAAGAGAAAAGAAAAAGTCACCCAACAATAACTAGATTTCCAAGTCTTCGTTTTTGATAATAAGCTCGAACAAGGATCTCGAAGAATCTTCATCCAACCATCCCCGATACCTTCAGATACTAAGTACACTCGCCCGTGATATTTCACTTCAACCCCAAATACATAATACTGAATTAACGCCGTTGTCAGATCTTGTGGTTAAAAGCTTAAATCTAGCCTCCTTTTACGTTTTAAGTAAACTATGATAATGGTTTCATCCCGACCATGGTTAAAAGCACATAACCCCGTAAAACCATGTAATAACCAAACTGCCATGAGGACAATCCAAACAAACACCCAATTCATGAAGTACACCCTTTTATCCCTTCTTCGAAGCAGAAACCGTAGCACAAGTATCAGATAAGATCCCGAAATACACTTTCCTTTCTCCAGGATGGTTCCATCATTGCGGGATTTTACAATTCTATAGTTTAAACCAAGAAATAGTTTCTTTCGCGGGATTTTACAAAACCAAGAATAAACCGTAAGATAGATCTGGAACTGCACTTAACTAATACCAGGATGTTTCCATTGTCACGGGATTTTACAAATCTATGATTTAAACCAAGAATAGTTTCTTTCGTGGGATTTTACAAAATCAAGACTAAACCGTAAACAATGTCAGCTTGAATGTTTTATGGCGACTTTGGTTTCGGGGAATATCTGTTTTTACGGGAACATGCAGCGGTTCATCAATGGTTCATTATCCAACATCAACAACATCATCAACAATTCTTTACCCATATGTAGACAACTTCACAAACCATACTAAGTCGAGTAGTATACACTACTTCCCCTGAGGTTGATCGTAAAACATCAAAGTACACGTTTCTCCCCCATGATGGTTTCGAACTTTCGGAAGCATCATTAACGTGTACACCCATCTGCACGAAATGTTCTTGTCATAAGCAACCATCTTGAATAGTCATGACCGACGCTGAAGATTCTTGAAGGATTTTGCTTAGACTGTGAAGTATCATTATTATTCAGTGATATCGAATTGCTGATCACATCTCACCCATTCAGCCCTTTGGTAAACACATCATCCACATATTATGTCGGCTATTGCTGTGACCACTTGGTGAAGTAAACCCGATATACCAAATTTGATCATGAAGTAGAATTCCCCAGATTTGTTACTTACACTTGTACTGATCCTCGTGAAAAAGAAACAGTGTACCCAATGTACAAAACCTCTTGACATATCCTCAACTGCGTGAGACACCGAAGTGATAGCTATGTTGTGGGTTAAGTGAAAAAGAATCACAACCGTAACTAAATAGCCAAGTCTTTTATCACACTCTATAAATGCCCAAACAAGTCATCTTTGCGGAAGGGTAGAAAGAAGGAAGATGAAATAAGTAAACGCGCCCGAATAACCTTACTTCAAATCCAATAAAGAAATACCGAACACCAACCCCGTAGTCAACGATGTTTAAATCCAATTCAAGCCGTGAAATAGTAACCTTTGTGAAAATGTGTAAACCAAGGTATCAATCACAACGAATCTCATCATCCAACCATATATCGCAACAAGACTCATTATCAACTCTCATCAATTCCCAAATCGTATCTTCAAATCGCACGATTGAATTACAACTCGCATCCCATAATGATAAAATATTAGCTCAACTTCATAACAACACTTATGATCCAACACATTAGTTCAAGTCCAATGAGATGTGATTCTTTTTAGCCCAATGATATGCTTGCATTAGATTTAGACAAATCTATCATCCGTGAAAGGTTATGACCACACTTTTACTCAGTATCGAAAAGTATTGAAACTTGTGTATCCAAAATTTTATTAGTGATAACAAAATTTGAATAATACAAATTTATATTACCACTAATGCATTGTACCATATAACCACACGAGCCTATACCAGTACATATCACCACTCTTAGGCCCAATCCCACTTCAAGTTTTGTAAATGTGTAGCCCAACATCTGAATCTAAGCTATCATACCAGTTACAAGTGATTTTAACTGACCATAATATTAAAAATGTTAAAATGTGATCTAATACTCTAGCCCAAAAATGTGATATCAAAATGTGATTAAATCTTCAAACCCAACACACTCGGTCAAAACTCAAACCCATTATCGTTATAGCACTAGCACCAAAATTCACGGCCCATCCACAAATCCTTACCTGATTCAGTCACCACTAGCCCATGAGTTAAGACAATCTCATCCACTCCCTACCCTAATCTTACGAGTATATAACACCAAGCAAAATCACACATCTTACCCTAATTTATCTCAGTACTAAACCGCCCCCATCTAAACACAAGACTCAGTTACCCACCAAGCCCTATAATCTCTCTTATATCCGCCTCAATCTAAGTCGCATCAAAAATTATATCTGGAAACTCTCAATCGACAAATCAAGTTTAAACCATGATGCATATCATCTCCATATATTCAAATGTACATCGCCATAGGGATGGCTTGATGTGTGACCAAGGCTTCAAAATTCATGCAACGGGTTCTAGGGTAAGGTTTATCATTGTGTAGCTTTGTGAATAATAACTCGAAACAAAGAAAACAAGGAATAACGAATTTGTTATATACTTGATTCTTTATATTCGTACATCATCAAAACACTTTGATCTATGATGAATCGTTTTCTCGTATTTTTATACGTTTGATATAACATTAATGATCACGAGATGATAAGCTGAGATCAAATCATTTATAAAGTTTTTCGAATCTTGATATTTTGGATAATAGAAAGCGAACCAAGACTAAGAAGTAGCATACTTGTTACTTTCTTTTTCTTATTTTGTTTCGGAAATAACTGAGGCTCCGTTTCAAACATTTAGATCGATGAGGATATGTGATTCTTTCGTGATCTAGACCTTAAAAGCGTCTTGATGTTACATTGAAAACCATGAAGGACAACAACATCTGAGATATTTTATTATTCAGTTTTCGATTTAAGTTTTGAGTTATGGAGGATGATTCGCTCCCAGACGGTCAAGTTTTATCACACGAGCTGACCACTTGTGAATGGCCAACCGTAACAAACTTCAAACAGTCTGGAACCAAATGCAATGAATTCCAGGAGAGTATAGTGTTTCCCCAGGTCGTTAAGTCCCAACGAGCTGTGCGAGAATAACCAAACGAATAGTGATCGAGAGAATTTGAACGAGAAGAGGATTGTGATTGATTATACCTAAAGAAGAATTATATAAATTACTGGGGCTTAAATGCAAATTAAAGAAAATTAAAAAGATAAATTATATTAAATAAACGCTATCACTATTTGCAAAATGATGTTTCTGATTTTTTTTCTTTTATAAAACTTAAATTAAAAAACTACGTGACGTACAAAAGAAAATGTGAAACTGAAGCAATATAAATCCTAAAAATATGAAAATGACATTTTTACAATCCTAATGATAAGAGAAAATTTTTAGAAAAAGAAAATTATTTTTTAAAACTATTTATCTAATTATTATTAATTAAAAACTATTTTTACTTATTAAATAATAACCTAAAATACAAGAAAATATGAAATAAAGCTAGAAAAATGAAATTATGACTTAGAAAAATCTAAAATAACTAAAGAGAATTTTCAAAACTAATTTTGTATTTTTCTGATTATTTTTCTATTTTCTATGAATTAAAAACTATTTAAAACTAATTAAATTGCTAAAAATTACAAATTAAACTATGAAAAATCTGGAAAAATACTTTTTTGACTTTTTATATTTATCTTAACCTAGGAAAAATGAAAACTTATTTTTTTGAAACTTTTCTGATTTAATTGCAATAAAAGCTAATTTAAAAGTCCTAAAAACTATTTTAAATGAAGAAAAATAGCAAACAGTGCTAGAAAAATATGAAAAATTCAGAAAAAGTCTAAATTAATATTATGAATCTATGAAAAATATAAAAACAGTGGCTTGTGTGTGAGAATATGGAACTGCAGTTACAAGTGCTTATAAATAAGCACTTGGAATAAGCCAAAGGCTACAAATGAGCACCAAACTGATACAGAGGCTATAATATGTTAAAACTACTCAAATGCAACTAGTTACAACTACTCTTAACCTCTATAGTACTGATTAACTTGATTTGATGATTTAAAATTAGGTGCTAAAAGCAGTTTTGGCTACCACTTTGTGGCTTGAAAATAAGCCACTCAAATAAGCTGAAACTGAAAACCAGATGTTGGAACCTAAACTAGACCTGGTTAGCTACTTGTAAACCAAAGTTGAGACCAAGACAAGCTCTAGTGAGCTTGTGGCAAGCTCTGCACAACCTGTGCACACCACAGTGACCAGTGCACAGGGCATGCTTTTTGAAAAGGGGGTCAAAAGAAGCTAAGTAAAAAGCACTTAATAAGCTGATTAGGAGTGAACTACTATTTTTCTAATTTAGTTAAGCAACTAAACTTTAATATACCAAAAGGATTTAAGCTAAATCTTAATATTAAGTACACAATAAAATTCTTAATTTTATTCAAAAACTGATCAAAGAGAAATTTGACTTTTTAATAAAACATGCAGTTTGACTAATTTGAGATTCTAATGATCCTAGGCTACTAAATATGTTATATTAAGCTATTATGGAACTAGATTAAGCTACTTTACCAACTTATACACTGAAATAATTATAAACTTACTCTAAATCCTTAACAGTTAATAATTAAGATGAGTTTAAAGCTAATTTTGACTTCTAATGTTCTAAGGTGTAATTAAATGAGCTAATTGACTCTAGTATATCTAAATATGACTCTATGAAGTGAGTTTAGCTACTGAGAAGCTATAAAACTTCAAGCACTGGCTTATACCAAACACTAGTTTAGAACTTATATGTGAACTGTTTTATCAAACTGATTATACTAACACTGAAACTATATTGATTATGGTCTAAAAACTATATTAGAGCAGATATAAACTAAAGCTAATAATAAATTCAAGCAGAACTGGATTATGCAAATAATTCTTAGTCTTTGAAATAAGAAAATACTTACAAGCAGTCCAACTGTAGATAAGCTTAAACAGAACCAATTTTAAACTAAACTAAGCTTAATCAAACCCAAATATAACCAGTTCCAGCTCTGCATCACCCAATTTCATTTTCAAATCCAAATCAGCTTCAACAGTTGACTTTTGTTGACCAAGGTATTTTTGAGAGTAAAATTGAGTAAGTGAGTTTCTAAGTAAATGATAAGCTAAAGTAAGCTTATTAAAGCTTATATAAAAACTTATACAAGCTTATTATCCCTTTTCAACTTATAATCACATATACATAAACTTGTAAATTGCATAACATAAATTCGAACTTGGAAATTGAAATTGATTACTTAAAAAGTTTTATATCACACTGAGATTACATAAAAAGGTACTTGGAAGCTTAAACATAGACTAGAAATCTTAAATTTATTAAAACGACATGACAAATTAAAATTACACTACTTAGTTCTTCTTCTCTGCTTCTTCTTCCTTTTTTATACACCAAAATGTCTTCCACTAGACTTCTGATCATTTCCCACTTGCTTTGATAGCCATTGGATCAGTTGAGACTATATTGGCCGTTTGATCAACTTTTGGCGCCAAAATGGTTTTTATGCCAGTGGGGTTCTGATAACTTGGACAGGGAAAGGGGAGGTGTATGTGAGCTAGTGGTGAGGTGATGGGAGAGTGGGTGTGATGATGATGGAGTGGGGAGGAAAGGATAAGGTGTTGCAGGCAAGTGGTGGGAAGAGATAAGGTGGGCGGGAGAAGGTGTTTGACTGGGGAGGTTTGACCAGGGGTCCAAAAACAGGGGGTCCAAAGGGATTTGGCAGGGGCCAAAGGATACAAAGGGTCATGGCTAGTTTTAATAACATAAGGACCAAATTGTAATTTCTGAAAGACCAAGGACCAATTCTGCCAATTTATCAAAGTTGTTCCAAGGGACCAAAAATGACAAGTTTCAATAGTACAAGGACCAAAATAGACATTTTCAAACTTCCAAGGACTATTTATGACAATTTTCAAAGTTTAGGGACCTAAGTTGTAATTTTGTAATTTTAAATCTCAAGGACCAATTTTGACAACTCATGAATTCCTAGGGACTTGAAATGATATTTTTCTTTATTTTGTTTTACCAGGGACTGTTTTTGACAACTTTTGAAACTTGGGGGACTAAAACTGCCAATTATGCAAACTTGATACGTTTTTCACCAGATTTTGATATTTTTGCATTTAAAACACATAAAACACTTATTTGTGATATTTTTATCATTTTGATGCATTTCTGAGTGTTTTCAGATGTTTTTGCAGTTTAAATGGTACAAAAATGATGAGTATTTAGACACTCATCAGAGGATTGAGAGTTCATGTAGGGATAAGGATGGCTTGTGATTTAAGTTTACGATTAAAATTTGTGATTGGAGTTGTGATGATTTCGAATTGTTTCGGATATGTTGTATCTGCTTCTTGTCTTTTCGATTTCTTATCATTACAGCCTTTTGTTTTTAATCAAATTGCATGCTCAAACTCTTAGACTTTAACAATCTGCTTCATACATTAGAGCACAAATCGCATCAACCTTAATCAAAACGCATCAAAATGCATCTTTTTATCACAAATCGCTTGCCCATTTTGACACAAATCGCATTTGAATTTTTGACCATAAATAGACAACTCGCATTTGACTCAATAGTCAAACCGCATACCATTATAAGCACAAGTCGCATAGTAACTATGACAAGTCGCATCTCCTGATTGTGACAAATCGCATTGACTTAATCAAGTCGCAGTTGACTCAATAGTCAAACTGCATAAGCTATGAATTAGACAAGTCGCATATAGATACATTGAATCTGGACTGAAATAGAACAACCCGCATTGAGAAACATGACAGTTTAGACAACCCGCATCGATGAATCAGACAAACTGCATAACTCAAAAATGCATACTCGGATTACAGTTACAAACTGCATAACTCAAAACATTGCTGGTACAGAATCTGTTAAAATCCGGTATAAAACAGTTTTAGGGAGTATTTAACCACATGAAACAACGAAAACCATACATCATAATCATAACAACATCAACTTAAGAACCCGATTAGGACACAACATCAAACCATATAACAACCACATCAAACATCACATAATCTTAATCAAACCGCACACAGACCGCTTCCAAGACTCAAATAAATCGCATACTAAACCGCTTCAAAAACCATTCGGATCATAAAAAACAACATAACCTAGGCTCTGGTACCATTTGTAGGATCGTATATTGTATGTTGTTTGATGATTCGGGTGGTCTAGGATTATGATTATACAAGAAAGCCATGGTTTAGAGAGATGAAGAGAGGAGAGGGTGATTCTAGAGAGATAAACAAAAGAGAAAATGTTAGATTATCAAAGAAGCACCACCCCTTCCAAGGATGGAAGGGGTATTTATAGTTACAAGCTAAACCTGTCGGGCTGTGGATCAGGCATACAGTGGGTAAAGACCTGTCCGTCCTCCACGATGTTGCACTCTGCTAATATACGCTAATAACTAACTAACTAACTACTAAGTAACGTAAATAACGATATGTCTACGAGCTAACATATGCTAGACTATATTTGGGGTAACCGACTCTTCACTATGGAATTTCTAATTCCTAACAAAGTTGCTTCATGTTAGTACTTATTGACAATGCTAAAGCATTGACTTCTTCAACTGAATGAGATAAATATAATTAGAAAAACATAAAGCATTATACCACATAGTTTAGTTTTGGTACCATAAAGTTTCCAATTAACAACATTGCAATTTTAGTACTCTAAATTTAGATCATTATTGGTACGAATATCAAATTCCTTATTATCTTAACATGTATAGAGAGAAACTCGAGTTTAATACAAATGAGCTTCAAAATCTATTGGTTATACAACATTAGAGATCCAAATATGGTTCCATTTACGTACTTGCATTCCATATCGTCAAGAGGAATCCCTGTATATTTCACCAAGATACAGATTATCATTACTTCTTCATACAAAGACTTCATCTCCATACAAACCTGCAAGCAGTTCAAAGAGAGTCCTTCCCTAGCCCTTTTTCTCAACTTCAAAACTTTGTACTATTGGAGGAAGATGATCCCCTGAAAGTTGTTATAATTACAACATGCAAAAGAACACATTAAAAATCATTAAAATCCTAAAATCATGATGGAGTTTTCTTCATGGAGAGTGTTATGATGATTAGGGTTTCTTTTTGGAAAAATATACGTGGTTTTTTTTAATAATGGATAATGTAGTGATTAGCAAAAAAATCATTAATTACCAATGTTTATAGGTATAGTGTTGAAAAATATAATCCAAAAACAAATGTTTGTCTAATGGTTATCACATGTGTAAATGCTACAAACCACCAAGGTTCGAAACTCTACATTGGATTTTTTGAAAAAAGAATTAAATGGAATAAAATAAATCCGGATTTAAAGGTTAAACATCCGAATTTTATTTGGTCAAACATATATAAATTTTATTTAAAAAAAAATGCCACATGTATTAAATGATGACAAGGCTTTATGACGTGGCATTATGGGATGTCACGTGGAATAATATGTGGCATGCCTCCTCTTATATATATATATATATATATATATATATATATATATATATATATATATATATATATATATATATATATATATATATATATATATATATATATATATATATATCCCTCCTATATAAGACAAGCTTGTCCTATAAAATCTCCCCCCCCAAAATATGTAATCAATTGCCACGTGTAAATTATTTTGATCATAACCGTTCCTTCATTTTCCTTGCTGATTTGGGCGACTTCATTCAAAACAATTGATTGTATGTTAAAATACACACACACACACACACTATCTCCTCTCCACAAAACCGCTTCAGATATAATTAGGTTGATGAATTGATTTCATCAAACCAAAATCGGAAACAGATTCATAAAATCGATTGGTATATAGCGTCGACAACGTATTGAAGCCAATCCATGGATCTACAATATTTGTGTATTTTTGTTGTTTTTGTCAATCGAATTAATTCAGGTATTGTGTCCATTTAGATGAAACGATTGTGTGATAGTTTTTTTTATATATAAATGAGTAGATTCATAATGTTTATTTTGTTTTTTTTTGTTTATTCTATTTTGATCGGATTTCATGTAGATTCATGTTGTTTATTTTGTTTTTTTTCGGTTTATTATATTTTTATGAGATTTCATGTACACCATGTGTTTGATAAAATGCCTAATTATCAATAACTTGATTTGCTAACCACAAAGTACTGATTGTATACGGATTGTTTGATGAAATGCTTCAATTATAAAGAACATCATAAAATAGATGCATTTTCAGTGTGTGATGAGTGTGTAAATACTCATCATTTTTTTACAAAATAAACTGCAAATTCATCTGAAAACACTCAGAAACACATCAAAATGATCAAAATATCACAAATCAGTGTTTTATGTGTTTTAAATTCAAAAATATCAAAATCAGATGAAAAACATATCAAATTTGCAAAAATTGCGTTTCCAGTCCCCTAAGTTTCTAAAATTGTCAAAAACAGTCCCTGAGCACATAATTTCAAAAGTAAAGTCACCAAAGGTCCTTTTAAAATCAAAAGTTGTCAAATTTAGTCCTTTGGTGAAAAATGTCAAAAGTTTTGAGAAAATTACAGTTTTGGTCCCTGGGCTTTTAAATTGGTCAAAATTAATCCTTGGAGTTTTAAAAATGTCAAAGTTAGCCCTTGGATTATTAAAGTTTGGCAAGACCAACCCTTGACTACATTTTCATAATTTACATGTTTGGTCCTTGGATTTCCAAATATTGCACAATTGGTCCTTGGTATTATTAACTCTACAAACCATTCGGACCTTATACTAATCCCAAGCCCAAATCAACTCCCCCTGGCCCAAACCTTTTACCCGGTCTTTTTACCCATCCACCCCCATTACCCGACCCAAACCCACGTTTAATAATAAAACTAGAGCTGGCAAATTGGGTACCTGTTAAGACCTGTTAAGACCTGTTAAGAGAACAAATGTACTATGCAATTTTTTTATTTTTTAAAATATTTGTTTTTAGTATTTTAGGGTTCAATATTTAACTTTTTTGATAAATAAAACGTATATCTGCCATACTCAAACCACCAAAGCTAAGTATTAAACGAGTTGTTTTCATGTTTGAAACTTATGTTATTCGCGCACACCGGACCTGTTAAGACCTGTTAAGACACGATTTGCCAGCTCTAAATAAAACAACCAAACCACTTGCCCGCCTTTTTCTTCCCCCCTCTCAACTGCATCCCTGAAATCACTCCAAACCCATCCCCCCAGCTCACCCTTGTCTTCTCCTTGTCCCTCCACCTCCACACAACTACAAAAACCATTAAATGATCTCTCACCCTTTGCACTCAACTCACCAACTGCCATATAACCATTTGGCGCCAAAAGTCCATTTAAACGGTTGAGATGATTTTTGAGCCATCCAATGGCTAGGATTGGTGGGATTTCATCAGAAGAGAGAGGCAAAGGAGTTTGGATATAAAGAAAGCTAGGAGGAGCAAGTTAGAGAGTAGAATTTTTAGTTGTAGTTTACTTTTATGTCGTTTTTAATAATAATGTCTTAGTTTTCTTCAAAAGCTGTAATCTTTTGTTCTTAAATATTAAACTCAAGTCATATTGTCAGTTTGATCAAGTTTTAAACATTAATTCCAAGTTTCATGTTATTTCATCTTTATATGCTCACTGTTGAAAATAGCAGTTTCCATGTCATACATTCAAGCTTCATATTGCTTCTTTTTAAGTTTGTATAAGCTTGTATAAGCTAGTGATAGCTTTTTATAAGCCTTAAGTCAAGTTTCAAGTCCTTTTGAATCTTGGTCAACAAAAGTCAACACGGGTAAAAAAGGGTGATGCAGGAAAGGAATGGGTTGGTTCAGACATGAGAATGGGTTGAAATGGAAGCAATGGGTTGTTTGATAGGTTAGTGGTGCTTGGTTCACAGTTGCTAGCCATAGTGGCTTGGGACAAGTTGTAAGTGACTTTCAAGTTCTTGTGCAAAATCTGCTATTGTAGTTTAAATTTGTTAAAACCTGTTTTAGTAGAAGTATTTAGGTTGTCTTAAGTTAATTTGATCATATTTATAAGATGATTCTGTGTTTGGATCTGTTTTGGTTGCAAATCAGATAGTATAAGGAGTGTTTGGATTTGTAGTTTAAGCTGCCCTTAAGGCTTGTTCAGTGGTAGCTCTCTGTTAGTTCATGTTGCTTAAGCTCATTTGAGCACATCTCAATCATAGTTTTGGTCTGCAAACCCACCAAAGTCAAATTCTCACTTAAATCCATATCACTGATCCACTGTTGAGATTTTGGATGAGCAGATCATTATTTTGTGCTTAGAATTCATTAAGCTTGATTGCATTAGGTTTATTACATCAAATAACATCAATCTCTGTCTTAAAATTGGATTGAAAATCCATTTTGGTCAAAGTTCTTCAATAACATCACAAGTCAAAATTGGTAAAAGCTGTTTTTCAGCCAACTACAAGGAATTTTCTTAAGCTCATTTTTTGGACTTATCAAGTGAAATTTGGCATTTTAGAAAGTTCAATTGGTACTCTTACTTATCTGCATTTTTGTGGATTTTTGTCATTTTTCTATAAGCTTCAAACAAGCTCTTGAACTTGGACCATTCTCCCCTGTCCTTTGTCTCACTCACTTTGAGAATTTTTCTCAGTTCTTGCAGCAAGTGCACAGAGCTCATAAGAGCTCACCATGGCCTCATTTTTGGTTTAAGTACTCTCAGCCAGGTCTTTTCCATGTCCTAATTGGTAGTTTTCAGTGTGAGCTTATTTTTAAGCTTGTGTATGTGTTCAAAGTTGGTACCTAAAATCTGTGTTAGCTTATTAATTCTAGACAACAAATCTGTGGTAATCAGCTTCTCAGAGGTTGTAGATTGTTATTACATGCTCCATTCTAGTTCTTTTAGCATAATAAGGCTTCTGCAAGCAGTTGTTGTCTTTTGGTGAGCTTTTAGCTTATCAAAGTGCTTATTTCTTAGCACATTCCACATCAGTTTCAAATCCTTCCACACAACACCATGATTTTCCATTTTTCTTAGCTTCTTATTATTATTTTAAGCATTTCCTGAATTTTTCAGATTTTTCCTAGCTTGTTTGGTATTTTTCTTGATTTTAATTAGCTTTTAATCATTTTTAATTAGCTTTTAATACAAATAATTAAGAAAAAGTTCAAAAAAATAGTTTTTCATTTTTATTAGGTTAAGATAAATATAAATAGCCTAAAAAGTATTTTTCATAATTTTCTTAGTTTAAAAAGTATTTTTTAGCATTTTAATTAGTTTTAAATAGTTTTAAATTAATAATAAATATATAAAAAGTCTAAAAAATATATTTTCTGTTTTAAAATTAGTTTTATCATATTTTAGATTTTTCTAAGTTTTAATTTTATTTTTCTAGTCTTATTTCATGTTTTCTTTTATTTTAGAGTATTATTAAATAGTTTAAAATAGTTTTTAATTAATAATAATTAATTAATTAGTTATAAAAATAATTTTCCTTTTCTAATAATTTTCTTTTATAATTAGGATTGTAAAAATGTATTTTTCATATCCGTAGGTATTTTCTTTCTTTATTTTCACGTTTTTATTTGTACGTTTACGTTATTTTTATTTAAACGTAAGTTTTTAGTATTTAGTTTTAAACGTTCATCACTTTAAATATAGTGATAGCGTTTATTTAATATCTTTTATCTTTTTAATTTTCTTAATTTGTATTTAAGTCGCTGTAATTTATTACCTTTTTCAGTAGTGTAATATTCAATCCTAATCCCTTTTGGATCATTATCCTTAGTGATCCTTCTATCGTCTGATCAAGTGTTTGCACACCATTGAGTCTCCGTGGGACATAACGACCCGGGGAACCACTATATTCTCCTGGACTTCATTGCATTTGTGTTTTAAGCGGTTTTAAGCTTCTTACGGTCGGCCATTCACAAGTGGCCGGTTTGTGTGAGGTAGCTTGACTTTTGGCAGATCAAATTTTGGCCCGCTTTGCGAGGCTTTAGCTAAGTGTTTTAAGCCTTTTTCAGATCCACTCTTGCACATATCCCATTTTTTTTGTAAAAAGTTTTTTGTAAAGTTATCAGAAAATCCAAAAATATTTTCCTTCTTTGTTTTTATATCATGTTTTTCAAAAATACCAAAAATATTCCTCTTTACCCTCTTACCCTTTTTGATTCTTTATTCCTTTACCCTCTATCCATTGATTCTACCTTCTCATATTCTCATGGAATCGTTTATTCCTTGTGTCGGTTGTGGTGAGCCTCTTTATGGTTCACCCTGTCGTTGTGTATGCGTGTATTACAGTGTGGTAATGATATTCAAAACGGGAGTTGTTTGTTTTGTGGTTCAAGGAATTCATTTGATTATGATCCTAATCAGAACTCATTTAACGACTCCTCAAACTTTTCCAATTACCCACCACAGCCCGACTTATCTTCATATGACCAACATTCTGTTGTTGTGAATTTTGTGAAGGCCCTCACCAAGGATTTGAGTGTCAATCCGGAAACACGTTTGTCTATGAACAGTTTTCCGTGATGCTCAGAGTTTGGTTATGACCAAAATCCATATGATTCACCAGTCCGACTCAACAGTTTTATTTGTGAGTAGCTGTGGAGGTCCCATTTCAGCTGATTGTCAAACAGGGAATCCATTTCCTTGTAACAATCATGACTCTCACATGTTTGAAAATTTCCAACCTCCACAAAGACTATACGGTTCAAACTCCATCTGAAAGCCGAAGTTGTCTCATGAAATCTCCCGTGATCTTGAAACCGCAATGAAAACACTTGATGATATGATTCAAAACTTTAAGAATCAAGTGAGTGGTGAAAAGACCATAGGAGAATTGTTAGCCGAAGAGCGAGAGGCCCGCCAATCGAGGGAAGAATTATTAGCCCTAGAGCATGCACTCTAAGTATGCTCCCCCAATTTCTTAAGGAAGCTCTTTATGATGATGACGAGGAGGGTTTTTATCCTTTTAGAAATAATAGTTCTCAACTCCCTCAGTCAGTTGATATCCCAGCAGTTGAGACTCCATCTCAAACAACTGCTATCACACCCGAGGCTCCCACTCACTCTCTTATTATGGGGGACGAGCATCTCACCTCTCGAAAAGTGCTGGAATCGACGAATTCATAAAGTCTAGTGTTGAGGACCTTGTCCCAATCCCAGGAGAGTCACAGGGAACTTCTGAGCATATGTGTGATTCTCTTTCCCCTCTTGAGTGTTCAAATGATCATTTTGAAACTTTCTCCAATTGTAGCGAAGATTGTGCTTCTTATGGAAACATCGAGTACGTTGAGGCATCACTTCCACAATCGTGAACTGATCCCCTTCTTGAGGAGTTCTCCGGTGAACTCACTCACATCAATCCACTCTTTGATTTCGGAGCCGATCTGGGAGAGACTGAAAGTCTCATTGATAATGATCGTTCACTCACTTCTTATCCCAACAATCCAATAGAGAATGTTGATCACTTTGTTCCGGAAACATTCAAAGCTACTTTCACCAATCCTCTATTTGAATTCGACTCTGAATTCACTTTAATTCCTGAGAATCCACTCTTTGATACTCAGTTATGAGGAGGATAGTGATGAGCCAACAATGGAACAAGAGTTCACAAATTCACATCATGTGAATGATTCTCTTCATGAGGAGTTCGCGATGAACTCACTCATATCATGACTCAGGGAGTATGATCGCTGGATGGCAAAAATCATGATCAGGGGGAAAAGTTCTCAATCATGAGAGTTTGTATTTCTATGACAAATTTTCCAACCCCCCCTCCCGAGATGCTTTCCAACCCTAAGAGCTCAACCAATAAAATCCAAATAAGTGCAACTGCACTTAATCCCGAGGAAGAAGATCTAGTCATGATTGTTATCATGATTTTGCTTCTTTTCTTCACCTACTCGGTGACTTCCTCTCTTCTTCACTCCTTCGGGAGTGAGGACACTATCTTTGACCCGGCATTTTCATTTTATCATCTGTGAGCCGGTCTCTCTTTATCTCATCGGTGTGGAACTTTCGCGTGCTTCAAATGTTTGTCCAAACATCTTGAATGAAAGTCTGATGGAGATTGTTTCTTCCACTTCGCTTCCCCATGAACCAATGAATTCGGGGTCGAGTCAAGCTAGCGACTCGGTAATCAAAAACAGTAGCACACACCATATGGGTTTTCACCCATATTTCTGACTTCTTTTTATTTTCTACCACCCTAGTGTATGGGTTGCCCACATGTTAAAAAAAAATCTTCTTTCTAAATAATGGCCGTAGTATTTCCCTTTTACGTTCTTTGTTTCGCATAACCGCTTCTTTGAATATTGAGGGCAATATTCATTCTAAGTGGGGGGAATTTCAACGAATTTTATCATATTATCCAATTTCCCCCGTTTTGGCCAAAAATTTTTTTTTTTTGTAAGTATTTTACACTTACGCTTGGTTATCAATCCGCCATGTCTCAGAAGACAAAAGGATTACTAATCCAGAGCAAACGCTCTTGGTAAAGATAACTCAAATCCGTTTATATGGCTTGCAATTTGCCCAAAATTGTATGGTTCTCAACTCACCATATCCCAAAAAGTGAAGAGTGGCAGCCCGCAAGGTTATGGCTTGTGGTAAAGGCAGAGGAAAAACCATAATTGGTAATCAGCTCACCAAAGATAATATTGATAATTTATCTAAGAGTTGGCTAGTCCGAAGGGTACCTTCTGGTAAAGACAAAATCAAACCATGACAAATGGTGGTTTGCTCAAAATCACATGGTTATCGTACCATGGTTCTTGCTTGAATGAAACATTTGGCTACTCCGTATATTTTAAAAGAGAGTTTTCAAATCCATCAGTTTTTCAAATCATTGCTAGGGACTAGCAATATCTCAGGTGGGGGATGATGAAGTGTGTAAATACTCATCATTTTACAAAAATAAATCAAAATTCATCTAAAAACACTCGACAAACAAAATGATCAAAATATCACAAATCGGTTTTATGTGTTTTAAATTCAAAAATATCAAAATCGATGAAAACATATCAAATTTGCAAAAATTGCGTTTCACCCTAAGTTTCAAAGTTGTCAAAAATGTCCCTGAGCACATAATTTCAAAAGTAAAGTCACCAAAGGTCCGTTTAAAATCAAAAGTTGTCAAATTTAGTCTTTGGTGAAAATGTCAAAGTTTTGAGAAAATTACAGTTTGGTCCCTGGCTTTTAAATTGGTCAAAATTAACTGGAGTTTTAAAATGTCAAAGTTAGCCCTTGGATTATTAAAGTTTGGCAAGACCAACCCTTGACTACATTTTCATAATTTACATGTTTGGTCCTTGATTTCCAATATGCACAATTGGTCCTTGGTATTATTAACTCTACAAACCATTCGGACCTTATACTAATCCCAAGCCCAAATCAACTCCCCTGCCCAAACCTTTTAACCCGGTCTTTTTACCCATCCACCCCCATTACCCCACCCAAAACCCACGTTTAATAATAAAACAACCAAACCACTTGCCGCATTTTTTCTTTCCTCTCACCTGCATTCCTAAATCACTTAAACCCATCCCCCATTTCAACCCTTGTCTTCTCCTTGTCCCTCCACCTCCAACAACTACAAAACCATTAAATGATCTCTCACCCTTTGCACTCAACTCACCAACTGCCATATAACCATTTGGCGCCAAAAGTCCATTAAATCTTGAGATGATTTTGTGAACATCCAATGGCTAGGATTGTGGGATTTCATCAAGGATGCCTATAAAAGTTTAGTATAGAGAGAATTTAGTTGTAGTTTACTTTATGTCGTTTTTAATAATAATGTCTTAGTTTTCTTCAAAAGTGTAATCTTTGTTCTTAAATATTAAACTCAAGTCATATTGTCAGTTTGATCAAGTTTTAAACATTAATTCCAAGTTTCATGTTATTTCATCTTTAAATGCTCACTGTTGAAAATAGGTCCAGTCCTAATGCAAGCTTTATTCAAGCTTCTTAAGTTTTATAAGTTTGTACAGCTAGAATAGCTTTGATAAGCCTTAAGTCAAGTTTCAAGTCCTTTTGAACTTGGTCAACAAAAGCAACACCTGGGTAAAAGTGGTGATGCAGGAAAGGAATGGGTTGGTTCAGACATGAGAATGGGTTGAAATGGAAGCAATGGGTTGTTTGATAGGTTAGTGTGCTTGGTTCACTTGCTAGCCATAGTGGCTTGGGACAAGTTGTAAGTGACTTTCAAGTTCTTGTGCAAAATCTCAATTGTAGTTAAATTTGTTAAAACCTGTTTTAGAGAAGTATTTAGTTGTTCTAAGTTAATTGATCATATTATAAGATGATTCTGGTGTTTGATCTGTTTTGGTTGCAAATCGATAGTATAAGGAGTGTTTGATTTGTAGAGTTTAAGCCTAGCCCTTCTTGTTCAGGGTAGTCGTTAGTTCATGTTTGCTTAAGCTCATTTGAGCACATCTCAATCATAGTTTTGGTCCGAAACCCACCAAAGTCAAATTTCACTTAAATCCATATCAATGATCCACTGTTGAGATTTTGGATGAGCGATCATATTTTGTGCTTAGAATTCATTAAGCTTGATTGCATTAGGTTTATTACATCAAATAACATCAATCTCTGTCTTAAAATTGGATTGAAAATCCATTTTGGTCAAAGTCTTCAATAACACACAAGTCAAAATTGGTAAAAGCTTTTCAAACAACTACAAGGAATTTTCTTGAGCTCATTTTTTGGACTTATCAAGTGAAATTTGGCATTTTAGAAAGTTCAATTGGTACTCTTACTTATCTGCATTTTTGTGGATTTTTGTCATTTTTCTATAAGCTTCAAACAAGCTCTTGAACTTGGACCATCTCTCCCCACCTCACCACCGAGAATTTTTCTCTTTTGCAAATATGCAACAGAGCTCATAAGAGCTCACCATGGCCTCATTTTTGGTTTAAGTACTCTCAAACAGGTCTTTTCCATGTCCCATTAGTTTTCAAGTGGAAATTATTTTTAAGCTTGTGATGTGTTCAAAGTTGGTACCTAAAATCTGTTAGCTTATTAATTTAGACAACAAATTGTGGTAATCAGCTTCTCAGAGGTTGTAGATTGTTATTACATGCTCCATTCTAGTTCTTTTAGCATAATAAGGCTTCCTATAAAGCAGTTGTCTTTTGGTGAGCTTTTAGCTTATCAAAGTGCTTATTTCTTAGCACATTCCACATCAGTTTCAAATCCTTCCACACAACACCATGATTTTCCATTTTTCTTAGCTTCTTATTATTATTTTAAGCATTTCCTGAATTTTTCAGATTTTTCCTAGCTTGTTTGGTATTTTTCTTGATTTAATTAGCTTTTAATCATTTTTAATTAGCTTTAATACAAATAATTAAGAAAAAGTTCAAAAAAAAATAGTTTTTCATTTTTATTAGGTTAAGATAAATATAAATAGCCTAAAAAGTATTTTTCATAATTTTCTTAGTTTAAAAAGTATTTTTTAGCATTTTAATTAGTTTTAAATAGTTTTAAATTAATAATATATATATAAAAAGTCTAAAAAATATATTTTCTGTTTTAAAATTAGTTTCATCATATTTAGATTTTTCTAAGTTTTAATTTTATTTTTCTAGTCTTATTTCATGTTTTCTTTTATTTTAGAGTATTATTAAATAGTTTAAAATAGTTTTTAATTAATAATATTTAATTAAATAGTTATAAAAATAATTTTCTTTTTCTAATAATTTTCTTATATAATTAGGATTGTAAAATGTATTTTTCATATCCGTAGGTATTTTCCTTCTTTATTTTCACGTTTTTATTTGTACGCTTAACGTTATTTTTTTTTAAACGTAGTTTTAGTATTTAGTTTTAAACGTTCATCATTTTAAATATAGTGATAGCGTTTATTTAATATCTTTTATCTTTTTAATTTTCTTAATTTGTATTTAAGTCGCTGTAATTTATTACCTTTTTCAGTAGTGTAATATTCAATCCAATCCCTTTTGGATCATTATCCTTAGTGATCCTTCTATCGTCTGATCTAGTGTTTGCACACCATTGAGTCTCCGTGGGACATAACGACTTCGGAAACCACTATATTCTCCTCGACTTCATTGCATTTGTGTTTTAAGCGTTTAAGTTTACGGTCGGCCATTCATTGTAAGGGCTACGGTTGTGAGGTAGCTTGACCGCTTTTTTGCAGCAAATAAGTGTGATTGATGAATTATGTCTTAGTTAACATCATGTTTATGGTCATTCTGTTGTGGTGTTTTTCCGAAATATGGTTGCTTTGTTTTGTTGAAATGGATATATCAAGTATTGCGCATATAATAGCCAAGGATTAAGATAGATATGTCTTTGTGGTAGTTTTTTAGTTACATTCATATTTGTTTGTTTATCAAAGCTTTATTTTATGAAATGCTTCAATGATAAAGAACATCATAAAATAGATGCATTTTCAGTGTGATTGATGAATTATGTTTTAGTTAACATTACGCTTACGGTTATTCTGTGTTGTTTTTTTGTTTTTCAGGATAATCAAGGTTGTCGAATGTTTGGTTCATTTTCAATGGAGTAATTTGCATCATCTGATTAGCGGAGTATTACAAGATAAGTCATGTTCTTTGTGGTAGCTTTTTAGACAATGATAGCATTTTTAGTGACATTCATATTTGTTAAGTTTATCGGCTTTTGAAATTTGGAAAACTTAAACTTATTTTGTTCTACTTATTAGCTTATTATATGTCTTACCGCATCTAAATCTCCCATAAACTGATTGTTATGCTTTTTGTGTTGTTGAAATTAGTTTTTAAAATAATAAGCTTATTGGTCAATTTGCAGCATATTTTTCAAAGCTTATTAACTTATTAATTTTTGCTTATTGATTTTATGAGTCCGTAAATCAGAAACTGCAAACTAATAAGCAAATGGAATTGGCTTTTTTTAATATTGTAGTATACCGGTAATCAACACAAAAAGCATAATCGAATAAGCTGTAATAACATCCCAAGTGCGTATGTGTAAAGTAGTATTTCAATATCCCTTAAAATTTTGTCATATGTAAATAGTCTTTGAGTTTGATCTTGTCCTATGATATTCTTCTTATAAGTTGTTTGTCCTATATTTGCTTATAACAAAAAGAACATTCTATATATATCCCAAATGACCATACCTGTTCATGCTATATGTTCTTTTAATCATGTTAAATAAAGTGGAAATTAAAGTTTGTATTCTTTTCACTTATAGTTATTATAATTTTATATGCTTCAAATTTTAATATAATAAGATAATAGAGGAAGGTTTTAAATTTTATTCAAAATAATTATTGAAAACTAACCAACATAAGTTATTTTTGCTAAACCTTTTAAAATTTGAATCATTGCCTTACTATACATCATGATTTTTAGCTAAAAGGTTTAAATTTTGATTTTTGGAATTACTGAAATCTCTCAGTTTGCTTCATTTAACCTAATTCTACTAATACTATATATATTTCCGGTCTTTAACAACCCTCATTCATCTCTATAACTTCATCTTTATACAATCATAAGGTATTTGAAATGCCTAATCATAATCAATCATTTATATTTTTGTCCATCTATTTGAAATATGAAATTATTCATTATATATGATGACATCTTTGAAATATATATTAATATTTGTTTTGTAGCAAAACAAATGATCAAATGTTACATGATTTAAGTGACATTGACCCTATGCTTGATGATGTAAAAACTTTTGGTGAGGGTTTTATGATATGGAAAGCTCATCCCATCACTAAACCAGATGAAGTTTGGAGTTTAGAAGTACTATTCCAAGATGAATGTGTTTTAACATTACCTCATTCTCATATTTATTTATTTTTTTTGTTTCCATACACATAATTTATGTTCTTTGTAAATTTGTTTATATTTATCCACTTTATTTTTTCTGTTTTATTGAATCACATATATGGTTGTATAAATAAATATATAGTTAATCTGATCTTCCATATTTACATAATATTTCAAGGAAACCATATTCGGCTTCTATTAAGGTTTATGAACAAGTTTCGCTATTCGGATGAAGGTTCTGCTACAAAGTGGTGATTTTCTTTCTGAGTTGTTTAAAGATTGATAGTTCCACGAGCTAATGTTTGTGAGTTTTGTGTGCCAACATCTGCACCTTATCAATCTTCCAAATGCCAAAGATCATGAGTTTGTTAGATTACTATCAATGGCAATGTGGATCTTATTGCTTAATCCAAACAAAATTAGATTCTTAGCCCGGATATCAGCTTGAAATTGAGCAAGTTCAGTGGGACTTAGATCATCTTCATCTTGAAGTTTCTTTTGTCTAGGATTAGCTACATCATTAATCTCCTTCATTACATATGGACCATGTTTGATAGAGTTAATCAATCTTTCTTTCTTTGAATCCCATGAGAACATTTATAAACCTTGAATACCATTGAACATAATTTCCCCGATACAAATGGGAGGCCTAGCATCACTCCCCGCCAATGCATCTTGAGTTGTCACATTATGATGTTGGATCTTTTTGATATGAGATGTTGTTTTGTTTAAAGTTGTGTTTAGCTTAGGGTTAGAAATTATGGGATGATTGTTAGATGTTTGTGACATTGTTGATTAAAGTCCTTTAAAGTTTTCACTCTAACTTAAGTTTGATTAATTGAAGTTCAATTTAGTGGAATGGACAGTCTAAATCAAGGTCTAGTAACACAAAGTCTTGTAAATGTAGTTGTCGCAACAATCTCTTGTAAAACGGGCAGAGTTTTCTTTCGTAAACAGTGGGTAATAGTAGGTCTCGCAAAGGAGGTATCACAAGCTTCTTCTATCACAGCTTATAATAGATGTTATCGCAACAATTTCTTACAAGTTGGGAAAAGTTTTCTTTCGTAAAGAGTGCGTAACAGAAAGCTTCGCAAAGCTAGTATCACAAGAATCAGTCTCGCACACCAATAATAAAGACTATTGCAATACTAAACTTGCAACTAATTGCTATCGCAACCTATTTTCAGCCAGCTATCGTACAAAAACCCTAATTTTGACAACAAAATTTGCGAACAAAATTTTACGAGCAAAAGTAAACCCTATTTTTACGAGCAAAAGTTCACTTTTTTCAAACTGTTTAATATACGTTTTATAGCACAAATCTTCACCAAATTCATAAAGTGTTTGTATAGAATGATGAAGAACGTTTTCTTAGTCTCTAAAATATTTTTCTAGCACAAGTTTATAAGATAAACCACTTAACCATGACTCAATAAAGTCAGCATAAGAAAAAAACGCTTAGAGAGAGAAAGTTTTGACAATCTATAAACCCTAAAACTTACTACTAATGAAGATCTAAACGAAGCTAAAACACTACTAGATGAAACAACTTGTTAATACAAATAAGCCGTAAAAACGTTTATTTATATTTTACGATCTTCTAATGTTTTGTCGATAACAAAAGTAAAATCATTTTAACGAAACAAATAGAGTACGTAAATTGTTTGAGTTAATAGTTTTCTAACACAATTAAGTTGTCACATAAAACACTAAAACAAGTATAAGTGATTTTATGATTTAGATACATATATGTACAACAACTAGTGTTACATATTGGGTTAAACATATACTTAAACTAAGTATACTAAAATGGGTAAAAACTAAGGGTATGCTAAAATGGGTAAATACAAGTATATACTAAATGGGTAAAATACTAAAAAATGGTTTTGACCCATAACCCATGGTTTTATATATACCACTTAACCAAGTTCATTGTATCTAGAAAGAAAACCATGGATCAACCCATAACCCATGACCCATAACCAAAAATACCCATGGGCAAGAGGACGGACCACGGATCCCTAGCTTTGTGCTAGCCGATCCCTTGTAGGATCCGTGGGATCCGGGGAACAGAAGAGATTTTTCTCTATAAATAGAGAGCCATTTATTTCTCTCTACACATGGTTTTTCACACATACTTCCCCAAAGTATTCTAACCCTCTAACCTCATATCTAAGTGATCTATGTAGTTTGTCTTTTTTTTTTGTGTGATCTACTAGGTTCCTCTTAAAGGAGAGATCACCACCTCTTGAAGACGGCAAGCTCAAGTCCAGTTGCCATGTTTCATCATCAAGACTACTAAGGTTCTCTTGTTGATAGTTCTTCCTTTCTCCATAGATGGTGGGTTGAAGGCATTAGTGAAGAATGCCGAAAGTGTCAAGATGAAAGCATTAGTGAAAGGTGCTCATCATCCGTCTCAAAGCATTAGTGAAGGATGCTAAAGGTGTCAAGATCAAGGCATTAGGAAGGGTGCCAAATGTTGTGTCAAAAGCATTAGTGAAGGATGCTAAAGGTGTCAAGATCATAAGTAAGGGTGCCAAGCTTGTCAAAGGCATAGTGAAGGATGCCGAAGAATCAAATCAAGTAGCATTTGGGAAGAATGCTTAGGTTGTATAATCGATGAGGTGCATCGTTATACATATATGTATGTGTTTATCTACAAGGATGGTGATATCCTTGATGGTGTTGTAACAAGGAGTAGATCTCCTGGAGATTAGGTGTTGTGTCGTGAAGGATTAGTTCTCCTAAGGTGTGAAAGAACTAAGGTGCTTAGCCTAGTACCTAATAGGGTAGGCGAATTGTGATAGGATTAATTCTCCTAAGGTGTGAAAGAACTCGGTGGTTAGCCTAGCATCGTATAAAGGGTAGGCGACGTTGTGTTAGGTGTGGTTCGCCTTGGTGTGAAAGAACTCGGTATTTAGCTTTGTACCAAAAAGGTTGTTTAACGCTGTGAAGGCTTCTCCGCCACAAGGAGTTGGTGTAGTGCTTACGAACTCTAGAGTAGGTGACTCGGGAGTGGAGTAGGGCAAGGAAGGTGTCCTTGTAGCCGAACCACTATAAATAACTTGTGTTGTGGTGATGTGCTTCTTACTCTTTATATTTCATTTCACGTTTATATATCCATCTATCAACGTCCAACATAAACAATCAAATGGATAGACATAAGTCGATCTAAATATTTAAAAGGAAGTTTTAAATTGGTAAAACTATTCAACCCCCTTCTAGTTTTCCACAATTGGCATCAGAGCTTCGTTACCAAGTTTTTAAAGTATGTTGTACTTTAAAGACTTGATACGATCCGTGTATGTTTGAAAACTACAGAAGGATTTTTTTCTTGTTGGTCATATTTTCTTTTAAATCATTTTGTTGGACATTGATAGATGATTCTAACTACTTTTGCTCTTAAGAAATCTTCATGCTAGAATCTCTTCAAAGTCTTCATTCAAAGATTAATGAAGTCAAAATTTAAGGAAGGATCTAAAAGGTAATCACAACCCATGTACACCAAGTAGAAAGGATTACTTTAAAAGCTCATGAAGTATTTTTGGTATTATACCAAATCAAGAAGCATAGAGGTATGTTTTACTCTTCATTAGATAGGTTACATGAGTCCCGTTTATTGTCATAAGTTATCTCTGCTTAACTAATCACTAACATCATTAGAAGTCTCTTTCGTCACCTTTAGTCTTTTTCAACATAGGGGATGATATCATTTTTTTTCGTCAAACTAACGCCGTCATCACATATGAACCCTCGATATGTAATTCATCGAAAATCATCATTCAAAAACAATCCTCATCTAATACCTCCATTTTTTTTGGCAAGCTAATTTATAAAGCCTACTACAAAAATAATACCAAACAACTTCCTTTATGTCCACAGAGCCGATCCCTCTAGTTGTACTAGCCGGATCCCAAATACAAAGGATCCGGAGGAACCGTGGAACAGAACTCAGCTATACGCTCAAAAATTCACCACTGATCTTTTTCCCTCTATTCAAATAACACTAAAACGACTAAACTACTGAATCCATCCTCATTGGCTTCCATACTCTCAAGTATTCCTTCCTAGAACATCATTGTAAGTAATTACATTAACTTGTTCTAACTTTCATCATCCTCATCCTAGGGTTTATGGTTTCTTAATTTTTAATCAATTAATTTAATTAGGGCTTTTTAAATTAAACATGAAAAGGAGCTTTTTAACAAAATCACATTGTGTTCACAACATTGTTAATACAAATCAAAACCATAAACCCATCCCAACTAATTTTACCTAATTGGAAAATTTGTATTTTTAGGACCAACCATGCCCAAAGCTACTCAACAAGATCATCATGACACCGCCCACTACCTTACTCATTACTATCGTAAAAAGGGATTGACCAAAACCGACCGTAAAATCTTCAAAAGTATTGTAAAACGACTTATCCACGAAGGTCGTGTAGTCAAGGAATGTTTCCTTGAAGATACCGACATTCGTCAAGTTTTCTCGACAATCAACTTTGATTGTCTCCTTGACATAGATGAACAAATTTGTCCGGTTTTCATTTTTGAATTTTACAAAAGCTTTAGGATCATTCAAAACGCCAATGATAGCATTTCAATCGCTTTCATCATCAATAAACGAAACTTCACTCTTCCTCTCAACACCTTTGCTCAAATTCTTCGCATTCCTTGTGAAGGAATTTGTATGTACTCTCAAGATTGGGCAATTAACGCTCAAAACCTTGCACTTGATCCTAAGCCTCTATAACACTCCTACTGATGAACCCGAAACCATCCGAGACACTATTTTCAAAATAAGAACCGACAATCCCGTTTCGACCGAAACAAGAAGCTCATTCACCGTAATCCCTTTCAAATGGAACTTTCCGAAATGCACCCTATGTTTAGAAAATGGGAAGAAATCCTTAGGGAAAATGTCATTAGCCTAGTTGGAAACAAAGATCATCCAAACGCATGTCTTGTGCAAATGATCTATTGTCTTATCCATCAAAGGCCATTTAATCTTGCCTATTACATGGTAAGGAGAATGGTTGGGGTATTCAAAGCTTCCAACATGGTACTTCCGTATGGTATGCTCCTAAAACGACTTTGTAAGTATGTTGGTACATTGCAACCATCTCCTATCAACGATGATCATTATCTTCCCGACCACGTCATGGTACCTCTTATCAAACGACCCTCTAAACGGTTCACGGTCAATAGAGAGCAACCGAAGCTCTCTCGACTCCTCGGCAGATGAAGAAGAAGAAGATGAAGAAGACATCGACCCCGTATCCAACATCAAATTGGACATCCTTGAATACCACGAACAACTTCCAACCATTCCAAACGAGACCGCAGAATTCAAACAAATAAGAGGCATGATTCAAAACCTCGCTTACAATCTCACTAAGCCGTCAAAAAGGAAAAGAAATGATTGACGAAAGAGACAATAGGAATGTGCTTAATTTCATTTATTTTATGTTTGAATGATTTCTTTTTAGCATTGTTGGTTTATGGTATTTTGGATATTATTACTTTATCTTATAAGTGGTGTTATATGATACCGCTTGTTCCTATTGCTTGTCTTATAGATTTAATAGTGTGCAAAATCTGACATCATTTTTAATAGGTTCTGACGTCTGAAATGCCGGATCCCTAGGATTAGCCAAGCGGATCCCTCCTTGAGGGAACTGTGGGATCCGTGTCACAGAGATCGCAAAATAATGCATTTCCTACATCAAAACTGCTTTCTAGATTACATCACATTAGCTTAGCATATGATTTTAGAACCCAACTAAGTCCACTTCTAGGATGAGAAAGGCTTAGACTCACTAAAGGTTTACTTAAAGATCTTAGTCTTACTTTATCAACACATCTAAACTCACCATATTTCCGCCTAACTACTCACAAACTATCTCTCACCTCTCAAAACACTTAAGAAGATAAGCTAAGCAATTTTAGGAAATTGCTTCTAGTCATTTATATCTAAAAGATAAGACAAAAATTAGTTTTTCAATTTTGTAGTTTTAAGAATTTCTCTTAAAATATCACCTCAAGCCTAAATCTGATCACTAGGATCACTTTTTATGACTTGACACCTTCATAACTCTTAATTTTATCCTTAGACAACCATTGGTAGTCATCTTGTCCCATCCATCTTCCATAAAAAGCAATCATTTGCTATAACACTTATTACCTTTAATCATTCAAGTATCCTTTCATCTTAAACACTTAGGAGAACTGAAACATTCAAAATGAGATAGGCTTTAGCTCCTAGAAACCTCATTTCAAACCTGTCATAATTGCTGAGAGCCGGATCCCTAGGATTAGCCTAGCCGATCCTGAGGGAACCGTGGGATCCGGGTGACAGTTTATGCCAAACATTGCTAAAACAATCATTTCTACTCATTTTCCTAACTCAAACACTCCATCTCATCTTAAATGAGTTCCTAGATCGTGAAACTCATCTCAACCTTGTGCACGTTAATCATCACATTTCCAAGAACATTAGTGGATTAAGTCTTAAATGCAATTGCAAAACTCTTCTCCTTATAACCCATATTGCCAAGAACACTTTAGTCATCAAACACAAACATAATTATCGCAATTGCAAACACTCTTCTTAGTCATCTCATCATGAGAAAAGCTCCTAGTGCTTACTCATCCACTCAAGAACCACCAAAGAAACTTGCTAGAATCATACACGAAGTTTCCTCAACCGAATCATCTCCAGTCCACCAATGCTAGGATTTACCCTACACCAAGGAAACCAATCAAACTAATCCCCAAGAAGAGTGTTCCCACTAAGATTTCATCACCAAATTCTACTATACCAAACATACCTTCCACAACTCAACCAACATCACTAGTGCCTAGAGCCACCTCACAATCATCTCCACACTCTCATAATGTAGAAGATTTACCCTCTTGGCCATCTCATCTTTCACCATTACCAACTAGTTCACTTGAAAAGATTGAGCAACAAAATCAAAGTGTTGAATCAACACTTGCTCCAAAAGCAAACTCTACCATTCCTCCCAATAATCCATTTTGGATTATGAGAAAACATCAAAGGAAACCACCCAACCAAATGGAATTTGATGCTTCCTTACATCTACCCTCAAACATTGTAGAACCACCACTTAATGAACCTCCATCAAATCCTCCTTCATTTGAAGATCCTCAACCCACTTCACTTGAACTTTCACTTCAAGAAACTCAAAACCATGACAAGGATTGTTATCATTGTAAACATGTTGAAAGGTTGATACATGAACTACGTGAAGAGCAATGTTTCATGTTTTATCACCTCCTCAACGCTTCAAGAGGTTAATAAGCCTAATCTACAATGAGCATCACATTCAAAAACTCAACTTAGAACGTTTAGGAAACCTTTTTCACCCTTGATCATCATTTAGTTTAGTTGAACCTTGAATTGGGGTAATTCATTAGCATTAGTAGCACTTGTTTGGCTAGTTCATTCTCTTAGTTCTAGAGATTTGGTGGTGTATCTCTTGTTTTATTGAATGAATACTTATATGCTATGATTATTTTGTGTTGTGCTTGATATATTGGACATATATCTCATTCTCTCAAAATAGCATTCCTTGACATTTCTTCACTGCTGAAGATACTGTCAATGATAGCCGGATCCTTCTCGAGATAACTAGACGGATCCCTTCTTAAAGGGAACCGTGGGATCCGTGGTACAGAGCACAAATTTATACTAACTTGAGTCTCTTTTGCAGGAAATTATGCACTATACTCTTGTTTTTCTAATCTTTGTTTTGTAGTTATTCAAAATACACATGAAGATATTGACACCATAAAGCTAGGGGGAGCTTTGTATCAAACAACATTGCAAAATCATTTGCAACTTAATCCAATTTGGATTACACTTCATGACACCCCATTGCAACATTGCAATATTCAAGGGGGAGCACGCTCTCGTCACTTAGACGAACCATTTGCAACCTTAGTTGCAAACACAATTAGTTTATTTTACGTTATGTCCTTGACGCCCTTACATAGGGATGGACTCGTCAAGGGGGAGTTAAGACGAGTACCATTCCCGTCACTTGCTCTCTTTTACATTTTTACATTTTTTTCCTTATAAAAATTGTGTTAGTTTCTTTTAACACTTTTTGTTTCGACAAAAAGGGGGAGAAGAAAGTAAAAACTACAAATTCAAATTTTTATGAATTTTAGCTTTTTCCTTAAAATAATTTTATGTTTTGTCATCAACAAAATGGGGGAGATTGTTAATACAAATAAGCCGTAAAAACGTTTATTTATATTTTACGATCTTCTAATGTTTTGTCGATAACAAAAGTAAAATCATTTTAACGAAACAAATAGAGTATGTAAATAGTTTGAGTTAATAGTTTTCTAACACAATTAAGTTGTCACATAAAACACTAAAACAAGTATAAGTGATTTTATGATTTAGATACATATGTACAACAACTAGTGTTTACATATTGGGTTAAACATATACTTAAACTAAGTATACTAAAATGGGTAAAAACTAAGTGTATGCTAAAATGGGTAAATACAAGTATATACTAAATGGGTAAAATACTAGCAAATGGTTTTGACCCATAACCCATGGTTTTATATATACCACTTAACCAAGTTCATTGTATCTAGAAAGAAAACCATGGATCAACCCATAACCCATGACCCATGACCCATAACCAAAAATACCCATGGGCAAAGAGGCGCGGACCACGGATCCCTAGCTTTGTGCTAGCCGGATCCCTTGTGGTAGGGATCCGTGGGATCCGGGAACAGAAGAGAATTTCCTCTATAAATAGAGAGCCATTTCTTTCTCTCTACACATGGTTTTTCACACATACTTCCCCAAAGTATTCTAACCCTCTAACCTCATATCTAAGTGATCTATGTAGTTTGTCTTTTGTTTTGTGTGATCTACTAGGTTCCTCTTAAAGGAGAGATCACCACCTCTTGAAGACGTGCAAGCTCAAGTCCATGAGTTGCCATGCTTCGTCATCATCAAGACTACTAAGGTTCTCTTGTTGATAGTTCTTCCTTTCTCCATAGATGTTGGGTTGAAGGCATTAGTGAAGAATGCCGAAAGTGTCAAGATGAAAGCATTAGTGAAAGGTGCTCATCATCCGTGTCAAAGCATTAGTGAAGGATGCTAAAGGTGTCAAGACAAAGGCATTAGTGAAGGGTGCCAAATGTTGTGTCAAAAGCATTAGTGAAGGATGCTAAAGGTGTCAAGACGAAGGCATTAGTGAAGGGTGCCAAGCGTTGTGTCAAAGGCATTAGTGAAGGATGCCAAAGAATCAAATCAAGTAGCATTTGGGAAGAATGCTTAGGTCGTATAATCGATGAGGTGCATCGTTATACATATATGTATGTGTTTATCTACAAGGATGGTGATATCCTTGATGGTTTTGTAACAAGGAGTAGATCTCCTTGAGATTAGGTGTTGTGTCGTGAAGGATTAGTTCTCCTAAGGTGTGAAAGAACTAAGGTGCTTAGCCTAGTACCTAATAAAGGGTAGGCGACATTGTGATAGGATTAGTTCTCCTAAGGTGTGAAAGAACTCGGTGGTTAGCCTAGCACCGTATAAAGGGTAGGCGACGTTGTGTTAGGTGTGGTTCGCCTTGGTGTGAAAGAACTCGGTATTTAGCTTTGTACCGGAAAAAGGTTAAGCGACGTTGTGAAGGCTTCTCCGCCACAAGGAGTTGGTGTAGTGCTTACGAACTCTCGAGTAGGTGACTCGGGGAGTGGAGTAGGGCAAGGAAGGTGTTCTTGTAGCCGAACCACTATAAATAACTTGTGTTGTGGTGATGTACTTCTTACTCTTTATATTTCATTTCACGTTTATATATCCATCTATCAACGTCCAACATAAACAATCAAATGGATTGACATAAGTCGATCTAAATATTTAAAAGAAAGTTTTAAATTGGTAAAACTATTCACCCCCCCCCCCCTTCTAGTTTTCCACACAACTAAATCATATTTGGTTCTTGATACCAATTTTTGTTCCCAAATATCACGTCTACTATTAATATAAAATATATAAAGTGGGTGTGGATATTTTATTCTACAGAGAGAAACGAGAGAGAAAAAAAGAAAGTCTCACAAGACATTTGGATAACACACACACACAATTACCAATGAGGTAGGGGGTATTTATACCCATACATACATCTCGCATCCCCTCGCAACTATACAAGTGTTGCGAGGGTATAATATTGTCGCAAGGTTACACATTGTTACACAACGTACCCTATTCTATAACAAAAGATAAATAGAAGTTCCTGCTCTAATGACACTTTTCGTGTTCCAACAATAACTAAATTGTTGACCGTTAAAAAATTCAATTAAATAAAGACATCCATACTTAAGCGTATTAGTTTAAATCGACACCAATTTAAGAAGGAAAAAAATTAAATTAGGATACAGGTATTTTTTGAAAGTGTTATTAAAGAAAGAATTTTGCTATTTGTAGCGCTTAGACTTATGTTTAATAAATAAAATATGCAATGAAAGGTTGTACGTTTAGTTAATTGTGAGTAGCTAAATTTAGATGGTGGACCGTTATTCTGAAAGTACAAACAATTTATGCATGCTAGAATTTCTTAAAGATAACCTTTAAGCTACGTTTAACATTTTCCTTTTAAAAATTAAGTTTTTTCTTTTGAAAAATCAAATAATTTCGAGCATTTACTGGTACAACTACGTGACTTATTTAGAATCTAAAATGTGTAAATCTTAAAAATCAAACTCATTAGAGAAATTCTGTCTGCTTGACTAACGGCTTATGACAACCCCACTTTTTATCTATTGCTTGATTGACTACTTGTGACAACCTTAATTTTGCTCGACCGACGATCTTAAAAGCTGATTTTTAAGTTTAATAATAAAAATTTATATGATAAGGACATGTGTTAAAATATTAATTAATCACCGTACAACAAGCGGTTGCACATTATTTTGTACCATTTTGAGTCTATTTTAAAAAATAACTTTTTTTTTTTTTTTTGTTAAAAACTCTTTCAAAAATACATATATGTGAGTAATTTTCTCTTTAGAAAAAGGTAAAAAGTACGTCCCAAACACAATGAATACTTAGAGCATAAGGCTTAACGATATGGTGATCGAATGCATCGATCGGTCCCCATAACCTAAAGCATGCCCCCTAGATGAGAAGGCAAGAGAGACGCGGCCCACCCCCACTTTTTCACTTGTTCGATCGCCTAGCCGATCGATTAAGCATTTTTTTTTCTTTTCTAATTAATATTTGTGGGTTATGTTTTTTGTTGTGGTTAGGGTTACCTACTACGAGCTTAGGGTCATGTATTTGGTCTTACAGAGAGAAGCTAATGTTGCGTGGATGTGGCAAATAGGACACCAAAAAGGTTGGGTTACCACAACTACTAGTATAAGGTACTAATGGTGTCGTCCCGCTGGTGTTGTGAGAAAAGTGTTGTCACATCAACACTTTTTCTCATAACAACAGAATTCACCACAACACAAAAAATATCTCTCCCTCTTGTAACACCAAATTTTATGTCATCGTGAAAAAAAATAAAATAAATAAATAAATAAAATTTGAAAACGAGACCATTTAGGCTAGCCGTGACAGCTCAGGATGCAAAAGAACGAGCCATAATACCGTCATGGCGATTGGCACCGTCCGATGGCGTTAAGCGTGAAAACGGGAGCCTCGGCATTGGGTACCCGCTTCTCTTAGAGCAAGGGGTATCGTAACGAAATTCGTTCGCCAGTCCTAGGTGGAGGGCTCGCCGAATCTTGCCACCATTCGCCACCACACCATCACGGGTCGCCACTTCCTCCTTCGCCACCCCAACGAAATGAAAACGACAAACAGTTTATTTTCTTTTTTTGATTTTAAATTGTGTTTTGTGTTTGATTGAGTGTGTGTAGTTTGAGTGGGTGAGACCCAAGTGAAGAGGTTGAGGTTAGTTGTGAATAGTGGTATTTTTAAGTGGGTGTGTTGAAGTGATGTGACACATGTGAGACCCAAATAAAGAGAAATGACTTAGCCACGATACCTCTTAACGTTTTAGTCTTAACCCAACACCAAAAGCAATAATTCTTACAATTTTAAAAAGTAAATTTAAAAAGGGGAAAAATACAACTAAAAACAGCCACATAAGCACATGACAGGAGATCTCCATATCCAACAGCTAACATAAACAATAAATATCCCTTCCTTGTTTACCTCACCGCAAAACCCAATAACAAAACAATCTTTCATTCCTTAACTTGTTTAGTGATTTGTTAAACTAGGCAACAGACAGAGATCGACATGTCTGTCTGCTGCGGAGCTGAATGCTTCGTAGCAATAGGCTGTCTACGTTGGCTATACAAAAGGTGCACTTATGTTGGCAGTGACGACAGTGCCACGTGGCCACCCGCTACTTCTGACGAAGTCGAACCCATCCCACATCTTTGTCGGATCATCCTCGCTGTCTACGAAACCGACCTTAAAAACCCTAAAAACCCTCCCTTAGGCGGGTACAGACTAAACCCTGATTACGTCATCAAGCGCGTGACTTACCAACAAACACAAGGCCGCGCGCCTCCTTACCTAATTTACCTAGACCACTCGCGACAGGAGATTGTACTTGCTATACGAGGTTTGAATTTAAAGAAAGAGAGTGATTATAAATTATTGTTAAATAATAGGTTGGGTATGCAAATGTTTGATGGTGGTTATGTGCATCATGGCTTGTTGAAAAGTGCTGTTTGGTTGTTGGAGCAAGAGAGTGCGGAGCTCAAAAACCTTTGGCTGGATAATGGTAGGTGTTATAAGATTGTGTTTGTGGGACATTCGCTTGGCTCCGGTGTGGCTGCGCTTATGACGGTTATTGTTGTCAATCATAGAGATATGATTGGTGGGATTAGTAGGGAGTTGGTTAGGTGTTATGCTCTTGCGCCTGCCAGATGTATGTCCTTGAATTTGGCTGTTAAGTATGCTGATGTTATACATTCCGTCGTTTTGCAGGTAAATTTTCATCAAAGTGTACTAGATTTGATTGTGTTGTTTGAGTTTAATTGAGTGTTTTATGTGTTATGAATGGTTATATGTTTTATTGTGTTTTGATAGAGGGCGAGTTTGGATAAAAGTAGATTACTTATCATTATAATGCTTATTTGAGGGTGAAATAAACAATTTGAAAGTTGCTAATTCAAAATACTTGTTTGAATCCTATTAGCTACTACCTTTTGATTAAGTTTAATTGCGAATACTTAGGGCATCCACTATGATTGGTTTAACAAAAATATTTATAAAAGATGAAATATTATTGACGATGTAACTCGTCCCCGGCCCGTCTAATGGAGCACCGACTTGTGGGCCATTCGGTCGTCTTTGTGGTGCTCAGAATTGACTAGACATATTATCTCACTAAGTCATGAGGTTGTCGTGTTCGATGAAGGGCGGCACACCACATTGGGCGTCTGATGAACGGCACACCACATTGGGCCCAGATGAAGGGCAGATCACATTGACCGCCAAATGAAGGGCACATCACATTGACCGCCAAATGAAGGGCACACCACATGGACTGCCGGATGAAGGGCGTGTCCGGATGAAGGGCGAATTCGGATGAAAGGCACACCACATTGTCACACCCTTTGGTGCCTGCCCACGAAGCTCACCTTAATGCCACCTGGAATTATACAAGACACCACGCCCTTCGGTACCCGCCTATGGTGTTTGTCCCAAGGTCACTTAAAAGTACTATGTAATCCATTGTTTAAAAGCCTAAACTCTCAAAAGTATCAACACCATATGATGGAACACGATTACTCACTAGACAATGACGCCCTCCTTCATAAGTACCAATGTCCCAGATTCTAAGGGATTTAGTCCAATGCATAGGTAAGTTAACCCAACGCTTTATCCCATAGTGGTGTCAGGTACAGTAGTATGAACACTATAAATACCCCCACCCTTGTTGGTTGTTCATGACATTCCATTCATTCTCATATGAATATATGATACATTCTACCTTTCTATATTTTCTCTATCTAGAATTACTCTCAGCTGGAGGGCGCGCTTCTATATGCCGGAGGGCGTGTCCCTTCATGCTTATATCATGCCTACATTTATATCACATAAACGATATGCATAATGCTAAATCTCTCAAGTAGAGTTCTGACTTGACCGTCGGAGGGTGGTCCTCGGGGCTTCGGCCTTGGGACTCCTTCTAACTGGTCCCTTTATGTTTGTAGCACACTTCTAGGCTCGGGATGACGATGAATGGCACATGAAAGCCTTCAAGGCCAACGCGGCGGAATTATGCTTTGACAAGTATAATAAATGATCAATCGGTTGAGGTTTATGATAGCACGACTTTCATTCTTATGAACCTTATCATTGCAAGTAGACAACTCATTACGTGATTATTGTGTTTTATTATAGATTTTATCTGCCTCTTTTCATAAAGCATTAGTAGTTCTAATAACCAATCCTGAACACCCTTCTAGAGTGATTATTGATAGCTAGTTATTGTGTTTGTTTTTCATCCAGATGTAATTATTATTTTATTTTATTTTGAGTAACCATGGTTTCCGATCTTTTGGCCGACTAAACCAAGGGTTTTGAAACCCCCAAAAATCGCTGCACACAGACTCCAACTGGGTAAAGTAGAGTTCTGACTTGACCGTCGGAGGGTGGTCCTCGGGGCTTCGGCCTTGGGACTCCTAACCGGTCCCTTTATGTTCGTAGCACACTTCTAGGCTCGGGATGACGATGAATGGCACATGAAAGCCTTCAAGGCCAACGCGGCGGAATTATGCTTTGACAAGTATAATAAATGATCAATCGGTTGAGGTTTATGATAGCACGACATTCATTCTTATGAACCTTATCATTGCAAGTAGACAACTCATTACGTGATTATTGTGTTTTATTATAGATTTTATCTGCCTCTTTTCATAAAGCATTAGTAGTTCTAATAACCAATCCTGAACACCCTTCTAGAGTGATTATTGATATCTACTTAGGGATTGGTTCTTGTGAAAACTCCTCTTAAACTAAAAAATGTAAGACGTCACAGCAAAGTGCCACGTTTCAAGTTTCTCAAGGGCAAAATAGGAAAGCTTTGATTTTTGATCTTTTATTTGCATCTTCAACCTTAATTCTAGGAAGCATTTTATATTAGGGTTTTACTGTTTCTTTATTTACACTAATTAACCATTTATTTATCAATAAATAAAAGTTTGCATCTTAATTTTCCGCCTGAATAAGTGATGGAATCATTTCTTTTTCGAAATACTATACGTGTAAATGAATATTTGCATCAAACCATTAATTGCATTTTTATTGATTATGATTACTTATTCATGCATCAATAATAGTTTTGATTTGCATCATCTTTACAAATATCATCTTCATGCATCTCGAGTTCTATCATCTTCATCTTTCAATCATCTTCATTGTTATGAATATGTTTACCTGAAAACCAAGATCAAAATAACCAAAAAAATGGTTAATCAATGTCAAGTTTTGCATCCTCTTTGAATTTAGCATCATCATATGGATATCGTATTCACCATCAATCATCCAATCTTATGCATCATCATCGATCATGACATTCATAAATCGTAATCATCAGCAGCAACATCATGGATTTTTGCAGCTTTACTATTGATCATATTAATCAACCAATTCAACATCTTTGGTCATTATCATCGTCGAACATTCTCTTCTTGAAAGAACCAATGAGAAGATAAAAAAAAATGGAATACATTGTTTGGCATCATCATCATTGAGCGAACATCATCCTCTTATGGATATGATCATAAAACTCAAACCCGTAAAAACAAAGCTTGTCATCAATACAAATTATTTGAAACCTATAACTAATCACAATTAAAATCAATTTGAATGATTCCTTTTTCATAAAAACACAAATGGAAAAATTAGAGAGATGACCGGATTTGATAGGGAATAATATCCCGTAATTTTTGCTCAAATTGATAATTGTTCAACACTCTTTGATTCATTTAATTGGAAAATGACGAATATAACCCTCGCTTCAAGTAATGCGTTAGAATCTTTATCATATTAACAAAAGTATCATGTACATTTTCAACCTTATATATAGTCAAAGCCAAGTGATCTAATGGCTATTATGTTCTCCTACCATTTTCACTTTAAGAGGTTCTTTTAGATGAACTCTTCTCTATCTATTTATTGTGTTTGTTTTTCATCCAGACGTAATTATTATTATTATTATTTTTTGAGTAACCATGGTTTCCGATCTTTTGGCCGACTAAACCAAGGGTTTTGAACCCCCCCCAAAAAAAAATCTGGCACACAGACTCCAACTGAGTCCTCCCTTTTCAGGAGGTTGGCGTGCCGCCTGCCACTTCAGGGTTAGGAATTGCACCTGAGCACTCTCACATTTTATGATGATGGTCACAAGTCTTTTGCCACTAGACCACCCCTTTCGTTATTATGAAACTGATTCTTTTACATCAGTATAGATTTATGGTTATTTAAATGGAAAATAATCCATTTAGGATCACTTTAGACGTAGTTATTATTGATTTTGTTCCTAGGCCACAAATAACCGTTTTGTTAGTGTTTCGACTTTTGTCAGATTTGTTCGAGCGTTTGATTTAGGAATCAAATTTTGGGTAACTTTAGGAGTTGTTGGCTACATAACTTTCCCATATCATTCACCAATTATTCCGGGGTCATTCTACCCCTCAATCATTAAATAATCAGAAAGTTCTTAATATTTGGTTTCAAACGGTTGATTAGATAAATGGGAAATAACCATGATGGTGGATATGTGCATCATTGGTTGTTGAAAAGTGCTGTTTGGTTGTTGGAGCATGAGAGTGATGAGTTGAAAAAGCCTATGGTGGATAAAGGGAGGTGTTATAAGATTATGTTTGTGGGACAATCACTTGGGTCGGGTGTTGCGGCTTTAATGACGGATATTATTGTCAATCATAGAGATATGATAGGTAAAACAAGTAGGGTTGGATCAGTTGGAAAACCCCTTGCCTCTCAACCGAGAGGTCAGGGGTTCAATCCTCACTCCCTACGAAAAGGCCGGAGGTCCTTTCTACCTTTGGTAGAACTGGAAGCAGCCTCTCTACCTTAGGTAGGGGTAAGGCTGTCTACATCTTAACCTCCCCCAAACACCGGAAACGGTATTGGGTACCCATAACCCGTGGAAGACGGCATTGGGAGTTACTTTACTTTCTCTATAGAGATATGATTGGTGTGATTGGTAGGGATATAATCAGGTTCACTCTTGCTCCTTCGAGATGTATGTCGTTGAACTTGGCTATTAAGTATGCCGATGCTATACATTCCGTCGTTTTGCAGGTGATTTGTACTTGGACTACTTGTGTTGTTTGAGTCTAATTTAACCATTTAATGGGCAATGTTACAGTGTGTTAATGGAAGTTATTATTTGATTATTCCGTATACACGTGGTAAGTGTAGGATAATCTGTTTTTGATAACTTTAGGAGTTGGCGAAACAAAAATCATTCTTTGTACCTCTAATATATGATCTTTTTAGGGGTAATTTTCAAATGTAAATCCTTGGATTGACACAATTTTCCAAACGCTAGATCATTTAGGTATCAGATAATTAGTTCTGGTAGTTTTTTAGGAGTAGTGTGCGTAATTGTCCTGCATTGTCTAGGGTCATTTTACATTTGAAGGGTCATTTTATTAAGTATTATGAAAATGTTTCTATCATTATACGATTGGTTTAAGTGCAAAATAGTTCATTTTGGATTATTTAAATGTAGGTATTATTGCTTCTATTTCCAAGCCGCATATAACAAATAATCAATTGTTTGAGTGTTTAGAGTATTGTCAAACGGATTTTGAGTATCAGGTGATGTAAGTGTCAAATAATCATACCTGGATAGTTTCAGGAGTAGTAGCCACGAAACTTTCTCATCACTATTCGATCAATCTTTAGATAATCAGTGCAGCCCATTTTGTTATGGAGTTGATTTTCTTATTCTGATTATTACATTTCGCATAATAACTTTCGAAATGCGATCTCAAGCACCCCCTAAGTATGTTTTTACTGAATTGAATTGATTCAGGATGATTTCTTGCCAAGAACAGCCACCCCACTGGAAGACATATTCAAATCAATTTTTTGCTTGCCTTGCTTAATATTTTTGGTTTGCTTGAGGGATACTTTCATTCCAGAAGGTAGGAAGCTAAGAGATCCTAGAAGATTATATGCACCTGGGCGAATTTACCATATAGTTGAGAGAAAGTTCTGCAGGTGAACTTTTACTCGCCTAACAATTGGGATATTTTGGAGATTTTTATATCTATTTCTTTTGGTAGTTACAATTGTTGTGTAAATAGATGCGGAAGATATCCTCCGGAAGTAAGGACTGCAATTCCGGTCGATGGTAGATTTGAACATATTGTTTTATCATCTCATGCTACAGCTGATCATGCAATTATCTGGATTCACAGAGAAGCGGAGAAGGCTTTCAACGTGAGTGACATCGCTACATATTTATTATGGTTTGTCAAAGTGACAAATTTTGGAAAATCTTTGGTAGTACATACCTTAGTTATAAACTTATCATAATACCCTGGTTATAAACTTTCTATGCTTAAATGCTAAACGTCACATTAAAAATTGCAGTTATTGAAAGAAAAAGAATCGGAAACTGTTACTACAGCACCAAAGGTACAAAAATTTAGTAGGCTAAAGTCAATTGAAGATGAACACAAGGATGCTTTAGAAAGAGCCGTGAGTCTCAATATACCACATGCTGTGAGTACCACTGAAGATGATGACTACGAACCTCAAGAATCCACGTCGGACAATGAAGATGAAACATTTGCTCACAAGTTGCCATTGAAGCATAAAAATGCAGAACCTCGTACTCCCATTGAGGAAAGTCAGAACACATCAAGTACAGGATTAAAACCAGGGCGAACTAAATGGAATGATTTGGTTGAGAAATTATATGAAAGGACTGATTCAGGTAAACTAAAAACAAGAAAAGATGCAACCACAGGGGACTCGTAATGATAAAGATGTTTCTGCTAGTTTATTTGAGTTTCAGGAATATGATCTGTTAAGAGTGTGTGTGCATCCATATTTGGTTATACTGTTTTTGTACATGTTTTTACATTTTATAAAATGATTCTTTTTGGTGCCTGGGTGTTTCGTCCACTACACAAACCAAACACATTAACAAATACTTTGACAAACGAACCTTAAATGATGACATGTTAATCTTTGGCCAACAGAGAATCAATGTAAGCAAAACTTGTATCTTGCACTAGACATTAGAGGTAACCAAACTGAAATGCGGTTTGGGTAGTTCAACTGTCAATATGACAGCACTAGCAGTCTTATCAGGTTGATTGACGCATATATCTTCCAAAATCACTTGCACAAAATACAAAACAGACTTCCCTTCAAGGCATTCAAATCTAGAAAACCACTCACCTCATATTTTTCTGAAGCCAAAGGTCAGATTTTATTTGGAGATTGATTAAAAATCAGAGTCCTTATCAGCCATTTTAAGAAAAACGATACATCAATATTAGTAACGACAAAAAAAAGATATCAGCAACTGATGAAAGCAAAGTTACTATTGTTCACTAATTTGGTCGTCATTTATAATTATAGACGAGTACACGCACCTAGTGTCTAGTTTTCTGCAAAATTCCGATGACTCATAAGTTTCTTTCAACAAATTGTATTTGTAGCGTTAGAGAATCATTCTCGAATAACTATAATTCTGATGAGTGGTTGTTTAACAACAGAAATATATATATATTTTTTTTTTTTTTTTTTTTTAAATTATGTGAAGTTGATCTAAGTGTGGGAGTATATTTTCTAATAAGATTGTTTTAAGTTATTAAGTTTTTAGTAATAATAGATTCAAGCATTACAAAAAGCAACGGTATTATCGAGTTGGCAATATTATATTGTAATTTAGAGGTATAGCCAACGTGTATGACCGCATTTTCTTGTTTTGTCGGTAATTTAGGCAGTGATAACTTTTTTTTTTACTTACATATGTAGCGTTTAACATTTGGTGTGTGGCTTTTAAACTTGTAACCTTACAAATTTGATATCACCATAATAAGATTATCTTGTACTATCAATTTGCATAGATATTTAAGCATTGTTCAAAGTTATTTGTTTGGGTACAAATAATTATCGCTAAAGATAACAATACTATTTAATTGTTGTGATTCTAATAAACTTACATAACATTATTTATATACCGGACAAAGGGTTATACAATATATATTAACCTTTAAAAGACGATTCATATATGTTAGTCTTTTAAGTGGTGCAAGACCAACATTTTTTAAAATAACATTATACAAATGACAAAGTAGATATGTCAAAGCAAAATAAACAACAAAAACTACAATTACTTTGTCTCTCATTTTTCCAAATTTGTCACGGGTTCCAAACCTACTTCATCATTTATCATATAATTTTTTCAAATATGAAACCCAGTTCGACCCGGGTGGTTCAACCGGTTGAACCGTTCCGGTCAAAAAACAGGTCGATTTAAACCGAGTCAACCCAACAGGTTGGTTCGAAAACAGGTCAAATTAAACCGGGTCAACCCGCCGGGTTTGAAGCATCCCGGGTCAACCCGGTTTTTTATGTGTATTAATAGTTTCCTTTTGAAATATATGTCTTCAACATTTTCACTTTTAGTTTCAACTTTTCACTTTTTACTTTTTGGTTTGTCTTTTATATATAGTATATAGCAGGGTACCCGCGCGTTTTGGCGGCGGGGTATCCTGTGACGATTAACCGGAGAAATAGATCTCGATGAGATCTGATTCACCACTTTGTATCGGTTTCAACGGGTCCTTTCTGGTTCGTTTTCGGATGGCTTTAGTTGGTTAGCCGAACCGGTGACGACACCGGTTCCCGGTTGAACACGCTGGTCCGGTCCGGTCCGGTTTTCAAAACTATATGCATCATCAACTTGTTAGCTTGTATGAAGTTTTGTGTGTTTTATTAATTTGTATAATAACATGTATCTTTCAGTTTAGAATGTTTTAAAAATAACATTAATTAGTGTGCTTAATTATTTTATATTTTGGATTATGTTATAGCTTCTTTAAATTGTACGTTACGAAAATTTTATTGTACTTTTTAGTAAGGGGGTGTTTTAATTGTTTGTTTTTAATTTGATAGATGTGCTTTTAGTTGGTTGTACAATATGAATAAATTATTGTACTTTTAAATAATATGATGTTTTAATAAGAGTATTAATTATATTATACTTTATACATTTCTCTCTTCATTGACCAATTTCAACTTTTCAACATTTCAATATTTCACCTTTGACTGTTTTTCTATTATATGTAATATAGATAGGAGAATTACATATATCCCAAATATAACTTCACTAATTACATATTTACCCAACCAAACTTTAAAATAACATATATACCCACTTTTGTCTAATTATAGGTTTAAGTCGATTATACCTTTCCCTACAGCCCGATCAATGCAAAAACATTACTGTATAAATCTGCAAGTACTCATTATATCTTTAATAAAGGGTGTAAATAATTGCTTTTTGATAAAATTGATGGCATTTGCAATGACTCACGAATCTAGATGTAGGTAGTGTAGGTTGGTTTTTATTCACCTTTAGATCATTTGGCAGTTTTAATTATCATAAAATTATTTGATTGGTGTAAAGTAAAAGATGAATATGGAGTAAAAATTAGAATGCATGGTCTGACGATACTTCAAGCCATTAGCCAATGTTTGGTGTATTTGGGATATCATCCATTTACACACCAAATGGGAATTCAATATTTACAGTGAGAACTCAATTTTTTACGGCATCACTTTGTGAAGATTTTTATGAAACAAAAGGGTTTACTTAAAAAGTAACTAATAACAAGAAAGATATAAAATGGACATGTATGTGATTTCAATAGATTTCGGTGGGTATATATGTTATTTAAAAGTTTGGTTGGGGATATATGTAATTATTGAAGTTTAGATGGGGATATATGTAATTGCCCTTATAATTATATAAAAGCAAAAATAAGATAGCCGATAACTAGCTGCAACCATTGTTCTAAAAGGCTCGCAAAGGTCCCGCAAAGGCTTGAGGCTTGGTCATGCCGCCACGCCATGTCACCACGTCGCCGCCTTATACCACATCTCTTTGTAAACTCGATATATATGAAATATTATATAAATATTTTCATATTTTGTGTCGTCTTATGTCACGCCTTATAAACGCAAGTATTCATTATATCTTTAATAAAGGGTGTAAATACTTGTTTTTTGAGAAAATTGATGGCATTTGCAACGACTCACGAATCTAGATGTAGGTAATGTTGGTTGATTTTTATTCACCTTTAGATCATTTGGCAGTTTTAATTATCATAAAATAATTTGATTGTTGTAAAGTAAAAGATGAATATGAGAACTAAAAATATGCATGGTCTGACGATACTTCAAGCCATTAGCCAATGTTTGGTGTATTTGGGATATCATCCATTTACACACTAAATGGGAATTCAGAATTAACAGTGAGAACTCGATTGTTTACGGCATCGCTTTTTGAAGATTTTTATGAAACAAAAGGGGTATAGTGGTCACTTAAAAAGTAACTGATAACAAGAAAGATATAAGATGGACATGTATGTGATCTCAATAGATTTCGGTTGGTATATATGTTATTTAAAAGTTTGGTTGCGGATATATGTAATTATTGAAGTTTAGATGGAGATATATGTAATTGCCCTTATAATTATATAAAAGCAAAAATAAGATAGCCGATAACTAGCTTCAACCATTGTTCTAAAAGGCTTGCAAAGGTCCCGCAAAGGCTTGAGGCTTGGTTATGCCGCCACGGCTTGGTTTTAAATTGCGTGTTGCGATCTGTTGCGATGAAGGTCCCAATGACCAATGCGCGATGCGATTGCGAGCGCATCACGGACGCGGGGCACTAGTTTAAATATAAATTTACTAAATACTTCTACTTAAGTCTATAATAGAAGTAAATTCTTAAACATGAAATAACTTACCTTGTACATATTACTAAAGGCTTAGAACATTAAATAAGTTACTTACATATTCCTAACAAAAGTTATGAAAAGTTAATTAGTTTACTGATAAGAGAAGTAGCTAAGTAAGATTATGAGAGTTTAAGATACACATAACAAAAGGCTATCAAAAGCGGTTATCTTTCTCTATATCTTTCTTCAAGTAGTCATCAACTAATAGTTATCAAGATCATCATCATCGTCATCAAATACGGGTATCTGATCACCATCATCATCACCACCAAGTGCTCCAATATCATCTTCCAAATCATCTTCATCTACAATCTCAAAGGGTCTATATTAGGAATCTTAAAATTTTAATAGGAGATAAGTGCTTAAATGCATTATAAATAGTATAGATATTTTTATACTTTGTGTCACCTTATTTCATGCCTTATAAGAGCGTTAGGTATCGTTTGGTGTCATGGGTGGTGCTATGGGAAAAAGTGGTGACACCTCAGTATTTTTTTCCCATGGCACCACTTTTGGCTATGACACCAAAACCCCCATCTTTAGTATAACACCAGATTTTGTGGTGCCGTTATACCTTCCATTTTTTTTTTTTTTTTTTAATTTATATACAATATATTAATATAACTAGCATAACACCACTTTTTTTTTTTTTTCTTTTTTCATTTTTAAGATATTGACTGAAATTAGCATTTCCCAAAAGATAGGATCGACTACTATGAAATTGTCATGTTTAGCGTATTTTCCCTATTATTTTTTTTCCTTCTTACTTCAAAACACATGTACATTTGCTAAGTTTGCTATATCAGATAAAATGGGTTCAAAATAAAATATTTGGTATTAGTGTTGGAAGTTGGAAAAGCAAATAAATAACTATGTGGACCTAGAAGCTGCAAAAGTAAAAAAAATAAATAGGTACATTAGTTTTATATTTTATTTTTTCTCTCAAAAAGTTCATCTTCTACATACAAGCCTCACGAAGCACACATCCACCAGCCATGGCACATCAAAATTTCAGCGAAAAACTTTACAAACTTCACTTTTTCACCTCATGTTCTCACACATAAACACAAAACCCACAAAAAAAAAATCCCACCTATTGGGCCGGTGGTGGTGGCGCGAGAGGCTAACAGCCGAGGTCCGGTATGGATTGTGGCGCAGTTGGTTAGTGCCGTCGGCCATGGCTTGAGCCATCAGCCACTGTACCCACGGCTCTAAAAGCAAAAGCTTCACCTTTAACTGCAAAGGCGTGAGGCTTAGTCATGCCACTACGCCACACATCGCGCTATTTATAACCTTGGCACACACTAAAATCATGATATTTGAGCAGAAACCAACAGAAATATGTTTTCCAGCATGCTTAAACAATAACCAGCCTCAAATTTACAGCACCCCTGTCCCCAAGGACGAATACCATATAGAACCAGGAAAATACACTGCTTTGAAGATCATCGACTCAAAAAGGACATTGTTAAACTGTTAAAAAGACCAAAATTGTTAAACATATGCAACACTAAATACTGGTAACCCTATTTCAGTCAGAAATACATAAAACACGAATAAAAAATACCAACAGTTTGCAAGCACAATAAACAGATACCATTACAAGTTAGAGCTCCACTCTTTCAGAATATTTTTAATAAAAAGAACAGAAACCAAGAAACGAACAAGACAAAATACTAGAGAAGCTTTTTGTACAACTGATAAAAACTATTCCATCAGTCTGAGTTTTTTCAGAAGCTTGATGAAGGATTTAAGTCTGCATGGCATGATAATTCTCCAGTTCCTTATCAAGTTCATCAGCAGATTTGTTAACTGCCGCCGGCTTCTTCCCTCGTCCACGTCCACGCCCACGACCACCACCTTGTCCTCGCCCACCACCACGGCCCTGCCGAGCACCACCCCGTTGCCGAGCACCACCACCCTGTCCATTCATTGTGCCACCACGACCGTTCTTTATGGCACCACGGGTTTTCTGACTAGAAAAAATAAAACAGAAAAAACAAATTTCAGGTGAAATTTAATATAATAAATGAAACTGGTAACACTAGATCAGTAGAATCAGTAATAAAAGAAACAGTTGTTTCTTACTAAACTTTTCATATCTGGTAAAAATGTGGAGTTATTTTTTAAAGAAATAGAAAAAAAATAATATTTACACATAAATGCAGAAATCAATTCAAGAATGCCCAGAAAAAGAAAACTAGATAAATAAAGGAAGCAATAATTAATTTTTTCAATCCCACATTGCGAAATTATAAAGGATTGAGGTATTTCGCAACTGTGGTGAGCAAAGTAATAGAATCCTGAAGATGTGTTAAAATGTTCTCAAAAAGTAACCTTCCACATATTAGTAAGCACCTACCCAGATATACGATTAAATGCTGTACCTCCTCTTCCACGGCCTACTCCAGGCCTGCAAAAATTATATAAAGCATTATAGAAAAATGTAACTGGTTCTAAGACCCAAACTTTTGAAGTTCAAATGAATCAAACAAAAACTGAGAAGAGGTAATGGTGCTCATAAGATGGGAAACCTTTTCTTTGGTCATTTTAGCAACCAAACAACATTACTTTTTGACATAATTTAACTTGGGTGCCGTTTTTTAGTCAATAGTGGGTATGGGTACAGGGGCATGAGAATTCAAGCGATTGCAAGTGTTTGATTTATAGTTCTCAAGTACAGTAACAATACCCTTAAATTGTAGGTTAACCATACACATCTTTAGTGGTTGTATATATAAATGACAAAAGGCTGTCTCATGCATGCCATTTTATCACCCCTAGGGAAATACCAAAGGGTTTCCCATCATTGAAACAGTAATAACTTTATCTACAGAAACTAAACAGGGACGCAACACAAATAAAAAGTAAACAAGTATAAGAAGGTAGCATACATCATCACTACTGTCCTCTGCCCATTCACTCCTCCAACAACATTCACACGAGGTGCAAGAGGAACATCGGACTTGGAGCCAACGATTTCAATCTTCATCGGCTTTCCATCCAATTGTACATTATTATAACGTTTGCGCGCTTGGAATGCATCACTTATTCGTGCAAACATTACTTCTGCTGTCCCCTGCAAATAACAAGGAAATTATATTACCACTACAGAATCTCCAAAATACACACTTCTTTTACCACCCATGCTATGACTATGAAAGGAACAAGACTTTATTTGAATATGCTATCCAGAAACAAGCTAAATTTCACTTCATTACTTCAAGATCAATTAGAATGTTTTCTACTCTTTTACTTTACATGACATTATTTGATGTGTGTCCAACTATATGAGACTTGAGTTTACTTTCATTATGTCCAATGGTGTGTATGTTAGGATAAGAATACCATAGTTGAATGGCTAATTGTACCAAGAATAGGGGACTTTAGTAAACTTACATTTGGACGGCCACTTTTGTCATAATGAATTGCATATCTTTTCAGCTCCCCAATTTCAGAAAACAGCTCCTAAATTCCACATTAATTGCAAAATAACGTCATGAGAGTCTCACAAGAATGAAGCACAATAAATCCATTCAAAAACACAATGCTGAAGTCATACCCTTATATCTTCATTTGTAACTCCAATGTCCAAATTAGAGACATACAATTTTGCACCATCATCCAACCCTGGTAGACCCGTTGCTTTTAGGCTCTCTTCTAACAAGTCACGTTGCCAAGGCATACTCTTGGGTCTGCGAAAAGTCTGGTGCCAACATACCACAAGATCCATGTTGGGACAAATACATGTCAGCAAAATACCATATAATAAAGCAAAGTCACCATTCTTCATGAGCTAATCAGTTATCATGGAGTCAGTCCAAAGCATTTTCAAAAATAGATATGAAGTTCCGAAGATTCAAATACTGAAACGATTACGTATCCTAAAGTGACAAAAGTCAGGCTACGAAAATATATGAACGAGAATTGAAGACTAAGTCCACTGCATAAAAACGAGTGCAAAAATGCAGGAGAGAGCTCCAGTTCTGAAGTTCAGTAAAGGAATCGTCATTTCAAAAACACCATGAACCAGAACAGTAACTGAAAATCTCACACATGAGCCATCTCAGGATATAGCAATAAGATGCATCATGAACTCCCGTTCCAAACCAGTAATTAGAAAATAAAGCGACCACAACTAAATATGACTGATCACATATGGTTATGGTATAGCCCCCAAATGTTGAGGAGTCGGTCAGTTTTAGTAAATTATAGCTAGTATCCCCGTTAAATAATATGCTACGCTAAGCACTATAATTTAATGAAGCCACCAACAAGTTCTGATTTCATCACGTAATTTGTTGTAAGATCCAGATAACAACTCGCAGTGTTGGAGCCAAATTGAACTTCTCAAAAAGATTAAATATCCCTCATGTTTGATTTTGAAAAAGAGATGTTACGATGTCCTGACGTTTGTATTTCAAATCAGATTCGCAATCAAATGCATTAGATATCCATAATAGTGGGCTTGCCTTGGCAATAGTCTGGGCTGATGGCGGAGCATTCACCCTGAGGGGACCTTTGCGAGGTTTCCCTGTTGGTCTTCCATTACCAGACGAACCTCCTTGTCCTCGCCCACGGCGAGCCTTGCCTCGCCCTCCACCTTTCTCAGCTCTCTCAGTAGTGCGTCTGCTTTTTATGATATCCCCAAGTGACATATCCAAAGACGCCATTGTATGGAAGATTCTGCAACCGTACTTTCGGATATATATATATATATATCCTGTGGACATGAGGAAAGACTGTCAACAACCAAAAATGTATTTTCAATAAAGCAAAGCAGGTAATTCCAAATCATGAAACCGATTTTTAATCCTAATACTACTCGGTTCTGTTCAAAGTGTTTGTCAATAATAAGTCTAGAGATTTTAACAGCTCCTGCATATGCTTTATAAGCAAAAGTAGAGAACCATCCTAAACAAGTTGTTTCACCTTATGGCTAGCTCGGAAATTAAGCCACTAAGCATAATAACTTTCAAATAAAATTAGATAAGCGTACATTTAATGTCTCACTCAAAATGCTCAACGCTACTCATCTGCCTTTAGAAGCTGCTTTAAACAGATAAACTTTTACCCAAAAACTATCTCCCACATTATGCTTTGTTATTGTATATGCTATTTTTGTATTAAAAAACATTAACTTTGTGGGGATATTTGAAATTGCTCTTGTTCGAATAGGGAAAATCTTAAAACCTCGTATTTATCAGCAGCTTATCCAAACTTATAAACGACAGAACCTCAAATTAAAAACCACTCAAGGAAAAAAGTCAGTTTCCAGAATCAATTAAGCCGAGAAAAATAAACAATACGAAACAAATTAATTAAGCCCCACACCCCTAAATATCAGACTCGTATAAGAAAACACAACCCTGAAAAACTTGATTACGCAATAAGAAACACTCTTAATAAGCTATGATCAATTTAGGCTAATTTTCATATAGCTAGCAGTCATTCATATGTTACTCAATTAACAACAATTGCATCTATTAATTAAAAGCAAATCAAATACTTAGAAAACAGATCGTAAACAAAACCATCGAATGAATAAATATATTTAAATTAAAAGTTTACCTCAACTACGATAATTGATTACGAAAAATAATTGATTGCAGAATGATGATGAGGAGTAGATCGGATATTTTGGGGGATAAAATTAGGGTTTGACTTGATAGATGGATGGATGAGATTTCAAATTTCCGGAAAAAAAAGAAGAAGATTATATTTGTATTGTAGATCCTACCGGTTAACGCACGGGTTTTTTCTAAAAATTTTAATAATGGCTTTTTATCTATTAAAAATTAAATAAATAGGTTGATATTGATAATGATGTAATAACTTTTTGCATGATCATTTTTATGTACAACATTTATATCGCATGTTGTTTTTGTGTAGAATTGAAATATTAGGGGCCGTTTGGTTCGGCGGAATCCTAAGGATTCTGGTGGAATTGAAATTCAATTCCATTTCATAACGTGTTTGGTTAAAAAATTTAAAGAATTTGGAATCTGAATTCCATTCTTTACTGTGTTTGGTTGGCAAACGGAATGGAATGAAATTCCTTCAAAATCCCATATATATGGAATTCAACATTCCATTGCACTATGAGAGGGATTGTTTACAATTTCATGGAATTCATATTATCTTTATCATTGTCATTGTCATTATTATTATTATTATTATTATTATTATTATTTTATTTTTATTATTATTATTTTTATTATAAAAAATCATTTTATTATTATTATTATTATTATTATTATTATTATTATTATTATTATTATTATTATTATTATTATTATTATTTATATTTATATTTTATTTTTATTATTATTATTTTTATTATAAAAGATCATTTAATTATTATTGTTATTATTATTATTATTATTTTTTATAAACAACCACGTTATTAAGATTTAAAAATTACTATTTATTTAAAATTGAATATAAATTATTATTTATTTAAAAAAATTTATTATTATTATTATATTTATAAATTATTATTTATTTAAAATTAAATATAATTTATTTATAGCTTACTTTATTAATTTATACTTTAAAAAATACAATTGTATTTTATATAAAAAAAATATTTATTTTATATATTAGTTTATATAATATTATTTAAAAAATTATTATTATAATTTGATAAGTAATTTATTTACAAAATATTATTTAGTTTATTAATCTTAAACTAAAATTAAGTTTTAAATATTTTAATATAATTGTTTTTTCTCATTTCATTTTTCCAACCAAACATGCGCTAGTATTTGCAAATGTCAATTCCGTCAGATTTTAAATCCCAAGGATTTTAATTTCTAACATTCCATTCCTTCACATTCCAATTCCTTAAACAGATTTCAATTCCGTCAAAAACATTCTGCGAACCAAACGAGCCCTTAATGGTTAAGTTATCATGTTAATGTTGTAAGCTTAACTATTACGAAGTATAATATTTTATAAATATTTTAGACAATAATGAATACTGATATAAAATATTTGTATATTTATCATTTTTTGAAATTTAAATGCAAAATCACAACGTAACTACGACATGTTTTATAATTTTTTATTTTATAATAATTTTGTGTGTTTGACTAAAACTAAATTTAACGCATTTATTTGCTTTAAATCCATACTAATAATATTTAATTTTTTATAATTGGATAGTGTGAGTAGAGTTATTTTACATATCAAATTTTTTTCACGGGCTCATCTCTACCATCCATCTAAAAAGAAATCAATTAATGAGATTAAAAGCATTTTATTATTTCACCTATTTTTTATAATTTAAATATCTCTTAAACCGTTAATTGTTAAGCGAAAATATTTACACTGTTGCGACGACATTTAATTATCTTTCTATAGACGGTCACTTTGATATACTTTCGAAAAAAGAAAAAAAATGTTTTCTTCACGTTTTTTTCGTTTTTTTTACGTTACTAAAATTTACATGAAAAAAAATCATATATGATTAAGCACTAAATTGAATATCACATGTGATATTAGTGTTAAATCATATATGATATGTAGAGTTGAAATCCTTTGCAAAGTGAACAAAATTAAAAAATGTAGAAAGCCTATCATTGAGTGTCATGTGTCCCCCATCCAATCCCTCTTTTTTTTCTTATTAAATTCGGTTAGGGGGCATTTTGGTCTTTTTAACTTATTTTTTTATTTCACCTCAAAACTTCAAACGTAAATAACTTTTAAACGACGAACTTTTATGAAAAATCGATTTCACCAAATTTTTTTAAATTTAATTCTCTTTAATTTGGTATGCATTATGATATATGAATCTCAACTTTTTTTTTAACTTTTTAAGCGGGGTTGATTTTATTGAAATTTTCGGCTCTAATTTTGACTAGTTTAACAGCCGAAATTTACAAAACTTAAATCATGAAAATTGTAGGATTGTGACCATTTTTTACCCAGAAATTTGCATCACTCAAATCTGATATGATATGAGTTAGATATTGCACGTTAAAGATGAACAATAACTGATGAACGTTATCAAAAATAACTGATGAACGTTATAAAAAATAACTGATGAACGTTATCAAATATAATTGATGAACGTTATAAAAAATAACTGATGAACAATATAAAAAATAACTGATAAACGCTATTTTTTTCGAAAACTGATGAACGTTATAAAAAATAACTAATGAACGTTATAAAAAATAATTTATGAACAATAATAAAAATAACTGATGAACGTTATTTTTTCGAAAACTGCTGAACATTATAAAAAATAACTGATGAACGTTATAAAAAATAACTGATGAACAATATCAAAAATAACTGATGAACTGATAAACATTGTGTTTTTATTAGAAAATTGATGAACTGATGAACAATATCAAAAATAACTGATGAACGTTATTTTTTCAAAAACTACTGAAGATTATTAAAAACAACTAATGAACGTTGTAAAAAATAGCTGATGAATAATATCAAAATAACGATGAACTAATGAACATTACTACTTTTTATTTTTTATTTTTCAATACTGATAAAAAAAAGACTAACTGATGAAGAAGACTGATTATGACCTAACTGATAAACAACGTGATTTTTTTATTCGAAAAACTGATGAACAACACTATTTATTTAAAAAAACTGATGAACAAGTTATGTAACTGATGAACATTATAATGTAACATCAAAGAAAACTGATGAACATTATAATGTGACATCAAAAAAACTAATTGATAAACTGATAAACAGTGTAACTCTAACAGATGAACATTGCGATTTCTTTTAGACAACGGATGAACAAATTATTTATTGTTGAATAAATGAACAGCTATTTTTATTGATGAACAACATTTTTTATTAATGAACGATATTTTTGTTACAAAATTAATGAACACCACCTTCTAGAATCAGTACACCATGTATAACTAATTTTGAAATTTTGGTTAACAGGTCAATCATTGACCCGTAACACTTTTTCATGCTGTCACACCCCCAAATTACCTGTTTTGCAGCGGAATGGAATTCCTGGGGATGGACTGTCATAGCATCACAATCACAGTTATATTGAACGACTTAAAGTGTCGTTTGGAAAATACATCGTTTGATTTAATAAAACAATCAGAGTTTACAAGGATAGGTCCCAATTGAAAATCATCTTGTGCGGAAATAAGTTGTTACAATTCAAACGATGTTTTAAAGTATGTAAAACCCAAGTGAGACGCGTCGTCACCACGACTCCATGATGTGTCCAAATGCATGCCATGAAGTGAATGCCTTAGATACCTGAGATAAAACATGCTAAAAGTGTCAACACAAAGGTTGAGTGAGTTCATAGAGTTTGAGTTGAAATGTAAAGCCTTTCAAAATCGTTTATGCAGCAAAGGCATTGTAAATCGTTGAAATGTAAAGACTTTCAAAATCGTTTATGTAGCAAAGGCATTGTAAATCCACTCAGTTCCAAGTCCCGCCCATACAAAACTTGCAACCTGTGTGTTCACAACCCACGCCCGAATATGTATAGTTAATTTTCAAGTGCATGATGTCAAATGAATTCACATAATAGTGCATGGCTCAATGTATCGAAATCGTTTATGCAGCAAAGGCATTGTGAATCCACTCAGTTCCAAGTCCCGCCCATACAAAACTTGCAACCTGTGTGTTCACAACCCACTGCCAGAATATGTAGAGTTAATGTTCAAATCGTTCCAAGACCGTTAGTCCATAATCGTATACCAAGTCCGTTAGATCAATATTATACCAAGTCCGTTAGACCAATGAATATACCAAGTCCGTTAGACCAATGAATATACCAAGACCGTTAGCTCCATGAATATACCAAGACCGTTAGCTCAATGAATATACCATAGTACCTAACTCGACGTAGAACAATAGCACATAATCAATAGCACTTAACTCGACGTAGAACAATAGCACATAATCAATAGCACTTAACTCGACGTAGAACAATAGCACATAAACCAGAACAATTAATATAGTACAACATTCGGTTTTAAAACAATGGTGATCATGATAGAAATTATCCTTAATAATATAAAGTACTTGTGAAAAATAGTCGAACATGTATCTCCCCCAAAATAGTTTCAAACAATTGAAAATGGGGCTATGAAAACTCACAGTAATCCTTATAAAAGTTAAAGTACTTGTGAAAGTAAATGAAAACAGTTTGAGCATGTATCTCCCCCAAAACAGTTATGAAAGCAAGTAAAAGTAGGGGCCATGAAACTCACTTGGTGGAATGATGCGAAGACAAAAGTGAGTACACCGAGATGTAGTGTGATACGCAAATCTTGACCTATTATGAATGTTATGATATGTCATGAGTTGCAATGTAATGTTATGCATGCATTTCGTATGTTATTTATACCATTTGCGAGTTTTGAAAATATTACTTATCGTCGAAAAATAATCGTTTGACGTCTTGACCAATCAAAAATCACTTTACAAGTATTTACGTCAAAATGTCATCCTACAATGGTTTAATAATGATTTATGGTGAAATTATCACTTTTTGTCGTAAAACAATGTCGTCGGAATTTTTCATGAAAGTGATAAAAATAGCTTCGAAAAACTAGTCGTAAAATAGTGTACGTCGCACGTTAGAGAACGAACTCGACGGTTTTGGAAAGTTTGTATCGATATCTAAAAGTTTCAGTTCAGGAGTTTTCGTCATAAAGGTCTCGAACATAAAGATAATAGAGGTTAAATATGGTGATTTTAGTTACCGTAACACTTATCTCGTAAAAATAATATAGTTTTTCTAAAAATAATAGTTACGGCAATTTTATGAAAACGTGCATATCTTTGTCGTTTCAAATCCGTTTTCTACGTATAATACGTCCTTAGCTTCGTATCAAAGTATACTAATATATTTTTGACAAGTCGAAATAATTTGTAAAGCTTAAGGCTCGTTTTTGACTCGAATAAAGTAAAAACATGTTGCTGAATTTTCTGAAAATAATATATTTCGTCGCCAAACTTTAAAATTTCACCACGACTTCGTTATAACTCCGTTTTCATCCGTTCAAGCGGCCACGGATTCGTTTTAAAGTATATTTCCTAAATATCAAGGCCAAAATGTCGTGGCTATGGTCGGATTTTCCAGAAAATCAAAACAAGGACAGATTACTTTTTATACTTATCGAAAATAGTTTTTCTCGGACAAAACCTATTCTAATCCCTTCAAATCAACTCCAAAGCTAATCTAATCCTACCATACACCTTCTTAGGGTGTCATGGGTTCCTAGACATCATCAAGACCAAAGAATACCATGGGAATAATTATAGGATGACCATATGTATAAATAGCTCTAAAAATCATGTAAAATGGTATAAACAACACAAGTCTTGCATGCTTGCTCCAAAAATGAAAGGATGAATATGAAATGAATATGTAAGATGAAAAATAAATATGAGATGCTTACAAGTGATATGATGAGGTGCAAGGAACAAGGTTAACCTAAACACCCTAGGTTTTTATTTCAAAACCCAAACAAGAGTGTATACTAGATTGTATATTAACTTGATCTTGAAAAATTGATGATTTCTTGAAAATCCTTTGGCTTGGCCGGTTTTGAAGTAAAAGAAACAAGAGAGAAAAAAAAAACACACTTGACTTGAACTTGAATGTTTGATGTAAATGAATGAAATGTGAAAATCAAGATTGTGTATAAAGATATCTCATGTAAGAAATAATTCACCCACCAATTAATGCAATCACTATGGCCGGTTTTCATGGGATGATTTTCAACAAATATTTTTTTTTTTTTTTTTTTTTATATATATACTTGTATAATTTGTTAAATGATTTAAGTGAAAGGTGTAGGTAAAAGGTAACTTGTAAAGTATTGGTAACTTTTGGTACAAGTAAATTTTTAATAGATCAAAATAGAGTATAATGATTTTATAAAATTGTAAAAATACATTCCTTGTGAAATTTGAGTGATAAAATAATTATCGTATAGTTTTTAAGAAAAACGTCGTAATAATATAACTTTAACGATTTATGTACCAAATAAATTCAAAACACTTGTTGAACTCAAAATATAGTTTTTATGAACTAAATGTAAGTTTAAAAATACATCGGGATCATTTTTGAAAGTAACGGATTAAATATTAAAAATAATAACTCACGCGATAACGTTTATTGAATATAAAATTTTACGCGTTAAATGTGAAATGAAATGTCATGAATGAACTAATGAGATGCAAATGATGTCAATGGAATGTAGACTAATCTTAGTCCATATGAAATGTACGTGATGTTATGATCATGAATTCGCCGCTAAACCATAAAGGTTACGCGAATTTGAAACAAGTAAACCAAGTTTACTATAAATGTTGAAATAGTGAGGCAAGAATTGTTTCGAGAATGACCGAAAGTACGGGTTGTCACATTCGCCCATCCCAAAAGGAATTCAGTCCCTGAATTCAGTTCGTGTTGGTCTCTCGGGTTTAGGGTTTGATGTGGCAAGCCTTCCCATTCTCGAGCAAAACCCTCAAAAGACTTTTTGGTAACTGATTTTTACTTAATCCCACAACTCATCAAACAAGAACTGTCATACGATTAGGCTAAATCGGTTTAGGTAACAACTTGTTTCTAGCTCGATCTTTGCAACTCATCAAACAAGAACTGTCACGCGGATCAAACTGGAAACAAGTGGTTTGAAGAAAATCTTTTGAAAATTTGGCTCGATTCCGGAATTGCTTACTCATATGAGACTACTACTCCCTTCATTGCATGATTCTTCCTGAATTAGACATAGGTGATCAGGCTATGTATAATTTAGGAGTAACTATGCAATGCTTGGACTAATCGACTCATATGATGTTTGGTGTTAAGTCAACCGGTGTAAAAATTGTGATAGAGAATGACAGGGTATTCTCCACATTGGAGTATGAGGAAAGGATAATGGGATGGGTATTTAAAGGCATCAATGTGACAATCGATTTTGAAATGAAAGTGAATAACCCGAAAAATGTACGTAAAAATCGCATGCAAAGTGAACTTGCACTTATGATGAAATGATGAGATGCTATGATAATGTAGTTATAGTCTAGGGTCAATGATGCAACCTAGTTCTCTATAACCGAAGCTCTGATGCCAATCTGTCACACCCCCAAAATAGTTTCAAACAATTGAAAATGGGGCTATGAAAACTCACAGTAATCCTTATAAAAGTTAAAGTACTTGTGAAAGTAAATGAAAACAGTTTGAGCATGTATCTCCCCCAAAACAGTTATGAAAGCAAGTAAAAGTAGGGGCCATGAAACTCACTTGGTGGAATGATGCGAAGACAAAAGTGAGTACACCGAGATGTAATGTGATACGCAAATCTTGACCTATTATGAATGTTATGATATGTCATGAGTTGCAATGTAATGTTATGCATGCATTTCGTATGTTATTTATACCATTTGCGAGTTTTGAAAATATTACTTATCGTCGAAAAATACTCGTTTGACGTCTTGACCAATCAAAAATCACATTACAAGTTTTTACGTCAAAATGTCATCCTACAATGGTTTAATAATGATTTATGGTGAAATTATCACTTTTTGTCGTAAAACAATGTCGTCGGAATTTTTCATGAAAGTGATAAAAATAGCTTCGAAAAACTAGTCGTAAAATAGTGTACGTCGCACGTTAGAGAACGAACTCGACGGTTTTGGAAAGTTTGTATCGATATCTAAAAGTTTCAGTTCAGGAGTTTTCGTCATAAAGGTCTCGAACATAAAGATAATAGAGGTTAAATATGGTGATTTTAGTTACCGTAACACTTATCTCGTAAAAATAATATAGTTTTTCTAAAAATAATAGTTACGGCAATTTTATGAAAACGTGCATATCTTTGTCGTTTCAAATCCGTTTTCTACGTATAATACGTCCTTAGCTTCGTATCAAAGTATACTAATATATTTTTGACAAGTCGAAATAATTTGTAAAGCTTAAGGCTCGTTTTTGACTCGAATAAAGTAAAAACATGTTGCTGAATTTTCTGAAAATAATATATTTCGTCGCCAAACTTTAAAAATTCACCACGACTTCGTTATAACTCCGTTTTCATCCGTTCAAGCGGCCACGGATTCGTTTTAAAGTATATTTCCTAAATATCAAGGCCAAAATGTCGTGGCTATGGTCGGATTTTCCAGAAAATCAAAACAAGGACAGATTACTTTTTATACTTATCGAAAATAGTTTTTCTCGGACAAAACCTATTCTAATCCCTTCAAATCAACTCCAAAGCTAATCTAATCCTACCATACACCTTCTTAGGGTGTCATGGGTTCCTAGACATCATCAAGACCAAAGAATACCATGGGAATAATTATAGGATGACCATATGTATAAATAGCTCTAAAAATCATGTAAAATGGTATAAACAACACAAATCATGCTTGCTCCAAAAATGAAAGGATGAATATGAAATGAATATGTAAGATGAAAAATAAATATGAGATGCTTACAAGTGATATGATGAGGTGCAAAGAACAAGGTTAGCCTAAACACCCTAGGTTTTTATTTCAAAACCTAAACAAGAGTGTATACTAGATTGTATATTAACTTGATCTTGAAAAATTGATGATTTCTTGAAAATCCTTTGGCTTGGCCGGTTTTGAAGTAAAAGAAACAAGAGAGAAAAAAAAAACACACTTGACTTGAACTTGAATGTTTGATGTAAATGAATGAAATGTGAAAATCAAGATTGTGTATAAAGATATCTCATGTAAGAAATAATTCACCCACCAATTAATGCAATCACTATGACCGGATTTCATGGGATGATTTTCAACAATTATATATATTTTTTTTTTTATATATATACTTGTATAATTTGTTAAAAGATTTAAGTGAAAGGTGTAGGTAAAAAGGTAACTTGTAAAGTAATTGGTAACTTTTTGGTACAAGTAAATTTTTAATAGATCAAAATAGAGTATAATGATTTTATAAAAATTGTAAAAATACATTCCTTGTGAAATTTGAGTGATAAAATAATTATCGTATAGTTTTTAAGAAAAACGTCGTAATAATATAACTTTAACGATTTATGTACCAAATAAATTCAAAACACTTGTTGAACTCAAAATATAGTTTTTATGAACTAAATGTAAGTTTAAAAATACATCGGGATCATTTTTGAAAGTAACGGATTAAATATTAAAAATAATAACTCACGCGATAACGTTTATTGAATATAAAATTTACGCGTTTAATGTGAAATGAAATGTCATGAATGAACTAACATGATGCAAATGATGTCAATGGAATGTAGACTAATCTTAGTCCATATGAAATGTACGTGATGTTATGATCATGAATTCGCCGCTAAACCATAAAGGTTACGCGAATTTGGAACAAGTAAACCAAGTTTACTATAAATGTTGAAATAGTGAAGCAAGAATTGTTTCGAGAAATGACCTGAAAGTACGGGTTGTCACACATGCATTTCAAAAGAAAACATAAATTAGTGATTTGTAAAAAATGATTACAGTAACTATTTTATCACAACAATAATCCATATTCGAGTTAAACAACTTACTATGAGTTTGTATTAGTATGAAAACACATTGGGCATCGTTCAACTTGTTGCACATGTTCAACCTATCCGACTACAATAACATTTGTACAGTGTACTACCAAGCATAAAGGAGCAACCGTCACTAATAATCACTTCATCATCTTTCTCCATCATTTTCTTTCTTTCACATTTTGACATTGTTCAACAATGAAGATGTTATTGCTATTGATGACGTCAGTTATATCAAACAACAAGTAACAAGTCTCAACTCAAGGGTGTCGCTACCATGAGCAATTTACAGGCAGACATTTTATCAAATAGTTGATGTGCTTATCAAATTGTTGAAGTCGACTCCATTTGTGTTTCTGCTCTCTATTCCCTAATTGCTACAAAAAGATGAAAAGAAGATGACCTCCTCGTCTTCCCCTTCGGTCCAAAACTGATAACAAGCTGGTCAAGAACGAGCTCGTTGATATTTTTTTTTCGCTTAACGATTAACGGTTTGAAAGATATTAATATTTGAAAAAAATGATGAAAATAAGTTTTTTAAATTGTTGTGATTAATCTCATCCATTAGATCAAATAAAAATGGATGGTGGAGATTGATCCTTTGGTATGTAATAATCTTTTGTTCTCAAATGATCTTAAATCGGATAGTGTATCTATTTTTAAATAAAAAATGTTTTAATTATTATTTTATATTGAGACAGTTATTAATGGTTAGAGCACACGGTGTGGTCTTCGCCGTCCCCTTCGCCGCCACCGTGGCTCTCTCGCCGTGCTTCGCCGCCACACCGCTAGGCCTCGCCGTCGTTCGCCGTTGTGGAGCTCTTCGTCTGCACGACGAAGTGAATTGTCTGATAAAAGCCAGAAAACCAAACGGATGCATGTATGAATCAAAGAGATAAGTTTTATGGTATGTAGTGGTGGGCCCCAAATGAAGAGGTTGAGGTTTGTTTTGAGTGAGGAGGGGGTTTGTTGTGGTTAGTTGTGGGAAAATGGGATGCTGATGTGGCGCTGAGGTGGCACGACGACGAGCCTAAGGCTCGTTTTGACACCTAGTGCTCTTAGGTTACCATGTTAGAGTCATTTTATTTTGCTTACTCATAGATTCATGCTTATCAAGGGATAAATTCTTTGATCTAATGGTGGGGATTAACCTAAGATTTAGTAGATAAACCTAAGTTCATGTTTTTTTTCTCATCTTTTTGTCTTTTTTTATTTATTTATTTTTTCTTATTCACGTTTTTTTTGTTTAAATTAACGTGATTTATTTTTTATTTTATTTTTTTTAATTCGCTTTTTTTTTCTTTTTTTTATTCGCGTTTTTTTTAATTCGTGTTTTTTTCTTCAATTTCAAACGTTTTCGTCATTTTCATACGTTTTCATCTGTTTTCATACGTTCTTATACGTTTTCGCCCGTTTTCATACGTTTTCATTCGTTTTCATACGTTTTCGTCCGTTTTCATCATTTTTCTTTCATTCTCGTCCATTTTTCATCCGTTTTTTGAAGTGTTTTTACTCTTTCATACGTTTTCGCCCATTTTCATACGAATTCGTCCATTTCTTACGTTTTTGTCCATTTTCTTAAGTTTTCGTTCGTTACATTTCTGACTATCACAAGTGATTTATGTGATATTCAGAATATCACTTGTGATTATCTGAATATCACTTTGTAATATTCTGAATATCACAAAGTGATATTCAGAAAAACACATGTGATATTTTGTTAATATCACTTTGTGATTTTCTGAATATCACTTTGTCATATTCTGAATATCACTCTGTGATTTTCTGAATATCACTTAGGTTTATCTACTAAACCTTAGGTTAATCTCAACCATTAGATCAAGCTAGATGATGATGGGAATTTGTCCCTTGGTAAGCATCAAAATAAGAGTAGGCATTTAAAAATTTCCCTACCATGTCATTGTTCTGAGCTCATCTATTATAATATTTTATAGAATATTTTAGACAATAATGAACATTGATATAAAATGTTTGATATTTATCATTTTTTTGAAATTTAAATGCAAAAGCACAATGTAACTACGAATTATCTTATATATTTTTTTATTATAATAATATCGTATGTTTGACTAAAATTAAGTTTAACGCATTTGTTTGCTTTAAATCCATACTGATAATATATAATTTTTTATAATTAGATAGTGTATTTGTTGAGACAATTCAAACTAAAATATTTTAGTTATACTTTAGCATTTGAAAGTAATGTAGCTTAGTCATCTTTTGTTATATGCAAAGTTAAGTTACTTTTTAAATCCATTCTCTCGAACTAAACTTTCTTCTTGTCCTTTCTATATCTCTGACTAAATCTCTTTTTTTTCATTTTCATATCCCTTTAACTCAAATCTATTCTTGCATATCCAACTCTTTGACAAAATGTCTTCTTGTCCTTTCAATATACAACTCCAATCACTCTAACTCATCTTCATTTCATCTTCTTTCCTTTTTATAATTTTCGGATCTTGCACTTCTGATAAAGTAACATCGTAATGAGAAATGTATGTGATGGGTTCAGTAAATACCCACACCCCTTAATTCTATGATTTGAATAGAAAATACCCTAAGTGTTTAGATCCTTAAACACAAACAAGTCACTGAGCGCATAGACACTCAGTAAGAGACGAAGAAGAAGTCTCTCCACTCAGTAAGGCGGAACTTAAGGTGTGAAGACTGAGTCAAGAAGAAGATAGTGGATTCAGTGAGTAATGACAATAACTCACTGAATCCCAAAACTCCTCACCAACTATTATCACTGAAGAAAAGACTGAAGAACAAGACTGAAGGCTGAGAAGACTGAAGAATAGGCGGGACAAAACGGTTAAGCTTGAAGCGAATAAGACGGAGTTCTTATCCTCAAGAAGTCAACTTTCCCTGAAAGGTTCAGTGTCAGTGCTGACAAGCAGAAAGTTGCTTTGTCCCTTACCAAATATAGTCTTTGTAAACAGAGACAAAATACATCAGTATTTTGTCTTCTGTAACCTGTCAGTTTGTCCTCTAGGATAGAGTTAAAAACCATACTTGTATAAATAGCATAAGAGTTGGAGTGAAAGATTTTAAGCTTGTGCAATCAATTGTGAAAAACACACACAAGCAATCTTTCACTCCTCCAAATACAACTATGTCCCTGAGATAGCTCAGTGGTACCTGAATAGTTGTGCTTAGACTTAGCCTAAGCTTCGTGAGGAGTTATACCATACTTGTCATTTCAATCCCAAATACTATTCCGCAAGTACTTGGATAATGTATTCTTTTTTATTCGTTTTAATAAAGAATATAAACGTTGAAAATTACTCAGTGTGTTTATCTTGTTAAAACTTATCTTTACTTGCATTACTTTAGTCATGATTCACAATTAGCAGTCTTTAACGGGAACAACAGTATGTAAAAGGAAGAGATATAGAGATGAGTATGTTCTTTATTTTCTGTATAAACCTAAAAAATGTTATAATAGCTGAACCAATAGTAGTTCATCATAACCCAACCATCATTATTACAATATAAGATTAAACTGTTAGTTTACCTAAATAATGTTTTATAAGAGTTGTTGCTATAAGTACAATCTCGTAAAAACGTGAAATAATAGTTTTTAATTTATTATGAAATGTAATATGTTTTATACTCTTTTTGATATTATGTGAATAAATGATATGTTATAGAGAAATGATACATAGGCCTACAACTTGGACCTAAAAGTGGACCTAAAAACACTTGGCAAGATCGTGACGGCTGCAAACAGGGACCCTCTTAGTTTACAACTCGTTAGGATTTTGCCAAGTGTTTTTAGGCTTATGTATCATTTCTCTATCTCCACACTATATAATAGAGGAGCCCATGGCACATCATTATTGCCACGTCATTGATGACTCAATGATGACGTGGCATTCAATAAATATTAAAAGCATATTAAAAATGAACTGCCAAAGGTTCGAACTTGGGTTCTTAATAAACAACGAATGAAACAACTTAACCACTATACCATTACAAGATTTGTGATAAATGTTAACAAATAAAATTAGTAACCAAATCTACACTGAAAGAGAATTAAGGAAACTTTGAATGCATAAAGGATTGGGGCGTTTTGTTGCTAGAAACCACGAATACACACATTTTCAAATTCTTCTTTCATCAATCTTTGATTTTGTTTTCCAAACTTTTTGTATTTGCATCATTTATACAAGGCAACTATATCAAAATCAACCAACACTCCTATTTTACAGCTAGCATGTACATAGAGGGATTTCATTCTTGTGTAACCTAATATCCATCTATAATTAAGTGATTAAAATTGCATCTTACATTACAAATCATTCACAACTATCATGTTTCTTTGTTATTCATCTTTTTATTCTTTCTGCATACGTTTTAGCCTTCATACATTTTTTGAGATCTCATAATGTTCATATGGAGTGGTCAATGTTAATAGATCTGATTATGTTTTTGTTTTTGTTTTTATTTTTATTTTTATAATATATATGTTTACGTGTTTGAACGTTTGCAGATATGCTATGATGTTTTCGACACGACATTTTTGTATTTACATGATCATTAGAGATCTCAGTTCTGTATTTATGTATTGCTTTATTGTTGCAGATAATCAAATGGAATCAAACAGGTCTTCAAAACTTTCCTATGCCCTGGTATAATGTTGTGTTTATAATGACTCTTAATTATCATTCATATGGTATGCTTATCATGTATCTTATTTGTTCACAAAAACAAATTGACTAAAATAGTGTTTCAAGCCTTCCAGCTCATCTAATGGGATAATGACAAAAATACCCAATTTTTCAAACCTACTTCACAAAATACCCCATTTTATACTCAAAAACCCAAAATACCCACTAAATCCGCAAGTTTTTTGAGAAAAATCGCAAATTTGCGAGTTTTTGCGATAATTTTAGGAAAAAATATCGAAAATTTTCGATATTTTTAAGAAAAATCGCAAATTTGCGATATTTTTAAGTGTAGGATATTGGATTTCACATACACATCAAACCATAGCACAAAGTAGGCGTATAAGTGGAATTCTAGAGAGAGAAAGTTAGAGGTTTAGGGAACTTTAGTGAGAGAAAGAAAATTCTTATTATGAGCTCCAACTCTCTACCTTGGGAGGTAGAGAGTATTTATAGTCTTACATAAAACGCCACACGACGGGCTGTGGATCAGGCATACAGTGGGTAAAGACCCGTCCGTCCTCCACGGTGTTACTTAACAAAATACTACTTAACTAAATATAACTATGACTACGAGCATTCTAACGATTACATATACTTGAGGTGACCGACTCTTTAATACCGGGAATTTCTAATTCCTAACAATCTCCCCCTAAGGGAGGTCACCTCAACCATATACTAAAATGACATTGAATACAATCAGATATTACATTAACAATTGATCTTGCATTCTTGATGTAGTACTTTGCTCCAAAGCTCGTAGTCATTGATTCCACTCATTGCATGTTTGGTTAATCCAAGTGGAGGTCTTTTACTGATCCACGTGATAATAATGTTGGGCGATTTTGAGATCATTAGCTAGTAGAAAATCTCTGATACATCCATTGTGGTGTTGGTATTATGTGATGATGTGACTTTCGGACCGACATGCTCACATTCGGGATCATGATATCTTCTCATCAGAGTAGCGGAAGCTTTAGTTGATTCATGATATTGGCAGCAGCGTATCAGAAGCATGGAGTTAGAATATCAGAGTCATTGATGCACCAATCATGATATCTTTTGATATGAATGTGTTGGGTGAGCATGCGGCTATGGATTGACCGCTCCATTCTCGATCACGCAAACGTCGGGGTGTTCTTGCATACAACAGTTAGCAATAAATCGCACGAAAGTGTCTTTGATCACTTTCGATGAATTGAGGTATACGGCCCACGGTTCCCCGTTGATCAGTACAAGTACTGCCTGTGATCAGGAATAATTACGAAGAATTTCCTTGACAGGGTTTCGCAGCTGCTCTAGCTATTCTCAAACCGGAACGTCTCAAAGAAGACAACACGGAGTGAGTGAACCAGCGAAGTTACGTCCACTGATTGATGAAAAGTGATTTGAAAAACAATCGTGTAATGCTCAATAGAAATTGTTTTTGCAATATAACGAAGGTTTTAATGAAAATCAATTATCAATCATAAAACACCTTTTGATTTGAAAAATTAGTACACGGTCGACGTGCTAATGAAAAGAGTTTTAAAGCACAAAGACCGGTTTTCAAAGGTATCCGTCAATCCATAACCTGAACCAAGATTGATTCAAAAGATTGAATCGCCCCATTGTTTCTGTTCAGTTGTCACATGGTTGATCTGTATAATAGATCTCACATGCCACTGGTATGTGCTAAAACACATACCTTTTCATTATCAAAACTGACCCAAAATAACCAAGAAAGAGCCGTTTATTGCTAATATTTGTGGTTTTCTTGAGTTTGTGCTTGTGCAGGTATGGATATGTAAAAACACGCAAAAAGGAACCAAATCAGACGTAAATCCGAGCACGAGAGATTAAGAGAGCTTAAGCTGAGCCGGAAGGTCAGAATTATGCATTTATGAAGATTTCTAATCTCTGAGGATGATTTGTGAAGATTTGATCAAAGTTTGAAGAAATGTCAGAAATAGTCCCTCAAGTATCAGCATTTGTCAGAAATGGCCCTTGAAGAATCAAAAGTTGCAAATTCAGCCCTTGGTCTATTGAAGATTGTCAAGAGTGATCCTTGGAGAGAATGGCAGAATTACATGTTTGGTCCCTCAAAAATCCGAAATTACATTATTGGTCCCTAATATAACCATTTGGGTCATTTACTAGTCCTTTATCCAACCCATTATATCCATAAGTCCAACAACATAAACCATGGCCCAATCCTAAACACTTAAACCCGGCCCTTTTTAATAACTAGCCAACCCGTTTGATAATTCCCCAACCCGTACACCCCATTTACCCGAGATATTACCCAAGTCAACACCAGGACCCGGTCAAACCATTTGAGTTATAATAAAATAACCAAACGCGCCTAAACCACTCCCCTGCCCTTCTTCCCCAACCAAACACACCCGTTTCCCACCATTTACCACCCAAACGCACCACCTCGTACTAAGCATATTTCTAGAGGCCTTATCCTCAGCTGACATGTCAGATGGAGTGCTTACATGGACAAATGGCACAACATTATTGGCCGTGACACCTCATTGATTGATTTGGAGCAATTTGATTGGTGCAAGTGACAATGGATGAATGAGTGGCTCAGAATAAGCCTTCTAGGCTCTTCCAAGGATCCAAGACCTCCTCCTCAAGGCTATAAAAGGACACCTTTGGCTCACCATTTCAATTCGTGCAATCCTTTAATTTCATTTAGCTTATTGTTATTGTTTTCAGTAGTTTTAAAATGTTTTCTTAAAGCCTTTCTTGTAATTTCATTTTCATTGTAATCCTATTTCAGTTTTAATAAAAAGTTCCAAGCTTCTTCATTTTATCTTGCAAATCTTATTTAAAGTAATCAATAAGCATTATTTGAATAATGGAGTAGGTTCATCTTAGCTTAACATAGCTTTTGTGAGCTTATCTTGCACCCTCACTGCCACTTACATTCATTTTATTCACAAAAGGCCTCGGTCAACAAAAGTCAACTGTTGCTCAAAATTGGTATTGGTTTGATTTGATGATGGATCTGGGTTGAGTTTGTTGTTTGATGGGTTAGGATTAGTGGTTCTAATTGCGGTTTTGCAAGCCATTGTGGCTGGACCCTTTGTAAGTGATATCTTGTTCTAATATTCTAGTTTAATAAACAGTAGTGGTAGAATATCTTTTAGATCTGTTATAAAGTAGTATAATTTGCTGTCATTAGCTTTAATTTAGTATGCTAGATCTGTCTTGATGTTAACATGAGCTTGTCTTATTGATTTGGATAGAGTTGCTTGCAAAACTGCTAATAAAGGGGTGTTTGGATTGCTTGTTATAACTGTTTTAAAGGTCATAATGTTGCAGTAGAATAGTTGGTTTAGGTTTGTCTTAGTTGTTTGCATTAATATCTGTCACACTTTTGTTTCAGTTTTTCATTATAAGTCAAAATAAGTTTGTAACGATCTGCTATCACATCGTTGAAGCTTATAGAAATCAATTCAAATAGGTTTAAAACTTGATAAGCTAGCTTGATAAAGTTGCATTACATCACAATTCATCCTAATCAGTCTTACATTTGCATTCAAATCTCACTAAAGTCAAAACACCAAACTGTTTTTAAAAGTCAACCATGTCAAAATCAGCTTTATGCAGAAGTTGCAGCAGTTGCACAGAGTTCATTTCAACTTGTTAGGGTTTCATTTTTGGTCTATAAGCAGTCTGCTAGGTGGTCTTTAAGACCCCATATCTGTTTTTGACTCAGGCTTATCTGAGAAGCTTATAGATAAGCTCAAACATCAGACCTGTTTCCTGTTCTGCTGTTAAAATCAGTGAGCTCATAATCTTAGTAATCTGCTTATTTGAGGTTTAGGAGTAGCAGTAGTTAGCTATTTAGAGTGGTCTTAGTATAATTTAGGGTCAGTAGAAGTTTGGTGGCTTATTGTGATTGTTTGCTTATTTCTAAGTGCTTATTGCCACTCCATTTACACTGCAGCTCTGATTTCTGTCACATAAGCACCTTATTTGATATTTTTCCTAGGACCAGAATAGCATTTTAGCAATTTCCTGAATTTTTCATTAATTTTGGTCACTGTTTGCTATTTTTCTAGATTTAAAATAGTTTTTAATCACTTTTAATTAGCTCTAATTGCAATTAATTAAGAAAAAGTTCAAAAAAATAATTTTTAAATTTTCTCAGTTTAAGAAAAATATAAAAAGCATAAAAAATATTTTTCCATATTTTTCCCCTTTTATTTGGTATTTTTCACAATTTAAATTAGATTAAAATATTTTTAAATTAGTAGAAAATAGAAAATTAATCTGAAAAATAAAAAAATAGTTTTGAAAAGTCTCTTATGATATTTTAGATTTTATAAAAATAGTTTCATATTTTTCTCCTTAAATTTCATAATTTTTGGTATTTTAATTTAGTTTAAAAGGTTAAAAATTAGTTTTTAATTTAAATAAAATCCAGAAAAATCCAAATAAAATAGTTTTAATTCTTAATTAGTTTTTACATTACATTTCTAGAGTAAATGTAATTTCAGGCATTTTTAGGATATAATTTAGTCGTAGTTGCATTTTAATTACGTTTTATTATTTACGTTTCAGTGATTCGCACTTAGGATTTCCCGTAAAATAGATTCCCTTAATTACTTTCCCCATTCCCGTAGTTTAATTAATAAAATCAAACAAATCAAAAAATCGAGCATTAAATTCCAAACCAAAAACGACGTTGGCAATTCACTCGTGGGAAACGATTCGGGATGTCTAATCCGTATACACAATCACACACGGGATTTGATTTATTATTCTTTTTCCTAAAGGAATTTGAATCTATCTTCGTGATTATTTTTGATATAGATATTGAGGTTTTTATCCATACACATAACCCCTAAGCCTTCATTATCAAAGACTCAGTGTCCGAGCCGTTTTAAGTTTCTTACGGTTAGTCATTCACAAGTGGCTAGCTTGTGTGAGCAAACTTGACGTGCTTTGGTTGATGAATCAGCCACCTACCAGGAGCTTGTTAGATGTTGGCTCCAGAAGGCTTTCCATCTTCACAGTGAATATGTAAACACATCACTCAGATGTTCTGGAAATACCACAAGGATAATGCGTAGGACTCAAGATATAATCTCTCTTTTCACATTGTGTGAAACAGAGAGTCTTCATTGAAAGTGTCCTATTGAGATTTATTGATGATCTCGTGGCACTAGACTCAATTTGTGCATATTTGGATCCTATATCAGAGACTAGGGAGAGGGTCTCCTCCTTCAATATCAACAATCTCTAAGAGAAAGTCGATAGATAATGTCGGTTCCCCGTGAGAATGAAACAAGTCATTTTAAGAGGAACTTGAGTGGTTTGGAAAGTTGAAGTGCAGTGCGTCACTTGGTCCATGACGTCTTGTCTTCAATACCGATGTTACCATCAGTAGCATATGAATTGAACCCGGTTTCTGCCCTAAGGTTGAATAAATGGAGGGCTATTTGTTTTCACCCTTTTCTCATTCAATTCTTTTTAATTCTTCAACCCCTTCAGTGCTTACCGAGACTTCATAGCTAGAACCTTGTTGGGTTTATTCCAGTACTAGCTCAGTCTCAGTCCGCACTCTTCCCATATCTCATTTTTCTCCTTTTATCATCATACCTAAGAACTCTACACTAACTAGTGGAAAGTCCCTGGGTAGATCCCTCCGGTTCTGGCGGATCATGGGAACACATACCTAACCTTATCGTCCTTATATCACCATACATAATGTAAAGTTGGTCGGTCTTTTTGGTATTGTTCATCTGCCATAGGAACCAATTGAAAATCAATCCAGATACTTATGATATTTTATCAAAGCATTTTGTACCTAAATTGTTTTTGATATTTTTAGAAGAAGAACTCCCCCTCAACATGTGAATCAAGTATTTGAAATAGTTTTCCACACGGAGGCAAGAGAAAGAATTAACTTCTTTGATTACCATTTAAAAAAAATATCAACATCACTTCCCTAATCGAATCAAGTAGATAAAGCATTTTGGGGAAGGATGAGGTTTTCATGATTTTGCTCCCCCTCAATATGTGCCTCGAGATTTGAAAAGAGTTTTGCACATAGTAGAGGGAACCTGCACCTTGAGATAAGTTATCACGTTTCAAATCATAGGTTTAAGATAGATGCTCCCCCTCAACATGTGCATGGAAAATTTGAAATCGTTTGTCATATGTGGGAAGGAGAGCTTGTACATCCTTATAAAACCATTTACCGAATTATCAGTTTAAATCCAATTTAAATCACACATTCTCCCTCGATCACAATTATCAAATCATTTGAGATTTTTGATCTCTTATAGATTTAAATTGATTTTGAAAGCTTTTAAGGAGAATTGTGACTTGATTATGAAAGCGTTTTAACTGATAATGATCGGATTTTAAGACTTTAGACTCCATTGATAAAACATGCTTGAATATCTTTTGAAAACAATTGAATGCCAAATAACTTTTTAATTTAATTGAAATCATTCTCCCCCTCAATCAATGACATAGGTTGTTGATTGAGAGATTGATATTTTGACAAATAAGTCCAGATGATTATCAAAAACAGAGACTGAGTTATTTTTCAAAGCAGTTAGTTTTCAGCAGATAAATGTTTAAAGAATCAGAGCATGGAATTTTGAAAACATGATAAAGTATGGCTCTGTTCTTTCCTTGAAAAAGCGGGTTACTGCCTGAAATGACAATAAACCATTGTTTCACCTTCTCCCAAAATAATTTTTTTGATTTTTGATTTTTTTGATTTTTTTTTTTTTTTGGACTTCGAACAACATCTAAAGTCCCGTGTCATTCTTTGAATGACAGCACAAAGACCGTAGATATTATCGAACCGAGAAAACGCATGACAAAATGACAATATTTTTGAAGATTTTTCGAATTTTTCTGATTTTTATGGTTTTTGAAGGTTTTATAATTTTGTATTTTGATTTTCGAATAGATATATAAAAGAGATAGATGAAGATAGACCTTTACTCCTCGTCTTCCTCCTGAAGACGTTTGAGTGTTCCTGGTTGAAGACTTTTCAAGCCAAGACGTGGAAGAATAAACTCAAAACGTTCTCTTGGAAGAGCTTTGGTGAAGATGTCTGCTAACTGATATTCAGACCTCACAAAATAGAGTTCCACCACACCTTTTTCCACTTGTTCCCTGATGAAGTGATGTCGAATGTCGATATGCTTTGCTCTTGAGTGTTGAACGTTGTTGCAAGAGAGAGCAATAGCACTTTTATTGTCACAGTACAGAGGGATTTTGTTGAATTCAAAGCCATAGTCAGATAATTGAGATCTCATCCATAAGACTTGAGCACAACAAGATGACATGGCTATGTATTCAGCCTCTGTAGAGGAAATAGAAGTACTCATTTGCTTCTTTGAAGACAAGCTCACAAGCTTATCACCAAAAAACTGAGCACCTCCAGATGTACTTCGACGAGTATCTTGACACCCTGCATGATCAGCATCTGCATAGGCGTTAGTAAATACCGGTGTCCTCGGGTACCAAGACCCATATTGATTGTTCCTTGGAGATACCGAAAGACCCGTTTAACCGCTTCAAGGTGCTTTTAGTAGGCTTAGCCTGGTATCTAGCACACATGCAAACAGCGAAAAGATGTCTGGTCTACTAGCTGTGAGGTACATCAGGGATCCAATCATACTACGATATTTTGTTGGTCAATCATGATCCCTGAGTGGTCCTCATCTAGTTTGGTTCGATCAATCATGGGAGTGTCAACAGGTCACTTGAATCAAATCCAAATTTCTTTAAGATCTCAGTTGCATATTTAGATTGATTTATGAAAATGCCTCGGGACTTTGCGAAATTTGTAATCCCAAGAAAAATGACATTTGTCCATCATTGACATTTGAAATTTTGAACTCATTTCATTAGAAAAACGATCACATTCCATTGGGTCTGCCGAGGAAAAAAATAATATCATCATCATAAATTTGAACATGAATTAAATGTTTGCCTGACTTCCTGGTGAACAATGTTGGATCAACTGCTCCTTTGCTAAATCCGGTTGATAGAAGAAACTTTGACAGTGTATCATACCATGCCCTTGGAGCTTGCTTTAAACCGTAAAGGGCCTTCTTCAAACGATAAACGTGAGTAGGATGCTCTTGATTTACAAATCCTTCAGGTTGGCTGACGTAGACGACTTCTTTAAGATCTCCGTTCAGGAATGCCGTCTTTACGTCCATTTGATAGACTACCATGTTCTTACTTGCAGCATTAGCCAAAAAGATTCTAATTGCCTCGATTCGAGCCACAGGAGCAAAATATTCTTCAAAGTCTATACCCTCCTCTTGACGGTATCCTTTAGCAACTAATCGAGCCTTGTTCTTCAACACATCACCATGCTCATCAAGTTTCACTTTGAAGATCCATTTTAGAGCAATAATCATAGCACAATCTGGAGCAGGTACTAATTCCCATACATCTAGTCGATCGAACTCATGAATTTCATCTTTCATAGCATTGAACCAGCTATCTTCATTCATGGCGGTTTTAACATCTTTTGGTTCGATCTTAGAGAGTACGGAGTTGAAGAAGCACCATAAGGCATCGGTTGCAAGTTGTTTCCGTGTGGATACTGGACGAGAGGGATTTCCAATGATGTTGTCTAATGGATGATCGTGAGTCCATTTTCTGAGGTGTTCATGTGGTAGTTGTTGAGGGACTGAAGTAGCAGAGTTGATGTCTCCTGACGAAGATGGTTCTGATGAAGATTCAGGAGCAAATATGTTTTCAAACGGAGCATCTTCAGGAGTAGCAAAGGGATTAACTTCATCATTGATGCCAGAAACAGTTCCATGATGTATATTTGAAGAATGATGATTTGTTGATGAGACTGAAGGATCAGTAGCAGGTGCTTCTTGGCTTAAAGATATTGAGACCGAGGGATTGACTTCATTTACTGGAATATGAGCAGCCTCTGTTGTAGGGATCAACACCTCATTAGTACTCGGATCAAAAAGTTCATCAAACATAGGATCAAACAATTTCTTTAAATCATCTTCAGATGGAGGTACATATGGAGTTTCTTGAGAAGAGTTTGGAACAAGGGATGAACCAATTGGACTGATTTGAAGTGCGGGTCCAGAACTGAATTGTTCAGGAGCCGTTTGACCGGTCAGCCCATCAAACGTAACGTGAATTGTTTCCATGATGTTTCGGGTTCTTTTGTTGTAGATTCGGTATCCCTTTTGTTTGGTGCATACCCTACAAATACTCCAATGTCTGCTTTAGCTCTAAGTTTGCCTAAGTCTTGACCCTCATTAGTTGGATAGCACAATGCTCCAAACACACGAAGGAAAGAGAGATTAGGTTTTCTGTTGTCGACAAGTTCATATGGTGTCTTTCCATGAACAGTGTGAATTAGGGAACGATTTTGTGTGTAGCATGCAGTGGCAATAGCTTCAACCCAGAGAAACATTGGAACTTTTGAGTAAAGAAGACAACACGGAGTGAGTGAACCAGCGAAGTTACGTCCACTGATTGATGAAAAGTGATTTGAAAAACAATCGTGTAATGCTCAATAGAAATTGTTTTTGCAATATAACGAAGGTTTTAATGAAAATCAATTATCAATCATAAAACACCTTTTGATTTGAAAAATTAGTACACGGTCGACGTGCTAATGAAAAGAGTTTTAAAGCACAAAGACCGGTTTTTCAAAGGTATCCGTCAATCCATAACCTGAACCAGGATTGATTCAAAAGATTGAATCGCCCCATTGTTTCTGTTCAGTTGTCACATGGTTGATCTGTATAATAGATCTCACATGCCACTGGTATGTGCTAAAACACATACCTTTTCATTATCAAAACTGACCCAAAATAACCAAGAAAGAGCCGTTTATTGCTAATATTTGTGGTTTTCTTGAGTTTGTGCTTGTGCAGGTATGGATATGTAAAAACACGCAAAAAGGAACCAAATCAGACGTAAATCCGAGCACGAGAGATTAAGAGAGCTTAAGCTGAGCCGGAAGGTCAGAATTATGCATTTTTGAAGATTTCTAATCTCTGAGGATGATTTGTGAAGATTTGATCAAAGTTTGAAGAAATGTCAGAAATAGTCCCTCAAGTATCAGCATTTGTCAGAAATGGCCCTTGAAGAATCAAAAGTTGCAAATTCAGCCCTTGGTCTATTGAAGATTGTCAAGAGTGATCCTTGGAGAGAATGGCAGAATTACATGTTTGGTCCCTCAAAAATCCGAAATTACATTATTGGTCCTTAATATAACCATTTGGGTCATTTACTAGTCCTTTATCCAACCCATTATATCCATAAGTCCAACAACATAAACCATGGCCCAATCCTAAACACTTAAACCCGGCCCTTTTTAATAACTAGCCAACCCGTTTGATAATTCCCCAACCCGTACACCCCATTTACCCGAGATATTACCCAAGTCAACACCAGGACCCGGTCAAACCATTTGAGTTATAATAAAATAACCAAACGCGCCTCTACAGTGTTGCCCTGCCCTTCTTCCCCAACCAAACACACCCGTTTCCCACCATTTACCACCCAAACGCACCACCTCGTACTAAGCATATTTCTAGAGGCCTTATCCTCAGCTGACATGTCAGATGGAGTGCTTACATGGACAAATGGCACAACATTATTGGCCGTGACACCTCATTGATTGATTTGGAGCAATTTGATTGGTGCAAGTGACAATGGATGAATGAGTGGCTCAGAATAAGCCTTCTAGGCTCTTCCAAGGATCCAAGACCTCCTCCTCAAGGCTATAAAAGGACACCTTTGGCTCACCATTTCAATTCGTGCAATCCTTTAATTTCATTTAGCTTATTGTTATTGTTTTCAGTAGTTTTAAAATGTTTTCTTAAAGCCTTTCTTGTAATTTCATTTTCATTGTAATCCTATTTCAGTTTTAATAAAAAGTTCCAAGCTTCTTCATTTTATCTTGCAAATCTTATTTAAAGTAATCAATAAGCATTATTTGAATAATGGAGTAGGTTCATCTTAGCTTAACATAGCTTTTGTGAGCTTATCTTGCACCCTCACTGCCACTTACATTCATTTTATTCACAAAAGGCCTCGGTCAACAAAAGTCAACTGTTTGCTCAAAAATGGTATTGGTTTGATTTGATGATGGATCTGGGTTGAGTTTGTTGTTTGATGGGTTAGGATTAGGGTTCTATTGCTGGTTTTGCAAGCCATTGTGGTTGGACCCTTTGTAAGTGATATCTTGTTCTAATATTCTAGTTTAATAAACAGTAGTGGTAGAATATCTTTTAGATCTGTTAATAAGTAGTATAATTTGCTGTCATTAGCTTTAATTTAGTATGCTAGATCTGTCTTGATGTTAACATGAGCTTGTCTTATTGATTTGGATAGAGTTGCTTGCAAAATTGCTAATAAAGGGGTGTTTGGATTGCTTGTTATAACTGTTTTAAAGGTCATAATGTTGCAGTAGAATAGTTGGTTTAGGTTTGTCTTAGTTGTTTGCATTAATATCTGTCACACTTTTGTTTCAGTTTTTCATTATAAGTCAAAATAAGTTTGTAACTGATCCTGCTATCACATCTGTTGAAGCCAGTTATAGAAATCAATTCAAATAGGTTTAAAACTTGATAAGCTAGCTTGATAAAGTTGCATTACATCACATTTCATCCTAATCAGTCTTACATTTGCATTCAAATCTCACTAAAGTCAAAACACCAAACTGTTTTTAAAAGTCAACCATGTCAAAATCAGCTTTATGCGAAGTTTGCAGCAGTTGCACAGAGTTCATTTCAACTTGTTAGGGTTTCATTTTTGGTCTATAAGCAGTCTGCTAGGTGGTCTTAAGACCCATATCTGTTTTGACTCCGGCTTATCTGAGAAGCTTATAGATAAGCTCTCAAACATCGACTGTTTTGTCTGCTGTTAAAATCAGTGAGCTCATAATCTTAGTAATCTGCTTATTTGAGGTTTAGGAGTGCAGTTAGCTAGCTATTAGAGTGGTATTAGTATAATTTAGGGTCAGTAGAAGTTTGGTGGCTTATTGTGATTGTTTGCTTATTTCTAAGTGCTTATTGCCACTCCATTTACACTGCAGCTCTGATTTCTGTCACATAAGCACCTTATTTGATATTTTTCATAGAACCAGAATAGCATTTTAGCATTTTCCTGAATTTTTCATTAATTTTGGTCACTGTTTGCTATTTTTCTAGATTTAAAACAGTTTTTAATCACTTTTAATTAGCTCTAATTGCAATTAATTAAGAAAAAGTTCAAAAAAATAATTTTTCAATTTTCTCAGTTTAAGAAAAATATAAAAGAGCAAAAAAAGATTTTTCCTTATCTTTCCCCTTTTATTTGGTATTTTTCACAATTTAAATTAGATTAAAATAGTTTTAAATTAGTAGAAAATAGAAAATTAATCTGAAAAATAAAAAAATAGTTTTGAAAAGTCTCTTATGATATTTTAGATTTTATAAAAATAGTTTCATATTTTTCTCCTTAAATTTCATAATTTTTGGTATTTTAATTTAGTTTAAAAGGTTAAAAATTAGTTTTTAATTTAAATAAAATCTAGAAAAATCCAAAAAAAATATTTTTAATTCTTAATTAGTTTTTACATTACATTTCTAAAGTAAAAGTAATTTCAGGCATTTTTAGGATATAATTTAGTCGTAGTTGCATTTTAATTACGTTTTATTATTTACGTTTCAGTGATTCGCACTTAGGATTTCCCGTAAAATAGATTCCCTTAATTACTTTCCCCATTCCCGTAGTTTAATTAATAAAATCAAACAAATCAAAACATCGAGCATTAAATTCCAAACCAAGAACGACGCGTTGCAATTCACGCCTCGTTGGGAAACGATTCGGGGTCTAATCCGTATACACATTCACACACGGGATTTGATTTATTATTCTTTTTCCTAAAGGAATTTGAATCTATCTTCGTGATTATTTTTGATATCAATATTGGGGTTTTATCCATACACATACCCCTAAGCCTTCATTATCAAAGACTCAGTTTCCGAGCCGTTTTAAGTTTCTTACGGTTAGTCATTCACAAGTGGCTAGCTGTGTGTGAGCAAACTTGACGTGCTTTGGTTGATGAATCAAATTTTGGTGCCGCTGCCGGGGAGGTTGTGTCACGACAATATCGTTTGAGGTTTGACGATTAGTGACTCGAGATCCTTCATTCGTGAAGTTACTATTTTTCTATAAAAATAAAAAAGTAAAAAAAATTTTCCTTTTTCTTTTGTATATATATATCATATTAAAAATACAAAAAGATTTTCTCTTGTGTTTTTGCTAATAAAAAGACATCATTTATATAACATTCTCAACGGAGGTGTTATCATTAATAAGTTCCCGAACTAAAGATCAAAAACTTGCCTTTGTATCGCTTGTGGATTTATTTATTTCTATCGACAAAACAAACTGTTGTGTGGGGTATAAGGACGGCTGACATTAAATGCGGTGTAAAGAAGCGGGTCTTTAATAAGCTTCGCGCTGACCTAAAAAAGCTTCTCCGCTCGCTTGTGCGTTTGTCTTGTAGAGGTGATTTATTCACTTGGGATTATTGGTTAAGTTCACTGTGTTTTCGAATACCGTTCGTTTTAATTGCCCTGGTTTTTGAAAGTGCATGCGCCCTCGTTCCAATAACTACAGACCGATACGTGAAGCCGCTACAATTCCGCGAAGGCGAAATAGACGTGCTCCCTTAGTCGAACCCGAGATTCGAACTAATCAAACCCCGCCTATCATCGAAATGGCGGAGGACAACCGATCTATGCTGGAGCAACTCCAAGCACCCACCGAGGGTTATGGAGAAGCCATCGTCGTCCCGGCAATCGTTGCCGATAACTTCGAGCTTAAACACGGATTGATAAATTTGGTTTCGTCAAGCCAATTTTACGGATTTGAGGGAGACGATCCTCACTCTCATATCCGACGATTCAACAAGCTCACGTCTACGATCAAGTACCGTAACGTTCCGGAAGAAGCTATCAAGCTACTACTCTTCCCGTTTTCACTCGAGGGAGCCGCCCGGATTTGGCTCGAAAAACTACCCCTCGATCGATAACCACATGGGAGAATTTAGTATCAAAATTCGTGAACGAATTCTTCCCACCGTCTAAAACAACAAGCCTTAAAAATGAAATAACGAAATTCACACAAAGATTTGATGAATCATTTAGTGAGGCATGGGACAGATTCAAAGATTTGCTTAGGCAATGTCCCCATCATGGTTTTTCTGAGTTGCACCAACTTGATACGTTTTATAACGGTTTGAATGAGAACGATCAAGACTCTCTCAATTCGCCGCGCGGTGGTAATTTGTTGACCCGATCAACGAGATATGCCTTGTCCATTATTGAGAACAAATCTAAAGTTCGTACCTCACGTAGCAAATCGGTTGCTGCCGGAGTGAATGATACACCATCGCTTCGTCTCACGAAATACGTCTAGCATCGATGCTAAGATTGATAAGCTTACGGATATGATCCAGGCTTTGGTTAAGATTAATCTTCTCCCACCGCTCAAGTCAAAGTAGTGGAAACGACTTGTACTACTTGTGGTGGCCCGCATGCCTACTACAATTGTACCGCCACTAATGGACATCCTTACATGCTAATGCCGAACCGGAGGTAAACCAATACCGTTCTCAAGTTGAACCGAATCCTCGTGTTAGTAATCAAATGGTACCTCCAGGATTTTCTCCATCGAACAATCAGAATCGTTTTAATCAGAATCAAGTTCGTGGACCAAATGTTCAAAACCAATTCAAAGCTCCACCAAATCAATACCCAAACCAAGGAGTTAACTACAATCAAGTATATCACAATCCAAGCTATCAAGCTTCACCTTTGCCTTCAAATGAATTCACAACTTACGTTCAACACACCAATTCTACCATCAACACTATGCAAAATCAGATTACAAGTTTGAGGAACGAGTTTCAATCTTCGTTAACTAGACAAAGCAATGAGTTTAGGAATGAGATTCGACTTCAGAACAACAAATTGGAGACTTCACAGAATAAACTCGAAAACATGTTGAATGCTGTGTTGTGTAAGGTCAGCCAACCCTCATCTTCGGTTCTCTTCGAGTGATACTATTCTCAACCCGAAGGGTGAGTTGAAAGCTATAACCACACGGAGTGGTAAGGCTATTGATGGACCCTCGTCTCCTACTCCGCTGATAAGGGAGGAGGAACAAGATACCGAGGTTATTGAAGAAAATGTGCAACCCGCACCCGTACCACCTCCGGTCGTTCAGACTCGATTTCGGAATCGATGTTCCGAAGACTCCTCTTAAACCTTCACTTCCTTATCCTTCAAGACTTCATAATCAAAAGCTTCGTGATAAAACCGAAAACCAAATGGAGAAATTTGCTGAAATCGTTCAATCCTTGAATTTTAACATCAGTTTCACCGATGCTTTACTCCTCATGCCGAAATTTGCTGCTATGATCAAGAATTTAGTGAGTAATAAGGAAAAGTGGCGAAATAGCAAAAAACACCGTTGAATGAGAATTGCTCGGCGGTGCTCCTCAAGAAACTTCTCGAAAAGTTAGGAGACCCAGGCAAATTTCTTATCCCTTGTGAGTTTCCGAGAATAGTGAAATGCTCCGCCTTGGCCGATCTTGGTGTGAGTATTAACTTAATGCCTCTTTCGATTTATAACAAACTTTCTCTCCCGGAACTCACTCCTACTAAGATGACTCTTGAACTCGCGAACCGTTCAACCTCTATTCCAGAGGAATCGAGAGGACGTCTATGTGAAAGTCAGACCACTGCATTTTCCCGCCGACTTCGTTGTCGTTGACTTTGATGCTGACCCCCGAGTACCTCTTATCGCGGGAGGCCTTTCCTAAGAAAGGGTCGTGCGATGATTGATGGTTATGAAGGAGAAATCACTTTACGATCTAACAAGGAAACCGTCTCGTTTAACATTAACCATCCTTCGAGATACTCCTCCAACTACGATGCTGCTTCTATTAATCGAATCGACGTTCTCGATATTGCTACGGAGGAGTATGCTCAAAAGCTTCTTGATTTTATGGGTGGCAATCCCACCATTCCTTCTGAAAATGTTGAACCATCTTCTGAGCCTATTATTGCCGACTCTTCCCCCTCTCTCACTCCGTTCGAGGGAGGTGACTTCATTTTGGAAGAGATCGATAAGTTTCTTGCTGATGATAAATCGATTCCACCGGGAATTGATGATGGTGTTTATGATTCGGAGGGAGATATCCGTTATCTTGAGCAATTGTTGAATGAAGATCCATTAAACGTCACTCCCTCGAAAGAAATTACGATTGATGAAATCAAAGAAGTACAAACGTCTCATGAAAATCCTCCGGAGCCCGAGCTCAAGGATTTACCTCCTCATCTTGAATACGCTTTTCTTGAGAAAACCGAACAAATTTTCCGTCATCATTGCTAAAAACTTGAAAGATGAGGAGAAAACCGCACTTTTGGATGTCCTACGAAAACACAAAAATGCAATCGCTGGCAATTAATTTCGACATCAAAGGAATCAATCCTCGTTTCAGTACCCACAAAATTCTGATGGAGGATGATTGTAAACCCGTGATTCAACAACAACGTAGGGTTAACCCCAAAATTCATGATGTTATCAAAAAGAAAGTTCTTAAACTCCTCGACGCCGGAATCATTTATCCAATCTCCGATAGCTCATGGGTTATCCCTATCCATTGTGTCCCTAAAAGGGAGGAATGCTGTCATTGCTAACGATAAAAATGAGTTGATTTCCACACGCCTCATCACCGGATGGAGGGTGTGTATTGATTATCGAAAATTGAACGATGCTACTCGTAGGACCATTTCCGCTACCTTTTATGCATCAGATGCTCGAACGTTTAGCGGGAAATGAGTTCTATTGCTTTCTCGATGGTTTCTCCGGTTATTTTCAAATCCCGATCGATCCAAAGGATAGGAGAAAACACTTTCACATGCCCTTATGGAACTTTTGCTTACCGACGCATGCCTTTTGGGCTATGAAATGCTCCTGGTACGTTCCAAAGGTGCATGATGGCTATTTTTCATGACATGATCGAAAAAGTCTATGGAAGTTTTATGGATGATTTCCGGTTTATGGAGATTCTTTCACTTCTTCCTCTCTCATCTTGACCACATGCTCAAGGTGTGAAGACACCAATTTGGT
>OU343222.1:253558037-253646850 GCA_910596185.1 Chrysanthemum makinoi | reverse complement strand
ACAGGGGGATGATTTATTACTTACACTTATTTCGATTTTCTTTTCCAAAGTTGCAAGTCCATTAGACTTCTGAATGCTCAAAATTTTCTCACATCCATCAACACGTGTTCCAGCATCCTCATCAGCACTGCTATTTATAATATTAATGTTCACCGGAGACACCTGAAATATAAATTGTGTAAGATATAACTTTTCACATACACATCATAACATTAACACAAGGTAGCATATAGATGGAATTCTAGAGAGAGAAAGTTAGAGGTTTAGGGAACTTAGTGAGAGAAAGTGAAAGATATTATTATGAGCTCCAACTCTCTACCTTGGGAGGTAGAGAGTATTTATAGTCTTACATAAAACGCCACACATCGGGCTGTGGATCAGGCATACAGTGGGTAAAGACCCGTCCGTCCTCCACGGTGTTACTTAACTAAATACTACTTAACTTAAAATAACTACGACTACGAGCTTTCTAACGATTACATATACTTGAGGTGACCGACTCTTTAATACCTGGAATTTCTAATTCCTAACAATCTCCCCCTAAGGGAGGTCACCTCAATCATGCACTAAAATTACATTGAATACAAACAGATATGACATTAACAATTGTTCTTGCATTCTTGATGTAGTCCTTTGTTCCTAAGCTCGTAGTCATTGATTCTTCACATTGCATGTTTGGTTACTTCAAGTGGAGGTCTTTTACTGATCCATGTGATAATAATTTTGAGCCATCATTTGAGATTATCAGCCATAAAAAATCTCTGTGACATCCTTTGTGGTGTTGGTATTATGTGATGTTGTGACATTAGGACCGACATGCTCACATTCTGGATCATGATATCTTCTCATCAGAGTAGCGGAGCTTTAGTTGAATCATGATATTGGCAGCAGCGTAGCAGAAGCATGGAGTGAAAATATCAGAGTCATTGATGCACTAATCATGATTTCTTTTGAGATGAATGTGTTAGGTGAGCATGCGGCTATGGATTGACCGCTTCATTCTGATCAGCTGCAAACGTCGGGGTGTACCTGCATAAGACAGTTAGCAATAAAGCGCACGAAAGTGTCTTTGATCACTTTCGATGAATTGAGGTACACGGCCCACGGTTCCCCGTTGATCAGTACAAGTCGGCCTGTGATCAGGTATAAGAATTTCCTTGACAGGGTTTCGCAGCTGCTCTAGCTGTTCTCAAACCGGAACGTCTCAAAGAAGACAACACGGAGTGAGTGAACCAGCGAATTTTCGTCCACTGATTGATGAAAAGAGATTTGAAAAACAATCGTGTATTGCTCAATAGAAATTGTTTTTGCAATATAACGAAGGTTTTAATGAAAATCAATTATCAATCATAAAACACCTTTTGATTTGAAAAATTAGTACACGGTCGACGTGCTTAATGAAAAAGAGTTTTTAAAGCACAAAGACCGGTTTTCAAAGGTATCCGTCAATCCATAACCTGAACCAGGATTGATTCAAAAGATTGAATCGCCCATTGTTTCTGTTCAGTTGTCACATGGTTGATCTGTATAATAGATCTCACATGCCACCTACCAGAGCTTGTTAGATGTTGGCTCAGAAGGCTTTCCATCTTCATTGTGAAGTAGTAAACACATCACTCATATGTTCTGGCAATACCACAAGGATAATGCGTAGGACTCAAGATATAATCTCTCTTTCCACATTGTGTGAAACAGAGAGTCTTCATTGAAAGTGTCCTAATGAGATTTATTGATGATCTCGTGGCTCTAGACTCAATTTGTGCATATTTGGATCCTGTGCGGGAGACTAGGGAGAGGGTCTCCTTCTTCAATATCAACAATCTCTAAGAGAAGTCGATAGATAATGTCGGTTCCCCGTGAGAATGAAACAAGTCCTTTTAAGAGGAACTTGAGTGGTTTGGAAAGTTGAAGTGCAGTGCGTCACTGGGTCCATGACGTCTTGTCTTCAATACCGATGTTACCATCAGTAGCATATGAATTGAACCGGTTTCTGCCCTAAGGTTGAATAAATGGAGGGCTATTTGTTTTCACCCTTTTCTCATTCAATTCTTTTTAATTCTTCAACCCCTTCAGTGCTTACCGAGACTTCATAGCTAGAACCTTGTTGGGTTTATTCCAGTACTAGCTCAGTCTCGCACTCTTCCCATATCTCATTTTTCTCCTTTTATCATCATACCTAAGAACTCTACACTAACTAGTGGATAGTTCCTGGGTAGATCCCTCCGTTTCTGGCGGATCATGGGAACAAATACCTAACCTTATCATCCTTATATCACCATACATAAAGTAAAGTTGGTCGGTCTTTTGGTATTGTTCATCTGCCATTGGAACCAATTGAAAACCATTTGAAAATCAATTCAGATACTTGTGATATATTATCAAAGCATTTTGTACCTGAATTGTTTTTGATATTTTTAGAACGAGAACTCCCCCTCAACATGTGCATCAAGTATTTGAAAATGTTTTGCACACGGAGGCAAGAGAAAGAATTAACTTCTTTGATTACCATTTTCTAAAAGATATCAACATCACTTCCCAAATCGAATCAAGTAGATAAAGCATTTTGGGGAAGGATGAGGTTTTCATGATTTTGCTCCCCCTCAATATGTGCTCTAGGTTTGAAAAGGAGTTTTACACAAACTAGAGGGAACCTGCACATTGAGATAAATGATCACGTTTCAAATCATAGGTTTAAGATAGATGCTCCCCCTCAACATGTGCATGGAAAATTTGAAATCGTTTGTCACATGTGGGAAGGAGAGCTTGTACATCCTTATAAAACCATTTACCGAATTATCAGTTTAAATCCAATTTAAATCACACATTCTCCCCCGATCACAATTATCAAATCATTTGAGATTTGTGATCTCTTATAGATTTAAATTGATTTTGAAAGCTTTTAAGGAGAATTGTGACTTGATTATGAAAGCGTTTTAACTGATAAGGATCGGATTTTAAGACTTTTAAACTCCATTGATAAAACATGCATGTACATCTTTTGAAAACAATTTAATGCCAAATAACTTTTTAATTTAATTGAAATCATTCTCCCCCTCAATCAATGACATAGGTTGTTGATTGAGATATAGAGATTTTGACAAATAACTTTTGAGATATTGAGAGATCAAAAATAGAGACTGGGTTATTTTTCAAAGCATTTAGTTTTCAGCAGATAAATGTTTATAGAATCAGAGCATGGAATTTGAAAACATGGTAAAACATGGCTCTGTTCTTTCTTTTAAAACCGGGTTATTGCCTGAAAATGACAATAAACCATTGTTTCTCTTTCTCCCAAAAAATATTTTTTTGATTTTTTTTTTTTTTTAAATTCGAACAACATCTAAAGTCCCGTGTCATTCTTTGAATGACAGCACAAAAACCGTAGATATTATCGAACCGAAAAAACATGACAAATTGACAATATTTTTTGAAGATTTTTCGAATTTTTCAGATTTTTATGGATTTTGAAGGTTTTATAATTTTCTATTTGATTTTTTTGAAGGTTTTATAATTTTGTATTTTGTTTTTCGAATAAATATTTACAAGAGATAGATGAAGATAGACCTTTACTCCTCGTCTTCCTCCTGAAGACGTTTGAGAGTTTCTGGTTGAAGGCTTTTCAAGCCAAGACGTGGAAGAATAAACTCAAAACGTTCTCTTGGAAGAGCTTTGGTGAAGATGTCCGCTAACTGATATTCAGACCTCACAAAATATAGTTCCACCACACCTTTTTCCACTTGTTCCCTGATGAAATGATGTCGAATGTCGATATGCTTTGCTCTTGAGTGTTGAACGTTGTTGCATGAGAGAGCAATAGCACTTTATTATCACAGTACAGAGGGATTTTGTTGAATTCAAAGCCATAGTCAGATAATTGAGATCTCATCCATAAGATTTGAGCACAACAAGATGACATGGCTATGTATTCAGCCTCTGTAGAGGAAATAGAAGTACTCATTTGCTTCTTTGAAGACCAGCTCACAAGCTTATCACCCAAAAACTGAGCACCTCATGATGTACTTCGACGTGTATCTTGACAACCTGCATGATCAGCATCTGCATAGGCCGTTAGTGACATACCGGTGTCCTTCGGGTACCATAGTCCCATATTGATGGTTCCTTGGAGATACCGAAAGACCCGTTTAACTGCTTCAAGGTGCTTTTAGTAGGCTTAGCCTGGTATCTAGCACACATGCAAACAGCGAACAAGATGTCTGGTCTACTAGCGGTGAGGTACATCAGGGATCCAATCATACTACGATATTTCGTTTGGTCAATCATGATCCCTGAGTGGTCCTCATCTAGTTTGGTTCGATCAATCATAGGGGTTTCAACAGGGTCACTTGAATCAAATCCAAATTTCTTTAAAATCTCTGTTGCATATTTAGATTGATTTATGAAAATGCCTCCGGGACTTTGTGAAATTTGTAATCCCAAGAAAAATGACATTTGTCCCATCATTGACATTTGAAACTTTGAACTCATTTCATTAGAAAACGATCACATTCCATTGGGTCAGTCGAGGCAAAAATAATATCATCAACATAAATTTGAACATGAGTTAAATGTTTGCCGACTTCTGGTGAACAATGTAGGCTCAACTGCTCCTTTACTGAATCCGGTTGATAGAAGAAACTTTGACAGTGTATCATACCATGCCCTTGGAGCTTGCTTTAAACCGTAAAGAGCCTTCTTCAGACGATAAACGTGAGTAGGATGCTCTTGATTCACAAATCCTTCAGGTTGGCTGCGTGAGCGACTTCTTTAAGATCTCCGTTCAGAAATGCCGTCTTCACATCCATCTGATAAACTACCATGTTCTTACTAGCAGCGTTAGCCAGAAAGATTCTGATTGCCTCGATTCGAGCAACTGGAGCAAAAGATTCTTCAAAGTCTATACCCTCCTCTTGACGATATCCTTTAGCAACTAATCGAGCCTTGTTCTTCAACACATCACCATGCTCATCAAGTTTTACTTTGAAGATCCATTTGAGAGCTATAATCATAGCACAGTCTGGAGCAGGTACTAACTCCCATACATCAAGTCGATCAAACTCATGAATTTCATCTTGCATGGCATTGAACCAGCTGTCTTCATTCATGGCGGTTTTAACATCTTTTGGTTCGATCTTAGAAAGTACGAGTTGAAGAAACACCATAAGGCATCGGTTGCAAGTTGTTTCCGGTTGATACAGGACGAGAGGGATTTCCAATGATGTTGTCTAATGGATGATCGTGAGTCCATTTTCTAAGGTGTTCATGTGGCAGTTGTTGAGGAACTGAGGTAGCAGAGTCGATGTCTCACGAAGAAGATGGTTCTGATGATGATTCAGGAGCAAATATGTTTTCAAACGGAGCATCTTCAGGAGTAGCAAAGGGATTAACTTCATCATTGATGCTAGAAACAGTTCCATGATGTACATTTGAAGAATGATGATTTGTTGATGAGACAGTGATCAGCCAGGTGCTTCTTGACTTAATGATATTGAGACTGAAGGATTGACTTCATTCATAGGATAGGAGCGTCCTCTGTTGATGGATTTGACATTTCATCAAGTATTTGAACATAGTGTTCATCAAACATTGGATCAAACAATTTCTTTAAATCATCTTCAGATGGAGGTACATATGGAGTTTTTGAGAGATTTGGAACAAGGATGAACCAATGGGACTGTTTTGAAGTGCGGGTCCTGAGCTGGATTGTCCAGGAGCCATTTGACCGGTGCGATAGAAACTCTCTCTGACTATCTTTATCAACCAATATGTAGACAATTTGAACCAGAACAAATGATTTCTCGACATTAATGCATTCTTCCTAAAGGTATACATGTAGAGACCGATCTGGAAGATTCACCACAAATGTCTTCGAGCGAATAAGGTAGTCATTTTCCTTAATGTTCATGTGGTTGATTTATAGCGTGCACAATGAGAGGAACAATAATCCGTAAAGATTTGGCAAAGGAATACCAAAGAGCGGATCATTATCCATGAACAACAATCCGCGAAGATTTGGCAAAGGAATACCAAAGAGCGGATCATTATTCATGAGTGCAAGTGCAATATTATGATAATCATTATCAACGCCTTGAGGAATAACTGGAGATATGGATTTTTGAGTAGTCTGAGTTGTACTTCTTTGATGATGAACCAGTTGAGTCAATAGAAACCGAGCATGAGCTTGGTAGAAGCTGGATGATCAACATTAAATTCACGAAGGTTGAAGGTACTCATCAAACATATCTTTGAAAACAATGAATCCCAAACATTGATTCCCAATTATCCTTAGTAAGTGAAGCATTAGGCGTTGGAGGAGAGTCATCAAAATTCAAAACAATGAATCCCAGTTATCCTTAGTATATTCACTCATAATCAAAAAGAATATACACTCATCATCATCAAAAATAAAGTCGTATAACCATTATTCAAACATCCATCATCATGTAGTATATTCACTCTTCTCCCCTCAAAAAATTGCATCCAGAAAGTTGCCATTTTTGATTTAACAAAATGAATAAGAGTATACAACAATGAACATAGATCCACTTGATGATTGAATGAGCGTGGAAAAACATGAAGCTTGTTGATGAAGAATGCAGATGAGTATGGCCATTCATGAGAGAATTTCTCTTTAGCTGAAGATAAAGCGCACAGAAGAGCGTACACTTTTCTTTTCTTTGAAGAACGGGCCTGAAGTGTTATCTGCAGACGCCATAATGATGAAGAACGAGGCCCGAATCGATGTGAACAGACGTCATTGTTTAGAGCCAGTCCATATGTTTAGAGCCGAATCCAAATACCAAGGGGCGATTTGATGCGACGCTTGGACAAATGACGAAGACGAGAGAATTGGATATTGGATCCCCATGCTCATGGGGTCCTTATGGTTAGCACAAACAATCTTTGAATCAGCAGAAACCCTAGGTGCAATGTCATTGTCAATAGGAGCTAAACTAGTAGAAGCATCAGACTTAGTCGAGGGACATTTTGTGCTTAATGGGATTGTTCTACAAGTTGGCTTCCAAACCTTACTTGAGTGGGCACTACTCTAGGCATAGTGGATCTAGTTAAGGGGCAAGGTTTGCCATTCGTGAATATTCACACATGTTGGCTTCCAATGAAATCCTACATTGGTAAAAACCTTCCCTGTAGGTTTCCGTGATTGCTTAATGCTGTTTCGCTCTCCAAACTTTCTTAAGCGGGTTATGAATCTTAGACCTCAGGAAATAACACATCACATTTATCATGATTACACCAGAAATTAAACATTTTTGCATGTTTTGCATGAGCATAAGGCCTCAAATTAATTTTAGTAAGCTTAGAGCTAATACTAGAACTAACACGATTCTTTTTGTTCAAATCAAACTTCTTGTCCCTATGGTGTTCTTTTACTTCCTTATCATGAACACTTTTAGTTTGCGTAATCCTATCCTTCTTTGCATAGCTTCTAGGTTTTGACCCGCTAACTTTAGTGTCAATCTTAACATCTCAGAGAAGTAACGATGGGAGCATTACTTGGCTTCACTACTTTCTGCATTCCTGGTCTAGAAGTGCTGGGATCTAAAATTCTAGGAGGCACATCACAAGTTGCTTGCTTGAATTTAGATATGGAACAAGACATATCAAGGGTCACATGCTTGGCTTTAGGCATAGAACGGATTTCCTGCTTGGCACTAGGCATAGAACAAGGCTTCACAGCTTTGCCTTTTCACCTAAGGGTTTTGGACATGTTGCAATTACACATTCAAGCAACTCTTGAGATCGTTTGGCCTGGAGGCAAGCAAACCTAATTTCACTATCAAGAGGTTTGTTAATGAAATCCTCTTCGACAATCTCACGGAGACATTCTAGACTATCCTTAAGGTGAGCACATAGATCATGAAAAGCATGTTACATTATTCCTAAGATGAGGAGGAATATATTTAACTGTCACAGTGTATTTGCAATCTAAGGGTGATTTTGAGACAACATTCTTATTGAAAACAAGTGGCAGTTTCCCATTTCCTTGACTTCTCAGATTCTCAATTTCCTTTTGTAAAGACGTTATTTTTTCGTTGTTTTGGTCACGGGTGACTTTTATTGAATCATATAACTCTTTAAAATGTCGTTTAACTTTTTCATTTTCTTCTAGAAAACTTTCGTTTTCCTTTTGTAAAGCATTTACTAGGTTTTGAAGATGAAACGTTTGAGAATTCTGAGAATCTAAAGGAGGAGGCATTTAGGAGCCTGTCATATTGTTCGTTTGACCCTTTAATTGAGAGATTTGGGCTTTCAACTTTCTCGATGTGTTGCACTGAGCTTGAATCTGTTCATCACGTTTGTTAATTTGAAAAACAGCATCAAACTCTGGAGCATCTGAAGATGTCTTGATATTTGAAGTTTTGACATTTTCTTTGAGATGTTGATATTTGAGTTGTAAATTAAAATGCTCAACTTCTAGTTTAGAAAAATGTTTAACCAAATTGTCGAGATCATCCAGTTCAATTTTCTCGTTTAGTTTAGAATTAGTTTTTCAAGCTCAATGACACGATCATGGGAGACTTTCAGGGCCACAGATAGTTCATGAAATTTGGAAGCATTAATAGAGCAATTTGAAGCAGTGAAAAAGATATCTTGAGCAACACATTCAGTAATAAGAGTCTCATTTAAGGTATGCAAGTTCTTCCTCTCAATCTCATTATATTTTAGTGCACGCTCATAATCACTAACTTCAACTACCATTGCATCAAATTCCTTTTCCATTTCTTTAATATCTGATTTTATCCCCTTTTTAAGACTCTCAAAATGATCTTTTAGTTGTTTAAAGAAAGGCATGACCTCAGTTAAATAACATTCTTTCATTTGCTCAAAACCCCTTTCTCCTTCCGTTATACCAGTGGGTGTGATCCTTTTCTTGCAAGTTTTCTCAAAATCAACAAATAGTTGAAATATAACATATTGGCTAATTAAGGTCTTGCTTTTAGTGGCAATTTTTCTAGGAACTAGATGCATTGGTGTATTAGGAGGATACTCAGTCGCTTTAGGCATTTTCCATAAAGGGGGGTTTGTTTCAACAATATTTTCAGCTTTTAGCTTTTCTAAATCCTTTTTCCAGAAAACTTTGTTCAGTCGCAATGTTTGAGGCTTTAACATGTTCAAGGAAATCCAGTTTTCCTTCTTGTAGTCATGGGGAGTGATAATAATCTTTTTCTCTTTGCATTTCGGGTCATCTAGTTTTTGTTCATCCTTTCCCTAGTGACTTCATCTGATTTCTTATCTTCCTCGGTGCACTCAACGCAACTAGGTTTCTGCCTAGGCTTAAGAATTTCATTACCATCATAAAGCACCTTATGAGCATTTCTAGCCTTTTTAATTACCTCTGGATTCGGTTCCTCAACAAGGGGAATGCTATGCTTATCGCTAAGACTCGATGTTTAGTGACCATGTGAGCAGTCTTAATGGTGTTTCCTTGTATGTACAACTTGTTCTCAAGTTTGTTTTTCAAAGTTTTCAGATTAGAAAAATCTCTCAAGAGTTTTGATTCCTTTGCATTAAATTCTTGCTTAAGCATTTTCACATTTTCTTGAAGTTCTTGTTTTTGTTTAGATGTTTTAGAAAGTTTTTCTTGCAAGGAATTTAATTCTTGTTTCAATACTTCTTCTCTAAACTTACTTTTTCTAATTCTGTACTTACTTGGTCATCCATTTCCGCTCACAGTGGTCAACTCAAATATAGCACGTTGTTCATAAATAGCAACACGTTCTTTATAGGCATTTAGTTCAGAAATAATGGAATCATCAGGGGCACATGCAGAGTATTCATCAAAAACATAGTCATTATTGACTGCAGAAGATGCATCACTTGGTACAACTTCACTTTCACTTTGTTTCACATATTGATCATATGGGACAATATCGATATTACCCATATTTTCAATATTTGATTCAATAGTTTCAGTTGATTGTACTTTGTCATGCATCTGGTGCACATCAACATCATCGTATAGTTTTAATACCTCTGAGATGAGCTTGTCATGGGACGGCCCAGCTAGTGATGAAGAAGAGACCTTGGGAGAAACCATTGGAGAAATGCTAGCCATAAAAATTGTGTGTGCCGTAGGTCCATCATCCACATCAGAGTCGTATGCATCACAGTCAGCGACTTGAAAGGCATTCGGATGATTGTGACCTATCTCCTGAATAGGCTGCTCATCCACATCTGCATCATAGGTCTTGGCATTGCCCTCGAAAACAGCAATTCCTCTTCATTCAAAGTAGCACCATTGTCTGAGCTTGAGCCAGCAGCATCTTATCTCTGAAGTAATCAGCATCCTGTGGGCGCTTTGGAGATGTACAGTTCCTTGCAATGTGTCCCTCTCCACCACAGTTATAACATTTGATGAGCTTAGCTTGACCTTGGTTACCATTCCTTCCTCGATTCTGGTTTCCAACATAACCTCTCCCAACTCCACCTCGTCCCTTATCATATCAGTCTTTCCTGAACTGGTTGCACCACGATCCTTCCATCTTTAATAGTGGCTTGATTGTGTGGGTTTGATGCGTTGAGGTTGTTGTTGGTCTGTGGGAGAGTATTCATGTTTTGACTGATGAGAAGAGCTAGTTGATTAATGAAGCTACCACGTGAGCATCAGCTTGTTTGTACATAGGATCAGGAATGAGTTTGTGATTACCATTACCCAAGGGTATGACTTGTGATGCTTTGGTTGTGATTCCGATGTTTGAGTAGAAAGCAGTAGAGTCATTAGACGAGCTTGTCTCTCCCTGGTTGGTTTTGAACTGATTGAGAATTAATTTTTCAAACATAGCATGTCTCTCATTCGGAAGGAGGAAGGCATAGAGTTGCTCATAGTTTGTATTCTTCAATCCTTTAGTGAGCTTCACAGCGTTAACAAACTTGTGCCATTCGGGATTCATGTTGTTCACAAATTTTGAGTTCAACTGAATGTTAGGCATAGTCATTCTGATGTTCCTCATGTCATTAACTAACTTATGAAATCTCACATAGTACTCATAGACACTCTCATCTGGTTTCATCTTGAAATGCTCAAATTCGTCATAGAGTTGGGATTCTCTGTCTTCCATAGTTAATTCAGAACCCGAGAGAAGCATCTTAACATTGTCCCAAACTGCCTTAGCATCTGTGTTATGATTGATCAACTTGTAGATGTCTTTAGGAAGACCTTGAAGAACAATGTTTGAAGCCCTGATATCTGCATCAAATCTCTTTTTATCCTTATCATCAAGCTCATCATACATCTTAGGTCGGTCTATTCCGTAAACAGGAGTACCATCTGCATTAGTATCAAGTATGTCTCTAGTCGTCTCAACTCGATATGGTCCTTCATCAATGGATTTGAGAATGTTGACACCATTTTCCTTTCCAAGGCAATACAGTCTAATTCGTTGAGCCCAAGAGTCGTAGTCGGTTCTGTCAAGCATGGGTGGACGAGTATCTGAGCCAGCTGCTTGAACATCCTCGGCAACAGTGGAGATGACAGTGGGAACGTTGGTAGACATGTTAACAGATTATACGGGATTTTATAACTCTATGATTAAACCGGAAATAGATTCTTTCACGGATTTTACTAATCAAGAGAAAACCGTAAACAATCACTCAAGACTCTAGAAGATAAAATACTAAATAAGAGATGATACGCTAAACTAGAAGATAATGCACAAAGTCGCTAGAAATTAATGCACTAAGTCGCTAACCCTTAATTCGCTACACCCCTAAGTCGCTAGAGTCCCAAGTTAAGCTACGAGAAAAGCAAGTCGCTAAGTAGTAACTCGCTACAGACCATATCGCTAACCAAATTTTTGGCAGCAATTCGCTACACAAGTCGCTAGAGACACAAGTCGCTAAAGAGCAACTCAACTCGACCAAGTCGCTACCAAAAGTCGCTACCCGTAGTGGAGAATCCACTACTTGTACTTTAACTCGCTAGATCTAACTCGCTAGCTCCAACACTGTAAGTCGCTACAAAAATGTGAAGCAAGTCGCTACCAAGAAAATATTCCGTGAACTAAGTCGCTAGCTTGAAAAACCATATAAACCTCACTTTTCAATCCAAAAACAACCCAACCAAGATGATTCAAGCTTACCAAATGAAAACCTAAACACTTTTGATGATTCTAAACATAAAAGTACCAACAAAATTCAAACTTTAACATAAGAAATCAACCAAATGATGCAAAAACCACTAAACTTTTTCAAACTCAAAAACCACCTAAAAATCACTATAAATCCAAAGATGTGCACGATATGATCTAACCATGGCTCTTGATACCAATTGTAAGATATAACTTTTCACATACACATCATAACATTAACACAAGGTAGCATATAGATGGAATTCTAGAGAGAGAAAGTTAGAGGTTTAGGGAACTTAGTGAGAGAAAGTGAAAGATATTATTATGAGCTCCAACTCTCTACCTTGGGAGGTAGAGAGTATTTATAGTCTTACATAAACGCCACACATCGGGCTGTGGATCGGGCATACAGTGGGTAAAGACCCGTCCGTCCTCCACGGTGTTACTTAACTAAATACTACTTAACTTAAAATAACTACGACTACGAGCTTTCTAACGATTACATATACTTGAGGTGACCGACTCTTTAATACCTGGAATTTCTAATTCCTAACATGATAGAGTTACTTATGAGTTTAGATGCTAAGCGTGGAGTAGTTGGTTCTCTTTAGAGCCATCAGAGGGTACTTATGGCTTTTGTTCCCACAAAATTGTTTCACCCCATATTTGCTAATAATAATTAGAGATGTTGAGTTTTTGGCGATAGTTAGTTCTTTGTCTTCTTTAGAGAATCTTTGCCCATGAGTTGGGTACACACATCGAGGTACTTGTCCAGTGTTACGTGTAATAGACAATGATTCCCGATAGTTTCTTTTGCTATTGTTTCTATTATTATAAAAGCCGTAGGGTTTGGAGTTTGGCACAAAAATTAACATGAAATAAAGCCCAAATGTTTTAAAATTAAAAAAATCCAAAGCTATAAAAGTTGTCATAGACTTCTATAAAGGAAGAGGAAAATCCAAAGTCATAATAAGACTTCTGATAAAGCGGTAATCCCGTTGAGTTAGTAGTTTAAAAGACCAAGGGCCTGAATTGCAAAAATGCAAGCTGTCTGAAATAGTGTTAAGCCAAACTTCGGATCCGGGAGATGTCTAAATAAAGCTTCGCTCTGACTCGTAGATGAGGAAGGTTGTCTCGGTCGTCATAAAAAGGATATTCTCCCTAAATCGTGTGAAATTAGGACCTTGATGTGGACCTCATTCTTGTGTGCAATGGTTTTCGAGGGAAGGTGGATAACTAATTAGCGACTTAGCTTTATATCTTTATCGAATAAAAGTTATCGAAACGAGAATTATGAAGAAATTCATTTCTCACAAAAATAAAAAAAATCTAGAGGCAAATAGGAAAATGGGAGCAAAAGGTAATTACACAAGTAACTTCCATGGGTAGTGTTAGCATCTAGAATCATATTTGACAATTATTTCGATTTTACGCTTAGTTTGGGGACTTGTGAAAAATCAGGGACGATGTATTCTATCCGTATGGTCACTTCACGCTGTGTTGTGTTTCCTACTCCGTGATCCTAACGTGTTGATTGAAAAATGTTGGAGTTATTGATCGACATGAAAGTTCAACAAACCGTCACTCATAACCGGAATATGCTTAAGTGTAATATCTATATGTGAAATATAAGGTAAGCGGGCGTTTTAAAATTAAGGGTTCTTAAGCTCTTTTGAGGAATCTTTGCTACTTCTTCATAGGTTTAGTAGAAAGAGATTGAAATCCTTGGTTTTAGAAGCGTGAGTTGATTGGTATTGTGTGGGGACACGACAATGGTCTCTGGGGAATATTTTGATATGTGCTTAAACACATATCTTTTATTTATCAAAACTGACCCAAAATAACCAAGAAAGAGCCGTTTATTGTTAACATTTACGTGTTTCTTGAGTTTTGCATATGCAAGTCTGGGATGACAAAAGCAGAGACAAAAGAAAGCCTAAACCGAAGAAAACCGAGCACGAGAGAAAGAAGAATGCAAAAAGCTGAGGCTGGGAAAGGAATTTGCAAGTTTGGACAATCAATTCTCAAATTGGCAGTTTTAGTCCCTGAAGATTCAGAATTGTCATGTTTAGTCCTTGGAATTTTCAAAGTTGGCAAATTTGGTCTTTGGTTTATTTGAGAATGACAAGAATGATCCTTCAAAGATATTTTCAGAATTACATATTTAGTCCCTGGATTTTCAGATTCTACACTTTTGGTCCTTGAGATAATACATGGGTCCAAATAATATCCTAGTCCAAGTATTATTACACTAGTCCAAAACACAAGCCCAAAACCCACGATCCAGTATCTTATAAACCGGTTTACCCAACCCGTGTCCCAGCCAACCCATGACCCGGTCAACACAAAACGAATAACAATAAAAAAATCCAATCCCGCCACTTTTCCCCCAAAACAAACCCAACCCAGAACTCTATAAACCCTAATCTACCCTTCCTATCAATTGGTACGAATCACTTAAATTGAGGGTACAATTGTCAATTCCCTGACACCTCCTGACACGTCTGACAAAGCAGAATGACATGCTGGCGATCCCCAGCAATCTGATTGGCTAAGGATGCGTGTACACTTAATCCAACGGATGAGATGGATTGGAATGACAAGATAGAAGATCAATGGACTGAAATCAAAGATCCAGAAGCATCCCATGCCCTCAGCTTGGCTATTTAAAGACCCTTTCATTCACAATTCGGACTTGTCCAATTTCTCAAGCTTTAGAGGAATTTTGACCTTTTATTTTCATGTCATTTAATCGTTTTCATAGTGTAATTGTTTATGTTCAAGTGTAATTTCATTTCAATCAATGTAAGTTCACTTTTGATTTAATGCAATATTAAGTTTACTTTGTTCATTTGTTCCAAATCCATTTTTCAGCTTTCAAGTACTGCTCATTTAAGCTCATATAAGCTTGTTAAAGCTTGTATGAGCTCACTGTTCTCTTAACCGTTCTTAAAAACCATTTTCTTCAACAGTCAACATTAGTCAAAGTTGAGAGTTAAATCTGTTTCAAGCATGATTTCTGGATAAATTTGTTAACTAGATTCAGTTTATGATTTGGTTGTTCATTGTAACTCATTTTAAATCAGAATCCTTCCAGTTTCTATAGTTTAGTGCATTGTTAACCATTTAAAGGTGTGTTTGGGTTATTGAGGTTTTAGAAGAATTAGTGATAGTTTAATGATGTAAAAAGGTTTTTGGGATTTGTTAGCTGGTTGTCAAGTCTAATTGATCATAATTTTAAGTTTTAAAAATCGGTTATGGTGTTTTTGCATTATGCTTTATGCTGACAATGTCACTTTGTTTCATGATTGCATTTTTGTATTCTGCTATTTGGATTTGAGTTCAATGTGTGCATTTTAGCTTCTTAAGTTGCTTTAGTGGCAGATTATAGTTGTAAAGATCAGAGCCTAACTTAGGAGCTTGATAGAAGAAGTTTATCAGATCTGCGATTTATCACTTAAGACTACATTTAAGTTGTTCACTGCACTGCTCCTTTTCAGCAATATCTTAGCTTGAATTCTGCTTAATAACTTGAGCTCATTGTTTTTCTTTAGATTCCTAAGTAGATTATAGTGGTAGGTAGTTATTTCTAAGTTTAGATTTCACCTGTTAGCTTATCCCCTTAGCTTTGTAGGTTTGCTTATTCAGGTGTCTAGTCTGCACATTCAGCTTCATTAGTTCTAAGTAGCTCATGGTTTTGATTTTTAATTTCTTCATTTTAGATCCTTAGAAGCTGAAATTTTGGAAACCTGATCTCTGGTTGGTTGTCTACTTCAGGGTATTTTTAGTTTATTTTTGTGATTTTTTAAGATAGCTTAATAAGGGCTTAAAGTAGGGCCTTTAGGGCCGTTTGGCTTATTAAACTTAGAATCTGAAATTGTGGAATAGTGCTTCTAGCTTGTGCTTTTAGTGTCTAAACCAGTTGCATTAGCTTACTCTTGGTTAGTTTAGGTATTTTTAGGTTGTGGTAGCTTGTGGTAGCTTATAGGAAGCTTTTAGCTTATTTCAAGTAGCTTATTCCCCACAGTTCATGCCTAAATCATAGTTCTTGTGCTACAAAATCATTTTTGTTAATTTTCACTAGTTCTCTATTTTATTTTATAAAATTCTGGAAGTTTTCATATTTTTCACTGTTCATTTGCTATTTTTCTGCATTTTATATCATTTTCTAGCATTTTTAATTAGCATTTAATCCAAATAAATTAGAAAAAGCTCAGAAAAATACAATTTCAATTTTATCAGTTTTAGAATAATCAAAAAGTGATAAAAAGTATTTTTCTAGAATTTTCTTAGCTTAAATAGATTTTCTAGCATTTTAATTAGTTTTAAATAGTATTAAATTCATAATAAATAGAGAAAAAGTAAAAAAAATTGTGATTCCAGTTTCTAAAATTCTTTTTAGTTATTTAAGATTTTTGAAAAATAGTTTTGTAATTTTCTAGCTTATTTTCCTAATTTTTAGTATTTTAGCCCTATTTTAAATATTTAAAAATTAGTTTTTAATTCAAATAAATTCCAGAAAAATCATAAAAAATAGTTTTAATTCTTAGATAATTTTATAATATCATTTTTAGAGTTATAGTAATTTTAGATTATTTTTAGGACTTAGAATAAACGTAGTTGCTTTTTATTTACGTTTCTTTTTATACGTTTTAGTATAATTTGCATATTTAGGATTTCCCGTAGTGTAATTTCCCTTTTATGCTTCCCTTGCCCCGTAGTTTAGAAAACATCAAATTATTCCCTTTTCCCATTCAAATCCCGATAATCGCGACGGGAGTTGGAAATTCCATTCAACCCTCGTTCGGAACGATCTCGGTACTCAAACCTAACACGTTTGAGTTACCCGTATACTACACACTTCTCTATTATTGATTTTTATCGAATCACTACGCGTATAGTACCAACCTTCAAAACAAACACAAACACTCCTAAACCATTGTTAGGCGATTGATACCAATTGTTAAGATCAAAGATATATCAACCTTATCACAGATACCCACTTAACGAACACAAGTATACCACGTTAAACCAACACTTTATGCGTAAATAATAGGAAAGGGAAAGATGAAGAACTTGGTGACTTGAATATGATATTCGTATGTATGTTTAGAGAGGTAGAGAGAAGAAAGATGAAAAACAATAAGTTGTTATATTGCTTCAAAGGAAAACACACACACACACACACACTCAAGCACACCCCTCAAATGAGACTTTGAGGGGTATTTATAGTCCAAGGGACTTGATGCCCTAAAGGCTTTCTTATGGGCTTCGTGGGCTTGGACATGGGTTGGATTGGATAAAAGGCAAGCCTTACATAACTAGTACCCATTTAGCTTAGTCCAATCCACGAGCCCGTTGACTATTCTATCACGATATCTAACACACGTTACAAAGTTCCTAAACGTGAATGACCATCACTTCTAATAAAAACTATTAAGGCTAACATGAACCATGATATATGCATACGTTAGTGGACACACAAATAGATATATGGTGGTCGACATCACCCAAACAGTAATCGACTAATAAAAGTCAATTCAACATATCAATCAGATCATGTAAAGCATGGAAGTAATGTGTTTATCAAACTCTAATCATCTAATCCTAACAATAATATCCTAGGCACCTAGTCCTTCAACGTAGGTTAACATGTTTTACAATTAAGTATATAAGATAATTAGATAAGCCCGTTTGAAGATATAAATTTGAAAACATTCTCCCCCTCAATCAATGACTCTTTCTCTGAAAAGTTTTTTAAAGCGCTGAAGTCATTGATTGAGTTTTGCAAATTTATGAAAACACTGATTCTGATTGATTTTTAAGCAACTCATTTTCCATCATTTTTTGAATACAACAAATATTTTTCTGAAGAATTTTAGACGGAAAAACATTTGTGTGGGAACAGCAGTCCTTCAACATACTTTCCTCATTTTGATTTAGGATAAGTGCACGATATTTTTGAAAATTTGTTTAGCGCAGCACTTTCCTTCCTTGAAGAGCGGGTTGCTATCTGAAATAATAGCAAACCATAATTTTGAAGAACGGGTTACAGTCTGAAGTAACTGCAAGCCATAGTTTTAGACATGTTTTGGAAAAGAATATTTACACCTCCTGCTCGAACTTCATCTATAGTCCCGTGCCATTATTGAATTACATTTCTAAGACCGTAGATGTTATCGATACCAGAAGACATGTCTTGAGAAAACAATATTTTTGGTCTTTTTCAAATTTTCTGATTTTTATGGATTTTTGTTGGTTTTATATTTTTCTATTTTTTTTTTATTTTTGTATTTTGCTTTTTGATAAATATACACACAAATATAGTAGATGATATAGTTTAAGAAGATGATGATACGAGTACCAAGATAAGGATATCGAAAAGCACGTCGTAGAAGATAGAATTCGTCATCTCTTAAACTTTCACCACCAAAGCTTCCAAGGCTCTTGAATTGAAGAAAGAAATTGAGCCATTTGAAAGTGAGACTTTGGTAGCTTCCCCCCAAACCGTAAATCTTCTTATTGAGCAGATTCTAAGCTTTCTTTCAAGCTTGCCTTAGCCAGATGCACAAAGACGCACACCATATCATCGATCTTGATGCTCCATATAAGAATGATCATCGTAAGTCTCCGTTCGGGGTTATATCATCAAGTAGAACAACAACATATCATCCCACTCATAAATAACTCTTCTCAAATTTCATTCCACTGAAGTCTGAAGCGATCCATACCAAAAAGTTGTCACGAGACCACTTCCCCCAAGTAGATAAATTTATGCAGTCAGTCTCTTAGACTAGAGCTCACGAACCCGAATACACATATACCCGAAGACAGAGAAACTTATACCATCGAAGTAGCAGATTAAGTCCGATAGCCAAAGAATAACCCCGATGTATACTTTTCTCTCCCCTGATGATAGTGTATGAAGCTCAAGAACCCAAAGTACCCGAATGCCCAAAGAGAGAATAACCGATAACATTGAAGAAGCAGGCCGAATCATGCGATTATCTCGGCGGATGACTATCTCTGCGGATGTCAACTCAGGAATAAGTGATTATATCTCTGAATCACTGATTAAGAACTCAAGTGAAACAGCTGAGCGTCCCCAATGTACACAATCTCTCTCCCTTGATGATTGCGATAGCATCAAAATCATCACACACTTGTGTACCTCTTTTATCACCAGAAACTAACTCTTCCATCTCTTCCCCCACATAGTTGGAATAAGAACACTAAACGCCATGAGTCAAACCTTGAGTTTCTCTACGGTAATGACATAAGTCTTCCCGGGATATCTTCAATCACTTAGAAGTATTAAGTTCATCAATTTTTACTCGCGTTTAGATGCGTGTCTCCTTCCCCCTTGCTGGTTTTGATGCTTCAGAATCAGCAACACATAATAAGCCCGTATACTAGAAATCTGTTGAGAAGAACACTTGAACTCTTGTGAGAATCAACTTGCTGAAGAATATGAGCAAGTCTAATTGGGATTGAATTTGTCTTTTCACTCTCCCCCAATTAGTGCTCTCCCCTAAACCGACAATCTGTTTGATAAATGCCCAGATTAAGAAAAAGTATTTAGATAATCAAATGCAACTTGTCTTTAGTCTTCTAACATGCAGCAGAAAATGTAGAACAGACTGTGGACTCGACCTTCTTCAAGATTGTCCATTTGGGGATCAGAAAGTTAACATCTCCAACTCACCAAATGCATTCCCGTTAACATACAAATAGCAAATCCCCTTAACTCAAATCCCTCCCAATCAAACAAGAACAGAAAGATGTTCATTAAGGAAATCAAACTCAAGCTGGAAGCACTTTGTCATCAATCATATCAGCCCGTGTGAAGATGTCAACCAACGGCTCTTAGAAGAAAACTCCATGTAAATATGACCCGATAAGAAGAAGCTCGGTTCTTACATGAGTTTGGAGCCGTTTGACCATTTATTCTCAGATATAACTCAATCATGAAGCAGTTTCACACTTCTTCTCCCCCTCAAGAATTGCATACGGAGTTGCCATTCTTGATTGAATAAGTGAACATCATCCAAATGTAGTCTATTCACACTTCTCCCCCTCAAAGGTAGCATATGATGTCGCCATCGTCATTATAATTGAGCAGGTGGAATAAGAAAACAATAAACAATGGTTCGGTTCACATGATGACTGAAGGCGCATGGAAAAAGCATGAAGCATGTTGATGAGAATGGTCATAATTGAGAAGATTTCTCTTCTTCAGAAGACAAAGCGCACTGAAGCGTACACTTTTCTTTTCTTTGTGGTACGAGGCTTGAACTGTTGTGTTCAAACGTCATAATCTCTCTCTTTTTATCCTCTCTAGGCAAACTTATAATCAACCCCATTATCATTCAGTAGGATCTTTGTCATGACAGCTGATGGAGAAAACCCAATATGATGAATTTGACCCTGAAGTAAACTACCCTGAACTCGTTACTTAAACTTGCACATATGTAACAAAGAGCGGTGCCGATTTCCATTAGAATCTCTAAGTACTCTCTAAGTACTCTATACTCTTCAACCAACCAACCATCAAGTATAAGACGTACATCACCTCTTGAAAATCCACAATTGAATGTGACACTGAGCACTACAACGTAACTCCTTAAAGTGATAGTTATTTTGTGGTGGCAAGAGCCTAATTCCCCCAAGTGGTAAAAGAAAAGGAAAAAGTCACCCAACAATAACTAGATTTCCAAGTCTTCGTTTTTCATAAAAAGATCGAACAAGGATCTTGAAGAATCTTCATCCAACCATCCCCGATACCTTCAGATACTAAGTACACTCGCCCGTGATATTTCACTTCAGCCTCAAATAAATAATAGTGAATTAACGCCGTTGTCACATCTTCTGGGTAAAAGCTCAAGTCTAGCCTTCCTTGACATTTTAAGTGAGCTATGATAATAGTTTTCATCCCGACCATGGTTAAAAGCACATAACCCCGTAAAACCATGTAATAACCAAACTGCCATGACGAGTATCCAAACACACATCCAATTCATGAAATACACCCTTTTATCCCTTCTTCGAAGTAGAAACCGTAGCACAAGCATCAGATAAGATCTCGAAATACACTTTCCTTTCTCCAGGATGGTTCCATCATCACTGGATTTTATAATTCTATGGTTTAAACCAAGAAATAGTTTCTTTCGAGAGATTTTACAAGACCAAGAATAAACCGTAAGATAGATCCGTAAATGCACTTTACTATTACCAAGATGTTTCCATTGTCACGGGATTTTACAAGTCTATGATTCAAACCGAGAAATAGATTCTTTCGCGGGATTTTACAAAATCAAGACAAAACCGTAAACAATGTCAGCTTGAATGTGTTATAACAACTTTGGTTCCGGTGAATATCTGATTTAGGGGAACATGCAGCGGTTCATTCTCCATCTTCAACACTATTATCAACAATTCTCTACCCATATGTAGACAACTTCACAAACCATACTAAGTCAAGTAGTATAAAATACTTCCCCCTAGAGGTTGTCCGTAAACCAAAGTACACGTTTCTCCCCCATGATGGTTTCGAACTTTTGGAAGCATCATAACGTGTCTGGCAACCATTTTACCACACGAAAAGTTCTTGTCATAAGCAAGCATCTTGAAAAAGTCATGACAGACGCTGAAGATTCTTGAAAGATTTTGCTTAGACTATGAAGTATCATTGACATTTTGTAGCAAAGAATATTCTATGGAAATTGCTGATCACATCACATCCTTGAACTACTTTGGTAATCACTTCATTCACGTATTCTGTCGGCAATAGCAATGACCACATGGAGAAGTAAACCCGATATCCCAAACTTGAACATGACATAAAATTCCCCAGATTTGTTACTTAAGCTTGTACCAATCCTTGTGAAAAATAAACGGTGTACCCAATGTACAAAACCTCTTGACGTATTCTCAACAGCGTGAGACACCGAAGTGATAGTTATGTTGTGGGTTATGCGAGAAAGAATCACAAACGTAACTAAATAGCCAAGGCTTTATCACACTTAATAAACGCCTAAACAAGTCATCTTCGCGGAAAGGTAGAAAGAAGGAAGACGAAATAAGTAAACGCACCCGAAAAACCTCACTTCAAATCCAAATAAGAAATACCGTACAACAACCCCGAAAGTCAACCTGTTTAATAACAATTCTGGCCGTGACATAATATCCATCGTGAAAATGTATAAGCCAAAGTATCAAACCACATCACACATCAAGTCTCATTATCAAGTATCATACTCCAAATCTCACAATCAAATCTCATCGTCAAGTCTCATGAAGTTCAAATCACATAAACCTCATACCATAATTCACATTGTCATACAAGACTTACACTCGAATTAAGAGGCCATTCGGAATGAATTTCTCTTAATATTTAGGTTATCTTAAATTCCAAAGATATGGCACCAACTCATGTAGTATGTTCGAATTATAAAGTCCATTACACAACATTCAAACGATTAACATCGAGGCCCAAAAGATAGCACATACTCCGTTCCAAAATTAGTACCATTTATCACATGGTCCATTGAAATCATTTAACCCATCCGATCACTTTAGGCTTTAAAAGTCCCATGTCCATTTATGTTCATATTCCGGTCCGCAGCCCATAATCGTTATAAGCACACAATCCAAGTGAAGCTCAAATCAACTTACTTCACATGATAGCTTGCACACAAATCATATTAATACACAAGATTCATGTGAATGTGTTATACCAATTAAATAATCTCAACAAGGCCCATGTTCTAACTTACATCTATGTTCGGCCCACCCAGAAATACCCGAACCAGATAAATGCAACCCTAATTTATTGGGTATAAATAACACACTTCACACATATAATCTAACCCTAATGTTAATAACATACGCCCCCTAATTATACTCTACCCATATAACACCTTTCAGTCAACTCCATCACAATCTATCAAGAATCTGCTTCCACTAATCAAACCCTAAACACTCCTGCCTCCTGCCTTGTACAGCCCCCATACGCATTACACACAAAAAAGTATCCATCACCGCATTTACCAACGACTAGATTTAACGTATCAAACCTTATTAAAAAGACACATGAGAGCCCTCCTTCCTTGGATATCCAGAACGTATGTGGTCGCCACAGGGATGGCTTGATCCTTAGTGATGAGTTAATTTAAGAGTTAACAAGGATCTCAGGTAGGTTTTGTACTTGTTCCTTTGTGGTTTTAGAGTCATAATCGAGCCAAGGATTTTGAGTTAATATACTTGTTTCACTCATTTCTTTATTTCGTATAGTGTCAACGTTGGATTTATATAGATATTTGTTTCTTTTTCCATTAATTAGAACGAACCAAGATAGAGACATAACAATATTGTTATGATCTTTACCTATTGTTTCGAACATGAAATAAAGCAAAGTTTCACAAGGTCAATGATGTGATTCGGTTCATACACAACAATCTTTTAAAGATTACAACACTTTGAACCACAACTGAGATCTAGAAAAAATATGTTTCGAGTATGAATTGATGTGAATGAGTCATGATATGAGGGTTTAGTCAAAGATTGTAGATAGAATCTGTTATGAGTCGAGAGATTATGAGAGATTTGTTTTAGTATGAGTCTTGTGAAGTGGAATAAGCCAATATTGAAACTGATTGGTTCATGTCAGTGGTTGAAAAACTTTCTTGATGTTATTTGAATTAGACGACACAAAAAATGCGAGATATTGAGATGTTATACGAGTCATTAATCGAACAAAGACCTCATCTTTTCATCAAAACGTATCAACACAACTCGCATAGAAAAAATGACAACTCGTATTGTCCAAAAGAAAAAGACAACTCGCATGCTCTCAAAGACCTTTTTTTTTTTTTTTTTTTTTTAATTAACAACTCGCATTCAATAATGCTAGTACACAACTCGCATCAGGTTCTTAGAATCTGGACATTTTTTGACAAGTCGTATTCAAAAATGCGCCAACTCGCAACCAAGAAAACACCAAACCGCATCCAAGAAAAGTTCAAGACCATTTAGTATAAACCCAGAAAAGCTACATTTAGACCCATCTGTTTTAACCCGTTATGACCTTTATGACCACAAATAATCACGGAAATGATACCAAAAATGTCAAAAAGAATGAGATACAAAAGCAGTTTGGACATAAAGATGACACAAAAGCTGATGTATAATACTGATTAAGCAAAAAGAGATATTTTGACCTTTTGATACCACACAGGTTAAAAACAGTTAACACAATGGATAAGAAGAAGATTTTAGAACCAAAAAATATGGTAAAAAAAACAGCTTCAAACCATGATACGAAACCACACAGATCAACAAAACACAATAACCATGGCTCTGGTACCATTTGTAGGATCGTGTATTTTATGTTGTTTAGATGATTCGGGTGGTCTAGGATTATGATGATACAAGAAAGCCATTGTTAGAGAGATGAAGAGAGTAGAGAGGATGTTCTTGAAAAAGAATTGTAAAACAACAAATGCAAGGTTAGATTCCAAGAAGCACCACCCTTCCCTTAGAGGGAAGGGTATTTATAGTTACAAACTAAACGACCTACTGACGGCTTGTGGATCAGGTATACAGTGGGTAAAGACCCGTCTTTCCTCCACGGTGTTACTCTAAACTATTCTACGCTACTGACTAACTAATTAACTACTAAATAACGTAAATAACGATATGTCTACGAGCTAACTTATGCTAGATTATATTTGGGGTGATCGATACTTCATTATGAAATTTCCAATTCCTAACAAATAGGGAACCACCTACAATACCAACTAGTCCATCATTGGAAACAAGGAACCACCAAGGACTTGATCATATGGAGGAATTTCCATTACCACCACCCTCATTCTTAGTAGAACCTCATCCTACATTACTTAATGTAACCCCGTCATCATTTGAAGAGGCTCTTCAAAACATCCAATCTTCTCCGATTCCTAATCAAGACAATAATTGCTCTAATTTTCTAATCACCCAAGGACTTGTTCAAGAAGTACGAAATGAGTTGCATTTCATGTTTAATCATCCTCTTGAAAGATCGGACCAAATCAACAAGTCTACTCGTCCTTAGACTCAAGCACATTGTTGCTTCTTAAGTTTTTAGTCATTTATTAGTATTAGTAGAATATGGCTATATCATTCTCTTAGTTTTAGAGATTTGTTGATTATCTCCTTGTTTTATTGAATGATAGTTTATATGCCATATTGCTTTGAGTATATGTTTGTTGCTTGAATACATATCTCACTTTGATATTAACATTATTTGTTATATCACCATTGCTGAATTCTGTCATCAGACAGACGGATCCCTGAAATTTGCCTAGACGAATCCCTCCAAGGAGGGAATCGTGGGATCCGTGCAACAGAAGACCAATTTTCTACTAACTTGAGTACTATTTGCAGGAAATTATGCACTATATACTTGTTTTCTAACATTTGTTTTATAGATTTTCAAAATACACATGAAGATTTTGACACCCTAAGCTAGGGGGAGCTTTGTGTCAAACCATACATTGCAAAACTATTTGCAATATAATCCTCATATGGATTACATTTCGTTACGTCCCCTTGCAAAGTTACAATCATAAAGGGGAGCATTATCGTCACTAAGACGAAACCATTTGCAAACATAGTTGCAATGCATTAGTTTAGTAGTTTTTACTTGACGCCCTCACAAAGGGATGGACTCGTCAAGGGGGAGTTAAGACGAGAAATTTTCCCGTCACTTATTTTTTTTTTCTTTTACATGTTTTTCTTAAAACATTGTGTTAGTTTCTTTTCGACACTCTTTTTGTTTCGAAAAAAAGGGGGAGAAAAGAGTAAAAACTTCAATTCGAACTGTTACGAATTTTAGTTTTTTCCTTAAAATAATTTTATGTTTTGTCATCAACAAAAAGGGAGAGATTGTTAATACAAATAAGCCATAAAAATGTTTATTTATATTTTACGATCTTCTAACGTTTTGTCGATAACAAACGTAAAATCATTTTAACGAAACAAATAAAATACGTAAATGGTTTGAGCCAACAGTTTTCTAACACACTTACTGATAACGCTACACGCGTCGTTCGGGGTCAAAGGAACTTCCTTTTCGTCGAGCAAGTTTTTCAACACCCTAAGCAGTGAACCTAATCGTTGTAGTGTAGTATTAGGGTAAGCCACGGGAATTGATATCGTTCTCTAGGGGAATAGGAATGCTAGTGAGAAGTTACTACGCTAAGGTTGGGGTGGAGGAAGATTATTTTTTTTTATCTTTTTATGTTTTTTAGGAAATGGAAAGGTACGAATCTCGGGGTTTGGATTTGGGGGTTCGTATTTCTATCGATTACTTCTACTTATCTAATTATCTAAACTAAGGTGTATGTAGTCTATTTCTATTGTTGTGTGCTCGTATGATAGTTAAAAATGTATTTGCTTAGGCTTTATTACTCCCTAGTTATCTCCTATTGGTGGTTGAATTGTCACGTCCTTATTCTTAATCGCGTTGTGTTTCTAAGGTTGTAGGGTATGCGTTTATCCCTAACTCTTTGAAGCTACCAAAGGTTAATGACTACAAAATCTCTAGGATTTATAAACTTTAACTCTAAGGTATTCTTTGGATGTATAACCTACAATTACTCTAGGTGATTATAAACTAAGGTTCAACAAAGATTAATCAAGCATTATTAGCACAACGAATGACCTATCGCAATACTAGGTCAATCACAATTAAGATAAGAGACAACCAATCAATATTCAATAACTAAGTTTCATATTACCTAAGCAAACACACAAGTAAATTAGCCGGACATGGGGGACATGCAAGCATATACACAATCAAAGGAAGACATAATCAAATTAATGAAGTAAAACACTTATCTTGATGTAAGATAGGGTATGGAACCCTAAAATACTGTGCAAGACAGCCTTGGTTCGGTTTAGGTTTTTACTCCAAAAGACTACACCTTTGAAAACCAGAAAAATTGATTTTATATATAAGATTACAAATGCGACGGCGTCACACTTTAATTTGTGACGCCATCGGGTCGCCGTTATTAGGGTTTCGTCTTGGCCACGTTAGTATTGTGACGGCGTCACCTTATGCTTTGGCCCGTCCTCTTACGTCTCGGCGTCGATGCGGATCAAATCTAGGTCGTGCGAGCTGCGACGTCCTACTTTTTTAAAACCTGAAGCCGTCACTTGTAAATGAGCAATTTGGCTACTGAGTCGTCACAAAACTTGTCCGACGGCGTCTCTAATAGAAGCTGACGCCGTCACTTGTAGAGCCTGACGCCGTCTCCTTTAGTTCCAGCAGCCTGAGTGTCTCGATTCTTGACTTTGGCCATTTTGTTCGTATATTGCGCCTTTTCGTCCGAATAAGTGTCATTCGAGCAATTTGCCTTCGAGATACCTAAAAAGTGAAAAGGAACGATATTAAGTAATAACGGATACAAAAGTGATCAAATAAGGGCTTAAACGACCCCTCAAAAAGGTACTTTTTAAAACCTTATCACTTACGTTTTCACATAAAACACTAAAACAAGTATAAGTGATTTTATGATTTAATAATACATATGTACAACAACTAGTGTTTACATATTGGGCAAATATATACATAACTAGTATGTATTATAATGGGTAATACAATTGGGTAAAAACTTAAGTATTTGACCCATTGACCAAATACATTGAATGTAGTTAGGTACAACCCAAAGTCCATGATCCATACCCATGGAACTTGACCCATAACCCATTGCATGACATCATGCTTAAGTCATACATGGTTTTAATCCATGGCCCATAGTTTTAATCCATGAACCATGGACTAGATGCATTGCATCTTGGAGATACATTGTATCTACTTTGATACCATGATCCATAACCCATGACCCATGACCCAAAACCCATGGGCAAAAGGAAGCATCCCATGGATCCCCAGTATTACACTGGACGGATCCCTCAAGTGAGGGATCCGTGGGATCCGTGGAGCGATAGATGTTCTCTTCTATAAATAGTGAGCCATTTCTTCCTTTTGGGTGGCTACTCCCACACATACTTTCCCCAAGTATTGTAACATTCTAACCACAGATCCTAAAGGATCTTTCTATGTAGTTTGTCTTTTGTTTTTGTGTGATTCTCTAGGTTCCTCTTAAAGGCGAGATCACCACTTCTTGAAGTCGAGCAAGCTCAAGTCCATGAGTTGCCATTCTTCGTCATCATCAAGACTACTGAGGTTCTCTTGTTGATAGTTCTTTCTTCCTCCATAGAAGTGTTGTGTTGAAGGCATTAGTGAAGGTTGCCGAAAGAGTCAAGACAAAAGCATTAGTGAAAGATGCTTAACGTCCGTGTCAAAAGCATTAGTGAAGAATGCTAAAAGAGTCAAGATGAAGGCATTAGTGAAAGGTGCCAAGCGTTCGTGTCAAGGGCATTAGTGAAGGGTGCCAAGGTCGTAAAATCGATGAGGTGCATCGTAATACAAATAGTGATAGTTTGTTTCCAAGGATGTTGATATCCTTGATGGTGTTGTAACAAATAGTGGGTCTCCTTTGAAGGTTAGGTGTTGTATAGTGTTGGGTAGTAGTTCATCCATTGTAATGGAACTCGGTACTTAGCCTAGTACCGGATAAAGGGTAGGCGACGTTGTGATAGGTGTGGTTCCCCTTGGTGAAAGAACCCGGTGGTTAGCCTAGTACTGGAAAAAGAGTAGGCGACGTTGTGAATGCTTCTCCACCATAAGAAGTTGGTGTCGTGTAGTGATTACGAACTCTCGAGTAGGTGACTCGGGGAGTGGAGTAGCGCAAGGAAGGTGTCCTTGTAGCCGAACCACTATAAATACTCGTGTCGTGGTTATGTGCTTTTTACTCTTTATCTTTCATTACACTTTTATATATCTATCTATCAATGTCCAACATACACACCTAAATAGATTGACTAAGTCGATCTAAATATTTTAAAACGAAGTTTTAATTGGTAAAACTATTCAACCCCCCCTTCTAGTTTTCCACACACATCAAAAAGACATAGACTTCCCGTAGTTTTAGATAATTAGAATATTAGAGTAATCGGTAGAAATACCACCCCCCCCCCCCAAATCCAAGCCCCGAGATTTTACCCTTAGCTTTCTAAAAAAATATAAAAAGGTGAAAAAGAATCTTCCTCAACCTTAACCTTAGCGTTGTACACTTCTGACTAGCATTCCTATTCCCCTAGAGAACAATATCAATACCCAAGGCTTACCCAATACAACACTACAACGATTAGGTTCACTGCCTAGTGTGTTGAAAAACTTGCTCGACGAAAAGGAAGTTCCTTTGACCCCGAACACGCCTTGTACGCGCATCAAGTTTTTGGCGCCGCTGCCGGGGAATAGAATAGCTAGTTAGATTTTTATCTCGTTTAGGTTCCCTTGCTTGATTCCTATCAAGTAAGATTTTTTCTCATTTTTTAGCTTCCTCGTAGTCTATCCCCCTTCTTCGTGAATTTGTTCGTAGCCCCGTCACTTTTCATCCTGGAAGGTGATAACCCGCCACCACATCCACCACTTCCCATTGACCCACCACTCATTGACTCGCCAAGAGGCCGTACTCTTGGTGAATACTCTAGACTAAGCCACCAAGGCTATAGGAACACCATTGACCTCCCCGATCAAGCTCAAACTACGGCCCTGCGATCTGACACCATCCGGTTGGTGCAAAATGGATGTGCATTCCATGGACTTCGTTCTGAAGATCCTAATCAGCATCTCAAGGGCTTCCTTAAAATCTTTGATTCCATCGACCTTGATGCTACCACACGGGAGACCACGTGCTTGCGTCTCTTCCAATTCTCTCTACGGGACCAAGCTAGTAATTGGCTTGAGCGAATTCCCGCCGGATCCATCTCAAGTTGGAATGATCTCCCCACTCGTTTCCTTGCCTAATTTTTCACACCAGGGAGAACTACTAAACTTAGGAATGAAATTTTGATGTTCCAACAACGTCAAGGTAATTCTCTCTACGAGGCATGGACTCGATTCAAGGACTTGCTCCATAAAGTCCCTCATCACAGCATCGATCTTTGGCTTCAAGTCCAAATCTTTTACGATCATGTCAACTTCTCAACTAAGCAATCCATCGAACAAGCGGCCGGTGGAAAACTTAGTGATCTCACCGCGGAAGAATCGTGGGGTACAATAGAGGACCTTGCCCTCTACGACAACGAAAGTTGGAATGACCCCCGTGAGTTGCCCAAAACCGTCAAAGCAATTTCTTGCCTCCCATTGACTTACAAACATCCAATCGTAGGATGCTCGAGCTTGAAGATCAAGTCAAATTCCTAATGAGCTCTCATACGCGTACAACGCGCGTTCGGGGTCAAAGGAAACTTCCTTTTCTTTGAGAAAGTTTTTCAACCACCTAGGCAGTGAACCTAATCGTAGTAGTGTAGTATTAGGGTAAGCCTCGGGATTGATATCGTTCTCTATTGGAATAGGAATGCTAGTGAGAAATTACTACACTAAGGTGGGGTTAAGGAAGATTATTTTTTATCTTTTTTATATTTTTTAGAAAATTAAAGGTACGATCTCGGGGTATTGGATTTGGGGGGTGGTACTTCTACCAGTTACTCTACTATTCTAATTATCTAATTAAGTAAGCTAAGGGGTAGTCTATGTCTATTGATGTGTGCTCGTATGATGATTAAAAATGTGTTTACCTAGATACTATTACTCCCTAGTTATTTTTTATTGATGGTTGAATTGTCACGTCCTTATTCTTAACGCGTTGTATCTTCTAAGGTCGTAGGGTATGGTTTTCTCCCTAACTCTTTGAGAATACCTTAAGGTTATTGCCTACAAAATCTCTAAGATTCATAAACTAACTCTAAGGTTATCTTTGGATTTTTAGCCTACAATAACTCTAGGCGATTATAAACTAATGTTCACAAAGATTACTCAAGCATTAAAAACACAACGATGGCCTATTGCAATCCTAAGCCAATTACAATTAAGATAAGAGACAACCAATCAATATTCAATAACTAGGTTTCATAGATCTAAGCAAACACACAAGTAAATTAGCCGGACATGGTGAACATGCAAGCATACACACATACAATTGAAGACATAATGAAATCAATGAAGTAAATTACTTATCTTGTTGTAAAATAGGGTATGAGAACCCTAAGATACTGTCCAAGACAAACCAAAATCGTTTTAGGTTTTTACTCCACAATTCTACCTCCCTAAAAGTCTGAAAATTCAAATTCTATATAGAGAGTTACAACTGCGACGGCGTCAACTTTTAATTGTGACGCCGTCAGATCGCCGCCATTAGGGTTTCGTCTTGGCCAAGTCAACTTTGGGACGGCGTCACGTTGTGGTTGTGACGTCGTCTGAGTCTAGATCTAGGCCTTCTGGGTGAGAAATCTTCGTGACGCCCTACTCTTTAAAGCCTGACGCCGTCAGGTACAAAATAGCAATTTCACTCCTGAGCGGCATCGCCAAATAGGGGCGGCGTATGCCCCTTGTCTGTGACGCCGTCGGGTGCACTTCCAGCAACTTAAGTATGTTGATCTTGACTTTAGCCATTTTCTTCACATATTAACGCCTTTTCGTCCAAATAAGTGTCATTCCAGCATTTTGCCTTCAAAAGACCTAAAAAGTGAAAAGGAACGAAATTAAGCAGTAACGGATATAAAAGTGGTCGATTAAGGGCTTAAATGACCCCTCAAAAGTGTACCTTTTAAATCCCTATCAAGCTCCTACGAGAATCCTAAGTCTTCGTACCAAGTGAGCAAAATCACTCTACCTTGTGAGTTATGTAGTGGTCCCTCCGACACTCGTGATTGCACAAGACTCCCCGAACAAGCTTTTTCAGACTACGCCTCCACGCATACCGACAGAGCGGGAGAGAAGTGGTAACTTTCAAGCCCGAGCAAAACAACTTAGGAAATTCCTACAACCCCTCATGGAGAAATCACCCTAACCTTAGGTGGAGCCAAAACTCAAACCCGCCCCAAAACTCATCTAGTCCACCCAATAGGTCCAACCCTCCAAATACCGGGAATTCCACTAGTCTCGAGGCAATGGTGTCTAGGTTTATGTCATCTCAAGAGGCTCGATTGACTAAGCTTGAAGCCGATTTCAAGCAACGGCAAGGCGAGATGACAACCAAGCTCGACGCCCTCTTAAAAGCCTTTAATGATCAAGAAATTAGAGCACTCCCGAGTGACACTATAAAGAACCCAAAAGTAAATTCTATTTCATCAACTTCATGTTCTTGCTCACCTTGGGAGAGTACATATCCATGCCCTTCACACCCGAAAGTTTACCCGGTCAACGCCATCAACATGGGTTCCAAGCGATCCCTCATGAGGTACCAAGGACCCGAACCGTTGGTCCAACCGACTCTTGAGAAACCCATCAACCAAGAACCCAAACCTAATCTAGAAGAGGAGTACAAGGAACTCCACCAAGAAAAACTAGTTCTTGAAGTCTTGACTCATGCGCCTTATTATAATGCATTAAAAGAAAAATATGAGCAAGAACTTAAATTAGGAGAACGTGGGTCCGCATTTGTGCAAAATAAGTTACCTAAGAAAATAGATGATCCCGGGCTATTCATTCTTCCGTGTAGGCTTCGAAATTCCAAACCTTTCGACACTTTAGCCGACTTAGGATCAAGCATCAATCTTCTTCCGTTGTCCCTCCATAGAAACCTTAACCTAGGTAAAATAGAACCAACGGAAACCATCTTAGGTCTAGCGGACGGAAGTATTGCGTATCCGGTAGGGATAATAAAAGACATGGTAGTACACGTAGGTCAATTGACTCTTTTGGCGGATTTCCATGTGCTAGACATGAATAAAGACCCAACATGCCCATTGTTAGTAGGAAGAGGATTCTTAGCTACCGCTAGTGCCATAATTGATTGTAAGATGTCTAAGATAGTGGTAGGAGAAGGGAGTGTTAGGTCAATTTATGATGTCAAGAAGCATATCTACTACAAAGAGGAAGAAATACCCTACGAAATCATGTTGGATAGAAAATCATCTAGATATGGACCTTGGACTAATAAAGCTTTTGTAGGTCCTCAACGACCTTTCTATCTAGAGGAGGCCTTTGTAAGTGACTCAACTTTCCATGAGCAACAATTGGCTAGGGACATTGAAGTGAACCTGTTCGAGGATGCCTTAGTGTTTAGGAAGATGACCGAGTTCCTAGGAACCTTGCCCGTTAATCTTAACATGAATAAGTGGAAAGTTGAGAGTGAGAAGCCTAAGCATAATTGGAATTGGGATAGACCACCTAGTGATGGGAATGGAGAATGGCACATTAGGATGACAATCTATGATCTCGAGGGAGAAAAGTTTGAAAAGACGTACCAAACTAAGCGTACCACTAGGAATAGTTTGATCCCTATGACATTCTTGAGGATAAAATTACTTACATAGGTACGTAGGAGCACGAATTCGAGTCTAGCTATAAGACTCATAAATAAAAAAAAGCGCTTCGTGGGAGGCAACCCATGCTTAATTGTTTGCTTGTTTGTGTGTCATATATCTTTTCATTATTCTATGTTCTCATGTTTGAATTTATGAAAATGCTTTATTTTGTCTTTAACCTCGTCTTAATTACATATAAAAGTATTTTACAATAAGATAAGTGTAGGGAGGATTACACACGTTTTTAAAAGAACGTGAACATGAGAACTACGATTAGTGTAATTGATATATATGTGTGTTTGTTAGAGTCAAATGCTTGTATCGAGTCATAATGGATGTTTTGTAGGATTTTTCCAGATTTTAAAGGTGTAATGTTTCCAGAATTTTTCCAGGAAACCGCAGCAGACCAGTTTCTGTCAAGACAATCTGACGGCGTCAGGATTAGAACTTGACGTGACGTAGGGAGAACAAAATAGCTTATAAAATTTTTCTCGTTTTCCGTGCTAAGTATAAATTTTTGGAAATTCTCAGATCTTAATTTTCCAGAAAAATTGCAAACATCCATTCCACAAACATTATATCCTAGTGTAGTTGAGTCATATATAGTTTTACCGTCGATTTTACGCGAAGGTTTTGTCTATTTTCTTAAAGTGTGCAGGTTTTATTTATCAAGAAGAAGAAACATATATTGGATGGAGCTTATCACGTATACATTTTTCTTGGAAAAGAATTTAACCACTACTTCACACGGATCCTCCCGAGCTAATCAAGGGAGTACTAGTTTCTTTCTCTTTTAATTACCTTCCATTATCATAACTTTGATACTTTCGGGGAACATTGGGGACAATGTTCAGTTTAAATGTAGCGAGGGAGAATAAAACGGGAACTTTGAAACTATGCTTATCCTTGAATATTTGTCTTGTCCTATTTCATTTGTGTAATAAGCTATGAGAAATATTTGTTAGGGCAACATTAGCGCCAAATTTAAAATTTTTCATGACATGTACGAGTGGGACTTTAGTCTTAATAAATCGTCTCATGGATAGGAGTTATATGACTAGCACAAAAACCGTTTACCACTCAAATTCCACCCCAAAAATGTGAGGTTCGCCCCTAGATCTATAGGAATTAAAGCATTCACCTTTAATGTTTCGAGAGTGTACCGGTAGTATAATAGATTCTAGAACTTGTTTTGTGATACATTCCAAGATCGCTAGTAAGACTACACTTGTGTAGTTAGGAATAACTAGATGATAAGAGGCATTAGGATAACCCTTGTTTGATACCCGTATTATAATTACTTCTTCCACATTGGTTGAGTAATTACCCCACACCCTTGCGATGTACTCATCCTTAGTACACGATACCCCTAGTAAACCCCTCAGAGCCTATCATTTTCGCGGTTCTCGTGATGTTTCGGTTTTCCGGAATATCAATGAAGAGCATTGTTTACAATCCACCCCCAAATGTACACCCAAATCGCCTTAGTCTACCTTGTATGCACTCACCTTTAGTGCATTATTGTTATCATACTAAACCCTTAGTTCAATTATCTAGTTACTTGCATGGTTGCTAAGTCGAGTAATATCTTTTGTACACAGTTTTGGGATGATAGGGACTCATGGGTAAAGTAAAATTTTATGGAGTGACGGGAAAGAACGTTAAATTCAAATTCCCTTTATTTACGTAATTAAATACTCCAAGTGTTTTGATCTTTTCAATTCGGGTCAAATTAGTGTTAGAGTAATAAAAACTCAAGTGTAGGGATGCTCCTATAAATCCCTTATATTTTGATGTTATCTTAGAGGATGGTAGAGTAAAAGTGTATGCACCCAAAAAAAAAATGGCTACCATGCTACATCTATCTTTATATTTATGTTTGTTTGTTTCAAGTTATCTAGAGTTTATTGAGTCGAGTCTTGGCTTAGCAACGCCATTCTTTCCATGCTTGTAACATAATATTTTTGACTTGCCACCACTAAATCGCCTATCCAACCAAACCCTTTGTTTCCCTACCGTAAGCTTAACGTTACAATCCTTTAAAAGACCTCTTAGATATTTGTTCCTAGGTGCTTACGCCAAAGTGGTGGAGGTTTGATCTAGTCTCAAGCCTATGGTAATCTATGTACCATGCTACATCTATCTTTATAATTTCCGTGGTTGTTATGACTATTGCGGTGCTTTTACTTGTTGTGAATTATGTTAAACCATTGCTTCATTCCCCCTAACTTATAAATTGATTGGCCAAAAGCACATTTGCTTGAGGACAAGCAAATACCAAGTGTAGGGATATTTGATAAGGATTTAAAACGTACACTTTTAAGGGGTCATTTAAGCCCTTAATCGCCCACTTTTATATTAGTGATGCATATTTAGACGAAAATGAGTGAAAATATGAAGAAAATGGTAAATTCAAGATCGAAGACACTCAAGCTGCTGAAATTGAACCTGACGGCGTCCCAATCAAAGGGCGACGCCGTCCCTTTATACGAATTAAAATCTAAGACGGCTCAGTAGACTTTTTGCTAAAATACACCTTACGGCGTCAGGCTTTGAAGAGGAAGCGCGTCACTAATACTTTTCATCTCAGACGGCCCGGATCCAGAATCAGACGACGTCCCTACTGAAGCCCGACCGCGTCACAACTACAACGTGACGCTGTCCCAACGATGACTTGGCCAAGACGAAAACCCTAATGACGGCGATTTGACGGCGTCCCACCTATAAGGAGACGTCGTCGCAAGTGTAAAACTATATATAGAAATCGAATTTTTAGAATTTTAGGTGGTAGACTTGTGGAGTAAAAACCCTAAACGTTTGTAGTCCGATTTGGAAAGTATCTTAGGTTTCCCAAACCCTATTTTACATCAAGATAAGTGTTTTACTTCATTAATTTCATTATGTCTTCCATTGAATGTGTGTATGCTTGCTTGTTTAACATGTCCGGCTAAATTTCTTGTGTGTTTGCTTAGATCTATGAAACCTAGTTATTAATTATTGATTGGTTGTCTCTTATCTTAATTGTAATTGGCTTAAGAGTGCAATTAGGCTATCGTTGTGTTTAAATGTTTGAGTAATCTTTGTGAACCTTAGTTTATGAATCACTTAGCGGATTACGTAGTCTAAACATCCAAAGATAACCTTAAAGTTAGTTTATGATTAATCTAGAGGATTTCGTAGGCAATAACCTTAAGGTAGTCTTAAAGAGTTAGGGAAAAAGGCACACCCTACGACCTTAGAAAACACAACGCATTAAGAATAAGGACGTGACAATTCAACCACCAATAAAAGATGACTAGGGAGTAATAGTATCTAAGTAAGCACATTTTTAATCACCATACGAGAACACATCAAAAAGACATAGACTACCCGTAGTTTTAGATAATTAGAATATTAGAGTAATCGGTAGAAATACCACCCCCAAATCCAAGCCCCGATATTTTACCCTTAGCTTTCTAAAAAAACATAAAAAGATAAAAAAGAATCTTCCTCAACCTTAACCTTAGCGTAGTACACTTCTTACTAGCATTCCTATTCCCCTAGAGAACGATATCAATACCCGAGACTTACCCAATACTACACTACAACGATTAGGTTCTCTGCCTAGGGTGTTGAAAAACTTGCTCGACGAAAAGGAAGTTCCTTTGACCCCGAACGCGCCTTGTACACGCATCAGTTGAGAGCTGGATCCCTAAATTTAGCCTAGACGGATCCCTCATTTGAGGGATCCGTGGGAACTGGCTGCACAGACTAAGCTATTCCTACTTAAGACAATCATTTCAAACTTTCTTTGTTAAGTTGAACACTCCACATTATCTTAAATAACTTCCTAGATCAGTACAACTCTGTAGTTGATTCTTATGCATGCAAATCATTGCAATTTGAAGGATTTTAGTGGTTTAAGCCTTAACTCACTTACCAATCCTTTCCCTTTATAAACCTCTTTGTTATAACTTCCAAATCACCATTCACACACTCATTCTCAGTAGATAAAACTTTCTTTTTCTACCATTTCACCATGAGGAAAGCTCCTAGTGTTAACTAATCTACTAAAGGACCTCCCAAGAAACTTGCTCGGGTTGTTCACGAAATCTCTTCAACCGAATCATCACCCGTTAAAACCTCAAACACTAGAATTCCCTCACAACCAACTCTACCAATCAAACCAATTCCCAAAAGGATTGTACCCACAAGACAACCCTTGACAAATACTACTATACCTCCTAACCCATCACCTCTAGTACCTAGAGATATCTCTTTCACCACTCCACTCTTATCTCCACACCTCTACAACTTAGAGGACTTGCCTTCTAGGCCATCTCATCCACCACCATTGCCGACATTTTCCTCAATTGAGAAAATGGCACAACAACCAAACTTTGGTGTTGACACAACACTAGCACCGGTATCCTTTTCTCCATCACCCTCAAATGGTCCATTTTGGATTATGAGGAATCAACAAAATCAACAACCGGATCACATGGAAGTAGATACCTCTCTACCACCATCATCAACACATATTCCACCACATTTATCCTTAGTTGAACCACCTTCAACCTCATCAAACATGCCACGACAAATCCCTCCATCTTTTGTGGAACCTCCACCTTCTTCATCCAACCTTCCACCTCAAACCACTCCATTCCTACCACCACCCTTCCCTAGCCATGACAAAGATTTTTATCATTTTCAACATGTTGAAGGCTTAGTACAAGAAGTACGTGACGAGCTATGTTTCATGTTCTATCACGTCCTCGAACATTTCGATGAGGTCAACAAATCTAATCATCCTTAAGCATAGGAATTCAAGTGGTGTTCTCATCTTACGCGTAACTTAGACTTGCTAGGAATCATACTTCGTGTTTGGATCATTGTCTTAGTTTTAGAGTTATGTACATCATTTCTCTCATTTTATTGAATGATATTACATGTTGTGTGCTATATGGTTATGAGAATATGTTTGGTGCTATAATACATATCTTGTTTTGATGTTAACATCACATTTTTCATCCACATTGCTGTCATAAGAATGAAGGTACACGGATCCCTCATTTTTTCCTAGAAGGATCCCTCACAGGGAAGATCCGTGGGATCCGTGCAAAAGAAGCTCATTTTATCACTAATATGAATCTCATTAGCAGGAAATAATGCACCATATACTTGCTTTCTATCATTTGTTTTGTAGATTTTCAAAATACACATGAAGACTTTGACACCCTCAACAAGGGGGAGCTTTTCGTTAAAGCAAAGCAATTGCAAAAAACACTTGCAACACTTTCACTTAGGATTTCTTCACTACTTGACGTCCTCCTCTAACGGGAGCACTCGTTAAGGGGGAGCATTTCGTCAAACACGAAACCATTTGCAAACATACTTGCAACACACTCGCTTAGTCTTCCTAATTACTTGATGCCCTCAACAAAGGGAAGCATCCGTCAAGGGGGAGCTAAGACGAGAATTCTTCTCTCCTCTTACTCTCTATTTTTCATATTATTAGTTTTAACATGTTTTTCTTAAAACAATGTGTGAGTTTCTTTTTGAAGCTCTTTTTGTTTCGACAAAAAGGGGGAGAAGAGAGTAAAAACTCAAATTCAAATTTTTACGAATTTCTCAAATTCAAATGTTTTGTCATCAACAAAAAGGGGGAGATTGTTAATGTAAGACCTAAGATATATCAACCTTATCACAAACCCAACACAAACACGTAACAGTTATGCGTAGAGATAAAAGATGAAGAATAGAAAGATGGTGACTTGAATGATAGAATTCGTATGTATGTTTAGAGAGGTAGAGAAAAGAAGATGAAAACAATAAGTTGTATATTGCTTCAAAGGAAAACACACACACACACACACTCAAGCACACCCCTCAAATGACATACTTGAGGGGTATTTATATAAGAGATGATGCCTAAGGCTTGGCCATGGGCCTTGAGATGGGCTTGGAAATGGATTGGGTTACATGAACTTATACAAGGCTAACTTAACTAAACGTCTAACCATTTAGCTTAGCCCAATCCATGAGCCCTTTGACTATTCTAGCATGATATCTAACACACGTTACAAAGTTCCTAAATGTGAATGACCATCACTTCTAATAAAAACTATTAAGGCTAACAATCTTCCCCTAAGGGGTGGTCATTCAAATGATGCTCCACTTGATAAGATCTTTACTTTCCTTGAGCTTGAACTTTGCGTGTAGATATAGAATAGTCTTGATTCTTTGTTCCTTCATTCTTTGTGATCAGATAATGTGGTTGTCTGCCGTTGTCAACTTCGTTGGTTAGGTGTCTCCACGTCTTTCTCCACCATGCTCACACTTCTATTTGTCTTTGACTTACCAATGACGTAGTTCTCGAGTCTTTAAACTTTGTGTAGCCTTTGATTGTGATGAGAACTTTCATGTGTTGTTGGTATGAGCATGTGGCGAGTCTGCACTATCCATCCGCTCCAGAGCTTCCATAAGAAGAAAACATAAAAAGCATTAGTAATAAGCGGTTCCAGGCACTTACAAGTTTGAATTTCGAGGGTGTTAACCGCATAGTGTGAAAACACGTCTCTAATTCTCACAGAGGCCGTTCCTGAACTGGAGTCCCACAAGTGAAATAACGCGATATACCAAAGTACATCTACAGTTCGAGATAGTGCTGAGGTACAGAAGCATCACCCCACGACTGTAGACCATTTGAGACACACTAAGCGTAATCCACGAAGAATTACCAAAGTGACACTTTACCGAGCCGGCTGCGTGATGTTGACCCTGGCAGGACTTTCCATTCAATCACTGAAGATCACAAATGTGAAACTTCTCATAAATGTTCTGGCAAATTGCTAAGATCTGCGTAGGACTCTAGAATATATCACTTGTGTCCTTATTGATGAACAACAAGCGATGTCATGTAATGTGTTCCTATGAGATCTTTTGATGAATCTCGTGGCTCTAGACTCAATTAGTGCATTTTGGTTTTCTAAGCGGAGACTAGGGAGAGGGTCTCCTTCTTCAATACCAACGATCTCTAAAGAAAGTCGAATGATTATGTAAGGGTTCCGTGAGAATGAAACAAATCCCTTTAAGAGGAATTGAGTGGTTAGAAGGTTTAGTGCAGTGCATCACTGGGTCCATGACGTCTTTGTCTTCAATACCGGTGTCATCTTAGTGACAACCAGTAGCATATGTATTGAACCGGTTTCGCCTAAGGTTGAATATGGATGGCTATTTCTTTTCACCCTTTCTTCACATTTCTTTTTAATTCTTCAACCCTTCTTTCTCCTTTCTCACATTACTCCTTTTTCAATCATACCTAAGGACTTCTAATACTAAACTATTGGTGATGTCCTTGGGTAGATCCTTCCGGCTCTGGCGGATCATAGGACGGATTTCCTATCCTTAGTCACCTTATAACTCCATGATTGTCCTATTGTTGCCATAAAACCATTTTTCTTGAAAATCTTTCAAAGTGTTTATGATAGAAAACATGTTTGAAACACTCCGAGAGTTTTATATTTTCAAAACACTCCCCTTCATATGTGCTTATAAGTTTTGACAATCACACATAGAGGGTAGAGTTCGCACTTTTTGAATTGATCGAATTTAAATGAACTAGACCGATTTGAGACCGCGTTTACATCACTAAAGAACTAGCTTGAAATTATTACCCGTCCTGGTCAAGTCCATAGAAAGTTTCTCGAAATGGTACATTTTAGACTTTGCATTCTCGTCAATTCATTGGTTTCAAGCGGAGTCGAGCTCATTTTGAGATTCAAACAACGATCATTAAACTTTTTTATCACATTTTAATCACGTTTCTCCCCCTCAAAAATAGCATATCTATGATGTTTTGAAACAAAATGATTAAAAGATATGTTTTTCGAAAAGCATTTGGAGAGAAACTGATTTAGCATGCATTTTTTGAACAATTTTGGTTTTATACTCCCCCTTAACGAAAGCATATTTTTCATACAGAAAATTTAGAATCAATTAAGGGTTTAGAGGGAGTTATCTTGGTACCAAATGTGAGAGATTTTGAAAAATCTTTTTGAAAAATTTGAATCGATGGTACGCAAGATGATGAAGATTTTGAAAATCTTTTGAAGATAATTAGAGAAGAATTATCTTCATTTGTTTTAGGATAAGTGCTCGATATTTATGAAAATCGATTTTGAGTAGCACTTTCCTTTCTTTAAAGATCGGGTTGCAAGCGGAAATACTTACAAGCCATTATGTTTTAGGAATAGCTTGAAAAAATTTAAAACCTTTGATTTTGATAAGCACTTTCCTTTCTTTGAAGCCTGGGTCTGAACTGATGTGTTGAAGCCATTAATTTTGAAGTCGGGTTTCGTACTGGAAGTATCACTGAAAGCCATTATTTTTAAGAAATTTTTAAGAAACGACATGTTTTAGAAAACATTTAAAGAACTCTCGCTCAAGCATCTGTACATACCCGTATCATTGTTGAATGACATTTCTAGAAACGTCTGAATATCGATTATCACGAGACATGTCGTGAAGAATATTTTGGATTTTTGGTTTTATATTGTTTTTGAATTTTTTGAAAAAATTTTCTATTTTTGTATTTTGCTTTTGTTGGTTTTATAAAAGAAATGGAAAATCAAAATATAGAAGAAGAATGAAAGAAGATTTTGAATTGGAACCCTCGATGAGACTGGTTCAGGATATTTTGAATCATTTGAAGAAGAAGAGTTTTCACAAATACTTGTGTTAGAAGTTACAAGATTCCTCACAGTGAGGGAGATCACTATCAACGGTTGTAGTGGTTTCTACTTCCTTATCCTGATGATTTTCACTATTATTTGTGTTGGTGCAAGTATCAAAAATCTTTCCTGTGGGAATCCATCTAAGACCTATTGTGCTGAAAACTTTTCCAGTGGGTTTCCACCTAAGGTAAGATCTAGGAGTTGTTTTCTTATCAGGATCAGCGGAAGACTCTTTTGTAGAAAAACTACGTCCTGAAGAGATCCACCTATTAGGTTTCCTTTTGATGTTCATCTTGTCCCCGGGTTTGTTTCTATTTGGTGTCTTAGTGGATTGTGCCTTGGCACGAGAATTATCTTTCTTGAGATATTGTAAGGCACATGCATCATGATTAATTTGAAAGATACATTTTTTACATGTGATGAGGCAAATTCAATATTCTTGTTTAAAACAATGAGCTTTAACTTTGTCACTCTGATCTTTTGGAAGTTGATTCTTGTTCGAAAAAGACTTAGAATTCCTAGTGTTGTTTACTAAGGGCATAGCATTTTCTTTTTGCTTAACTACTCTTAGATGTAAGCCAATACCTAGTCTTTTGTAGAGTGTTCCTAGGTAATGGTTTACTACTACTAGCGGTGCCTTGAAATCTTGTAGAATTCATCACCCTAGATGTTGCACCTAGAATTCCGTCTTTTTGAGTCTGTGCCTTTTTCCTAGCTTCTTCTAGATAGTGATTGTTGACCATGTTGTTAGAACCGAAAGATTCTTTAACTGGATTTTTGGTCACATTCCGTGTAGTATTCCTAGAGATGCAGTGTAAACACTTTTTCTTTCTCAAAAGCAGGTTTTCAAAAACTTTGATAATTCTCTTTTTAATAGGCAAAGTCTGTGGAGTGACTGTTTTTGACAAATCATTTTTCTCATTGACCTTTGGAGAAACGAACTGAGAAATAGACATTTTTGGTTTGAAAACTGGTTTGGGAACATTTGGTTTCTCCTCAGTCAATGGTTTTGCAAACTTAGTATCCACAGCCTTTCCTTTTTGACATCCCAGCTGAGCTCTCTAAAGATCATTTTGCTCTTTCATGTCCTTGTAGGCACGCTCATACGACAGTTTGTCATACTTGCATTCCTCGGTTTTTCGATCAAGTTGTTTAAAATAGGACACGTTTTCTTTTTCAAGTTTTTCAAGAGCTTTTTCATAGTTTGAAACAATTGCGGAGGTCTCAGACTGGAGTCTTTCATGATCTTCAACAGAATATGTTTGCAAAATAATGGACATAATATCAGTAGTCAGAACATCTTGAAGAGAATCATTCAAATTTTCCAAAAATTTGATGTGTTCAACACTTTCATTAGCTTGCTTTACGAGGGATTTATGGTCCTTGACAAAGTCATTTGTTTCTTTCAAAAGAGCTTGTTCAACATGAATTACCCTCGCATGATGGCAGTTAACGGAGGGGCAATTTGGGTTTTAAAAAACTCTTTTGTTTCGTCATCATGACGAGTAAACCAGATGTTAGTTGTAATATTGGTTTTAGACTTGTGATCTCTTGAAGATACCTAATTCTAGTTTTAACGTCATCTAAAATGCTTCTAGTATCACTTGTGTTAAAAGGATTGTTTGAAGACATTTGTTCGATTTTCGAAAGAGATTTGGAAACTAAAAGCTGGTTTGAAACTGGTTTTGAAGCTGGTGTGACACTTTGTTTGAAACACTTGATGTGGTGGAAAACGTTGATTGTTCTTTTTGATTAACAAAAGTAATTCCATTAATTTTGTTCCATTTGTTATAATCAATAGGTTTAAGATCTGGATTCTTTTGTTTCATTTTTGATCTACTCTCCTCAGATAGTTCCAACATTTAAAGAGAATCACGAACAATTATGGGTTCATGCAAAGGTTTTCCATTGTTCAACACATTCGAGATTTATGAGATTTCTGAGCTTTCTTGAGGAACGAAGAAGGGTCGTTACCAAGTGCCATTTTATGTGAAGTATGAAAGCGCTGATTTACTTGGTTTGAAAGCATCTTGTTTGTTTTATCTGAATGACCCGTTGTGAGAAGCAAATTGTCCAAAGCTTTAATTTTCTCATTTTTATCCAGAATTTCATCAAGAAGAGAATCTTCTCGTTTTGAAAAATCAGCAATCAACTTTTTCTTCTCTTTTCAAGATCGAGAAAAGCAGTGCTTTTTGTTTAGAAACTTGGTTATTTAAATCAGAAATTTCCTTGTTTAGAGATTTAATTTTCAAGTGCGAATTCACATCAAGTGTGTTATACTTGATTTGCAATTCTTTTTCTCTTAAAACAGAATCTCGATAACCAATTTCTAATTCGGACATTTTGTTTGTATGAAATTCATAGGCTTTGGCGTGCTCCTTGTAACTCTCAAGCTCAGCGGTCAATTTAGCATTCGCGGCCTTAACTTAGCGATTGACTTTCTAACTTTCTCAACTTCAATGCCACATTGATTGATTAATGATTCAACTATAACCACGTGTTTCCTCGTCATCTCGATTTTTTGTGCCACACAGCCTCCACTAGGATCCACATATGGAGTTTCAGAGTTCGTATTGCTACAACTCGGATTGTCCAGGTATGTATCATAAGTGGGTCTTTGGCGTCACAGAATTTTGTTCGTCATGAGTAAACACATCAGATATGACATCTTTATAACATGGATCAATGATTGGTACCTTAGATACTGCATTTGTGGTATATGTGAAAACATATACCTTTTTCGTTATCAAAACCGGACCAAAAAGACCAAAAACTAACATCTAAAGCCATAAATATTTGTGTTTTTGTGTTTATGTATGTGCAGGTAACGGATATTGTAAAATGGACAAAAACGAGCACGAGAATGGAAGGACTGAAGTTCAGCCGTTGACCAATGATAATTTTATTTGGAGCATCGAGGCAAGAGAAGAAAAATTTAAAGACAAAACGAAGCCCAAACGAAGAATTAATTAATTAAGAAGAAAAAGAAAAATAGAAGAAAGAAAAGAAAGAAAAAGAATTAGCAGAAAAAAGGAGCTTAAATGAAAATTAAATGCAATATTTAACACAAAAAGACTCTTGGTCTAGTGGTTGGAGACATGTTTGTCAAGCAAGAGGTCTTGGGTTCAATTCCCACTAGTGGCATATAATTTTTGTAATTTATTATAGCAGGCCCAAACCATTGTTTCAAGCCCACGAAAAGCAAGCCCAACGAGTCCATATCAAAGCCACGAGGCCCAGTGTCCATGCGAAGCCCATCCAAGCCCAGTCCATATTGATGACAAGCCCAACAAATGTGAAAGATTAGATTGTGCACTTGATATTTCAGTGTGTCTTGGCGCTTGTATCTCACGTGAATGCAACTTTCCATAAAAAAAATCATAGTAGCGCGTGAAGCTTGCTACCCACTCGCACATTCATTCATGTTTCCAGCCATCCTCACATCAACACGTGGCAAGCTATAATTGGTATATAAAAGTATACGAGGAGAAGGATCGAGAATAAACTTTTGGCTATAAATACGAGATGAGGCATGATCCGACAATCATCATCAGTCACATTTTTTTTTACTTGCAATTTATTTTCACACACTCTTTTTATTTAGTAGCATTTATATTTTAGCTTTTAAGCTTTGTATTATTTAGTCTTTCATTTTACCTTATTTTCAAGTGCTTATTTGTATCAAACCTCTTGGCTTATTAATGAAAGTTATGTTTATGATTTACTTAAGTGCTTATTTCTTCGTCTCATCTCTTTCTTTATTTTCTTTTTCTTTTCTTACCTATTAAGTTATATTAGCTTATTAGCTTATTATAACTTATTTAGGTTTTGCTTTTTGGGTTAGCTTTTTCTATAAGTTTATCCATTAAGCTCTTTTTTTTGTTTTTCTTCTATAAAACTTTCTTTAATACTTTTCATAAATAGTTTCTATTTCACTTATTTTATAAAAAGTTTACATTTTTATAAGTTTTAGCTTATTATGTCTTATTATCTCTTCTCTTCTTCATCCTCTAGCTCGATTCAAACAACAAAAGAGAGGCATGAGCTTATTAAGCTCGGCTTATTTTACATAAAAGCCTTGACATCTTTTAAGTTTGAGAGCACATTTTCTATTTTTTAGCTTATTAATTAGATTTATTAGTTTTATCAAGTTTTTCATATAAAGGTTGCAACTTTTTGAGTTTTTAGTGAACAATAAGCTATTTATTAGCTTGTTCATGTAGATCTAGTCCTATATACCCGAGCGTTTAATCTTGGATGGAACAACTTAGCTTCGGGTGGACTTAGACCTAATAGTTTTTGTTATAAAGTTTGAATCTTTTTAATTTTTTTGATCACTTTTAGCTTATTTACATTTAGTAGTAGTGCTTATTATTGCTTATTATTGATTAACCCTTGTTAAAGTTTGTATGTTTTTGTGTTTATCATCTCTACCGCTAAGGCCGGAGCTTAAGGGTCTTTAAGCATTTTTAATACATAAAGTTTGAAACTTTGGTAATTTTTAAGCTTGTTGGTGAATAAAGTTTTAAACTTTACTTACTAATTAGTGGATAAGATTAATAAAGTTGTAAACTTTGTGTTAATTTGTGCTTATTTGATCGGGTGGTTTTATTCCTCTCGTTTTATCATCCGGGTTCTATTTTCTTTAATTTTTGAATCTTTAGTAGTTATAAATTTTAGTATAATAGTTATGCTTATTTTTATTGAATTAATTGCTATGTGTTGGTTTGCTATGCTTAGTGAGGTAGACTTTTATATACTTGTTAAGTAGATTATTCCGTGAATTAAGTGTGGTTTTACAAAAGTTAGAAAATATATATTGGTTAGTAATTTTAAGTTACTTAGATTGAAATTTTGGTTATTGAAGCGGGCAAAAGCATGAACATAATTGGGTTTTAATTTAGATATTGATATCTCTTTATGAAAATTGTTTTCAAAAGGAACCAATGTTGTGAGAAAATAATTATTTGTAAAGATATTAATTCATCAATAAAGGACTTAATTGAAATAATAAACCACACTTAAGGATCTTGATAATTTGCTTAACAAGTATATCTTTTCATCATATATTTCTTATTCGCTTGCTTAGCATAATTTAGTTCATTATTTTTAGTTGTTATCTTTTATCGTTAACTTTAGTTTAATTATTTAATTGCTTTTAGCTTATTTGTGTTTAGCTTTCCTTATCCCATAGTTTAGAAAACTTCAAATTATCCCCTTCTCTTATTCAAATCCCGATAATCGCGACGTGAGTTGGAAACTCCATTCAACCCTCGTTCGGAACGATCTCGGTGCTCAAACCTAACACGTTTGAGTTACCCACATACTACACTTCTCTTCTATTATTGGTTTTAAATCGGTGTCCGAACCGTTTTAAGTTTCTTACGGTTAGTCATTCACAAGTGGCTAGCTTGTGTGAGATAACTTGACGGGTTTATTCATTGAAATCAATTTTTGGCGCCGCTGCCGGGGAGGGCTTGTAGCGAGTTTTCGTATTCCGTCTCGAATCGTGTACATTGAAGATCCTTCCCAGTGAAGTTACGTCATTTTTGTATATATATCTTTTTTAAAACCCAAAACATCTAAAACCAAAACATTCTTCCTAGAGTGTTTTCAAAACCATAAAATTTAAAACCAACAAAACAAACCCGAACGTTGATTGTTACGTCGGCTCACCTTGAAGGTACAACCTATACACGGGGTTTAAGGAAAGTCTTGACATTAAATTGCAGACTGAAGAACGATCCACTCTTCATTCCCGCTCCGTTGCGCGTACTTTTGAGAGCTACCGAGCACCGATTGACGTGAAGGTTACAAAAATATTGTGTTTTCCACATTTTCTTAAATATAAAAAACCAAAAAGATTTTCCTTTTCAAAATTTGTTTTAAAAGCCCAAAAATATTCTTCTTTATCCTCTGAACCCGATTATTCTTTCTCTTTAACCCTCTATATGTTTAATTCTCATGGAAACAATCAATTATCGTCATTGTTTTCATTGCAAAGGCCGTATGGAAGAAAAGCAGTATTGTTGTTTGAATCCAGAATGTGTATGTGACGTGTGGATACCCCGGTTCTAAAAAATCTTACTATTGGTGCGACTTAGCCGACAAACAATCTCGAGATGACTCTAAAAATGTTTCTGACCATCCGCCACAAACCGAGATATGTTCTTATCGTCGTTGCCTTCATTGCCAAAGTCATATGGAAGAAAATCAATATCGATGTTTGAAATGTATATGTGATTGGTGCGGAAATAATTGTCAAGATGGATTCTGTAATGTATGCCAGAATTTTATTAATCCAAATCCAGATCTCGCTCGTCTTTATGCACGGCTAGAACAAAAGAGTGCTCTAATTGAAGAACCCTCGATTCCTACTCCCTCTCTGGTGAGGGAAATGGAATATGTTTACGAGCAGTGACTCCGTTCAAGAACGAGCCTATCACGGAAATGGTGGAAATAGCTAATTCTTATCCGGATAATTCTTCGATTTATCAGCTTTTGTGCATATGGTGCAGAGGACCCGAATATGGTTGGAATTGTTCCGCTTATAGCAATGGAAAATCTGGAACCGAGTTTCACCACAATCCTAACTATGAGACAACCGATTTTCTTAACCAACCTCTGTACCATGAGCCGGAATCATACTCTTGTGAGTACTGTGGTGGTCCTCACCAGGGTTTTCAATGTCAAGTTCAATTTAACAACTCAACCTTTGGTTATGAACCTTACCCTTATTCGTCACAACAATCATATTGTTGTGAGTATTGTGGAGGTCCGCATGTTAATTCCGATTGTCGGAATGAGAATCCGATTGTTTATGAGCAAGTTCCTTGTAACAATTACGATTATCCTTATAACCCACCTCCACAATACCAAGAAATTCAACCACAACCTTCACCATGTTCTGAAGATTTTAATCAAAATTTTCTGGAAATGATGAGTGATCTTAAGAATCTTCTTGATAAATTTACCCACGAAAAAGAAGATCCTCATCAGAAGACCTATCGTGAATCATTAGCTGAAGAAGCCGCGAAAGTGATCCAACATCGTCCAACTACCTATTATTACGATTCTGATTCTGATGACGATTATACTCCTCCGGTGGCAATCCCTCCCGTTTATGAGCCTTTCATTTCCGACCCTTCCCCTTCTCTCACGCCGGTTGAGAGAAGTGACGTTGTTTTGGAAGAGGTCGATGATCATATTTCTACGGACATTGTTGAACCCGTTGATTCTCTCATAATGGGGGATGAGCATCTTAGTACTATTCCGGAAACGGAAGTGTCTAGTGCTGAGATCTTTATCCCAATCCCAAGAGAGTCTGGGGTTGTTGATGATATTTGTGATGAGCCTTCTCTTGATATTTTGAATGATCACGATGAGATGTTCTCCGATTCCGATGATGATTCTTATGGAGACATCGATTTCGTCGACGATTTACCTTCTGAGCCCGTCAATATAGAAGAAGAAAACGATTTTGAGCCGGAAGTTGAAGAGATTGAGCCCGATGATATAGAGATCGAGGATGAAGCATTACGTGAAACATTGTCGAATGTCCATCTTCTCATTTCAAAGATTGAAGCCCTAAACGATAATTGAGGTTACATCCTATCTCCGTTAAAGATAGTGATTTCTTTCCCGAGCTTGAGACTTTCCGATTTGATGAAGAGATTAGTGGCAGTCCCACTATTGATGATGTTTATCCTCCGATTCTTGGCGATTCTACCGAGGTTGATATGAGTAAAGTTTTGAACGATATTTCCGATAATTCGACGAATGACCCGATCATTGAGAATGCTGATTCATCTCTCACTTTTGATGACCCAATACCATCGGGTATTGAGGATATTGTGAATGATCCTGATGAGGATATGGTTGTTCTTGATGGTTTTATTGACTCCCCTTTCTCTGACGAGTCCACCATCCTTTATCCCGTTAAGCCGACATGTGAAGACAAAATCTTTAAACCCGGGATATGCATTGATGAGCCTTTTGTTAAAATCATTTCTGGATATAAGGATCCTTTCTTGGATTCCTTCATTTGTGAGCCTAAACCTCTTATCTTTTACCATGAGCTCCCGACTTCTTTGGAGTATTCTCTTATCGATCCTTCATCCTTTCGTCCACCTGCTAAACCACCGGATGATGGATCCTTCTTACATGATATGCCTTATCCACCCATTTTCTTCTCAACCCAACCCACCCAGTCTCATTCTTTCGGGAATGAGGACACACCGATTTGACCCTGGTATCTCTACCACTTTCTTCCCCAAGGACAAATGAATTCGGGGCGAGGTCAGGCTAGCGACTCGATTGATCAAAAACAGTAGCGCTTCGTGGGAGGCACCCCATGCTTATCTCTATCTTCTTTCTATTTTCTAATAAGTGACGTGAAGGGGTTAGCCTCTTCGATTTCTCGTGTTTGGTTGTTTGTGATGTTGTTTAGGATGTTCCCGATATAGAACTCGTGCTTTCAAGTTTGTCTTTTCTCCACTCGAGTTTCATGATCGTTGCTAATGGAAATCCGATATCCTAATCTTATCGACTAACGTTTATCTTTTAGCATACTTTATAAACGGCTTTTAGATTTTCGTGATACCCTTGCTTTAAACATTGAGGACAATGTTTTGTTCTAGTCTGGGGTAGGGTAATCTTTCGATTAGATTTTTGCCTAGCACTTTGCCATGTACTCGTGCAACTCCGTTTTTCCTTACAAAATGAAAAATTGTGCAAAAATGAGCAAAATTTAAAAAAATTTGTAAGCTTTTGTTAAGTCTTTTTGATTGAAAAGTTTTTCTAGTCTCTTAGATAAGAAGCTATAAAATGCGAATTCTAGCTCACAAGGCCAAGATTTTGCAAGTTTCCCTGAGTGACTTTAAATATGCATAACTTAATTTCATTAGACGAAGCATTTGCTAAGTTAATATATGTTTTGACACCTTGATTGACTTTCGCTGGTGAGTAGGAATAGAATTTTAACTTGACCGGGCGTGTTGAGCCCTAGCTTGTTCCCTTAACCATTGATAATCTAAAAATTATCGGCTAAGCATCCGCGGATCTCATTATTTAGGATTTTAAATTTGCAGAGATCGAGAAATGATAGAGTTACTTATGAGTTTAGATGCTAAGCGTGGAGTAGTTGGTTCTCTTTAGAGCCCATCGAAGGTACTTATGGCTTTTTGTTCCCACAAAATTGTTTCACCCCATATCTGTCTAATAAATAATTAGAGATGTTGAGTTTTTGGCGATAGTTAGTTCTTTATCTTCTTAAAAGAATCTTTGTTTTAAAAAATTGGGTACACATCAAGGATCCGTAATAAATAAGCAATCAGTGATAAGTGAAAAGTAATAAGTAAAGTTATGAGCTGCGGTGTCGAAATCGGACCCTTGGATCTTTAGCGGGATTGAGGTGAGGTCTTAGCCTAGCCAGCCGGGATCCTCATTTCATGAAGCCTATAGTCTTGGAATTACCCGTGAAGCTCCGTTAGTTCATTAGCTCATACAAGTAAAAGTTCATGCAAAAAATTGTATGATGAAAAAAATGAAAATGGAAAAGTCAAAAATATAAGTGAATAAAAATTCCTTGATGTGGACCTCATTTTTGGGACAATGGTTCTCGAGAGAAGACGGATAACTAATTATCGACTTAGCTTTATATCTTTATCGGAATAAAAATTATGAAGCGAGAAATTTGAAGAAATTAATTTCTCACAAAAATAAAATAAATAGAGGAAAATAGAAAAATGGGAGCAAAAGGTAATTACATAAGTAACTTCCATGGGTAGTGTTAGCATCTAGAATCATATTTAACAATGATTTCGATTTTACGCTTAGTTTGGGGACTTGTGAAAAATCAGGGACGATGTATTCTATCCGTATGGTCACTTCACGCTGTGTTGTGTTTCCTATTCCGTGATCCTAACGTGTCGTTTGGAAAATGTTGGAGTTATTGATGGACATGAAAGTTCAACAAACCGTCACTCATAATTGGAATGTGCTTAAACGTAATATCTATATGAGAAATGAAAGGTAAACGGGGCATTTTTAGAAATAAGGGTTTCTTAATCTCTTTTGAGGAATCTTTGCTACTTTTCATAGGTTTAGTAGAAAGAGATTGAAATCTTTGTTTTTAGAAGCGTGAGTTGATGACATTAGCGTGAGGACGGCAATATTCGTCAGGGTATTTTGGTATATGTGAAAACATATACCTTTTCGATATCAAAACGGACCAAAAGACCAAAAACTAACCCCTAAAGCCATAAATATTTGTGTTTTTGTGTTTATGTATGTGCAGGTAACGGATATTGTAAAATGGACAAAAACGAGCACGAGAATGGAAGGAGCACGAAGTTACGTGACCAATGATAATTTTATTTGGAGCATCGAGGCAAGAGAATAAAAATTTAAAGACAAAATGAAGCCCAAACGAAGAATTAATTAATTAAGAAGAAAAAGAAAAATAGAAGAAAGAAAAGAAAGAGAAAAAATTAAGAAAGGACTGAATTAAAATATTTAACACAAAAAGACTCTTGGTCTAGTGGTTGGAGACATGTTTGTCAAGCAAGAGGTCTTGGGTTCAATTCCCACTAGTGGCATATAATTTTTGTAATTTATTATAGCAGGCCCAAACCATTGTTTCAAGCCCACGAAAAGCAAGCCCAACGAGTCCATATCAAAGCCACGAGGCCCAGTGTCCATGCGAAGCCCATCCAAGCCCAGTCCATATTGATGACAAGCCCAACAAATGTGAAAGATTAGATTGTGCACTTGATATTTCAGTGTGTCTTGGCGCTTGTATCTCACGTGAATGCAACTTTCAAAAAAAAAAATCATAGTAGCGCGTGAAGCTTGCTACCCACTCGCACATTCATTCATGTTTCCAGCCATTCACTATCAACACGTGGCTACGTAAGCCGAAGCTATAATTGGTATATGAAGGTATACGAGGAGAAGGATCGAGAATAAACTTTTGGCTATAAATACGAGATGAGGCACATGATCCGAGAATCATCATCAGTCACATTTTTTTTACTTGCAATTTATTTTCACACACTCTTTTTATTTAGTAGCATTTATATTTTAGCTTTTAAGCTTTGTATTATTTAGTCTTTCCTTTTACCTTATTTTCAAGTGCTTATTTGTATCAAACCTCTTGGCTTATTAATGAAAATTATGTTTATGGTTTACTTAAGTGCTTATTTTTTCTTCTTATCTCTTTCTTTATTTTCTTTTTCTTTTCTTACCTATTAAGTTATATTAGCTTATTTGTGCTTATTATAAGCTGGCTATTTAGGTTTTCTTTTTGGTTAGCTTTTCTATAAGTTTATCCATTAAGAGCTCTTTATTTGTTTTCTTCTATAAAACAACATTTCTTTAATACTTTTCATAAAATAGTTTCTATTTCACTTATTTTATAAAAGTTTACATTTTTATAAGTTTTAAAACTTTATTATGTGCTTATTATCTGTACTGCCATTATACAGCTCGATTCAAAAACCAATGAAGGCATGAGCTTATTAAGCTCGGTTTATTGTACAAATAAGCCTTGACATCTCTTAAGTTTGAGAGCATTTTCTATTTTAGAGCTTATTAATTAGATTTATTAGTTTTATCAAGTTTTTCACATAAAGGTTGCAACTTTTTGAGTTTTTAGTGAACAATAAGCTATTTATTAGCTTATTGTATGAGATAGTCCTTAAATATACAGATTAGCGTTTAATCTTGGATGGAGCAACTTAGGCTTGGTTGAACTTGTTTTAATAGTTTTTGTTATAAAGTTTGAATCAATTTTTTGATCACTTTTAGCCTTATTTACATTTAGTAGTAGTGCTTATTGTGCTTATTATTGATTAACCCTTGTTAAAGTTTGTATGTTTTGTGTTTATCATCTCTACCCCATTGCAGAACTTTAAAGTGCTTTAAGCATTTTAATACATAAAGTTTGAAACTTTGGTAATTTTTAAGCTTGTTGGTGAATAAAGTTTTAAACTTTACTTACTAATTAGTGGATAAGATTAATAAAGTTGTAAACTTTTGTGTTAATTTGTGCTTATTTGTCGGGTGGTTTTATTCCTCTCGTTTTTATCATCCGGTTCTATTTTCTTTATTTTTTGAATCTTTAGTAGTTATAAATTTTAGTATAATAGTTATGCTTATTTTTATTGAATTAATTCTGCATGTGTTGGTTTGCCATGCTTAGTGAGTAGACTTTTTATATACTTGTTGAGTAGATTATTCCGTGAATTAAGTGTGGGTTTACAAAAGTTAGAAAATATATATTGGTTAGTAATTTTAAGTTACTTAGATTGAAATTTTGGTTATTGAAGCGGGCACGTGAACATAATTGGGTTTTAATTTAGATATTGATATCTCTTTATGAAAAATTGTTTTCAAAAGAAACCAATGTTGTGAGAAAATAATTATTTGTAAAGATATTAATTCATCAATAAAGGACTTAATTGAAATAATAAACCACACTAAGGATCTTGATAATTTGCTTAACAAGTATATCTTTTCATCATATATTTCTTATTCACTTGCTTAGCATAATTTAGTTCGTTATTTTTAGTTGTTATCTTTTATCGTTAACTTTAGTTTAATTATTTAATTGCTTTTAGCTTATTTGTGTTTAGCTTTCCTTATCCGTAGTTTAGAAAACTTCAAATTATCCCCTCTCTTATTCAAATCAAGATGAAAATCGCGACGTGAGTTGGAAACTCCATTCAACCCTCGTTCGAACGATCTGGTGCTCAAACCTAACTTTGAGTTACCCACATACTACACTTCTCTTCTATTATTGGTTTTAAATCGTGTCCGCTGTTTTTAAGTTTCTTACGGTTAGTCATTCACAAGTGGCTAGCTTGTGTGAGATAACTTGACGGTTTATTCACGAAATCAATTTCGCGTCATAGACAGAGCGGCGAGGTCGTGATGGTGTCGTCTTAGTCGAAGATTTGCCATTAAGGCGCAGTTTGCATTGATGTCCTCTCGGTCTTCAAATCATCCATAATAGCGAAAAGTCATGTTCTCGGCACTCAAGAACCTTCTTGCCTCTGCTTGCTAACAGCGGCTTTCGAAGAAAATCACCATTCTTCTTGTGCGGTTTAGTGGGACAATTCGTTGCCATGTGATCCCAGCCGATTATAACACTTAACACGATTACCACGATTCACATTTCCATGATTCCAACGACCGGAGCTGCAAATACCCATTCTCGATTACCCACTGCTCTATTCCCAAAATTCTGTCCATCCGATTTCCAACATTCTGACCCAATGATTACCCGATCGGCAGACATGATTCTGCGCTGCATTAAATGCTTTATCCAATAAAGAAAATATCATTTGCAAGGTCGACATGGTTAGTTTCATGATCGGTGATTCCTTGTTCCTAGTATTGTTGATCTGGATAGAATTGTTGTTGTGGTTGTGGAATGTATTGCGCAGTTGTTGTTGTTGGAAGATGATGAAGCTTGTTGTTGTGTATTCCACGTAGTTTGAGTCTTTGCAATGAGTGCCAATGAATCATGATTCTTTGCTAATCTTTCTTGCGACTTCATTAAACCAGCTTGGTTTTGTTTCAGAAAATCATTCAGTTGATCAAAGTTCACGATGAAGGTCTTTTTGTTTGGTTGACAATGGTGACATATCGTCCCCATTCTTCCGGAAGATTATTCAGGAACTTGATGTTTTGAACGATTGTTCTGGGTGCCAACTTGTTTCCGATAAGCTCATTCATCAAAGTGCAAAACCTTCCATAGTAGGATTCAATGGATTCTCCGGGTGTAGATGTAAACTTCTCCCATTCAGTTAGCAGCTTGTTCTCCATGTCTTGTTTACCAATTTCGTTCCATAACATAGTCGTCTAAACACGCGTTCCATATCGGCGGTTTCACAACTGTCTGGCCACAAAAATGTCTATTGGTAAACCAGTTGGACAATATGAATTGCCATGTCATCTGCATCGACTTTTACGATCCTCTGTGTATTGATTCGGTTGAAGATGAGAGGATAGTGGGATGGGAGGTGTTGCATCTGCATTTCCAGGGACATTAACTTGTCGAGGCTTGAAGGGTCCATCACGGAAGTTTATCATGAGTTTGCCATTAGGTTTGGTCTTGATGTAGCGGATCATACGACTTGTCCATTGAAGATAACCACCTTTTGCCAACATAGGAGGTCGGTTTTCGGCCACGCTGCATGAATGTCTTATTGAGTTGCCATTGATGAAGGTATGATATGATAAAGTTGATGTAGGATCGATTCAGCGATAAAGGTTGTGGTGATGAAGATTCGGTTGAGGTGTTTTCACGAAAGCGTACTCGTAACCTTGGTTCTTAGTCGAAAAAAAATTTTCGCCCAAAATTTGAAATTCACTTTAAAATCAATTCTAAGGTCGTATGAAAAATTTGAGTTATGACAATTTTGACGTAAATTTGACGAAAAATTTGAATTTAGGCTCAAAATTTGAATTTTGACCAAAATTTTCACAGTTAAACCAAAATTTGAATTTCGCGTAAAAATTGAACGTTTAGTCTCCTCAAATTTAAATTTTACTCAAGTTTTCCCCGCCAAAAACTCCTTTTTTTTTTTTTTTTTTAAAAAAAAAATCTTGATGAAGAGCTGGTAGAAGCAGAAAAGTTACAGTAGGAAATGGTTACGAGTAGGATCTTATGCGTAGGAAGCTTAGGCGGGATTCTTATCGTAGGAAGCTTGTTAGGATTCCTTAGGCGTAGAAAGTATCTTACGGCGTAACAGGCTTATGCGTAGACACAAAAACTTAGTCGTAAAACCTTACGTGAAAGTGTGATCTTATCGCGAGAGTTCTACTCGTAAGAGTTTATGCTTATGCGTAAACTTAGGTTTAAAACCAAAAATCCTTTACAACTGTCACATTGGGGATATCCATAGTCGAAGTGTTCCACACTTATCCAGTGAGGGAAGCTGAGTGACCTTTGGCTCGAAGATTCTTCACAAAAAAGTTACGAGTAGAAAACTTATGAGTAGTTGACTTTCTTACGAGTAGAACTAGGGTTTTGACTTACTCGTAAGAAATTTCCAACGATTCAAACAAATTCGCACACGGATATCCTTAAAAACATTCGAATAACACAAAAATGTTAACCTTTTTCACCCAAAGTGCTTAGAAAAGTTACGAGAAGAAAACTAGGGTTTTGCTTTTTGACTTCTCGTAAGAAATTTCCAACGATTCAAATGATTTAGCGTGCCTGAGATATCCTTAAAACACTCCAATAACTCAAAAATGTTGACCTTTTTCACCCAAAGTGCTTAGAAAAGTTATGAGTAGAATGACCAATAACCAAATCTGAGCTTAAAATGAAGAAAACACGTAAAGCTACAAACTTTTTGCAAAGAACTGAAACTTTAGCACCAAATAAACCTTAAACCACAAGAATCTTGAATTTTTGGTGAAAAATGAAAGCTTTAAGCGTTTCAAATATGTAAAACGTGAGCTTATATGCGTAACCCTTCAAAACAAACACAAACACTCCTAAACCATTGTTAGGCAATTGATACCAATTGTTATGACCTAAGATATATCAACCTTATCACAAATACCCACTTAACGAACACAAGTATACCGTTTAAACCAAACATCGCGTTAATAAGAAAGAAAGAAAGATGAGATGGTGACTTAAGATGTGTAACTCGTGTATGTATTTAGAGAGGTAGAGAGAAGAAAGATGAAACAATAAGTTGTATATTGCTTCAAGGAAAAACACACACACACACTCAAGCACACCCCTCAAATGACATACTTGAGGGGTATTTATAGTAGAGATGATGCCCTAAGGCTTGGCCATGGGCCTTGAGATGGGCTTGGACATGGATTGGGTTACATGAACTTATACAAGGCTAACTTAACTAAACGTCTAACCATTTAGCTTAGCCCAATCCATGAGCCCTTTGACTATTCTAGCATGATATCTAACACACGTTACAAAGTTCCTAAATGTGAATGACCATCACTTCTAATAAAAACTATTAAGGCTAACAGTTAATACAAATAAACCATAAAAACGTTTATTTATATTTTACGACCTTCTAATGTTTTGTCGATAACAAACGTAAAATCATTTTAGCAAAACAAATAAAATACGTAAAAGGTTTGAGCCAATAATTTACTAACAAACTTATACTAAACATATTAAAACCATATCAAAACATGTTTGGTAAATAAGTTATATAAAACCAAAGACATTTTCATATAAACACTAAACAAGTAATCTTGTTTACACCTTATAGAAATGCATATGTATAACAACTAGTGTTTACATAATATGGAAATGTACTTAGACTTTGTACATATTGTAATGGGTAATATAATAGGTAAAAACCAAAGTCCATGACCCATGACCCATAACCTATGATCCATTGACTAGGTACATTGAATGTTGTTGTGTAAAAACCAAAGTCCATAACCCATACCCATGGAGCTTGATCCATAACCCATAACCCATTGCATGACATCATGCATGAAGTCATGTTGGGTATTATCCATGATCCATGACCCAAGACCCATGACCCAATAAATAAATGTCCTAGGTACATTGCATCTTGTGGGGATCCATAATTTTATCCTTACCTATAACCCATTAACCATAACCCGGTTTGCAACCCGAAATCCAAACTTAGCTGACCCAGCAGCCGGATCCCAAGGATTGCACTAGCCGGATCCCTCCATGGGAATCGTGGAACAGTAGACAATTTTGTCTATAAATAGTGAGCCATTTCTCTCTTACTCACCACCAGTTTTACACATACTCTCTCTTAGTATTGTAACATCTCTAACCTCTGATTGAAAGGATCATTCTATGTAGTTTTATGTTTGTGTGATTCTCTAGGTTCCCCTTAAAGGCGAGATCACCACCTCTTGAAGATGTGCAAGCTCAAGGTCATGAGTTGCTAAGCTTCGTCATCATCAAGACCACTAAAGTGTATCTTGTTGACAATTCTTTTCTCCATCTATAGAAGTGTTGTGTTGAAGGCATTAGTGAAAGGTGCCGAAGGGTCGTGTCAAAGGCATTAGTGAAAGGTGTCAAGGGTGTACATTCGATATGGTGCATTGATGTACATGATAGATAGTTTGGGTGAAAGGATATTAATATCCTTATGGTGTTGTAATAAGGAGTGTGTCTCCTTTGGTATAGTTGTGTTGTGGTGTAGTGTTGGGTAGTAGTTCCTCCTTTGTAATGGAACTCGGTATCTAGCCTTGTATCGGATAAAGTGTAGGCGATGTTGTGATAGGTGTGGTTCTACCTCGTGGAAGAAATCGGTGTCTAGCCTAGTACTGGATAAAGAGTAGGCGACGTTGTGAAGGCTTCTCTACCACATTAAGGAGCTTGTGTTATGTAGTGCTTACGAACTCTCGAGTGGGGTACTCGGGGAGTGGAGTAGGGCAAGGAAGGTGTCCTTGTAGCCGAACTACTATAAATACTCGTGTCGTTGTTTTGTGCTTCTTTACTCTTTATCTTTGCATTACTTACTTATATGCTTATCTATCATTATCCAACACACACATTAAATAGATTGACATAAGTCGATCTAAATAGTTTAAAACGAACTTTTTAATCGGTAAAACTATTCAACCCCCTTCTAGTTTCCACACACCGTAACCAAATCGATTCGGTTATGACGTAATTCTAATTACGGCGTGACTAATCTTCATAAATTAATATGATTGGTTCTTTGAAACACCATCGACATGTACGGATTTACCCCCCTGAAATAGCGCCTAGTTTTCACTCAAGGTCCTTATGCCATTATAAGTGTAATACTTATAAGAAATGTACGGTTTCAACCCCTCATCGCTCTTGATATTTTTATGCTTGGTCCTTGTGACATATTTAAACTTTATTTGAATTGTCACCTTCAGTCCCTGATCGTCTTTGTTATTTTTATAACAAGTCCCTGTGATAATTAATTCTTCACATGATTCACCCAGCTTTAGTTCTCTATCGTACTTGTTATTTTTACTTTTGGTCCTCATAATCATTATATATTAATATCATTTCGCCGCTTTTAGCCCCTGGACATAAACTCCTTTGCGCCCAAGTTATTAATTACGGCGTAACTAAATCACTAAGTTACGCCGTAAGTCTTTGTCAGCCTGTACTTATCCACTCTTTAAATCTCTCTACGGCGTAACTAAATTACCAAGTTACGCCGTAACCTTCATACATAGTCACTACGACGTAACCTCATGAGTGGGTTACTTCGTAATCTTTTATTTGCGTTGACTTGGTCTTCATCTATAAATCCTTAGCTACGGCGTAAGTGGAGAGTGGAACTATGCCGTAACTTCTTCAAAGTTAGCACACTAAAGTGTGTATAATCGTAAGTACTTTTCCAATTCCGCGTCTCTTTTACTCATATGCTCATTTATAACCGGAAAACGAAATATAAAGAAATCAAAACATATATCCATATAAACCAATACAATAATGAGCATATTAGGAGGAAATTTATAGTTTTGTTGGGACTAATATATATAAATTGGGGTTTCAAAAAAATTATTATTTTATTTTATCGATTGGGGTCAAAATTTTGTATTAGTCTCAAGTTAGTACTAGACAAATTATTAATTTATCGATTATTAATTTATAGAGGTTTTGCTGTATATAAACCAATCCGTCAATATCATGCAATAAATGTTAGAATGACTACAAAAATATGATTATGTGATATATAATAATTAAGTTCTATGAAATAAATGTTAGAATTTTGATTTAAAAATTGCATTTGATCATTGAAATGTTGTTGTTTATTAAATGTTAATTATATAGTTACAGAATGCTTAAAAAGTAATAATAATAAATAAAGATATTTTGATTTTGATTTTTTAGTATATTCGGATAAGGGATTGTCTAACCAGTGCCCTTAGGGCACTGGTTAAGAAGGCTGAGGACCCACAAAAAAGTACCGAAAAAATAATTTAAAAACTCAAAGACCCACACTTTTTCAATAAAAAAATATTTTTTCGGTACCTTTTTGTGGGTCCTCAGCCTTCTTAACCAGTGCCCTTAGGGCACTGGTTAGACAATGAAACACATATATGTTCAAGTGGTGTCACGTAATAAATGCTATAATTACGGGAAGAAAAATGAAACATTAAGCAAATAAAAATATTAATTACGATAAAGATGAGTGTCACGTAATAAATGCTATAATTCTAGATTCAATTGCATGCAACATTGTGATAATCAATGATTAATTAGATAAACTCATGGGGGGAGAGAGTGGAAGTTTTGAAGCCTAATATCCTAAGGGTGCCACGCCACCTCTATCCAATAAAAACCTTCCAACTCAAAACTACCCCAATACTACCCTAACACTACCCTAACAAGTGGGAGTGGTACCCTAGTACCCGAATTCCATTTTTTTTTTTTTTTTTTTTTTTTTAAATACATAAAATCACATACAATATTTAAAATAAAACATAATTTTCATTAAAAAAAAAACCATTACATAATACTTAAAAAAACTACAACTTAAAAATTGAAACTACAACTTAAAAAAAAAACATTACATAAGTTGAAATTAAAATTACTTGAAACTACAATTTAAAAATTGCAAGCCCATCCGTGTTTGGCCGCAAGTTCACGTTTCTGGGTAAGAATTAATTCCAACATAGCGGGATCGCGAATGTGATCATGCGGCTCCAAAAAAAACTTCAACTCCCGTTGTGCATTCTTGAACTTCGCCCCCTCGAGTTGTGTAGCCAACAATTGTTTCGCCATCTCGCGTTTTTCTTCCAAATATTGTGTCTTCTTTTGTGTGTACGCGTTGATTTCATCCGCAACGCTTGAGATAGACGAGGAGGATGCAGTTTGCTTCTTCTTCATTTTTCTTGATTCAATTGGAGGGGTGGGGTCTTCATTCATGTCGGGAATGGTGTTGTTTGCCGCGTCATACTCCCCCGACCTCCTTTTTGAAGAATTGCTTGCAGCACCGGCAATATCTTGAAAACATTCTTGCTCCGTCCATTTCTCATGTACTCTGACAACCTCCCACGCCCTGGTATGAAGAAAATGTTTTTTTCTTGCTGTGTAGAAATCCATTTCAGCTTGCCTCACCACGTCCAAGTCGTTGCACCCACTAGCCTTAGCACGTTTCTACATTATATACAAAATAATTTAATTGTAAATAAAAACTGCGGATTACGCAAAATAAAAAAGTATAGTTAAAAACAAAATAATGTAATTGTAAAAAATAAAGTATAGATTATGTACCGCTTGGAGGTAGTAGCCGTTGAAATTACCCATGGCCGTGTTCATTGTTCTCCACTTGGTATTCAACGCATGAAATGTTCGGGAACTCGAACCCACAGTTGTCTCGTAATGCTCGAGAATCCGTTTCCAAAAACCGTCGGACTTTTGTTCATTACCGACAACACCACAAGTGGAGATTTGAACCCATGCTTTCGCCAACGCTTCCTCTTGTGCCGGCGTCCCAAACTTCACGGGCCTCCTCCCGGCGAAAGCTTTTTCTTCTCTTGAGATCGATTTCTTGAACTTCCTCATCTTCGTCTTCTTCATTTGGTAGTGGTGTGTTTCGGCACGGACTCTCGTCTTCACTAAGGTTTTCGAACGGGGAAAACCGCTTGTAGCAGTGATGTTGTAGTGTGGATTCAATGAGGAGGACCCATATTATATGGGAAAAATTGTGGAGATTGGGGTTGTGGAACATAAAATTGATTCGGGGATGGTTGAGAATAAAATTGGCTAAATCCTAACGGAGTTTGGTTTGGTTGATTCAGAGATGGTTGAGACCGACCTTGACGCGAAGTGAAAGTTTTTTTAGCTCTCCTTGGATCCATAGTTTAGTGTTTTTGAAAGATTATTGTGTGTTGTGGGTTTTTATTTTGAAAATAGAAGTGAAATATTAGTTTAAATAGGAGTGAATTTTTTTTTTTTTTTTTTGGTTTATAGCCGTTGTCAAACGGCAAAAAAAGAAACGGTCAAATTTTCTCCACTTTCTCACGCGGCTTCCGAGCTCGCAAAAGCAACTCGCAGGCCGAACCCGAGCTGGGCGGAGCGGTGTTGCCGCTCGGGTTCATGAACCCGCTGCCCAAGCCGATGTCCACTCCGTTAGCCCTAAGGGCAATGGCAACCATGATGACATACCTCAACCACATCTCACTACCCACCAATAATATAATTCCACCTCATCTCATACATCACCCATATCTCACCATACTTTTCTAATGGCAACCATGATTTCATGCCTCAACTAATTTTATTTTTTTATTTTTTATATTCATAATTATATTAAATAATTTAATAAAAACATAATATTTCATTAATAATTAAAAAAAATTACATAAAACTTAGGAAAATAAAAGAAAATTACATCACCGGTGAAATAAAATAACTATGCGTAAACTGTAATTTTAAATGGGTTGGGCACTTGGGCTTGGTGACTAAATGGATGGACTCAGAGTTTATTAGCAATAGGCCAAGAAAACACAAAAAACCCATTAACCCTTTGAGAGTTCTTCTTCTTCATCAAGACAACGATTGACCTACTAAAAATTTGCAGGCCACGTTTTTCTTTTTTCTTTCCCTTTTCCTTTGGTATATATGGGTATGCACTTCTAATTTTCCAGCACTTCATAACGGCTAGTTTTTCTTCCAACATCTTCCAAACCGAATCGGTAATCTTTGTCGTGCACCCTTGAAACCGAGCGATGCCGAATGGGTTGCGCCGGTGTTGCCGAGCGGTATGAGGGTATACCGAGCCCATTGCCAGTGCCCTAAACTTTAGTAGCAATTTTTTATTTATTTATTTTTTAGAACAAAAAAAACAACACACAAGAAAAAGGCATCAGGCCCCAATTAATCAAGAAAATTAAAAAAAAGAAGGTACCCAAAGTTCAAAATATAAAAAGAACCACCAAAACCAAACATGATTCAAACTACAAAACTAAATCCTAAACTAAACTTGACATATGATGCAACTTACACCAACCATAAAATTAATCTCACACTTTGACAAAACTAACTGGCACAAGACATATCCTATTCAATATTAATGCTAGCCTGTCACTTGCTTTCCATTTTTCAAAATTGACATTGAAAACAAGCGTTGTAGAGAATCCTTCACGAACCAATTAAAACTTGTATAAAAAACTAGTTATAATACCCGTGCACGCACGGGGTTTTTTCTATAAGTTTTTATCAAGTATTATTATAGATTAAAATGCATAAGTTTTACTTTCTAAAACGGTAACCTTAGCTAACTGGATAATCATGACAAAAAGTCTGGGTGTCGGCACAAAGTGACCCATCAATTCCAATAGCCTTTTAAGGTCTTCTTGCTTCCTTACATACAAAGACCTGCAAAGCATTTTCATATATTGATATCAGACTTACTTAAGTATGGATTAGATAAGAACCAAAGTAAATTTTCAAAAGTCACATGTATTAGTTATCTACCGTATGTATAGTTTAAGTCTTTGAGACATAAATGCCATTGTAAAAATATTTAGTTTGGGCTCTTGGCATAATGTATTTGTTATCAAACTACAAAAAGTGGGTTTTGATCTATGGCTACTATTTCTCTTCATTCCTACGTCTCATTTGGTCATGTCACTTGTATATGGGGTGTCTTATAGTTTAGTTGTCTACTGGTTCTTTGTTCTTTGGAGATTTACAACTTTTGATAGTTTCATATTAGCACAGTAGGGTTGGCTGTTGATTTATTATTTGAGCCAGTTTGTTGATTTCTTCCTACACCAAATACCTTTATGTTCCATATCTGGTAGAGTGATATATCATATGTGAAGGAAATTTTGGATTCTTTAGCTTTTGGTTCCTTTCTGTTAATTATTTTTATTGCCTTTAATTTAATAGAAAAACGAAAGTAAATAGGACATTAAATTTAGAATGATTCACATATACAATATCAAACCAGCTGCTTTCTTCGCATTTTCTTGCCTGACTCAGACCGTGAGTTTCTAAACGAATATGTTAGTTCTATAAACTTATTATATGTAGATCACCACTACCCCTTATCAAAATGTTGTCATTTCTCACACATAGAACTTCAATCATGGTATTGTGAAGTTATCGATGTAGGACACGTCGATATTCGTGAAAGCTAAATGGTGGCCTAAATTGTGCTCTATGGACAAACTTACTAAGATATTGACCATCCTGATATGGACTTCATCAACACAGCCAGAAACACCAATGAGGAAACAATATCATATAGGCTTTTATAGAATCACAAAGGTCTTGAAACGTGATGCTTAAATCAAATTTAAAGCAAAAAATAAAAAAATAATAAAAAAAAAGTAAAGTAAAATAAAATAAAATGAAATAAAACTAAAATGCCAAACTTGTATATGTAGTATATTAACTTGATTTTTGTTACGATACTTGGTAAAAACAGATTTGTGTGCACGATCTTGGCAAATAGTTTGGTTGCGTGTTATGTCAACTATACGTTGTGTTTGCATATAATTTTTGTGAGTAAACGTTAAAAAAGTTATATATGCTAGCCTTAGAAGCTTATGTACCAGTTGCTACTTTTGCTACTTGCTCTCTGCCATTTTGATTGAGATTAAAAGACAGTCCAACCCCCTAAACCTATGTTTAAAAGTTGTCGATAATCTTAATTCATAAATACGCTTGTAGCATGTGTGTAACCTGATACGATTTTTCTTTTGACGTTGATGTTAAAGTAAACTTGTGTCTCTAAAACTGTAAAAAATCAAAATGATGATTTATCTATCTATGTTTTGTTTTCAGTACAAATAAGAAGAGTGGGGTACCAACAATTTAAAGTGCTCACACAATATTATTGCAATTTAATGGACAAAGGAGTTGTAGCGCTTGTATGAGTAAAATCCTATTTATTTATTATTATGGATAAAGGGTGTTTCTTAGTAACAAATTCTTCGCAAAGATGCAATAAATAAGCATGTATGGTTTAGTTTATAACCATTTGTCTAACCCTAAGATCACGATGTCGAAAAATAAAAAAGTACAGACTTGTGTGTGACTCGTGACTTGTGAGTAATCTCAACTTCCGAGTAATCAAGAGCAGAATGTTTTGGATTATTTATATTTGCTTTGGACACTAATTTTTAGTTTTCCTTTGCAAGCTCTAAAAAATCTCACCATGAAAACATAAAGTATGTGCAGCGGTAGACTAAATCCCTCGTAGGCTCTTATTAAAGAAATAACTAAACAACTATATGATTATTATGAAGAAATAGATTAGTATTCGGATAAAATAATATTACTTGCATAAATTTCGCCATTTGCATATAATATTTATACTAAATCGTAGTTTCACAAACAAAAAAGGACCATTAATCCATAATCATTGAATAAAAAGCAACTACCATGCGTAAAAATCAAACTTTAACATAAATGAACATCAAATGCAACAAATTTTAACAACTTAATTAATCAAGTAAACAGCACAAAAAGACCCTAAAAGTAATTAAGAAATATAAAACCAAACAACCAACTATAATGATCAAGACAACAGCTTATACTCGAAAGATTAGCCTACTTTCCTTAATATTGGTTCGCTCGAGACTTTGAGAGGCAACCCAACTCTAACAAATATTGTACGCAGGGACGGACCTAGGGGGTTCCCGCGGGTGCCCGGGAACCCCATGGATTTTTTCGATGTAGTGTTAATTTTTGAAAAAAACACTGATTTTTCCTAAATTCATCTTAAATGCACCTGGTCCTTCGAAACATGTTTCCAGTATTACGGTTCAAAAAATTTTGTGCACCCGGTTATATTTGGTTCTGGCTCCGTCCCTGAATTTGTACGTATACTATAACATGAAGCTATCTATTTCAAATACTATCTAAAGATAGATATCCAACCAATTCAATACCTATATAGGCCATAGTACTCATCGAATAGTAAAAAGTATACACATGTTTAAGAGGTTGTTATTGGTTGCATATCCAATCAGTTATAGCATTTTGTACCTTCGTAAATATCATCAACATAGTTTAAGTAATCCCCTTAATTCTTATCATATTCACATAATCATAGAAACCAACTATTAATTGAAAAGCAACAACATTAGATAGTAACAAATATGAACAGATAATTAATCAATAACTCAAGAACATACCGTCGATCCTTGGCTTTAAGAACTTATGGTTTTGTGTTTGTTGTTCAATTACTTTGCATGTGTTTTTTGTTTTTTGGTTGAGGTTTTCTTTCTTGTGAAGGATACATGTTCCCATTTGTTTTTTTTATGTATTTACATATGGCTTCTTGTAAATTAAATAATTACCATCAGGCCCATGTGTATTTTAAAAAATTTCCTAAACGGCTTTTAATAACGAAATTTTACAATGTTTAACAAATTGGATTCAATTTTGACTTTTTATTAACCAATCATTTCACACGATTTTTGCCTACGTGTCAAAATCATGCTCTTCCATTGGTCCAATTTTTTTTCAATAAGAATGACTTTGCAAATTACTATGAAATGATGTAATTCCTTTATTATATAAACGATATGTCCCGAACCCATTGAGAATTTGGGCCACGAGAAAACAGTAAAGGACAGAAAAAAAAAACATAACAGGATAACTGTACATAGCCATTGTCACCCTACTGTGTTCTTTTCAAACCTTACTGCAGAACTTAATAATCAATCTTCACTACCAACTTATTATCATTGTAAACTATTACTGCAAGCCATTTTGTGTTGAAACTAATCTCAGCAGCCACATACTCAGAAACCTATATTTCGCTCATCACTTGTACCTGAAACTGAACTTGGATATAAACTGAATAATGCTTACTGTCGTCGACTTTTTGTGGGGTCCAATAACCATCGTTTCCAAACTATCTCTTTGTGCTTATTTGATCTTCGTGTAATCCACTCATAACTTTTTAACTGAATGTCTTGAAAATTTTTGTTAGTACTTGATACCTTGCTACCGAACACACGAGCATTTCTTTCTTTCCATATGTAGTACCCGGTAATCCAAATAACCGCTTGCCAAACATTAGAGAAATAGGTAGGAACATTAACGTTTCCATTTGATGAAAATAATTCATCAAGTGAGAAAGCATTAACGACCCCCACCTTCCACCAATTGAAAATCTTCTCCCACACACTCATAGCTAAATCACAATGGATCAAACTATGAGTACACGATTCCACAATATTGTTACAACTTGGACAAAGAACCGAGTCCAAGTCCACTCCTCTTCTATCAAGCTCCACACGAACCGGTAGCCTTCCTCTTAACGCCCTCCACACGAATATGTTCACTTTCTTATGTGCCAACTTGTTCCAATGCGTTTCATGATATCCATTATCCGACACTAGAATGTTTTCGTCGATCAATCTTGATAGCTCGTTGACCTTGAACTCACCATCTTCACCAATCGACCACTTCCATTGATCCCTACAATTATTAGATATAACAACATGTTGCAAAGCGTCAAGAAAATCTTTGAACTCCCTACTTACCCTCCCTCTAATACTCCTAACCCAATCCCATACCAAACCCACCTATTATCTACCCACGCCCCTCTCTCCATCACACTATTCTCCTTCCTTCTATCCAAATGATATAATCTAGGAAATCTATCACAAAGCCGCCGATTATCCACCCAACGATCCACCCAAAACCTAATATCCCTCCCATCCCCCACCACCCCAACAAAAGAAGACGTGAACTCTACCCCTAACCCATCAATCTCGTCTCTAATCTTCACAATATCACACCAAATCCCACCCCCTTTTACCCCCACCCATTGCCCTAACATCCCCCAAGCCCCCATTCGCCCAATGAATACTTTTGATCACCCTAACCTACAAATTATTGCCTTCCCTTCTAAACCTCCATCACCATTTACCTAATAATGCCAAAATTTTTGCCCGTAAAGACCCAACATTAAGTCCCCCCCCCCTCCCAAAACGATGATATAACCACATCCCATTTGACCCAAGAAAGCTTTTTACCCTCCCCCGACCTACCCTAAAAGAAATTCTTTCTAATTCTCTCAAGATTTTTTATGACACTCATAGGCACGCGGAACATTGAGAAATAATACAAAGGCAAGCTAACAAGAACCGATTTAACCAGTGTTAGACGACCCCCGTACGATAACGTTTTAGCTTTCCAATCAACCAATTTCTTTTTCAATTTTTCCACCACGGGGTTCCAAGCATTTACCCGCCTCATGCTCTCCCCAATTGGCAGCCCCAAATAAGTAAACGGAAATTACCCAATGTCACACCCCATCCACCTTGCCATATCCGTCATTTCCTCCTCACTTATACTAATACCGTACAATTTACTTTTTTATAATTGACCCTTAGACCGGAGACTTCTTCAAAACATTTAAGGATACACATTAACGATTTAGCATTCTCTTTATTCCATTCTCCAAAAAAATGGTATCATCCGCGTATTGAAGATGAGAAACCGTGACGTTATTTGCACCTACCGTCACGCCTCCAAAAATGCCTTTTTCCACCGCTTCCTTAACAATCACGTTTAACCCCTCCACCGCCAATATAAATAGAAAAGGCGATAAGAGATCGCCTTGTCTAACGCCCCTCTCTAACCCAAATTCTTTAGATGGCGAGCTATTTACAAGAACTGACATAGACCGAAAGTCGCCAAGTTCAATAGGGTCCGCCACTTTAGGGATAATAGTGACAAACGACACGTTACATCATTTAGGCCATTCTTAAAAAAGAAATCTTAAAAATCTAAGCCTACACACTTATTATAAAAGGAAGGCTTAAAAATTCAATACATCTCATTATTAAAATTTAATGCAAACGTTTTAATTAAATTAATACGGTTCTCAAATCATTTATAGCCTATTATTAAAAATGTGTAACCGCTAAAAATCATAATTATCAATAACTATTATTAAAAACATATAACCGCATCCATTATATAAATACACGCAAATCATTTCATATCTCTTACACATATCTAAAACATCAGTAATAAAGCCAAGTGTAGTAATATTTAGTCATAGATTACCCGTCGTCACATTATGCGGGTACCCTGCTAGTACCTTTAAATGAATAGTTTAGAATCACATTATGCTATTTAAAGATTTATAGCATATAATGTATAAGGCGATCACCATCGAATAAATCTTATATTTAGAAATTAAAAGAAACTGAAGACAATTTGTGGTAATTAGATGTTTATGCTCTATTATTTTTATCTTTTTGTAGACGGACACTTCGATATATTTTTTCATGAATTTTGTTTTAGTGTTAATTTGCATTTGAAAAAATCACATATGATTTGTATGTTAAGAATCACGTGTGACTTCACAAATAACGTGTGATTTCATAAAATCACATGTGATTAAATAACAAATAACATGTGACTGTTTCAAATGTATATTTCAACACTTCCAAAAAAAAGCTAAAAAAAAAGTTTGTCGAAAATATATAGAAGTGTCTCTCTATATAAAGATGATTTAATTCTCGTCATTATGATATGATTATTTTAGCATAACGATTACCGGTTTGTGATTTAAAAAAAAAAGACTAAAATACACTGTTAGTCCCTAATCTTGTCCTGAAACATCACGTTGAACTAAAACTTGGCATTTTCATCGCCGGGAGTCCTTTTTTCAAGTTTTATAGGCTAAACTGGTCCTTTGACCACTTTTCCGTTAGTCAACCACGTTAGCCGCCGTTTGCTTTGTCTTTAGTCCAAGGGTACAAATGTCATTTCCTTATTTCGATTAAAAATGTCTGTATTATTGCCACATGTAATCTAACCCTCTTCCCGCCCCATAAACACATAGACTGTATTATTTTTCGTCCCAGAACTTTCGTTACAAGAATTATCACAATTCACAAACCCTAATTGCATGTCACAAAACCCGTTTTTATTAATAAAAAAACCAAAACATGGATTTTACTCTATGGAAAGTAAGAAGACATCCAGGTTATCCAGTTGATGATACCATTCTGTACAACTCCGCTAAGAAGAAATACGACACTGTTTTTATTTTGATTATAAACATTGAAATTTCTAATTGGGGTATTTATTTTTTGGCAATTAACTTTTGAGAATGTCCTAAACATATATTGACATGTTTTCAGGTGGTAGATCTAATATGTTTAGCATGAGGGTTCATCACAACAGTTTCTTTAAATACTGGCCTGGTAGAATATACGCTGGAGGTATGAAAAATCTAGTTGATTTGGTTGATGTTGATAGTGTGTCATTTGAAGAGTTGGATGTTCTTATGTATGAATTGGGTTACGAGCTTGGTTCAAAAAATTACTATTACTTTGTTAAGACTGGTAGTAATTTAGATGATGGGTTGTATAGCTTAAGTGAGAGTGCAAAATTAGAAATATTGAAAGATCTTGTTGATGACCATAAGATGATAGAAGTTTATGTTGAAAATGGTAAGACAAAATTGGATGTTGATGAAATGTCACCAAAGTTAATCAGGACAGTTATTGCTGATGTGGATGCAACAAAGAAAAAGGTAGCTCTTGCTATTGTTCCTTGCTCAAACAAATTGTTCTTAGAAAACATTGTTAATAAATCTGTGGTAGAGGATTTATGTCAGGTTACACATCAACCTTTGGAAGTCAATACTTTGGTACAATCTAGTCAGATGCCAGAAACAGAACCCTTGTTTTCATCTATAAAGGTCTGTCAACTGAAGATGTTGTAGGTGATGTCAACCAGCAAATAGATAAACATGTTGAGCATATCCAAATAGATAGTCCTGAAGAGGTATGTCAAAATGATCAAGAGTTAGGTCATCAAGAGGAGAAAATATGTAATCTTGTTGAGCATATCCAAAAAGGTAAATCTGTACAGGTATGTGAAATTGATGAAGGTTTAAATGATGACAATGTGAGTGAAACTGATAGTTATGTGAGTGATAATGATGATATTGAGAACAATCGAGATGGAAACACATTTGTTGATGAGGAAAATACTTTTGAGGAACCTGATATTGATGTTAATCTGTTCAAAGTGACTGAGACTACAGAGTTACCATATATATGTAGCTCCAGCCAGATACCAGATGATTTTTTTTAAGAAAAGTGAGTTAGATCTGTAAGATGATAATGAGTTTGCAAGTGGTTCTGAGAATAAGGATGAGTATGATATTAGGAAGAAAAAAACTAGGGCATACAAGAAACAAAAGTTAAGTTAGGCAGCACAAGTAGAGGACGAAGTATACTTTTTCTGTGTTCAAACTTTTGTAACTGCAAAAGAAGTGAAAGATAAGATCAACCTGCTTTCAATACAGACTAGAAGGAAATTTCAACTCATTAAGAATGAAAAATAGAGAATTAGGGTTAGGTGTGTTGGAACAATACTTGTTTGTGGTACAAGTGAAGGTGTTGGGCTAGGAACAGCCCCAAAGAGGAAAACTGGTCCGATAACTAGAGGCCTTGGAAGGGATGTATATTTGCGATCACTCAAGGAGCAAGCAAAAGATTGCCCATGGTTGTTTTATGTAGCCAAAAATACAGCTAAAGATTTATGGAGTGTTCGAACTTTCAGGGATGAACACAAATGTTTACAATCAATAGAGATTAAAGCTTGTGACTACAAGTTTCTTTCAAAGCAAATAGTTGACCAAGTTCAAGTCAATCCATATATTCCAATTAGGGCTGTTCAAGATCAGCTCACTAAACAGTTTAAAGCTCAAGTGTCTATGCAAAAGGCATTAAGGGCAAAAAAACAAGGTATAAAATGATATTAGGGGTGAGCATAAGCAGCAATATACCCTTTAAAGAGACTATGTTGAAGAGTTGCAGAAAACAAACCCAAATACAACAGTTACGATAAGTGTACAAACTGCAACAGATCCAACAAGTCCAACCAGAGTTTTCAAGAGAATGCATGTATGATTAAGTGCTTTGAAGGAAGGATATAAAGCTTGTCAAAGAGAGTTGTTGGGGTTAGATGGTGCTTTTATGAGGGTCCTTTTCCTGGTCAGCTTCTTGCAACAGTCGGTATAGATAGCAACAATAAAATATACCCTTAGCCTATGTTGTTGCAGAAGCTGAAAGCAAAGACTCATGGATTTGGTTTCTTGAATGTCTAGGAGATGATCTTGACTTGCAACCAAACTCAAACTACACTTTTATCAGCGACATGCAAAAGGTGATGTTACCTTTTAGTTGATTATATTCACTTGTATTTTCGATAAATGCTACTTTTATTAGTAATGAATTAATGTTCCTTTGTTTATGGTATCATTCCAGCGTTAGTAGCAGTATTCCCTAGTCCTGAACACAGATATTGTTTGAGGCACATCCATGATAATATGAAATTGCAATGGAATGCTAAAGCATACAAGGAACATTTGTGGAGATGTGCAGCAGCAACAACCGTCCAACAATTTGAGGCAGCCATGCTGGCTTTCAAGAGTTTTAGCGAACCTACCCATGCTTGGTTACGTAAGATACCACCAACCCATTGGTCAAGGTCGCATTTTTCAGGTACTAACCATATCCATGTCTAAGTGTACATGTTATGTTCTACGAAATTGTTCAACACTGTTGTTTGTATAACTCAAACATGTTGTATAGATGTGTAGGGAGGGCTCATTCTGATGTGTTACTTAATAACATGTGTGAGGTGTTCAATGGGAAACTAGTGGGAGGTAGACACCAACCCATCATTATTGCTTTGGAATACATTAGAGAATACTGTATGAAAAGAATAGTGAATGTTGTGAATGTAATTGACAAGTGTGCCGGACCATTAACACCAAAGGCAACACTCATGTTAGACTTGATGAAGAAAGAGGCTTATAATTACATCGTTTTACGGGTTGAATGAGATAAGTATCAGTTCAGTGGATGGGAAGATAAGTGTTTTGTAAACGTTGAAGCTGGGGCTTGTACATGTAGAAGATGGGAGCTTACCGGTATGCCATGTAAACATGTTGTTGCTACCCATCGGTATATGAGCTTTAGCGGCATGCAAGTAGGATATGTTGAATCATGGGTTCATCCATGTTACTTGCTTAAGACTTGGGAAAGAAACTACAAACACCACATCCAGCCAATAAATGGTTATCAACATTGGAATATGTGACACACGGTAAATTTCCCTCATAATTAAATAATAAATGGTAATTTATTATTACTAAGCATAGTCATTAAGCATGCATAAGCTTGACTGATCATTTGAGTAGATAACTCCCATACTGTAGCATATTGCATTTCTCTTGAGTTCTTTGCATAATATGAATATTGTGTTATAGTCTTATGATTAAATTTGTAAGACAAAAGGTTATCTCGTTTCTCACTGTGACCGACACTGCACGCGTACCGACACTATGATAAGGGCAAATAAAACAAATGGTAAACCCCCGAAATGGAAAATATTACAAAGATAATAATATTTCAGAAATGTATCTATAAGATACTACATCATAAAAATTATCATACATTAATACTTCAGCCACGGCTTTAATATCGCGAGACAAAATACTTAACACATCTTTCACTTTAATTAATACTCTTAATACTTAAAAGTATTATCACATATTTAATATTTCAAATGAATTTAAGGTATATACAAAATCCTCCCTTTATAAAATTTGGGATAAGTATCCCTTGTGTCTTCACCCCTCACGACAAAACACCAAGGGAAAGAGAAGAAAAGCAGAAAAGTGAAACCATCTTTCTTCTACCTCTATACCTGCGCCTTGTGTAGGTCACATATCCCAAAAGAGTATACCAACACACTCCTTTCATCATCTCCAAGTCTCTCTCACCAAAACCATGAATTACTTTGTCTCACAAATCCTCCTCTTAGAGGCGTTGACTGCCATTCGAATGGGTACAAAGAGCTTCAAGTCAAAAGCCACCAAGGAGAAGCACATATCAACATCAATCCACCTAGAGTCAAAGCTCAAGACTCCCTAGGTTGTAGGAGTTTAGCTCAAATCGGCTTCACACCAAAACTCAAGAGGAGAAAGAAGGTCAAGGCTTTCTAAAACACTTCCTCTATTTCTAGTGGAGGTATGAAACGCCTCAAATCAAATTTCTCTTCACCACTTGTACCAAAAATCAGGGTTTGTGAAACTTAGGGTTTTCAACAATTGATTTTGGGGTTTTGCAATTGGGAGTACAATTGAGCTAATTCAAGTTTCATTTGGTTCGAAACCCTCGAAGCAGCCTTCGTCCTTCACACATCGCCGTTCGAGTTGAGGTTATAAATCTTCCTTTGTTGTAATGTTTTATGTGTCGTTAATGTAATGTCAAGTTTGGTAAATTGTATCAAAAATTTGTTATACACTTGATCATGTTAAAAACGTTCTTTCTTTGTTACTATGTTGGGATTTAAGATGTCATTTGTTTATGTTGGTTGGGTTTTCTGTCGTGTGCACGAAACCAAGAAATTGGAAGAGTTAAGTCATATAAAAATTTACTAGTAACACTTAGTGTTGAACCTGGAAAACTATTAGTGGTTGTGACAATCTTGTTAGTAATCGGCATATAGAGATGCTGTGATGTCCTGGTTGTGGTTTCATGTAGATAAAAATGTTATACTAAAGGAATCATCTTTTGTCATTAAAAGTTACTTTGAAACCTTGGTCATCTAAATTGCTTGCGTTGAACCTGTAAGTAGGATGTGGGTTATGGCACTTTGTCAAACTATTCAAAAACTAGTGTCGATATAAATCTCATACCGAAGAAACCATTTCTATGTCATAATAAAATTGTTAACATGAGAAGTATATTTTGATCCCTCGTTGTCTTGTGTCTAGAATTAGTCGCTCTAGTGTGAGCCGTGTCTGATTCTTATTGAGAGACGAATCCCGCTATGGTAGTACCACAGTGACGGGGTCACATACTCCCTGGTCGAGAAGTCTCGACTTCACAAGTTTAAGACATGTTATGGTTAAGTTGTATCTCGAAATCAAAGCCGTTTTTGTTGAAGTTCCGTGTCAAAAACAGATGCTCTAGCCTTTCGTTTTGAATTGTGATATGTTTACTAAAAACTTGATGTGAGTCCGTTTGAACAACCAAAATAGCGCATGACTACCTCCCCTTTTCAAAATTAGATGTCTAGTTACCAAGTGTTGGGAAGGTGTTATGTGTTACCCAAAATCTGTAGCCAAAAACCATCTCTATATTTCCTTGGGCCGCAGCCCAGTCCAACCCTCCAACAAGACCCCCAAACCATCTTTGGGCCGAAGCTCTTTTATGGTCCTGGTGCAGATTCGGGCCTAGGCCCAACGCTATCCTCATTTATTCCAGGCCACAGCCATCCGTGTGTCCTGAGTATTCGACTAATATCTGGACGAGTCATCAAATAAAACCCGAGGCGCTTGATTTATAGTCAAATATAAAACTAGACTCATTTACCACGTATCCGGAATCTCCTACTTAAAAATATACATACACAAGTTAACAAGTAAACAAGTGCAAAGTTTATTTTTTTATATGAGACAACAAGTGCTTAAAAACATGATTCACTTAATAAGGTCCACGTCAAAGCTTAACGTCAATGTGTAGACATATGTATGTCAAGTAAAATTTCTAGTTGAGAACTATATATATTAAGAACAAATTTTAATAAATAAATGAGGACTACTATATCATTTTGTCAACTAATAAACTTGAGAGTCTTCGACTTTAACTTAAGTATTTTCAAAACTCAATTAGAAAATAAACCAACTTTAATTTTGAGAACACCATTATAGTGTCAACATGAAAAGTATATATACATTCATATACTTACTAGAAGAACCTTTCAATTATTTTTACAAACTAAAGTTTAGTTTTAATACAATTATAAAAACAATTGAACTATTTTAATCAAGTAATACTTAAAACAATGAACTAAAACATTGCCCTCCTTATCTAGGTTGCGTGTCGGTGCAGCTTCACAATATTCACTGAATCCGACTTTTGGATTGCACATTTGCTAATGTGAGTTTCATAGCCCATCTTTTACTTGATAAATTGTTTTATACATTTTGGGGTGAGAAAATATGCAAAACCTTTTATGGACCTGAACTATTGCATGATTACTATTACGTGGTTTAGCCTAAGCCCTTATGTCCCTAGAAATGCCCCTTTTTCATGAACCGTCAGTTCCCTGCTGGGAAGCGCGAATGTTATAAATAGATCTATTGAGGGTGACTCCTCCGTTCGGTTGGCCATACTTAGGCCAAGGTGAAACGTATACCATGTCGGAATCGAGTGTTGAGGGACAAAACACTCGCATTGGGCCTATATATTGTATGATATTATTTAGCATACAGAAACCGTGTAGTATCACGGTTGCATGAATAGAGCTAACGTAATAGACATCATCATATATCATTATATTCGTCGTAATGATTATATGACTTTGATTATGGTCCAAACTTACTGTTTTAATTTAAACCTATGAACTCACCAGCTTTTAGCTAACCTTTTTAGTATATTTTCTCAGGAGTTTAAATTGTGATCATGGATGCAAGGCAAGAGGTGGTAAATTGTTGGGAATTATGTGAAGTACGAATTATGCTGAAGATTATGCTGAATGGATTCTGCCGAAGTGTATGGATTCTGCCGAAGACATAGTTCTACTGAAGTTATATATTTATTAGTTTGTTTCTGCGGATATAGTTATTCCGTATTTTCTATAGTTAGTTAGGATATGCATGAGCTTTATTAGGAAGTGATTGTGTATATCTTATTGAGTTTTACGTTTCTTAGAGAAGAAGTTAGGGTTCCTTGTCTATAAAAGGAACACAATAGAATGAATTATGATTTAGACGTTTACAAATTATTAATATAACGATCCATAGAGGATCAAAGAGTTCTTAGTTATCTGTGTTTTATACTTGTGTTTATATTCCGCTAAAGAATACAAGTTGTAGAGATTTTCTTTTAGTTTGTTTGTGATTACACAAGCAATACTAACGATCTACGAAGCTCAAGATCTATCAAGGTCTGCTAGTTTTCAACAAGTGGTATCAGAGCCTCGTGAGAGTCTCTACGATACTAAGAACAGGTTTTTTTTAAACACCCATACAACCAAAACAAAACTCACCATGCCTGGTTCAGACGTTGATGGTGAAATCACCAACAACCAAAACTCCACCCATCTGCAACAACTAAGTCTCTCTAACAGCAATGCTAAGTTTCCTTACCTAAAAGGGAAGAAGAGTATGATCTTTTGGGCGATGAAGATGCAAAACTGGATCTCCAACATTGATTGGAATCTATGGGAGATAGTAAAGAAGGGAAACAGTTTGAAGAAAACTACCATTGATGCTGAAGGTAAGATGACTTATGTTCCTCCCAAATCTGCTGAAGAATTACTGGCGGTTCAGAGAGAAACCAAGGTTAAAACAATTCTTCTTCAAGCTATTCCTGAGGATCACTTGAGCGATTTTCACTTCATGCAAGATGCTAAGGACATATGGTTAGCAATTAAGGCGAAGTTCGGTGGGAATGAGGAGTCTAGGAGAATGAGAAAGTCCATGCTGAGACAACAGTTTCAAGATTTTCAAATCTCTGAAGAGGAAGGAATTCATAAGGGCTATGACAAGTTTCACAAGATTTTAAGTCAGTTAAATCAGCTGCAGGCAAAGCCAGATAATGATGATTGTAATTCTAAGTTCTTGAGGTCTTTACCTCAATCCTGGCTACAAGTGAGCATTGCTTTAAAAGCAAAAGGTGGTTTGGATATGCTTACTTTTGATGAGATGTACAACAAACTTAAAGCTCTTGAACATGATGTAAGAAGTCCTTTTAGATCATCATCTACTGCAAGTCACACAGCATTCGTTGGAGCCTCTACCCCTAAGATGAGTCATGGTCCAAGTCCAACTTACTCATCATCATCTTACACTACCACTCCATCAAGTTCTCAATCTGGAGGTATAATGGAAGATGTGCTTGGATCCTTCTTTGCTGATTATGATCCTCAGCAGGAACTTGCCTATGAGGATTTCGATCAGGTGGATCCACTGGAGATGGAAGAGATGAAGCTGAAGTGGCAGGTGGCTATGCTGTCCATGGATATCAAGAGGTTTGAGCGCAAAGCTGGCAGAAGGTTTGGCTTCCAAGGAAGAGATCCAGCGAGGTTTGACAAAAGGAAGGTCAAGTGCTTCACATGTCAACAGATGGGTCACTTCTCCAGAGAGTGCAAAGATAGGAAAGCTGGTGATGAGACGAGATACTCTACTTATCAGCAGAATCAGAGGGAGGCTGGAACTTCAAAGGGATCAGCAGCTTTGGTCACTCTTGACAGCAATGTGGACTGGAAGCAACATGAGCAGGAAAATGATGGTCCTGTTATTGATAATGTTGGTTTGATTGCAAGCTGTACTTCAGAGGATAGGCATGATCAGATTGCCTTGATGGGCATCTCTCAGGTACAAAACTGTTTGTTTGGTTGTAGTGAGCGTTATAATGAACTCAAAGAAGCTTATGATATTTTGAAACCTAAATATAATGAATGCTTTGTAGAAGTTGAAGCTTATAAACAGGCTTTAAAAACACTAGAAAGACAAAAGGTTTGGTTTCAGAAGAATCAAATAGCTTATGATGAGAAATCAAGTGTGTTAGAAAGGGATCTTGAATGTGCTAAGAATGAGTTAAAAAGATCTGAGAAGTTAAGAGCAGATGTAGTGTCAGAAAATCTAGAGCTAAAAGAGAAACTAGATGAGGAAATTGCTAGGCATAAAGAATGGTTGTTAAATGGAAATAAGTTAGCTAGTCACATCTATGCTAGTCAAACTCCAAATACTTCTATAGGATTAGGCTTTAAGAAGTATGTAGGGTTAGAAGCTAGGGATGACACACGCAAATCTACACCAGCAGGCCTAGCTAATTTTGTGAAAGAAGGTACCCTACATGCTTTACGTGGACCTATTAGAGGTGAGCACATGCCCATTGACCTTTCCATTACTGTTGACTTTGATGGATCACATCATCTCTATGGAAAAAAGTCAAATGACTTGCCAGACCCTGATACTTCTTCTAATGACTTTGTCTCTTGTGTTAACAGTGACAAGTCCTCCGAGCAAGGGTCTACAGAGTGTGATTCAAATGACAAGTCTGACCTTCCCAAGTCTTCACCCTTGCCTGCACCCAAGACTACCAATAAGCATGTCAGAGTTGCTGCCAAGGAATCCTCGTCCAAGACAGTTGCCTCTGAAGACTTGCTTTTTAATTCTTTGCATAAAAATACTGTTAAAAACAATTCTTTTCATGGTTTTGGTTTGAATACTTCTGCTTGTAATAGAACATCTTTTGTTTTGAATAAATCTTCTAAACAGAAGACATGTTTTGTGTGTGGAAGTAAATTTCATTTAATTAAGGATTGTGATTATCATGAGCAAAGGATGGGTAGGTGTGGTGATTCTAGGACATCTAGACCAATGTGGACTAATGTTAATGCTATACCACCTTATGTTCCACAAGCAACTTATACTAATACTCCTTCGCCTTGGAGAAGACCAGTTGTAAGACCATATGTACAACCAACAAGTTCATATTTTAAGAATGGTCATTGGCCTGGATATGTTGACTCTATGACTGATGGGAAAGGGTACTGGGATACTGCTGTCAAGTCCTCAGCAGGTTGTTCTTGGAATAAAAAGGGACCTAAATTTCAATGGAAACCCAAGAACAATAGTGGATCTTATACATCTGCATGGCATAACTCATATGATCCACAAGGAAGGTTCAAGTCAGCAATGACTTGAGCCTCCATAGTGTACTAATATTTTGTATATGTTTTTTTGTTGTTGTAGAATCATCCTCTTAAGCATAAAGATGTTGGCATTGTTGATAGTGGTTGTTCAAGAAGTATGTTAGGAAACAGGGATATGATGCATAACTTTGTATCAATTGAAGGAGGAGGCAATGTAACCTTTGGAGGAAGTGATGGAAGAATTACTGGGAAAGGGACCATCAAAACACCCCAATTGGACTTTGAGAATGTATACTATGTCAAGGAACTCCAACACTTCAATTTGTTCTCAGTCTCACAAATCTGTGACACCAAGAACAAAGTACTCTTCATAGAGGATGAATGTCTTGTGCTATCTAAAGACTTCAAACTCCCAGAAGAAACTTCAATTCTGCTGAAAGTTCCTCGAAATCACAATCTTTATACATTCAACTTAACTGATGTTAAACCAGAAGGTGACTTAACTTGTTTGGTGGCTAAAGCATCCTTGGATGAGTCTACCAAATGGCATAGGAGGATGGCCCATGTCAACTTCAAGACCATAAACCAGCTCTCTAAACTGGGACTTGTTGAAGGTCTTCCTTCCAAAGTCTTTACAAATGATCATAACTGTGTTGCCTGCAACAAGGGAAAGCAACATAGAGCCTCATAAAAAGTTGTTACTGCTGTGAGCATTATTTCTGAACCTCTTCAGCTGCTTCATATGGATCTGTTTGGTCCAACTCAAGTGAGAAACATTGATCAAAAGTATTTTTGTCTGGTTATCACTGATGGTTATAGCAAATTTTGTTGGGTATTCTTTCTAAGGACCAAAGATGAAACATCTCCAGTGCTGAAAGACTTCATTACCCTTATTAAGAATCAGTTGAACAAAAAGGTTAAAGGAATTCGGTGTGATAATGGGACAGAGTTCAAGAATGCTATACTTATAGAACTATGTAGGTCTAAAGGAATCAAAAGGGACTATAGTACTCCAAGAACCCACACAACAAATGGGGTGGCTGAAAGGAAGAATAGGACCTTATAGAGGTGCAAGATCAATGCTGACAGACTCGAAATTACCCACCATGTTTTGGACTGAAGCTGTTGGCACAACTTGTTATGTACTGAATAGGGTATCCATTACTAGACCACACTTCAAAACACCATATGAACTTCTCTATGGGAAAGTTCCTGCTATTCATTACCTTAAACCTTTTGGCTGTCAAGTGACCATTCTGAATACGAGTGATCCATTGGGCAAATTTGATGAAAAAGCTGATGATGGTTACATTGTGGGATATTCAGCTCATAGTAAGGAGTACAGAGTTTACAATTTATCTGCTAAGAAGATTGAGGAGACTTTGAACCTGCGTTTTCTAGAAGACAAGCCAAATGTTCAAGGACAGGGTCATGTTTGGTCTTTTGACCTTGATTACTTAAATGATTATTTGGGTTATTCTAGACATATGGCTAATCAACATGCAGGTACTCAAGAGTCTCCAACTAACAATGCAGATACTATGGATGTTGATTCTGACAGTGAGTTTGAAGATGATGAACAACCCATTATAGTGCCTTCTTTCTCCCCTAACAATTTTATAGGTGACACTTCCAAAGTTACTTATGATGAGAGTGAAGACGAGTCCAATTATGCAGAGGACCTTGCTAGGATAAAGAAGCAGGAGTATGCAGCTAATCTAGAAGCTGAAAAGAATGCTGAGGAGAATGAAAGAGAAGCAATCAGTGAAAATAAACATTCTGCTGAAAGTGATCCGATTTCTCCTATCATCACCAATTCTGCTGAAGACTATGCTGTTTCTACTCCCATTTCTACTAGAGTGTCCACAGACTTTGGAGATCCTTATACCCGTTTTCCAAGACCCTCAGATCTTGGTAATCATCAACCCAAAGCTGGAGTCTTCACCTCACCTTCCTATGATACTGATTTTGAACCAACTGTTACTAATCTTGATACTACCATTGATGTAAACACCACTGCTACGAAAAGGATTCACAATACTCATCCACAATCAAATATTATTGGTGATCCTAATGCACCTGTTAGAACAAGGGGTACTGTGGCAAGTTCTAAATATGGTCATGTGGCTTTTATCTCTTATGTCTCAAATCAGCAAAGAGACAATCACACAGACTATGAACATTGTCTGTTTGCTTGTTTTCTCTCACAAGTGGAACCAACCAGTGTTACTCAGGCTCTTGAAGACTCAAGTTGGAGGCAATGCAAAGAGAAAGATGCAACAATTTCATAATTAGCAAGTTTGGATATTGGTACCACTACCTGATGGCAAGTATGCAATTGGGACTAAATGGATTCTGAAGAATAAGAGAGATGCAAGGGGTGTTGTCATTAAAAACAAAGCAAGATTAGTTGCTCAGGGTTATAGACAAGAGGAGGGGATTGATTATGATGAAGTGTTTGCACCTGTGGCAAGAGTTGAGGCCATACGAATATTCTTGGCTTATGCATCTTACATGGGATTTATGGTGTCAAATGGATGTAAAGGTGCGTTTCTGTATGGTGAAATAGAAGAGGAGGTTTATGTCACTCAACCTAAAGGATTTGAAGACCCAGATCATCCTACTCATGTTTACAAGGTTGTCAAAGCTCTCTATGGACTACATCAGGCACCACGAGCTTGGTATGCTAGGCTTTCATCATTCCTGCTGAAGCATGGATATCGAAGAGGTGCCATTGATAAAACACTTTTCCTGAAGAAGAATTCCACAGACATTATTCTTGTGCAAGTGTATGTGGATGACATTATTTTTGGATCCACAAGGGAAGCTTGGTGCAGGGAGTTTGAGGAGCTAATGAAGGGAGAGTTTCAGATGAGTGCTATGGGGGAGTTGACTTTCTTTTTGGGTCTCCAAGTTCAGCAGAAACCTGATGGTATCTTTATCAGTCAGGACAAATATGTGAGGGACATCTTGAAGAAGTTTGGTATGGAGAGTGTCAGAACTGCCACTACACCTTATGAAGCTCCAAAGACAAAGACCAACACTGAAGTAGATCCACCAGTGAATGTTCATTTATACAGATCTATGATTGGTTCTTTGATGTATTTAACAGCTTCAAGGCCTGATATTACTTTTGCTGTGAGTGTTTGTTCTCGACATCAAGTAACTCCACTTACTTCCCATCTCAATGCTGTTAAGAAGATCTTTAAGTACCTCAAAGGCCAACCTCATTTAGGCCTTTGGTACCCAAAAGAATCTCCATTTAAGCTGGAAGCATATAGTGATAGTGACTATGCTGGTGCAAATCTGGATAGGAGGTCCACCACTGGAGGTTGCCAATTCCTTGGAAAGAGAGTGATTTCTTGGCAATGCAAGAAACAGACTATTGTGGCTACCTCATCTACTGAAGCAGAGTACATTGCTGCTGCAAATTGTTGTGGACAGGTTCTTTGGATTCAAAATCAATTGTTGGATTATGGGTATAACTTCATGAACACAACAATTTTTATTGATAATCAAAGTACCATATGCATTGTTAAAAATCCAGTTTTCACAGTCGAACAAAATATATTGAAATCAGGCACCACTTTATAAGAGATGCATATGACAAACATTTGATAAAAATGGTTAAAATTCACACTGATAATAATGTGGCAGATTTGTTAACAAAACTTTTGATGGACCAAGGTTTCAACACCTAGTGGTCCATATTGGTATGCTTAACCCTTAACTGCAAAGTTTAAGGGGAGGCATAGGCCTCAGGGGAGGATATGCCTCAGGGGAGGATTTTGTACACTTTGCATGTTTTTTATGTAATTTGTTTGATTTAGTATGTATACTTGCTTGATTTTGTTTTCTAACACTAACCAACTAATGTAATCTTAGTTTGTGTTTTGTTTGGTTTGTGTGTTTCTCTGTGTCTGTTTTGCAGTTTGCCTATATAGTAGGAGTTTATGATGCTTGGAGATGGATATGTAAGCTTGAAAGTTTGTTTCTACTGAATGCATAAGTACTGAATAGAGCACATATTGTATCTACTGAAGACAAGTTCTGAAGTTAAAGTTGCTCATTCATTCAAATTACAGTTTACAGCTTACAGATAACAATCAACTTCAAAAGGAAATACAAGAACTACTAAACCTATGCTGCACACTAGCTCATATCATGTATTCCTACAGCTGTTGGATATGCATGATCGCTCATATCTTCCACACTAGCTGCTGGATATGCATTTGTGAGGACTTGCATAACCACCCATTCCTTCTATCTTGATGGCTGGATATGCATGACCTGTACGACGAAGAAGCTAAGGATCAAAATGGGAAGGATGGATTGATGAAAATGATGATGATGAAGATGACCACATATGTCCTTTGTGCTTCATCTGCTGATTTCACCAAAAAGCAATCCTTCCACCTTCCTTAACTCCTTCCTTTATACGATATGTGATGATGCACCAAAACATGGCACAGGAAGAGCTAGCACCACCTTGAAGTTGGCACAAGGCCTTTGTTGAGGTTGAGGTGCTGGAGGTTGGGAGTAAGATGTTTTCTTCTTAGTGGACCCATCAGAGTCATCAGTAGACTCACTTGGATTCACTACACTATCATCATCTGAAGAACTGAGAATGGGGATTTAATGGTCGGGGTCATATGGATATGAAAAGAACTGGAGGAAATCACTGGATGATGATGATGATGGAGAAGAGGTTGGATTAACAACCTCTGGTTTATTACTCATGGTTGATTATGGTTAATTTTGGGGCATTGATGAATTTAGGGTTTATGATGGAAATTGGGGGTAATTGATGAGAGTTAAGAGTGCATTGGGGTTTGTTTTATAGACGGGTTCAAGGCTTAATGGTATTTAATGCGAGTTGGGTGAAACAGTAAAAAGATATTTACTGAAGCTTCTTGAATACGTGAATTGCTTCTGTTGATTGTATCACTTCAGCATATTGACTATTGTTTCTGCCGAAGTTGGAATTTGAATTGGGTAAAATATTGCATTCCACGTCAGCGCTGGTCAACAACTTAATATATTTGACCACAATTTGGGGAACTTCTACTTATAACCTATTCGCATATCTTCGTCTAATAATAACTGATTCTCTCTTTATTCGATTCAAACACACCTTCAGTTGATTGAATCTTCATCCATTATCTAAAGTTCTCATGGCACTTCAATTCAAGCACGATCATAATAAAGTTGCTTTTCTGGGAACGGCTAAGGGTGATGAGTTGTACAAACCCATGGTGGATTCTTAAAGAGGTCCAAGATTCATTATGCTTTAACGCATTCTCCGGAAGTGATTTATGAATCGTTGGTTAAACAATTTTGGGCGACTGCTGAAAAGAGGAATGATACAGAGATTGTAGCTATGGTTGACGGAACAGAGTATGTTGTGACAGAGGAGTTGATCAGAAGTCGACTTCGATTGAATGATGAGAATGGGGTTTATCATTCGAATGCTGCAGTGGTACTTGATGGGCTAAGAGCGATTGGATATCAAGGTACAAGGACAGACATGTGGTTAAAGAATCAGCTTTGTCCTATGTAGAGGTTTTTGGTTCATACATTGCTTCAGTGTTTAAGCAATAAATCAGGAGGATGGGACCAATTTTCTACTCAATTGGGATGTGTGTATTATATGTCTATCTCAGGGTTTAACTTATAATTTTTCTAAGTTTAATTTTGATAATATGGTTGAGAATATAACTAGGAAAAAGAACAAGTTTTTAATGTACCCTCGGTTTTTGCAAATAATATTAGACATTACTACCCAAACCCAAGCCTTTTATCCCATAGGAGCTTTAACTGCTAAACTATTTGCTTCAATGAGAACTAAGTATGAGGGGGCACATCATCCTTTGCTAGCGGCTATGTTGCCTCAAGGCAATGAATCTGCTGATGAGGGGAATGTTGTTGGTTCTCCACCTTCTACTATTGTTGCTGCTGATGGGAATCCATCAGTGACAATAGATGAAGGCCCTTCTAATGCTGCTGAAGCACATCTTTTTACTCCTGAACAACCTTTATCCACTCCTTCACCTAGATCTAGTCCACCACCTACACAGGTTCCTCATGCTGAGGTTGAGACTGAGTTTAATAGGCTGCCTACTCCTAGTCCTGTTAGAGATTCAGTTGATGATCATGTTCCATTCTTTGAGCATATTGATATTTCTTCTGAAAGGCCCGATGATGCTCCCATTACCACAGAGCAATCTGCTGGTGGAGCTGAGGACCCTTACACTTACATTTGTATGCTCTAGTGAGCAGGTATGTAGCTGAGGTTACTGATCTCAAGAAGGAGCTTGCAGAGACTAAATCTAAGCTTGGTGGTGAGATTGTAGAATTGCAAAGAAAGGTTAAGGATTTGGAAGTACAACTGGGTCAGAGAAGAAAAAGGAGATTGGATGTTTCTTCTGATGAGGAGGATGTGGATGCTCAGTTTAAGTCACTTGATATGTTGGCTAATGTGGCTCAAGAATCTAATGTTTCTACTCCAAAGGTTGGTACATCTGTACAGCAAAAGGAGCCAATTTTGTTTACTAGACGGAGGAGAAAGCAATCTGTGCATAAGGATACATTGCAAAGTGAGGATATTTCAACTACTGAAGAACATATTGTTGATGATACTCCTTTGATGGACATTGCTGGTGCAGGTGGTCAAGCTTCAAATGTGCTATCTCAACCTGCTTCTATATCTTTCACTGATATTTCTGAAGTTTTTCTTGCTGGAAGGAATTTTAATTTGAATCCAGAAGTAGATGTATTTTCAACACCTGTTGAAGATTTATCTCAACATGTTTCTTCTGAAGCACATCTGGATGAATCTTCTGAAGTACCTTTTAGTGATACTCCTTCAGCTGATGTTGTTGTTGGATCTACTGATAAAGAGACAGGAGTGACAGTTGACACTGAGCTTGGTCCAGATCTGGTCAGTGAACAGGAAAGGTTAGCACAAGAGAGGATGTTAGATGAATGTGCAAATTTGAAGAAAAGTGCTGAATTGGCTCAACAGATTGAAGCTGAGTCTATTTCTAAATTGCCACCTGAGAGACGAAAAGAATTGGATGCAATGGCTACTCAGATGCCTGCTGAACACTGGGATGTCTATACTCAGCAAGCTATTTCTAATCCTTCACTTGCTCAGAGTATTTTAGGGGCATATTTTGATAGTGAACAATTTGTAGCTCAAATGGTGGCTCGTGGACAACAAAGAAAGGCAGAAGAAAGAAATGCTAAGAAGGAAAGCTATAATTGCTCAGAAGAACAAGGCTAAAGAGAGAGAGACCACTAACTGAGCTCAGAAGAAGCAAAAATGAGAATGGTAGTGAAAAATCAGAGTTCTTCAGTTTTAACTCAGGTTTACAATGAAGCAAGTCATGGCTTTGCCTGATCCTGTTCTGATTTGCAAATATAATTATATCATGAAGTTTTCTTCATCTTCTTCAAAACATTCTTCAAATTTGAAAAGGAGCTGAACTATAGGGCTCCATCAGGCCAACAAGACCTAAATTTGTGAGATTGTTGATAATTTTGATGATATTCCATCAAAGATGATGTCTCCAGTGGTTCCTTCTGAAGCCACTACTGAAGCTATTCCTTCACCTTCCATGGTTTCTTCTGCTGAACCTTCTATTTCTGCTGCAGTAACCTACTGAATTTCCTAGTTCAACTGACAAAGTTTCTTCGCTGAAGCTCTTGCTGAACCTTCTGTGGTTTCTGCTGCAACACCCTAATGTGCCAGTTTCCAACTTCATTGTGAAGTCTGTTGATACAGAATGAGATAATCTGGTTAACGAAGCTGAAACAACTACGGTCAAATCTACACAGGCAAGAAAGGGCATTGACAGACAGGAATGAAATACGTGGTAAGGTTTCGATTGCAAACTGAAGAAGATCTAAGATATGCATCTTCGGACATA
>OU343222.1:253439161-253557937 GCA_910596185.1 Chrysanthemum makinoi | reverse complement strand
GAAAGTGTAGTCCCATTTTAGACGAAAGATCAACATGTTTGATGGCAACGATATTTTAGTATCAACACTTCATGTTGAGACTTTGAACCGCGCTTCAGTAGTAGATTCTTCTTCGTTCCGCCAATGGTGAATCCCATACATTGCATCACGGTCATACTCTTCCACTTTGTTGGAGAACATGCGGTTAGCTCTTTCCTCGATGGCTATGCAGTTAGAGTATATGGCTCACGGAGCGGAAGTGTCGGGATGTAGCGTATTTCCTTGAACCATCGCCACCGTGAAGAAGAAATTCCAAGTCTTTGTTGAAGAAATATCGAATGGAATCTAGGTGATCACACGGCCAATTGTAGGCGAGGTTTAGACCCCGGTGTAATATGGGAGGGTTGTCCGTTTGATGAAGTCGATGTTTGCTTCGGAGTTGATCCAATCCATGTTGTTAGACATAGCTCATGCTATATTATCAAGGTGATACTCAATTTGAATAGCACTTTCCGAAAGTCGTTTTGAGCGCTTGAAATGCTTCATTCTTGATTCGCTTCAAATTCGATTTCGTCATCTTTTTCACACGGAATTTTTCGTGCAAGAACTTAGCATGCTCCAATGTACGACCTTCTACGATCTTGACCTTCGGTGGGTAGGTGTAGAATCAACAAGCTTCGAGAACCGGCGAAGATTGTCATCCTCATCCGACCATGATAAGACGTCGGTCATAGGCGCTCTTCTTTCTTTTGCTTTGGCCTAGAGGAGGATTTTGGTTTCTTGGTTGTGTCAGGAGATGGTTGTGGTTGGGGCTCAGATTTTCATCGTCACACGTATACTCAAAGTGATCACCGGTTTTTGAGTCTCTGGTGGTAACTCTAATCCGAGGTTTTTCAATAGAAGAGCAAGGAGGAGATCGCTCGGGTGGTGAGGTCCTTTGAGGTGGAGGGCATTGAGGAAGATTCACCGATTTCTTTGATGTTTAGGTGCATAATCCTTGTCCTTATCATCGTCATCTCTTGGTCGTTTTGGTTGACTTGTTGATTCTTTGCATGAAGTCCTGAGTTGATAGTCTAATAGAGTCTCAAAAACTTACCATCCCAGTGAAGGATCCGCTCTTTTGACATTTGCATCACCAATTTAGCGATTAACTCGCCTTTAAAGGTCGATTCTTTGCTCATTATATTTTTAACCAATCCGACGATGTTTGGAGTAAGTTCTCTGGAGAATACTTTTCTAGTCACACCGGGGATGATCGAGAAGAAACTTTTGAGTATATTCTCTTGCCGTCTTTTCCAATTCCTTTTGGAAATCTCCAATCGATAAACTTCGGACGTGTTCCCTTTCAGCTTGCATCTTTTCATTATCGTCATGAAGATACCGTATTCATCAACGAAAAATTCAGCTTTATGTAGACTATGTCTTTCTTTCGAATTGACAGCCTTTAACGCATTCAAGTCTTGCATGAGAGATCCAAGATGCGTTGGCTTCCTCACTTATCCGGATGTGGATCTGGTTGTTCTTTTGATGGTGGTGGTGAAGAGTGAGAAGATGAATCGTGATCATGAGATATGAGGAGACCGGGTCCTTTGTGGCTCGAAGTTTCCTCCTTTAGCCGCGTGACTATCTAGAAGAAACTTATCATACCAATATCTTCTTCATTTTCCTAGCTTTTTTCATGCCTTTATCTTTCTTGACTTTTCGCTTCGGTTCTTCAATGTTGTAATCAATAGAATCTTCCACATGCTTTTGTTGTTGCTCCAAAGTGGTGGCACCAGGTTTTATCAGTCGATTAACCGCATCAGATTTGGTATAGGTTGAACTCTTAGCAAATTCTTTCAACGTGTTGAAGTCTAAACGAATTTGAACTTCTTTCCCAACGGTGTCCAGCTGCTCTTCTTCAATTTTCTTCTTCACGCTCAATTACCGGATACTTCCCTTCCTGTTCAGCTATAGACGGGAGGCTTGACTACTTGAGGAGTCACATCGTTGCGCTCGAGTAGAAGACCCTTTGTCCTACTTTGTGTATCTTCGAGCTTTCGCCCACCAGTCGTTTTGCGTTCAAAGCTACGTACGGAAATAGGAACAACTTCCTTGGGAACTGTCCTCGACGTGGAGGATCTCCTCTTGGGAACTTTTGACTTCGCTTGCAAAGACTTCCTCCACTTCCTCTTCTCGGTTTTCCTTGAAGGCGCACGTAAGATTTTTCATCAAGAAATCCAACTTTGTTCTCTTCGAAAGAACCAAATATCTTCTATAAGAGTAGAGCTTTTTGAGTTCATCTCGAGAAGGTGATCCAAGAACACAACACCTTGTTTTTGGTAGTTGACTCCTTAAATCTGACAGTTAGAGTGGGTTCACCAACATGTCGCGGATTGTCGGGGTCATTGATTCTTTGCGGATATCGGTTATACCCAAGTGCTCTGGATCAATAGTTTTGTTTATCCTGATATAAGGAATCCTGGAGCCAAGCTTTTGAGGAATGTCATCATGTCATCCTATATCGAGCTTCAATTACGTGTGTTTCATGTTGATCGAGCCCAAAAGATTTGCAGTTCCACGAGCTTGATGTCTAATAGCCGCTCTCACCACCGTAAACGATGATTTTGTGATGATGATATAAAAGGGTTCTCCAAGGCCGAGGAATGTTCTTTTAGATCCACGTGAATGCTTATTGATTACTCCCGGCTTCGCCGCACCTAATATCAATCAAAAATTGCGTAACGCTCTTCATTAGGTGCAGAGAATTCAGTTGGTATGATGTCGAATGAGGAGAATGCTCTTAAATCAAGGAGTGATGTGATTTGCTTGTGATTGAGCATCACCGCGGCAAAGATCTTGACCTTTGACCATTTGCATTGTATTCCGTAACTGGCCAATGTAGATCTCTCGGTACTATAGCGAATTGGTGAGCATGTTTCGATAAGCATGGTTCTTTAGAATATCCACCCAATGAGGCAAGAAGATTCCGAAAGGTGAGGGGTTTCAAAGTCAACACGAAGATTATTCTTTCCAATCTTCATCGGATAACCATGAGGGTAAATATCAGCAATGGTGAGAACATTTGGTGCATCCAAATTCATTTGAGTTTCCATGTCGTGATCTGAAACACATTTAGCCAAAAGAACCAACATATCAAAAGACATAATATTAGTCAAAAGATGGTTTTATTGTCTAATTATTGAATATGCAATGTCGATGATTGTTACGAGTCCAAAATCACTTGTTTGTCCAAGAGTCCAATGATGTCAAGAAACGTTTCGTGAGTTAGTTAACTTTAGGTTTTAAAGTTTATGTTATCACATATTTTTCACAACACATTACACATTTAAGCTTATTAGTGACACTATTGGTTTCAGACGCGATGATTTATTTATTTACAAGTTTGCACGCTGCAACAATTCATAATGAAGGTTTGATCAAGGCTTTGGCGTAGAAATGGAAGCTTATGCGTAAAACAGAGTTATAATGTAGACACAAGCTTATGCGTAGGATCCGACTTACGCCAGAAGAAATATACCGTAGGAACGGGGGACCTTATGTGTAGAGCTTACGCGTGTATATAAACCCACGCGTAAGGCTTACACTACAAGAAAAGTGGCTTTTTAGGACCCCATAAGCGTCATAAAATGGTACTTTTTAGGACCTTTCATTTAATAGGACCAAGGATGAAAGCGTTTCATGTAAGGCGGTTGTAATAGGTCCAAAGCGCCCTAACCCTTATGAAACCAATTTTATGGTCAGATTATGTCTATGAACAACACAAATAGCGTCCTAATAAAACCATATTAGGACACTTTACAATGTTTTAACATGTGATTACCTACTTTTAATATTTTGAGACACATAAAAACGCCCTAGTAGTATTGTTAGGACGCATATGATGTAACATCATAGCTATTTTAGCAACCAAGAAAAGGGTACTAATAACTCAAATAAGATTATGATACCAATTTTATGGTCGCATTTTAGGTCTATAAACAACACTAATAACGTCCTAATAAAAACATATTAGGACACTTTTCCAATGTTCTAACATGTGGTAACCTACTTTAATCTTTTGATATACATACAAGCGTCCTTTAATGTTAATTCTTAGGACGGTTATCATATACCATTATAGTTACTTTAACACCAAGAAAAGGGTCCTAATATCCCAAATACGATTATGAAACCAAATTTATGGTCGCATAATATGTCTATGAACAACCAAAAAATCCCTAATAACAACATATTAGGACACTTTTACAAATGTGTAAAACGTTATTACCTACTTTTAATCTTTTGATACACATACAAGCGTACTTAAAAGATAATTGTTAGGACGCTTATCATATAACATTATAGCTATTTTAGCACCAAGAAAAGGGTTCTAATATCTCAAAGAAGATTATGAAACCAATTTTTTGGCGTATAAAATGTCTATAACAACCTAAATAACGTCCTAATAACAAACATATTTAGGACCCTTTACAATGTTAAGTTAACTGTTAGGACGGTTAATAAGTTTAATAGGACAATTTCAAAGTCCGGACAAGTCATATGATAGGACGCTATTTTCACCATGCACACTCTATTATTACGATATGAATAAAACATCAAATAAATATTAAATGAATAAAACGAAATTGTATTTCAAATTAGCAATTGTCATAACAAAATCACTAAACATAAATAAGGTAGACAGAATCTAACATAAAGTCTGTTAACATTAAACAATACATTAACGCAACCAGAAGCTTAGTCCGTGGTCATCATGCATCATTTCTCTCAATCCTCACGGACCACCTACAAATAAACACCCATGTATAAGCATTAAGCTCCATGTTAGTAAAATTATTGGTATCACAAGATTAACAAAGACATACCGAGATAAAGGGACAAGGCCATGCTATGGTTGCACCAACATAGTCTTCAATTGTGGCAAATAACCCATAGGGTCTCACCAACACTTCATCTCTTTTTGTTGGTATATAATGAGAAAGGTGGGCTCTTTTGAATACCTTACCCATTCCCCACCCCCCTTATCCCCTTAACCAAGCATGCCCTAAGTACTATACTTGCACCATGTTAGCAATTTATTTCATTTATACCAATTTCAAGCAAAAACGTGTTGAACGCTGAAAATTCCCAAGTTTTTCAAAAAAAACTAGAATGTTTTGCCAACTGTAGAAATGATGTTACCCTACGCTAAAACTGAATATAGAAATTTAATGCAAGTACGGTTGTACTGTAATGGGCAAGGAAGAGCAAGATAGACGGTTGTTGGATTAGCCCGGCGTGATGGGGCATAGTGTTTCATCTCCAGTTGAACCAGTAAGAATTATCCTTGAGAATGGACGCAGAAGACTCTTCATAGAAGTTTAATTGAGAAGGGAAGAAGCAACAAAGAACATTTCCTGTAACGTAAAATACAAATCGTGGAACACAGAAGCACATTAAGGCAGTATAATATCATAAAAGAATAAGAGAAACATAATCAAAATTCATTCCAAACCAACTACCGATTCATGTACTCAAAACCAACAGACGGTTCATATGAGGACTCCCATAAACAAGTCTTGCTTTATAGCTCTCTCGATAAGATTCCTCGCATTCAGATTAGAGATAAAAATCAAGAAGGATGGAGAGTTACTTTAAAGTATACTAATATAGGAATTTTATTTTCTTGAAAATAATATGCGACACACTAACCATCCATAAAACAAAAACAATACATTATAAATAACGCTTGAGATTGTCTCAACCTCCGCCCCATCTCCCCTCACACCAAAGAATTACCCACTTTGACCCCTACATTTTTTGATCCATTACACAACCGGCCCGACCTGCCCATGTAGCCACCTCTAGGTACCAGTAACTGCTAACATAATAATGTAACATGAACATCCAAGTAAAGAAGCTTGAAGCACAATAGCACTACCTTCCAGTGTAAAGAAAAACAAGAAGATTGGTGAAAGATGCAGCTTTATAGAATCCTTCAATACGTTGTACTATAAGCCATGCTCTACGAGCTATTGACCTCTGCACATTATAAACAACCGAGAGAAGGAAAAGAGAGGAAGAAAGAAACAAAAGAACATACTGAGAGTTATTCTTCAAATTCATGATAAAGTACCATGCTTTTTATCAAAATATGGTGAAGGAGCAATATGTAGAAATTTTCAAATTGCTAGATACCCGCTCGTAATCACCCCATTGATGGAAAGCGTAGGACCGCAAAGGGTCAGATATACGACCACCAACCGTGGCAACACAATACCATAGTTTCGATAAACAAGGAGTCCGTGTCCCTCCAACCCCGTCCGAACTGTAGGTTGACATTATTAAGCAAAACATAACTAAGGTGGCAATATTGACCCATTAACTTATAAAGGGTCGATTTTGGTTGTGTTGTGTCTCACACGGATCAAATAAGCAAATTAGAACAGCTTAGCTAGAGGGAACTAGTCAAATTGGTCATGGCCTGCGTGAGTTTACAATGTCAAGCGGCATGCATGGTTCACACAAGGGAATAGGAATGGATAAGACAAGGGATATAAAGGAATACTAATGGAAATTATTAACAAACATGATTTGTTAATGTGGGGAATCATTAACTTTTTCCTTAAAAAATGAATTACTTATCTAGAGCTTTAACAAAATGCAATTGTGTGATCTAACAAAGGACCTCACATAATGCATTAGTTAACCATAACATGGTTGAATAATATAATATAATACCTTTTGTATACTAGAAAATGTCAATTGTAGTTTAATCGTTAAGTATATAATTTTATCCAAACTGACACCCATCTTTCCACCTCTAAAGAACCAAGTAATGTATGATAGATAGCCGTGCAAATGAAATCACGGTTTTCAAAAATACAAATAAGCATTACCCTAAGAATCTGATGCCAAGATTTACTTTTAAAGTTGTTAAAACAAGTTGCAAAGTTATCAGAACTAACCTAACTCAACCCTGTACAAGTCATGGAATCATCTACTTCTCACAACCATGTTTAGCCAAAGGTCTTAATGGTAGCTTTCTAATAGTGAGCATATCCTAGTGATAATTTTCAAAGAATGAGATACAATCAACATTGAAGCATAATTTACAACCCCTACGTAATTATCATAAAATATACCCCTAAGCATGCTGCAGTCAACCTCTCAAATTATTCTAAGTGATCAATTATTAAGTCGTGTAATGGAAATGAAATACATATAAACATGTACTTAGAATCCACTTACTTTTTCCTCTTATTTCAGTGGCACGTTCATCTCTATAGCGCAGATTCATAAGAGCATTTCCAGGAGTTGGTTTATCAACCCAAATTGAGAACCTCCAGATAAGAAACTCAAGAAATGCATCAAGTTCTGCTCATATCCACCTTCGCCAATTAGGTTTTCTACAGAAAATTACATAGGATGATTCACTAACAAAAATAACTTTGGCACCAACATTTCCATGATATATTAAAAGGATGCTAGTATTAAGAGGTCATTTAACTATCCAACTTTTTTTTCATGAAAGCTACTTTATAGGCCACCAAAATAAGATAATGGTTTCGGTTATACCAAATTAATCCGTCAAAAAGGTATGCTGGATAACAAAGACAACTCTTAACAGTTTGTAACAAGATACTCTTGGTTACTTTTCTATTAAGCATAGTGAAAAATATATCATTATTCATGTTTCGTTCATCATTACTCTTGGCCTATAAAGGTTGTTACAATTGTCGGTTAGCTTAATAACACATGATCCTTATACGAGTATTCAAGAAGTAAAGTACAAAGATACAAACCATGGCTAAAGTTTTTAGTTGCGCTTAAGTTCCTTAAGTGAGAAATTTGTTAGTTGCTCCCAAATTACAGAACATCGATTACAATCTCCCAAATTTTATCAATTTATAACCTTAATCTTGATTTCACCCCAACTTTCCTAATAAACCATAAGTACAAACTTAGTAAAGTAAATCAGGAACAAATGGACCATAACTTGAGCATAATAAAAATAAAAATTCCATATAAACAACAAATTAACCTAAATAAATAATAATCCATAAAATAAAAAATAAGATTGATAACCTAAGAAGAGTCGTACTGTCCATGAAAATTGGTGACAGCGGTTGTTGGGTTTTGGTTGTGATGTCGTCGAGGTGATGTCGTTTGTGGTAGCAGAGGTGTGGTGGTATGGCGGCTAGGGTTTTGTAGTTGTTTGGTATATTGAAGGTGTGGTGATGAGGTGAGAAACCCGATTATTGAAGAGGGTGATGGAGGTTGTAATTTTGTTTGGTGATAGTGGTGAGGCGCTGGTATGTGATGTTGGGGAAATGGTGTAGGGTTTTGTGGCGGGCAAATGAAAAGTTGTAATTTTGGTGAAGGGAAAAAAGTTGTATCCCTCTAAAATTATTGAAGTTAAATAGATCGCTTGTTTTAGAAAAACTGATTTAACTGATCTTGTGTACAACTAGAAGTTAGTAAGATCAGTTTTTATCCAAATAACCGATCTATTTATTATATTTCCCTTTTTTCCTTTGTTAGATCAGTTTTTAAGAAAACCACTCTATTTGAAGTGATCTATTTAAGCTTTTGTGTAGTAGTGGCTACAACCAATAACTATCTATTAAAACACAAAAACACAAACATAGGTATTAAATAACTATACATAAATTACAAAAAAAATCTCTATGAAACCAAAATAATAGTGGAAAATAAAGAATGCATCCCGATCGATCAATCAAAATTTAACACGTAAATTTAAAAAGGAGGTGTATACCTAAGTAGAGTTAATTATATAAGCTCAAACTTATCGATGATATCAATGTCACAAATTGCTATCTAGCATGCGCTTTTACTTAATTTGAATAAGAATCACTATTTCTAATTATAGTTAATTACATAAATGGTCACAGTGGTTTGGTCATTCTTTCACTTTCAGTCACTAAAGTTTTTTGACCGTTCACATCGTGTTTGCATATGTTACGGATCCAAATTCATCGGAATGAAATGACCAAAATGTCCTTGTCATCTTCTTTTCAAATCTTTTGACAACTAAGTATCGACCGTAGTTTATACGTTATTCAGATTTACACGTTGTCAGATACACGTTGCCCTGCAGACGTTGCCTCAGATTTTCATCTTCACATTTTCACCGTATTTAAACGCTTTAGTCGGTTTTTATTATGTTGCCCTGAACGCATACCGTTTTCACGTTTCGATCGATTTATCAACGCCATCGCCCAGCGCATATCGCCATTATCCCGGTTTTACATCGCTTTTTCGCTTTTACATGTTTACCGTTGACATCGCTTTTTCACCAGCAGCATCAGTTATCCAGTTTTAACACGTTGCCCGATTACATGTTATCCGATTTTATTTTCATCCGATTTACACATTTCGCCCGCTTTACATGCCATATAGTTTTACATCGCTCATCCAGATATCTTTTCATCGTTTTTTACATTTCATCCGATGTATGTTTTCATCCATTTTACATTGCCATCTCAGATTTGCAACGTATAAACGGATGAAAATGTATAAAAACAAACAAAACATGTGAAAATGACCGAAAACGTGTAAAAACAGACGAAATTATGTATGAATGGACGAAAACATGTAAATACGGATGAAAACGGTAAAAAACGGACAAAACGCGGTAAACACTAAGAAAACCTGTGAAAACCTGACTGAAACGTGTAAAACGGACAAAAAACGTAAAATTGGAGGAAAAAACGTAAACGGATGAAAACGTAAAAAGAGATGAAACGCGGTAAATGGATGAAAACATGTATAAATGGACTAAAACGGTAAATACGGATGAAAACATGTATAAATGGACGAAACGTAAATATGGATGAAAACGGTAAATACGGATGAAAACATGTATAAATGGACGAAAACGTAAATACGGACAAAACGTGTAAAAAGCAACAAAACGCGTAAAAGCGGACGAAAATGTGTAAATACCTGACGAAAACATGTAGTACTTCGATGAAAACGCAAATACGGATGAAAACGGTAAAAACGGATGAAACATATAAAACGGACGAAAACGTGTAAAAACGGACGAAGACGTGTAAATACGGTTGAAAACGTGTAAAAACGGACGAAAATGTGTAAATACGGATGAAAACGTGTAAAATGGACGAAAAATGTAAATAATAACAAAAATGTAAATACGGATGAAAACGTAAATACGGATGAAAACGTGTATAAACGGACTAAAACGTAAATACGGACAAAACGCGTAAAACCGACGAAAAACGTAAAAACGGACGAAAACATGTAAATACGGACGAAAACGTGTAAAAGATAAGGACAATACAAAGACAGATAACCCATACATAACTTCCAAAAGATATGATTGAGACATATAACAATACAAAGACAGATAACAAGTGTCCTATTATGGTGTATCAAGTTTTGATACCCAAGTATCAAGTGTCATACTAACTAATGTTTAAATAAAACTTTTGTAAATAAGCGTTCTAAAAAACTGATGTTTTATGACTCAAATAAAGGAGTGTTCTATTATGGCGTAGGATAATAAAACCACAACAAATAAGTGTACTATAAAGGTTAATGTTAAAAGACACGGTTGTCAAGGGTCCCTAATTTTTTTTTTCAAATAAAACTTTTGCAATTAAGCGTTCTATAAAACTGAATAAGCGTTATAAAAGCGGATGTTTTTACGACTCTAAAAAGATGTGTCATATTGTTGTGTATCATAAACAAACCATTATGAATAAGCGTTCTATAAAGGTTAACGTTATAAGACGCTATTGTCAAGGGTCCTATTCACTTTTCTTATAAAAAACGTTTGCGAATAAGTGTTCCATAAAACCGATGTTTTATGACTCAAATATCAAGTGTCTTATGATGGTGTATCAATCGATGGGACCCAAGTGTCAACTGTCATATTAAGTTATGTTTTAATAATACATTTGCGAATAAGCGTTTTAAATAATTAATGTTTTATGACTTATATATCAAGTGTCCTATTATGGTGTATTGTAATAAAACCATAATTAATATGCATCCTTTAAGGGTCCTATTAAGTTTTGTTATAATAAAACTTTTGCAAATAATCGTTTTAAAAAATGATGTTATAAAACCATTGTACATAAGCGTCCTATAAAGGTTAACGTTATAATACCCACGTGTCAAAGGTCCTATTAAATTTTGCTATAATAAAACTTTTGTGAATAAGCGCTTTTAACTAACTCGATGTCTTATGACTCAAAACTCAAGTGTCCTATTATGGCTTATTATAATACAACCATAATGAATAAACGTCTTATAAAGGTAATTTATTAGGATCCATATTTTAAGTGTCATATTAGGTTATATGATAATAGGACCCCAAATCATCGACCATCCTATATATATACCTTTTAGGACATCGCCTCAGTAGCAAATATTTAAAAAGGACCCTAAACGCTCATATGTCCTATTAAACAGTTTTTTAGGACTCCATTATCATACCGTCCCACACAAAGGGTCCTAAAAAGCCACTTTTATTGTAGTGTTACTCGTAAGAGTAGACCTTATGCGTAGAGGTCACTTTTTACGCATATCCTTCACAGGATACGCGTAGTCCCTTATGTAGAACCTTATGCGTAACAGTTACGCGTAAGATTACTTAGCGATAACCTTCTACGCCGTAAGGTGATCCTTATGCGTAGATTGCTAATAACCTTGATTCTGAATTTTCACTTCTAACAAACCTGAAATAAATTCATCATAGTATCAATATTAACACATACATTCATTGCATAACATATAATGGCATGAATTCTTATCAAACACTTTACGCATAGAAAACCTTATGCGTAGAACTTAAACCCTAGTTTCAAGAATTACGCGTAACAAATCTAGCCATGGAAATTGCACCAAAGTTTTTCGGGTAAGTCAAAGATGCCTATTGAGTTGTCTTAGCCAAGTTTTAACATCAAATGTGTCTAGAATCAAAAATACCCAAACCGAATGAACATAAACCCTAAATTCCAATTTATGAATCATTAGTGTTTCTGGATGATATCTGGGCCTAGATATGATCAATTCAACTTGACAACAACCTCCTACAACAATCTTTTTCACCAAAAATGTTCACATTTGAAAACACCCAAAATGACTCATGAACCCTAATTTTGAAAAACAATCAATTCGTGTTTCTGGGTGGATTTTGAGGATAAACATAGTATCATTGATGTTATTGAAACGTTTTGACACACTTATTTTTACCACAAACACACACCAATGATTGTGTATTCATACGCTTATGCGTAGAACACATAATCACTCATATCTCATGTTTTAGCCGTTGGATTTGTAAAAAATTCAAAACCATTGTTTGTAAACACGTTAAGATTATGAAACAACTTACAAATTGATGTTCCAAAACACGTATTTGTTGAACGATTTTTAAGCGTAGGATATGGTTGGTAAAATATTAAATGTGATGAGTAAATGAATTAGGTGGGTAGTTTTATTAAAATAACTTTAAGAGTTTGACAGTTTTAGTCCCTCCACCTTTTCCATTTTCATCCAAAGCCTTTAACTTCCTTTTTGGTTACCAAACGAAGAATATTTCGAAATAACATTGACGACACTCCCCCTCGACTTAAGAAATAATGAAAGTTTATAAATTTTAGTCCGAGGAGTGTTAGAAACCAGAAATATGTCCACCATTATTAAAAGAAACAACCGGATATGGTAACGTGCAAGTACAGTGTTATTTTGAAACAGTTAAGTATTTATTTTCTCCCCCTCAACACTTGATCGAAAAAATACTGAATGTTGAAAGATTAGAGTGTTGACGGAAGAAATGTACTTGCCATGTATAAAGAAATATAGATTGAAGAATATGTTTGTTGTTTTATCTGATTTTATATTTTTGTATTTTGTTTTTGGAAATTTTTTACAAAAGTGACTTTGGTGTTTGACTGGTTTTTAAGACTGTTTTAAGAGTTCATCCAGTTCCTCTTGAGTCAAACACCGCATACCAATCCGGTGGACCAACTCATTAAACCTAGCGGGAGGCAAGGCTTTTGGTGAGATCTGCCAATTCGTATTCGTATCCCACGAAGTATAATTCAACTGTAACCTGTTCCACGTGGTCCTTGATGAAATGATATCGAAGATCGATGTGCTTTGATTTAATGTCGAACCGAATTGCACGAGATCGCAATAGCACCGATTGTCGCAAAGACATCGGATTCGTCAAATATGTAACCATGGTCTTTGAGTTGTGTTCTCATCCAGATGACTTGAGCACAACACGCCGACATGGATACATATTCTTCTTCGGTTGAGGTTACCGATGTACAATCCCCTTCTTCATTGCCATGACACCAGTTTATCACCAAGAAATTGTAGAGCTCCGAAGTACTTTACGTGAATCTAAGCATCCTACTTGGTCCCTAAAAGCTATTAGTTCAAAACCGAATCCTTCGGATACTAGATTCCCAAATTAATGGTTCCTCTCTGAGAGGTGGGTCAGCTTGGTCGCGACCGATAACGGAGCAAAGATAAACGGCAAAGACAATATCGTCTTCGCTGTTAGATACATGAGACCCAATACTACGGTATTTTGTAGGGTCCACAAAATTTCCCATGTAAATCAGCGTCTAGCTTCTTGGTATGAGCCATTGGTGGCGCAGTGTCACGCTTTTGCATTCCAAATTTGTTTAATAATTCAAGGGCATATTTGGACTGACTCAAGAAAATACCACGGGTTGATTGATGAACTTGTAATCCTAGAAAGAACGTAAGTTCACCCATCATGGACATTTCAAAAACTTTCTTCATTTGTTTTGCAAAAGCGATTGAGTACTTTTTATGTGTAGACCCAAAAATGATGTCATCCACGTAAATTTGAACAATTAAGATATGTGCCCCATGATATTGTATGAAAAGAGTAGGGTCGACCGAACCTTTGGTGAAATTATTGGCAATGAGGAAAGATGATAGCTTATCGTACCATGCCCGAGGAGCTTGTTTGAGACCATACAGAGCTTTGTTCAGTTTGTAGACATGGTTCGGAACTGATCGACGAATCCTTCGGTTGGTGACATAAACCGCTTTTCAGTTATCCATTTAGAAACGCAGTTTTGACATCCATCTGAAAGACCGTCATATTCATATGAGACGCGAACGCGAGAGATATCCGAACAGCCTCTAGACGAGCAACCGGAGAAAATGATTCTTGAAATTCAATACCCTCCTCCTGTCGATAACCCTTAGCCACCGGACGTGACTTGTTCTGATTACGTTCTTCAAAGATCCAATTTGTTCTTCCATCCATTTGAGACCAATGACGTGAGACCGTTGGTCTTTCAACCAATTTCCATACTTCAAGACGTTTGAATTGGTTGAGTTCTTCTTGCATGGATTCAATCCGGGTGTCTTTTGTCATTGCTTCTTTAATATTTTTGGCTCGATTGGCAGACAATGAGTGCATAAATGCAATGTTCACCATCCGAGTGAAGACGCTTGTCTCAGAACGACCGGGTTGATTTGGGTTGCCAATAATATTTTCCGAGGATGGTATTTTGTCCATAGATGTGTAGGGTTGATGTTGGTATACGTGCAGTGATTTGAGGATTCAAATGGCTTGTTGAAGATTCGACATCTGGTGTAGCAGTTTCATTAGCAAATGGGTTAAAGAACGCATTTGGATCAAAATCTGCAGGTGGGGTTACTTGATTAAGAACATCATCAGCCGGTTCATCATTGTTGGAAGCGGTTTGTTCAACTGTTGTGTTAGAGTCAACTGGTGGTGCTTCTTCAAAGTGGTTGTTGTAAAGTGTGTGTATCGTATAAGAGTATTATCGTTGAGCACCGGAAACACGGATACACCAGTGCACGCTCATCAATATCGTCACCAAACGAGGATCAAACAGTCTTTTCCATTTGTTGACGAAAGTGTCGGGGCTCAGCGTATGATTGGGGTTTGGGGAAGTTTGCTGTGACCGGTTCCAAGTCATTATACTCGAAGCCATCTCTCGTAAGTTCATCAAAATGAGCAAGAATCGTTTCCATAACCTCCTTTGTTCGACGATTCCAGATTCGGAAACCTTTAGAATTATCACAATATCCAATAAAGACCCAATGTCGCTTTGGCTTTGAGCTTTCCAAAGTCATCACGATCATTATTGGATAGCAAAGAGATCCAAATACATGAAAGTGTTTGAGATTCGGTTTTTGGTTGTGGACAAGCTCGAAAGGCATTTTGTTGTGACGTTTTGTAATGATAGAACGGTTTTGAGTGTATGCGGTTGAGACAGCTTTCACCACAAGTATCACTGAAGTTTAGCATTGATTAACAACATCGTTCGCGCTTCCACTAACGACGGTTTTCGCTCTTTCAACAACTCCCGTTTTGTTCGTGTGCGGGCAATAGATGTTTGATGCTCAATTCCACTTTTTCATAATATTCTGAAGAGTTTGATTCATAAATTCATTCGTTTGTCTGTTCAAATTTGTCTAACGGTGTTCCGAAGCTGAATTTGAATTGTGAAAGGTGATGATCATCCTGTGAGCTTGATCTTTACGAAGAAAATAACCCAAGTCCATCTTGAGTAGTCATCAACAATTACCAAGATAGCGCGCTCCATTTATCGTCCGCACGCGCATTCCGGGCCACACAAATCCATGTGAAGAAGATTAAGCACATGCTCGAATGTTCCATCTTTGAAAGAAAAAATACCGAGTGCTTTTACCTTGTTCACAAGCTGAGCATAGGTGATCTTTAGAATACCGGAATTGTGGGAGTCCTTCAACTTGTTTGTGTCGAGCAAGATTGGTTATAGTTTAAAAGTTTAAATATGAGAGACGACGGTGTTATAGCCGTGGATTTTGTTGATGTTGCCTTTAAAAGTAAGTGATGAGATGAAGGAACCATGTCTTGCATAGAGATAGTAAAGACTAGAATTACGCCGAGCCGCATATAAGGTCGTTTCCTTGTAGATCACGAATGAAACAAGATTTCTCCCCGAAAGCAACCTCCAAATCTCCATCACAGAACTGACCTACCGAAAACAGATTGTGACCGAGGCCTTCCACATAATAAACCCTGCTAATTTCGATGTTGCCATTAATATAGTCTCCGTAGCCCATGATAGCCGCATGGTGATCATTCCCGAACCGACAGTGCCAATGAACTTTGCAATATAGTTTGATAACAGTTTAAGGTTGTCGTATGTGTCTGGGAACATCCGCTATCAACAATCCGAGAATGATTCCTGATCACTGCATTAACGCACTAATAACGATGGAATAGAAGTAGATGTGGAACCGGAAATGTTAGAGGGTTTCGGAGCGCTTATAGTAGACATACACACATCAACAACTTTAGGCATCCATTTAAATCCTAGTGTGTTATAAATCCATTTCTGCCATCTCCAACTAGTATTTGCTTAAGTCTTGAGGAATGCACTAGGTGGTACTACATTCCTAGGAGGTGAAACTGAGCTGGCCAGGGACAACAATGCGGTTCTTAGAATCTAAAGAGGGCGGCTCAAGCCAAGTACGTGATTTTGTAGCCATGACGCTTAGCCAAGATGACAAGGTGCAATGTAATCGATTCATTTAAAGTACTAAAGTGTTTAGTATATTTGTTAATACTATTTCTATTACATTTACCAGACGCAATATCTATAGTGGAGGCAACGTAAGTCTTATTCATAGTCTCTGTGGGTCTTTCACATTCTTTATTGTTCTTTTATTAGGTCGCAACTTCCTATTCTTCCTTGTATTGCTCCTAGGCTGTGAAGTGGACGTTTAGAAAAGAAAATTATTCTCAAGTAGAATGAAGCACGCAGCAACTTGTGATTTGGCAGTAGGGATTCTAGATTCCACGGCTAGTATACTGTATTCATTTTCAATGTGTAAAGTTTTAACATTTCTCATTTACTTAAAGATAGTGTGAATCGATCTTGATTTTCTAACCGAAGATTTCTAGCAAAATGCATAACTTCTTTAGTGTGTGCAAGATAATGATCAAGTTCGTTAGATGCTTCTTCACGAGTCTGTTTGAGTGAATCAAATATGACACCATATTCGTTTTTAACTTTTGCAAGTTCTTGTTCATAGTTTGAGATTTGACATTTAAAAGACACGTTTTGATCATCCAGTTGCTCAATTTTTGATCAAGATTTTTTCACGAATGGGCGATTTTGTTTCGAAAAGCAAGTTGTTGATCGTGAATATCTTTTTGACACCAATTAAGACGACGCTTTGCATTAGAAAGCTCGTTTGACAATCGTTCATTATCAACTTTAAAGACTCGACCGAAGCACATTATCGGTGTTCTCACGTTACTACAAAATCAACAAGCAGACGCCAGAGATATAATCGTGATGCATATGACAAAGAATTTAATAACACAGCATTATGAACATCAGCAGGATAACATTGTGACAACTGTATTTCTCGGTCATTTTCAAAACATTACTCAGGCTTCACCATTTATCGTTTATCGTAAACTAGGGTTACGAGTATCAAATTCGCGTAACCTTAATGGTTTAGCTGCGAATTCATGAACAATCATCAAGGACATTCCATATAGACTAGGTTTAGTCTACATATCATTAGCATCATTATCATCATATTAGTTCATGCATGGTTTTGCATATTACATTAAACGTATATTAAATAAACGCTATCGCGTAACTAATTATTTTGAACAATTGATCCGATACTTCCAAAAATTATCCCGATATATTTTTATACTTATATTAAGATTATAAAATAATATTATGAGTTTACCCAGTGTTTTAAATTTATTTTGTATATAAATTGTTATATTTATATAATTACGACGGTTTTCTTAAATACTACACGATAATTATTATTTCACTCAAATTTTGCAAGGAATGTATTTTTATAATTTTTATGACCTCAATATATTTTATCTTGACCCGTTAAAAGTTATTTTTTAGCTAACGCTACCCTAAATACTCAAATGTGTATACAAGTCACCACTTATCTTCAATTAACTTTACATTATATTACATTATACATGATATAAAAAAAATGTGTATTAGTAATGACTAACACCCCTTGTCGACACGTGGGGTGAGTCATTTGATTTGCTAAATATCTTAAGCCTAAATCATATTATACTAAATATCAAACACATACAACTCATTATCTCTAAGTGTAAAAGATCAAAAGGCTCTCTCTTCCTCTCCTCTTGGAAGAACCGGCCAACCATAGGATCAAGGAGAGATCATCAAAAACTTTTCTAGTCAAGTTATATACAATCTAGTTACACTCTTGATTAACGTTGTGAAATAAAAAACCTTGGGTGTCTAGGATTAATCCTTTATTCATAAACCTCATCAAGTTAACTAGTAAGCATCTCATATTCATTTTCATATTTCATATTTATTTTATATTCATTTCATCATATTTGAGTAAAATATGCAAGTCATAATGATATTTATACCACTTTTTCATTGTTTTTAAGAGTTATATATATATATGTCATCCTATAATTACTCCTTATAATATATCACTCTTGGTGATGTCTAGGAACCCATGACACCCTAAGAAGGTGTATGGTAGGATTATAATAGCTTCGGAGTTGTTTTGAATTGGTTAGAATAGGTTTACGCGAGAAAAAACTCATTTCACAAGTTTTCTAAAGTGTCTGTCCTTATTTTTAAATCTGGAAAATTGACAGTAGGTAAAAAATTTTGGCCTAGATATTTAGAAAATACACTTTAAAACGAAAACATGGCCGCTTGAACGGATTAAAACGGAGCTATAACGAAGAAGTTATGAATTTTTCAAGTTAGGCGACGAAAACTATAAAATTCTGAAAATTCAGCATGTTACGTCTACTTTGTACGAGTCAAAAATGAGGCTTAGGCATTATAAATTGTGTCGACTTATCAAGAATATATTAGTATACTTTGATACGAAGCTAAGGACATATAAAACGTAGAAAACGGACTTGTAACGATTAAATTATACACGTTTACACAAAGTTGTCGTAACTTTATTATATAAGAAAAACTATTATATTTCTAATAGACAAGTATTACGGCAACAAGTGACCATGTTGAAGGTCGTTTTTAACATTGATGTAGAGCTTTTTATAAAGTGATGTCTTCTAGTAAAAGTAAGTTCGCCAAGCATATTTTCCAAAATGTCCGACCGTTTGTCAAGCGGAGTTGTAATGAATAAAATACGGTCACTCAAACTTGGCCGAAAACCACCCTTAAACTATATTTTGGACACAAGTACCATACTTAACCTATATTTTTCTTTATGATCGAGACCTTTAGGATGAAATCTTAAATACTAAAACTGTGAGATAATGATACAAGCTTCCCAAAACCGTTGAGTTCGTTTCCTAACGCCGACGTGCACCATTTTATGACTAGTTTTAGAGGCCGCTAGTCACTTTCATGAAAATTTCAACGACAATATTTTACGACGAAAAGTTATAATTTCATAATAAATCACTAAATGATTATCGTCGGATATCATTTCAACGTAAATACATGTGAAGTAATTAAAAATGGTCAAGACGTTAAAAGATTATATTTTTTTGACGAAAAGTATTATTTTCAAAAATTCATAAGTGGTATAGATATCATACAAATTGCATGCATAACATTACATCATAACTTATTACGTATCATATCATTCATAATAGGTCAAGGTTAGAGATTCACGCTACATTTCGTTGTACTCACTTTTGTCATCCCATCAATTCATCAAGTGAGTTTTCATAGCCCCGTTGTACATGTTTATACTTATTTTCAAACCTACGGGGGAGAATACATTACACATCATTTTTATTACGATACCAAGTATATCAAATTCATTACATTGCTTAAGTTACCTCATGCCAATTGAATGTCCCCATTATATAACATGAATCGTTAATTTCATAGAAGCGAGGGTGAGTGGATAGATCTATCGAGGGTGACTCCTCCATCCGGTTGGTGGATTCCAACTGGTTAAACGGATGCATTTCATTTAATATCACTATTTGAGTTGTTTGGCAAACACTCTGTTGGGGCTTAACATCAATCAGTCTAGTTCGTGTCATGGACTTATAACAATTGTAACATTTTTATGTGGCATGATTGTCATACATGGTCTATACTTGTGTAGTCGTATAAAACATTTTTCATAAACCTATGATTTCTCACCAACATTATTGTTGACCATTTTAGCAATGTATTTTCAATGTATAAGGAACCCTCATAGAGTCGCGGCGTCGACGCGTCTCATTGTATATTATGGCATTTTCAAAACATCGCTATTTGTAATGAACATATTTCCCCAAACTTTATCAACTTTTGGGACCTATCTTGTAACTCCGAATGTTTTAAATAAATATCAAACAATGTGTTTCTAAAACGACACTTTAGGTCGTTCAATATAATTGTGATTGTGATGCTATGACACAATCCCCGGAATTCCATTCACGCAAAAGTAATTTGGGGGTGTGACATTGGCATCGAGCTTCGTTATAGAGAACTAGGTAGCATCATTGACCCTAGACTATAACTACATCATCATAGCATCTCATCATTTCATCATGAGTGCATATTCACTTTACATGCGGATTCATATACATTTTATTCAAGTTATTTACCTTTATTTTACATCGGTTGTCACGAGATGTCTTGATTCTCGACACTATCCCTATATCATCCGACACGAACATGGAGGATGTCTCATCCGACACCAACATGAACGATGCCTTATCACACACCACTGTAGTTTTATCTTCTATTGGCTCTACTTCAGACTTACCACTTATAGTGACTGACACCTAGACCGAACCCTTTGAGGAGGACGAAGTCGCACCTACCCCACCTGTTAGCCCTACACATGGACCGATTCATCCACCATCACCACTATTAACATCATCATCTTCATCGTACTATCTTAGGGATCCTATACCTACATTGGACTTGCCGCTCAAAAAGCGTGCACATTTTGACATCCCTGCATCACCCTCTATAGAGCCCGAACCACCAGCTAGGTTCGAGATAGGGAGAGAGCTCAAGGCCGCTGCCGCTAGACAGCCTTCCACCTGACATTAGGCACGATGATAGCCAACGCATACAGATAGATATGTTAGGACAGTTGAGGAACTATTGGATCGAGTGGAGACCATTGAGGAGGAGTTGAGGGTCTCGATAGGTAGGGTTTCGATTGATATGTCTCACCGTGGTTTAGAATCTAGATAGTTAGAGAAACTGGAGCATATTGTTGACTTGAGGCGAGATGCCCGATATATAGAGCCGAGATGGCACGGGATCGTACTTCCGCCGCTCGAGTTGGCATTAGCTCGTGAGAGCATTGTTACTGCATCGGGTCGATTAGCGTGTTGAGGGTTTGGTTGCTAGTTTGGCAACATGATTCGAGATCTACAGGATCGAGTCATGAGCACCGTGAGGTGCCTAGTGTAGACTTTTATCATGTATAGTTTTATTACTATTATCCTAGTCACAAGGTGTGTGACATAGTTTAAAGAACTTGTTGTCTTTTGGTTGTTGTACAAACAAAAATATCAAGTGTTGACTCTATTATGTAGGAATGGTTTTACTATCTATCATATCGGTCCATGTAGGCCGAAATTTTCATGTATATTATCCACGTGTGTGGTGATTATATTTGTGATATTTCGTGGTTGTTCCGTTGTGATTTCATTTATATTATGCATGTTGTGGTTGTGGATATATATGTAATGTTTGTTTCAACTTACGAGTTCTCATAATTGTTTCATCTTATGGTTTTGAAGAGCAATGGCGCAAAGAAGCCACACCCTGATTGACTCAGCGGCTATGCGTAGTATGTGAACAATAGCATAGCCAATGCATTAAGGACTGAAAGAGCATCGGTATGGGCTTCGCCGAGGGTCGCGGCTACTACCAGGCCGCTAGACTTCTTTGTCTGCCGGGCAGTACTGCGTGAGGGTCCGTTAGAAGTTGTTCGATAGGATTTTAAAGTGGAGATCCCACTAAGTTCAAGGGCACTGAAGGGGCCACTGCCATGATCCGATGGTTCGAGAAAATGGAGTATGTGTTTTTGTTATGTAATTGCCCGGAGGATAGCAACGTTAAGTTTGCTACGAGTACACTACTTGATGGGGCAATGTCGTGGTGGAATTCGTATGCTCAGCCAATGGGAATGGAAAATGCTTACAAGCTCACCTGGGAGGAATTCAAAGGTTTGCTAACAAAGAAGTATTGTCGCTGTACGAGGTGAAAAGTTGGGGACTGAATTTTATGAACTAGTAACTATGGGGTATCACATTGATACTTACATTAGAAGGTTTCAAGAATTGGCCGCGTTATGCCCATCTATGGTTTCGGATAATGAGAAGCTACTGGAAGCTTTCATTGGGGGACTTCCCCAGGTTATACAAGGAGACGTGATTTCTTTTTATCCGCAAACGATTGAGGAATCCATTCGAGTGTCTCAAAAGCTCATGGCACAAGTAGTAAAGAGAGGAAACATCACCAACACCAACCGAAACAACAACAATACCAACAACCGCTTCAATTACAACAATAACCGAAACAATTACACCAACTATAACAACAATAAATACAACAAACGAAAGTGGGACAACAACAGATTTGGAAATGTCACTCAACAACCACCTAAGAGACAAGAGGTTACAAAGACCTATGTTGCAGGCCTAAAGGAGAAAAAGGGGTACACGGGGATTTTGCCTAAGTGTGAGATGTGTTTGAGTCATCACAAGCCGGGACGTTGTCCTGATCCATGTGGGAACTGTAAGAAAGTGGGTCATCAAACTAGGGAATGCAAGATGCCAACTACGGGGGAAAATCAAAAACCACCAGTGACATGTTTTAGTTGTGGAGAAAGGGGACACTACAAGACTGACTGCCCAAAGGGAAGGAACCAAGGAAACAGGAATCAAGGTGGAATGGCACAAGGAAGAGCCTTTATCATGGGAGGTGGAGAAGCTAGGGAGGACCCGAATGTTGTCACGGGTACGTTCCTTATCAATAATCGTTATGCATCAGTTTTATTTGATTCGGGAGTCGATAAAAGCTTTGTGTCCACTATATTTGCACCTTTACTCAATATCAAACCAACCACATTCGACACATCATACAACATTGAATTAGCTAATGGTAACTTAATTAGCACCGACATCATTGTCCGTGGTTGTACACTCAATTTTCTAAATCATCCCTTCAATATAGACCTTATGCCCGTAGAACTTGGTAGTTTCGACGTCATCATCGGCATGGATTGGTTATCCAAACATCGTGCAAGAATCATTTGTGATGAAAAGTTGTTCATCTTCCTTACAACGGCGAAACTTTGATCATTCGTGGGGAACGAAGTGGAACTAGACTCAGGATTATATCATGCATCAAGACGGAGAAGTACATAAAGAAAGGTTGTTATGCTTTCTTAGCACATATAACCGAGAAGAAGTCAAAAGAGAAGCGACTTGAGGATGTACCAATTGTCCGAGAATTTCAAGTCTTTCCCAAGACTTACCGGATCTCCACCGCACGCAAGTAGAATTTCATATTGACTTAGTGCCCGGAGCTGCACCAGATGCTGAAAGCACCTACCGATTAGCACCAATGATGCGAGTTGTCTAACTAGTTGCAAGAACTTTTAGACAAAGGATTCATTAGGCCGAAGTTCCTTCGGGGAGCACCGGTCTTGTTTTGAAGAAGAAAGATGGATCCTTCAGAATGTGTGTAGATTATAGAGCTGAACAAGTAACGGTGAAGAATCACCCACTCCCCGAATCGACGACTTGTACGATCAGTTGCAAGGCTCTAGTATCTATTCAAAGATTGACCTAAGGTCAGGTTACCATCAACTTAGAGTTCGGGAGGAGGATATCCCAAACAACGAGAACTCGTTATGGTGATTATGAGTTTCAAGTAATGCCGCTCGGATTAACTAATGCACTGCAATTCATGGATCTCATGAATAGGGTATGCAAACCCGTATTTGACAAGTTTGTTATAGAATTCATCGACGACATATTGATTTACTCAAAGAGCAAAGAAGAGCACGAAGGGCATTTAAGAACGATTTTAGGACTACTCAAGAATGAGAAGTTGTATGCCAAATTTTTGAAGTGTGATTTTTGGAACTATAAAGTACAATTTCTTGGTCATGTCAATGATAGTCAAGGACTACAAGTTGACCCTGCAAAGATTGAAGCCGTAAAAGATTGGGCTACTCCAACAAATCCTATGGAAATCCGACAATTTCTAGGACTGGTATTACCAAGATTCATCAAGGTTTTTTTCAGATAGCTAAAGCTTTGACCAAGTTGAGACAGAAAAACAAGAAGTACGAATGGGGAAAGAAACAAGAAGTCGCCGGTTGTTGAAGCAAAAGCTTTGCAAGGCGCCAATTTTGGCACTACCGGGAATTGAGAAGTCGTAGATATCTGCGATGCTTCACATAAAGGGCTTGGATTTGTTTTAATGCAAAACGAGAAGGTGATAGCGTATGCTTCTCGACAACTTAAGGTTCATGAGAAGAATTACACCACTCATGATCTTGAATTGGGGGGTAGTTTTGCACTCAAGATTTGGAGACACTACCTTTACGGTACAAAGTGCAAAGTGTTTACGGACCACAAGAGTTTACAATATGTTCTTGATCGAAGGGAACTTAACATGAGGCAACGTCGTTGGTTGGAATTACTCAGCGATTACGATTGCGAAATCAAGTATCACCCGGGAAAAGCCAATGTTGTGGCTGATGCTCTTAGCCGGAAGGAGAGACCCAAACCTTTAAGAGTCTGATCATTAGGAATGACAATCAGTTCACCTTTACCATCAAAAATACTCGAGGCACAGCTCGAGGCACTCAAGCAGGAAAACCGACCAAGTGAAAAGCTTTATGGTATGCCCGAAAATGTAAATGGCTTTGTAAAGAGAGCAGATGGAGTATTATGCTTCAAGGATAGAATGTGGGTACCATTTTATGGCGGGATACAAGAATTGATTATGCATGAGTCGCATAAGTCAAAGTATTCTATTCACCCAGGTTCTGATAAGATGTATCAGGATCTCAAGAAACTTTATTGGTGGCCGGACATGAAAGCGGAAATTTCCACGTACGTTAGCAAATGCCTTACTTGCTCTAAGGTAAAAGTCGAATATCGAAACCTTCGTGGTTACTCCAACAACCAAAAATTCCCCAATGGAAATGGGAACGCATTACGATGGACTTCGTCACGAAACTTCCTAAGACATCGGGAGGTTACGACGCTATATGGGTAATCGTTGATCGTCTTACCAAATCAGCCCATTTCATACCAATTAGAGACACTTATTCCATGGAACAACTCACTAGATTTATGTCAAGAAATAGTCTCAAGGCACGGTGCACCAATTTCCATCATTTCTACGAGAGATAGTCGATTCCCTTCAAACTTCTGGAAATCATTACAAGATTCATTTGGAACCAAATTAGAGATGAGCACAAGATATCATCCACAAACCGATGGTCAAAGTGAAAGGACAATTCAAACATTAGAAGATATGTTGAGGGCATGTGTGATTGATTTTGGAAATAGTTGGGCAAATCATTTGCCGATCACCTGTTTGTTGGGCCGAGGTTGGAGACGCACAACTCACGGTCCGTAAATGGTACGGAAACAATGTAAAGAGAGTCCAAATCCGGGATAGACTGAATCGCAAGCCGGTCGAAAAGTTACGCAGAGAGTTGGGACAAACCATTAGAATTTCAAGTTGGCGACAAAGTCATGTTGAAAGTATCGCCTTGGAAAGGTGCGATGATGGAAAACGCGGAAAGTTGAACCGAGGTATATTGGGCCATTCAAAATTTTTGAAGCCGCCCTCAGTAGCTTATCGACTTGAGCTTCCGTCGAACTTGTCACGCATACACAACACGTTCACGTTTCAAACCTGAAGAAATGTCTTTTGGACGAATCACTCGTTATTCCATTGGAAGAAATTCAACTCGACGATAAACTCAATTTTGTGGAGGAACCTGCAGAAATCATGGACCGCGAGGTCGAGCAGTTGAAACAAAGTCGTATTGCCATTGAAGGTTCATGGAATTTCGAAGAGGTCCCGAAGTACATGGGAACGGGAAGACCATATGCCTCAAATATCCTCATGTTTTCACCGACAACACCGTAGGGACCAAGGACTGAATTCCTTTTGGATGGGCGAATGTGACAACTACTTTGTGTCATTTTTCAAAACATTACTCATATGCTTCACCATTTATCGTTTATCGTAAACTAGGGTTACAGTATCAAATTTTGCAACCTTAATGGTTTAGCGTAAGGTAAAATTCATGATCATATCATCACTAACATTTCATATGGACTAAGTTTAGTCTACATTTCATTAGCATCATTTGCATCATGTTAGTTCATTCATGACTTTTCATTTCACATTAAACGCTGTGAAATTTTATATTAAATAAAGCTATCGCGCTGAGTTATTATTTTGAACATTTAACTGCTACTTCTAAAAATGATCCCGATATATTTTTATACTTACATTTAGTTTATAAAACTATATTTTGAGTTTACCTAGTGCTTTAAATTTATTTTGTATATAAATCGTTAAATTTATATTACTACGACGTTTTCTTAAAAACTACAATTATAATTATTATATCACTCAAATTATGCAAGAAATATATTTTTACAATTTTTATGACTCAATATATTTTACTTTGACCAATTAAAACTTATTTTAATCCATACTACTCTAATATCACAACTATGTACAAGTTACTACAATTTCTACTTAACTACACATTTCACTTACACATTTTTAACAAATATTACACAATATAAAAAAAGAAAAAAAAAAAAAATTGGGAATACTTCCCTACCAATTAAGGGATTGAATTAATGGTTGTAAGAAAAATGTTTACTTGTATAGATATGCACACAATCTTCAATCACCTCATTTATTCATCACAATAATTCAACAAGTTTGCAAAAGTTCTCTCTTCTCTTTGATTTTCCTCCATAACCGGTTCATCATAAGGTGTTAACAAGGGATCAAAAATCTTTCAAGCTCAAGTGTTAAAACAATCTAGATTACACTCTTATTAAGGTTTTGAAATAAAAACCTAGGGTGTTTAGGTTAATCCTTGTTCTAATCACCTCATCATAGTAGCTTGTAAGCATATTACTTCATTCTACATCTTTCATGTTCATTTCATATGTATTTCATCTTTTTCTTAGCAAGCATGCAAGACTTATGGATGTTTATACCATTTTTACATTGATTTTAGAGTTTTATATATATAAAGGTCATCCTATAATTATTCCCTTGTTATATATTGGTCTTGATGATGTCTAGGAACCCATGACACCCTAAGAAGGTGTATGGTAGGATTAGTATAGCTTTGGAGTTGATTTGAAGGGATTGGAATAGGTTTAGTACGAGAAAACCTATTTTCGACAAGTATAAAAAGTGTTCTGTTCTTATTTTGTTTTTCTGGAAAATCCGACAGTAGGCACGAATTTTTGGCCTAGATATTTAGAAAATATACTTTAAAACTAATCCGGGCCGCTTGAACGATTAAAACGGAGTTATAACGGAAGTTATGAATTTTTCAAGTTTGACGCATCTAAATATATATTTTCTGAAATTTCGTAAGGAATTATTGTTTTTGACGAGTCAAAAACGAGCCTTCAGCTTCACAAATTATTTCGACTTATCAAAAATATATTAGTATACTTTGATACGGCTAAGGACGATAATAATGTAGAAACGGATTTGAAACGACTAAGATATACACGCTTTCATAAAATTGCCGTAACTATTATTTTCTAAAACTATATTATTTTACAGACAAGTGTTACGGTAACTAATCGACTATGTGAAGGTCGTTTTTATCTATGATGTAGAACTTTTGGAACGAAATGTCTTCTAATAAAAATCGATCACCAAGCATATATTCTAAAACGACCAACCGTTTGTATAGCGGAGTTGTAATAAATTATTTACGGATGCTTAAACTTTGCCGAAACTCATTTTTAAACCACATTTTTGACAAAATCACCATCTTTAACCTTTATTATCTCTATGTTCGAGACCTCTATGACGAAAACTCATGTACTAAAACTTCTAGATTTTGATACAAGCTTTCCAAAACCGCCGAAGTTCGCTTTCCTAACGCTCGACGTACACCATTTTACGACTAGTTTTTCGGAGCCATTTTTGTCACTTTCAAGAAATTTCCAACCATACATTTTTCTAATCGAAAAGTTAAAATTTCACAATAAATCATTACGAAACCATTGTAGGATGACATTTTGACTTAAATACTTGTAAAGTAATTTAAGAATGGTCAAGACGTCAAAAGAGTATTTTTCGACTAAGAGTATTATTTTCAAACTCGCTAATGGTATAAATAACATACGAAATGCATGCATAACATTACATCATAACTCATTAAGTATCATATCATTCATTTTAGGTCGCTGATAGTTTCCGAGCCTCATTTTCTTGCACTTCATTTTGTTAGCATATCAATCACACCAGGTGAGTTCTATAGCCCCACTTTCAATTGTTTTTATACTACTTTTGGGGGAAATACATGCTCAAACTATTTTCATTTACTTCTAAATACTCTAAACGCTAATCGATTACCGTGAGTTTCATAGCCCCTACTTTTATACATTTTCAATTACTTTTGGGGAGATGATACAAACTATTTTCCTTTACTTTCACAAGTACTCTAAACTTTTACATACCATCGTGAGTTCATACCCCGCCTCACTCATTTAAATTCCTATAAACTATTGGGGCGAGATATATGCTTATTTATCCAAACATTTAAACTCTTTTGCCAAACAACATTACTTATATTTTACACTTGATTATGCTTATATACTTGATTGCGTTATACTTGATTTCATATGCATATTTGGAACAAACATACAAGAATTAGTGGCTCCAAATTAAGTTGTTGGAAGGCTATTAATTTACAAACATACAAGAATTAGTGGCTCCAAATTAAGTTGTTGGAAGGCTATTAATTTACAAACATACAAGAATTAGTGGCTCCAAATTAAGTTGTTGGAAGGCTATTAATTTACAAACATACAAGAATTAGTGGCTCCAAATTAAGTTGTTGGAAGGCTATTAATTTACAAACATCCCAGATTTATATGTTGGAAGGCCATTTTTATGGATACAGCCCAACGTGAGCGCTGGAGGAACATCCCAACACGAGTTGTTGGAAGACCCTTGTGGTGACATTTATACTTTTAACTACTATGATACATGCATATATGATTGACATACTATTTTTAGCAAGGTTGTAAACACACAGTTGCAAGTTTTGTATGGGCGGGACTTGGAACTGAGGGATTTATTTATGCCTTTGCTTTGCAAACTATTTTAAATGACCAAAAACTTTGCCTTTGTTACATAAACACTCTTTTAAGGCTTTACTTGTTAACCAAACTCTATGAACTCACCAACCTTTGTGTTGACACTTTTTAGCATGTTTTATCTCAGGTATCTAAGGCATTCACTTCATGGCATGCATTTGGACATATCATAGAGTCGTGGTGACGACGCGTCTCACATGGGATTTATACACTTTAAAACATCGTTTGGCTTGTATCAAACCTATTTACGCATACATTGATTTTCATTTGGGACCTACATTTTGTAAACTCTGATTATTTTACTTAATCAAACGATGTATTTTCTAAACGACACTTTAGGTCGTTCGATATAATTGTAACTTTGATGCTATGACCCCCCAAGGTATTCCATTCCGCTGAAAACACTAAATTGGGGTGTGACAGATTGTAGAGTCCGAGCGGTTATAGAGAACTCGGTTGCATCATTGACCCTAGACTATAACCACATCATCATAGCATCTCATCATATCATTATAATTGCACATTCTTTATACATGCGGACTTATGACTCAACACCAAACATCATATGAGTCGATTAGTCCAAGCATTGCATATTTACTCCTAAATTATACATAGCCTGATCACCTATGTCTAATTCAGGAAGAATCATGCAATGAAGGGAGTAGTAGTCTCATATGTGTAAGCAATCCCGTAATCAAGCCAAATTTTCAAAAGATTTTCTTCAAACCACTTGTTTCCTTGATCCGAAGCGACATTTTGTTTGATGAGTTGTAAAGATCGAGCTAGAAACAAGTCGTTACCTAAACCGATTTAGCCTAATCGTATGACAGCCTTTGTTTGATGAGTTGTAGGATTAAGTAAAAATCGGTTACCAAAAAGTCTTTTAAAAATTTTGCTTGAGAATGGGAAAGCTTGTCTCATCGAGCCTAATCATAAGAAAGCATGTATTTAGGGGGGAATTGCTCACTATAGCAAGGAACGTATCTTGGGACGAGAGTAACTCATATGCATAAGCATTGACATAATCATTTAGACCATACACGAGCATAAACTTTTAGAACCCTTGTCGAGGTTCGAACCATAGTATCATCGATTGAATCACGAGGACGTGATTCCTCCGACATGGGAAGAATGTCACAATTCTCAATTTTTGGTCATTTCTCAAAACAATTCATGCTTCACAATTTCATCATTTATCGTGAACTAGGTGCGTGTTCCGCATTCGCAACCTTAAAGGTTTAGAGGCGAATTCATGATCATATCATCACGAACATTTCATATGGACTAAGTTTAGTCTACATTTCATTAGCATCATTTGCATCATGTTAGTTCATTCATGACTTTTCATTTCACATTAAACGCGTAAATTTTATATTAAATAAACGTTATCGCGTGAGTTATTATTTTGAACAATTAATCCGATACTTCCAAAAATGATCCCGATATATTTTTATACTTACATTTAGTTTATAAAAACTATATTTTGAGTTTACCTAGTGCTTTAAATTTATTTTGTATATAAATCGTTAAATTTATATTACTACGACGTTTTCTTAAAAACTACACGATAATTATTATATCACTCAAATTATGCAAGAAATATATTTTTACAATTTTTATGACTCAATATATTTTACTTTGACCAATTAAAACTTATTTTAATCCATACTACTCTAATATCACAACTATGTACAAGTTACTACAATTTCTACTTAACTACACATTTCACTTACACATTTTTAACAAATATTACACAATATAAAAAAAAAAAAAAAAAAAAGGTATTTTTGGATACTTCCCTGGCCACCAAGGGGATTGCAATTAATGGTTGGTAAGAAAATGTTTACTTGTATAGATATGCACACAATCTTCAATCACCTCATTTATTCATCACAATAATTCAACAAGTTTGCAAAAGTTCTCTCTTCTCTTTGATTTTCCTCCATAACCGGTTCATCATAAGGTGTTAACAAGGGATCAAAAATCTTTCAAGCTCAAGTGTTAAAACAATCTAGATTACACTCTTATTAAGGTTTTGAAATAAAAACCTAGGGTGTTTAGGTTAATCCTTGTTCTAATCACCTCATCATAGTAGCTTGTAAGCATATTACTTTCATTCTACATCTTTCATGTTCATTTCATATGTATTTCATCTTTTTCTTAGCAAGCATGCAAGACTTATGGATGTTTATACCATTTTTACATTGATTTTAGAGTTTTATATATATAAAGGTCATCCTATAATTATTCCCTTGTTATATATTGGTCTTGATGATGTCTAGGAACCCATGACACCCTAAGAAGGTGTATGGTAGGATTAGTATAGCTTTGGAGTTGATTTGAAGGGATTGAATAGGTTTAGTACGAGAAAAACTATTTTCGACAAGTATAAAAAGTGTTCTGTTCTTATTTTGTTTTTCTGGAAACTCCGACAGTAGGCACGAATTTTTGGCCTAGATGTTTAGAAAATATACTTTAAAACTAACTCCGGGTCGCTTGAACGGATTAAAACGGAGTTATAACGAAGAAGTTATGAATTTTTCAAGTTTGACGCACAAATATATATTTTCTGAAAATTTCAGCAAGGTATTATTGTTTTGTACGAGTCAAAAACGAGTCCTAAGCTTCACAAATTATTTCGACTTATCAAAAATATATTAGTATACTTTGATACGGCTAAGGACGATAATAACGAGAAAACGGATTTGAAACGACTAAGATATACACGCTCATAAAATTGCCGTAACTATTTTCTAAAAACTATATTATTTTTACGAGACAAGTGTTACGGTAACTAAATCGACCATGTTGAAGGCTGCTTTTATCTATGATGTAGAACTTTTTGGAACGAAATGTCTTCTAATAAAATCGAGATCACCAAGCATATTTTTCAAAACAACCAACCGTTTGTATAGCGGAGTTGTAGTAAATTATTTACGGATGCTTAAACTTTGCCGAAACTCATTTTAAACCACATTTTGGACAAAATCACCATCTTTAACCTTTATTATCTCTATGTTCGAGACCTCTATGACGAAAACTCATGTACTGAAACTTCTAGATTTTGATACAAGCTTTCCAAAACCGCCGAGTTCGCTTCCTAACGCTCGACGCACCATTTTACTAACTAGTTTTCTGAGCCATTTTTGTCACTTTCAAGAAATTTCCAACGACATGATTTTTCGACGAAAAGTTAAAATTTCACAATAAATCATTAAGAAACTATTGTAGGATGACATTTTGACGTATATACTTGTAAAGTAATTTAAGAATGGTCAAGACGTCAAAAGAGTATTTTTCGACGAAGAGTATTATTTTCAAAACTCACAAATGGTATAAATAACATACGAAATGCATGCATAACATTACATCATAACTCATTAAGTATCATATCATTCATTTTAGGTCGCGATAATTTCCAGCCTCATTTTCTCTTACTTCATTTTGTTAGCATATCAATCACACCAGGTGAGTTCTATAGCCCCACTTTCAATTGTTTTTATACTACTTTTGGGGGAGATACATGCTCAAACTATTTTCATTTACTTTCGCAAATACTCTAAACGTTTACTGACACTGAGTTTCATAGCCCATACTTTTATACATTTTCAATTACTTTTGGGGGAGATACATGCTCAAACTATTTTCCTTTACTTTCACAAGTACTCTAAACTTTTACATACTACTGTGAGTTCATACCCCGCTTCCACTCATTTAAATTCCTATAAACTATTTGGGCGAGATATATGCTTATTTATCCAAACATTTAAACTCTTTTGTCAAACAACATTACTTATACTTTACACTTGATTGGGTTATATACTTGATTGGGTTATACTTGATTTCATATGCATATTTGGAACAAACATACAAGAATTAGTGGCTCCAAATTAAGTTGTTGGAAGGCTATTAATTTACAAACATACAAGAATTAGTGGCTCCAAATTGTTGTTGGCTATTAATTTACAAACATACAAGAATCAGTGGCTCCAAATTAAGTTGTTGGAAGGCTATTAATTTACAAACATCCCAGATTTATATGTTGGAAGGCCATTTTTATGGATACGCCCAACGTGAGCGTTGGAGGAACATCCCAACACAAGTTGTTGGAAGACCCTTGTGGTGACATTTATACTTTTAACTACTATGATACATGCATACATGATTGACATACTATTTTAGCAAAGGTTGTAAACACACGGTTGCAAGTTTGTATGGGCGGGACTTGGAACTGAGTGGATTTACGATGCCTTTGCTTTGCGAACTATTTTAAATGACCAAAAACTTTGCCTTTGTTACATAAACACTCTTTTAAGGCTTTACTTGTTAACCAAACTCTATGAACTCACCAACCTTTGTGTTGACACTTTTAGCATGTTTTATCTCAGGTATCTAAGGCATTCACTTCATGGCATGCATTTGGACATATCATAGAGTCGTGGTGACGACGCGTCTCACATGGGATTTATACACTTTAAAAACATCGCTTGGCTTGTATCAAACCTATTTCCGCATACATTGATTTTCATTTGGGACCTACATTTTGTAAACTCTGATTATTTTACTTAATCAAACGATGTATTTTCTAAACGACACTTTAGGTCGTTCGATATAACTGTAACTTGGATGCTATGACAGTCCTCCCCAAGGTATTCCATTCCGCTGCAAAACACGAAATTTGGGGGTGTGACATCAACAATCCAAAGGATGATTCAGATCACCTGACATATACGCATCTCATAACAGATGGAATAGAAGTAGACGTGAACCCTGATGGTAAGAGGTTCCTCAGCTATTATAGTAGAAATACAAACATCAATGATTTTATGCATCCATTTAAATCCTAGTGTATTATGTATCCATTTGTCTCCAACTAGTCTTTGCTTTAGTCTTAGTGAATGCACTAGGTGGTACTACATTCCTTGAAGGTGATATCGAACTACAGGGACATCAATGCATTTGTAGAATCTAAGGAGGGCGTCTACCAAGTACGACTTAGAAGCATTAGTGAGCCTAGAGGTATTCCGATTCTTAGGATTCCTTAAACGAGACAAGATAGCTCTAGCAACACATTTGTCATGACAATCGGAAAGCATACTTTTACGACAAATAACACAAGAAGCATCGACTAATATCAAAAGTACTTAAAGGTTTAGCATTCGTTACAACACTTTTTCCATTACATTTGCTAAACGCAATATCTAAAGTGGGTAACTGAGTCTTATTCAAAGTCCTACTGTTCTTTTCTACTTCAACATTCTTTATTTGTCTTTTCTTAGGTCGCAACTTCCTATTCTTCCTTGTATTGCTCCTAGGCTGTGAAGTACGGACGTTTGGAAAAGAGGCAACTATTCCTGCTTCGTAGAGGGAAGCACATTAGTAACTTGTGTTTTGTTAGTAGGCACTCTGGGTTCACGCTTAAGTGTTATAGGTGTAATTCTCTTAATGATGCTAGGATGAACTTGTTCATACTTTCCTAACATTTCTCTTAACTTAAAGATAGTGTGCACAAATTCTTGATTTTCAGAACGAAGATTTCAGTAAAAAATTCATGACTTCTCTAGTGGTGCAAGAAAATGATCAGTTCGTTTGATGCTTCATCACGAGTCTTTAAGTAAATCAAATATGACACCATATTCTGCTTTAAATTTTTCAAGTTCTTGTTCATATTATGAGATTTGACACTTAAAAGACACGTTTTGATCATCCAGTTGCTCAAATTTTGGATTAAACGTTTTGGATTGCAATTGATTGATTTTGTTTTGCAAAGCAAGTTCACGATTTTGACAATCTTTTTGACAGCATTGAAGACGACGGTTTGCATTTGAAAGCTCGTTAATCAATCGTTCATTTTCAACTTTTAAAGACTCGATCTGATGCACATTATCAGTATTCTCAATACTTACAACAGAATCAACAGTATCAGCAGAGATATAATCAGATGCATATGGCAAAGAATACAATAACACAAAGATTATAGACATCACATTGTATAACATCTTCCAAGAGTCGATCAACATCTTTTCGTAACATTTTCTTTTTACGTTTGGTGTTAGAAATAGATGTTTCTATTTTCTCAAAAATGACTTTCATCAATCCAAGTTCCTTATGAAAATCCCGTTCCCAATACAATGCACAATTTTTCAAATTTTTAACATTGAGTAAAAGTCTTTTCTGAACAATGTCTCTTTGTTCTCGCGCCAGAGGCGATTGAAAATGTTCAACTTTAATTTCAGAATAAAATTCAATCTCATGTTCTAAAAGTTTGAGGTCAGTCATGAAAAGGTCAAAATATCTAAGAATTTGACGATTTTCAGGTTTTGAATTTACTTCACTGATGGAAGGTAAAGGACCATAAATTTGTGCATAATTTGGTTGGGGATTAACATTAGAAGACTCAGACGTTTTTGTGATAATCCTTGGTGTGTTAGAAGAATCCATTGATGTGACGAAGTGACCGCTTTGAATAGTTAAATGGTTTTGTTGTAAACAACATTTTTAATTTTGATCGCTCTCGTCGTCGCATCTAACCTCTTGACGATGATATTCAACAACACTCATAAATGTCATCAATTTTATATTCCCGTGACCGAAACTTGGATTTGGTTTGAATGCTTTGGTTGAAAGCTTAGTTTGTAATCGCAGAAGATTCGGTCCATATCCATCTGATTTGGTTTTAAAGTAAACTTTTAAATGGTTGTGACCGACTCGCCATGTTTGTAAACAACAGTTTCAAACTCTTTAAGTTTGTTTTGCAAGCCGATGATTTCTTCAAGATGATCATCTATTCGTTTCGTTGAGTGCTTTTTGTATGCAGAGAACTGTTGACAATTTAACAACTCTTCTTTAGCTTTTTATCCTGTAAGAGCGTTAATTTTCATTTTATGTTCATGTTTCAGTTGTTCTATTTCAGACAACAAAGCATTCTTCGAAACGGCTAGATCACGCATCTGTCGTTCTAAATATTGTCGTTTGATGAGATTTAGCAAAAGCGGTTTCAAAACCTTTTTCACGGTTTTCTTGAGTTTTGAAAAAGTTGAGTTGCAGTTTTAAACATTCAAGATCCTTGGTTAACAGTGCATTTTTACTTTTTAATTGCTGATTTAATTCACGACATTCTTCCATTCGGGATTGTTGGTCTTTAAGTAACAGATCAACATCTGGACTAGGCAAAGGTTCAGCGTGTTCAACGAGAGTCACAACATGATCATTATTCAGATCTTCAAGTATAACCACGGAGTCAATCTGAGTATCAAAGGAAACCATTAGGTCATCTTGATCATCAAATGTAACTACGGGGTCAAGTTGAGAATCGTCGGAATGAGATGTGGATGACTCATTTTGAACATTCGGAGCCTTGCCGGATTCAGATGTTGGCGGAGATATTAGATCAAAGATAAATATGGTTTGTTCGGGTACCTGAGACAAGCCATCGCTGTCATACACTGGGCCTGGTCACTATGTGTAGCTCATGCATATTAGCCATCAACATAATGCTGAATTGGTCTCAGCAAATCCTCCATATCACATCTGAATCAGACCGCCATAAAGCTCGTTCTTTGTCTGTGAGAGTTCCACCAGCTTCATCCTTAAGAGCCAAAAGTAGAGCTTCCTTGTGATAAGCACTGCCCCTAGTCCTTGGCTTTGGGCATGCATTAGCCAGGTGTCCCTTCTCATTGCAGGTGTAGCATCGAAGACCATTCAACCTATTCTGAAATTTTGCTCAACCACTTGAGACTGTTGTTATTCCTACCATAGCATTAAACCCTTGACCAATTTCCATCCGAATGACCATAACCACGATTCTCAACTTCAACTCGCCCATTGTTTACAATACCGATTCCTTGTGTTAGATGCGGAACGAATACGATTGTTGGATTTGTTTGTATAACGGCCAAAAGCTTTAGCAATCATAACAAATCCTTGTTGCAATGCATCGAACGGATCGGAGTCCTCATTAGCTTCACTAACAAATGCTTGATCATCATTGTTGTTTTGTATGGAACCAATTGAGTTTGTTGAGATTGTTGCTGTGATGGATCATATGGTGTGATTGTGGCGCTTGGTTGAGGATAAACTGTTTGAGCCCACAAAGCAAGTTGTTGATTATCCGAAGTGATGTGAAACAGCTTTTGAGCACGGAGAATCCTTTCCTTATCAACTTCCTTTTGATGAGGCTTCAAGTAATCGCATAAAAATCCGTATGTAGCATGATGCATATTCTTCTTCGCTGACGGAGAAAATGACATACTTTCCCATTCAAAACCAAGACTACTCAGGAATTTAGTATTAACCGCAATTCTTGGCATGATGATGTTGTGTTTATCCAAATCATTTATGATGTCCGAGAATCGATGATGATAAGACTCTAGTGTCTCTCCGTGTTCAATCATGAAGTGTTCATAAGCCAAGTAAATTTTGGATTCCATATCCTCCTAATTGAGTGCAGTCCCTTCCATAAGTAGATGAATGTGTTCCCACATCACCTTTGCAGTCTTTTGAGCATCAACACTTTGAAGAATTGGGTTTGGTAATCCTAAAAGGATATATTGCATTGCAAGCTCATCAAATTCATAGTGTAGAAGTTCATCTCCAGACAGTTGTGCAACAGTAGCAATGTTTGATTGATCATCTCTTGGTGGAACATCATTTGGATCTCTAGGTGTAACGATAGTAGGCATCTGAAATGGACCTTCCATGATAACCTTTTTTTAAGAACTTTCCATGTGGCTTCTTCAGATCACAAAACCTAAAGAACCTAATCACCCATTGATCGTAGTTTCCTGGAGTGAGCATTGGAGGTCTATCAAGTGATCCAGCCTCATGAATTGATTGTTGGCTGCTTAAAGCTTCACACATCTTTGCAAACCAAGTCGGTTCCTTCATAGTGTTCCTTGATGGATGTTGATTGAAATCGTTTGTGTAGGGTTGTACTTGAAGACTTGGTGGTGGTTGAACCATTTGAGGTTGTGGAATTGCTGCAAGTTGTGGAGTATGTTGTTGATTAAATTGTTGTTGATAAATTTGTTGTTGATGATTAAATTGTTGATGTTGTGGACTTAGTTGTTGTTGTCGTTGAGTATAAGTGTAAGGGAAATAGTTAGAGTATGGTGGTTGTGACATGTTGAAAACTTGTGTTGTTAAATGGATCTTTGTAGTAGAATGAACTGTTGTTGATGAAGAGTCCTTAGGTACGAAATTACTAGAAAAACCAAGTACCACTTATGCGTAAAAACACCACGATATACGCTAACGTTAGCAATAGTTACGCCAGGATTAGCTTACGCGTAAGTAAGGAGAAAACACTAAAGATAGGCGTAAACAAGAAGTTAGGCGTAGAAAACTTAGGCGTAGGATTAACTTATGCGTAAGAAAAAGCTTAGGCGTAAGATGAATCTTATGCGTAAATAATTCTACGTAGCTTATGCTTATGCAATTTTGGTTTTACCCAAACGATATTTTACACTATCACAGTGCAAAAGATATCCAAAGTCGAAGTGTTTTCAGGCTTATCCAAGCAAGAAAAACACTGAGTAATCCACGAAACTGAAGATCAAACCTCGGAACAGTTATGCGTAGTTTTAGGGTTTCGTTATGCGTAGAAGTCCACCAAAAGTGATTTTTGCCTAAAGATGTTTCTAAACCAGATTTTTGTGATGAAATAGCTTCAATATCACCAAAATAACTCAAAAGTGTGAAACTTGATGATCCAAAGCTTATAAAACAGTTATGCGTAGAACTAGTACCACGTATAAAACCAAGCTCAAAAACAAAGATCTACGCGTAAAGTTTGAAAAGTTTTGCCAAAAACAGATATTTTAACACCTTAAAACATTGAAAGTACAAGAATCTTGGATTGAAAAGTGTAAAAAATAAGTTTTTAAGCTAACCAAAGTTGGAACCGTTGTTACGCGTAAGACCGAAACTCACTTTTAACAACAAAAACGATTCACCCAACTATTTGGCGAATGATACCACTGTTAGGTTCCCATATTAGTAACACAAGCATCAATATGTAGAAATAGAGAAGAGAAGAGATCGGTTGAACAACACACCCAAACACTATGCGTATGAATATAATGAAAGGTTATGCGTATCAATACTGAAAGAGAATGAATTGAACAACCAACCCTCAAGTGAGGGTTATTACAAGGTATTTATAGGAGAGGGAGCTAGGGCAACACTCCTAGTCCCTTCTTTTCTTTTATGGGCTTGGGCCTAGGCTTATTGGCCTTCTACATAAGCCTAAGCTTAATTACTAACATAAATGTCATATTAATCTAACTATTACATATGAATCACTAATACTTGAATTAAGGTTTACGAGTGATTCCAACAGAAGTAACTAAGATATGCAAAAACAATACACGCTATTTGGCGAAGAGTAATCGATTGTGTAGTGCATTAACAAGGCACAAAGAGTCTAATTCAAAAACTACATTTTGGAAGCTTCTGCTTTGAGCATCAATCATAGCCCACATGGAAACTTTGGCTTCGACCTCCAGCAAAGAGGTGGCATAACAATGTTCCCGAGCACCAAATAATAACACATACCCATTACGATTTCAAGCAATAAAAAGCATACCTTGCTTGTTTCTTTTTGCCACTATGCAGCACTGTTTAGTTTATCTTGTTTGAGTTGTGGTTTCACCCACACAAACTAAACCTCTTTCTTTTAATTTGGTTGATATTCTTGCAACTTCTTTTTTGTTAGCCATGTGGTAACATCCACTTGTCGCTTTCTTCTTTCAAGTTGACCATCAAAACGCTCATTCCGTCTCACACATAACTCCCAAAAGTATCATTATAAGTATCTCCTAACTCAAAGGATTTTTTTTCTTTCTAGAATCACATGACATAAATCTTCCAAAGTATCAAGACCACATATAACCTACACCTCTTTGGCAGTTGGACACTTGTATAAATGTGTGTTACATCTTCCCCAATCTCGCCACAATGCGTCAATTGATTAATGATAAATTAATCCTTCGAATCCGCACGTTTTCAACAGATGAACATAGTTATGATCGCCAAATAAATAACTTGATTTTGTTAGGCACATCTTCCTTACAAATAACATACCACAACTTAATATAGTCTTTTGCAACAATCCGCTCAATTTCTTGGGATATATCAAGAACTAAAAAGTAGGCTTTTTACATGAGAATTGTCCATGTGAACTATTTAACTAGTAAAGAGTGTCGGGCCTTGATTGACTCGTAAAGCAACATGAAATTTTATTTGCAACGTCATGTGGGAACACTAACATTATGTTACTGTTAGTCTGTAATATGTAATGGGCTCAAGCCTAAGCCCGAATTCTAGAATATTCGGTATTTACCTATTTATATGTACATTGTATTGAAGGTAATCAATTAATCAATAAAGCATCATTCCTCATTAGCCAAAACGATCCTATAATCTCAAACCCTAAACCTGAACTCTTCCGCCGCCGCCTCCGGCCTTCGGCTACACGCCGGAGGTTCGGAGGGCTCCTTTTACACTTTAATCTCAATAAACACCGGTCATCTCTCTCTCACTCTAAAAAAAAATCCAGCTTACCAGTCGCCGGATCTGTTGTTGCAGTCGATGGATCTGTAGTAGCCGGCGCCTATGTTAGTCTGGCCGCCAGTACGTTGGTTTCTTTTCACTCGTGTCGATCGTTGGTATATTGTGTTACATGTACAACCCATCATCCGATATTTATGTGTTACATGTACAACCCATCGATCTATCATTTACAAACCGAAAACTCAACCTTGTCCGAAACCCATAAAGATTAAACTCAAACTTGGTTCGTGTTTATGCTTCGGTTTTTTTTTTGTAGTTTGTGTTGGTTTTTAGGATTTCAAAGATCAAGTGAAACCAAGAGGGTTTTATTGTGATTTTTCTTGTTTAAATTCGTACAAGCATCTGGGATATTTATGTGTTTGGATCTTGAAAATGAAATGGTGGTTTCTAGATGAGAAAGAAAAGATAGAAATGAATTACGGAGTGATAATAATTTGTGGATGGTTTTTGTTTTTGTAGTTAACTTTACTGTTGTTGATGGTACTGTCGGTTAAAAAAAAACATTTGTATGGAATCAGGGTATTAATTCCCGAGACGACTTTTGTTGGTGTCGAATCCAGGGTATCAATTCTAGACATCAAGTTAAAAAAAAAAAAAAAAAAAAATCTACTGCATCCTCACCTGTTGTCTTCTCATCTGCTCACTCTCATCAGACACTTTCCTCACATCTATTCTCCTCTTCCAATCAATCTATCCCACTTCTAAACTAACTTTAAAAAAAATAATAATAATAAAATAAAATAAAAATTGGATGTTTATGTTTTTCTATGGAAAAACACGCCCCGTTTGTTTAGAAGGTTCTTTGGGGGTTGAAGTTTTAGAACCAACTTTCGTTGTCTCATCTTTGTTTAGTTGTATGGGATACTTTGGTTTATCCGGTTTGCTGTTGCTGCTAAAGATGCTCCCGCTTGTTGTCGAATGTCTTCATCAACAATTATTTACTTGATTTAGTTTATTGTTTATTAGCTTTAATCTCCAGTTCGAGCTTTCGCGATTTCGCCGCTCGAACTGCGGGAGAGTGTTAGTCTATAATATGTAATGGGCTCAAGCCCAAGCCCGAATTCTAGAATATTCGGTATTTACCTATTTATATGTATATTGTATTGAAGGTAATCAATTAATCAATAAAGCATCATTCCTCATTATACCTTTCTACAGTTACATCATTATACAACAACAATAATAATATCCAATCCCGAGTGAAATTATGCTACATCATTATGTTATTGAATTTGTGTTATATGTAAAAAACCTGACGCGACAAAACTTTTGCCAAGAACTTAAACCTAATACACTCCAGATCACTTTATATTATAAGAGCATCTCTAATGCAAGATAGATGAATGGCTTTTTCTTTCCTTTATATTAGTCAAGCTATATCTCTACATCAAATAGATATTTTAATATAAAATGTATAAAATGTTTTACACTTTTTTTTTACATTTGAGAGATACCAAGGCATAAAAACAAATAATTCCATTCCAAATTTATATTGGATGTTATATTTTTGGTTTGTTCCAATTTACTCTCATTTGAGATTATTATTGAAAACTTTAATAGAATCATTAATTAATTAGAAATCAATGACTGTTATGTTGTGTGTTTTTTTGTCGACTAACAATTATTTTTGGGACGAAAGAAGTGAGTTAGAATCAAATGAAAATATAATTAAGATGGAAAAAATGAGAATAAAATCACAACCACAAAGATTAAATGCACCCATAAAAATAGATGCATCTCCGTATTATTACTTTTTTCTCATTATTTGAAAATGTGGCTACAATTTTTTTTCACTCTTCTCATTTCAATAATAATCTTCTCACTGGATCCAAAGAAATAGATGGTACAACAAACCAACTAACACCAATATTCTTTAGAGAACATTTTGATTTTAATTAGTCTTTTTCCACCTTGATCCACTTCCTCGTAAAAGAAAATGTTTTTCAAGTTTACTCTTGTGCAACTGCTAAATAATGCGACTCCATTATGACAAGTGTCCAAAAGTTACTAAGGTTTTTTTTTAGACCGAAATGACATTTTGTGCGACCAAAATTATGTTTTTACTAAACCATTCAAAAAGTCAATCGTCAGTCTTATTTATTTATTTATTTATTTTCCGAATAAAAGTGAGATTCGTTGTTGAATTTTAGAATAAAACAAACCAGCCTAGCAAACATAACATTTTTCGCAGAAAATGCCATTTTAGTCTAGCAAATAAATAAATAAATAAATAAAATAAAACTATACCAACTTTTAGACACTTGTCAACATTTCAATAGAGTCGCATAATTTAGCAATTACACAAGAGTAAACTTGAAAACATTTTTTTTTCTCTTTTTTTTTTTACTACTAAAACATGGACCAAGGCGGAGTTTTATGAAATTCTTTTTAGCATTTTCTGTATTCTATACTACTAGTAGGGCATCCACGCGTTACGGCGATGGGTACCGTGTAATTAATTTTTGAGTAAAATACACTGTTGGTCCCTAATCTTGTACTTACGCATCACGTTGAACCAAAACTTGGCATTTTCATCACCGAGAGTCTTTTTTCCAAGTTTTATAGTCTAAACTGGTCCTTTGACCATTTTTCCGTTAGTCAACCACCTTAGTCGCCGTTTGCTTTGTCTTTAGTCCAAGGGCTCAATTGTCATTTCCTTATTTCGATTAAAAATTTCTGTATTATTGCCACATGTAATGTAACCCTCTTCCTGCCCCATAAACACATAGACTATATTATTTTTCGTCGCAGAACTTTCGTTACAAGAATTATCACAATTCACAAACCCTAATTGCATGTCACAAAACCCGTGTTCATTAATCAAAAAAACCGAAACATGGATTTTACTATATGAAAAGTAAGAAGACATCTAGGCTATCCAGTTGATGATACCGTCCTGTACGACTCTGCTAAGAAGAAATACGGTACCATTTTTATTTTGATTATAAACACTGGAATTTCTAATTGGGGTATTTATTTTTTGGCAATTAACTTTTGATCTAATATGTTTAGCATATTAGGTGGTAGATCTAATATGTTTAGCATGAGGGTTCATCACAACGGTTTCTTTAAATACTGGCCTGGTAGAATATACGTTGGAGGTATGGAAAATTTAGTTGATTTGGTTGATGTTGATAGTGTGTCAGTTGAAGAGTTGGATGTTCTTATGTATGAATTGGGTTACGAGCTTGGTTCAAAAAATTACTATTACTTTGTTAAGCCTGGTAGTAATTTAGATGATGGTTTGTATAGCTTAAGTGAGAGTGCAAATTTAGAAATATTGAAAGATCTTGTCGATGACCATAAGATGATAGAAGTTTATGTTGAAAATGGTAAGACAACACTGGATGTTGATGAAATATCACCAAAGTCAATTAGGATAGTTATTGCTGATGTGGATGCAAAAAAGAAAAAGGCAGCTCTTGCTATTGTTCCATATTGCTCAAACAAATTGTTCTTAGAAAACATTGTTAATAAATCTGTGGTAGAGGATTTATGTCAGGTTACACATCAACCTTTGGAAGTCAATACTTTGGTACAATCTAGTCGATGCCAGAAACAAAACCCTTGTTTTCATTTGTAGAGGTCTGTCAAACTGAAGATGTTGTAAGTGATGTCAACCAGCATATAGATAAACATGTTGAGCATATCCAAATAGATAGTCCTAAAGAGGTATGTCAAAATGATCAAGAATTAGGTCATCAAGAGGAGGAAATATGTAATCCTGTTGAGCATATCCAAAAAGGTAAAACTGTACAGGTATGTGAAATTTATGAAGCTTTAAGTGATGAAAATGTGATTGAAACAGATAGTTATGTGAGTGATGATGATGATATTGAGAACAATCGAGATGGAAACACAGTTGTTGATGAGGCAAATACTTTTGAGGAGTCTGATGTTCATGTTAATCTGTTCAAAGTGACCGAGACTACAGAGTTACCATATATAGGTAGCTCCAGCCATATACCAGATGATTTTTTTTAAGAAAAGTGAGTTGGATCTGTTAGATGATAATGATTTTGCAAGTGGTTCTGAGAATGAGGATGAGTATGTTATTAGGAAGAAAAAAATGAGGGCATACAAGAAACAAAAGTTAAGTGAGGTAGCACAAGTGGAGGACGAAATATACTTTTTCTGTGGTCAAACTTTTGTAACTGCAAAAGAAGTGAAAGATAAGATCAACCTGCTTTCAATAAAGACTAGGAGAAAATTGCAACTCATTAAGAATGACAAACATATAATTAGGGTTAGGTGTGTTGAAAAAATACCTTTTTGTGCTACAAGTGAAGGTGTTGGGCTGGGAACAGCCCCAAAGAGGAAAACTGGTCCGATAACTAGAGACCTTGGAAGGGATGTATATTTGCGATCACTCAAGGAGCAAGCAAAATATTGCCCATGGTTGTTGTATGTAGCCAAAATAACAGCTAAAGATTTATGAAGTGTTCAAACTTTTAGGGATGAACACAAATGTTTGCAATCAAGAGAGATTAAAGCTTCTGACTACAAGTTTCTTTCAAAGGAAATAGTTGACCAAGTTCAAGTCAATCCAGATATTCCAATCAGGGTTGTTCAAGATCAGCTCACTAAACAGTTTGAAGTTCAAATGTCTATGCAAAAGGCATTAAGGGCAAAAAACAAGGCAGAAAATGAGATAAGGGGTGATCATAAGCAACAATACATCCTTTTAAGAAATTATGTTGAAGAGTTGCAGAAAACAAACCCAAATACAATAGTTAGGATAAGTGTACAAACTGAAACAGATGCAACAAGTCCAACCAGAGTTTTCAAGAGAATGTATGTATGCTTAGGTGCTTTGAAGGAAGGATATACAGCTTGTCAAAGAGAGTTGTTGGGGTTAGATGGTGCTTTTATGAGAGGTCCTTTTCCTGGTCAGCTTCTTACAGCAGTCGGTATAGACAACCACAATGGAATATACCCTTTAGCCTATACGGTTGTAGAAGCTAAAAGCAAAGACTAATGGATTTGGTTTCTTGAGTGTCTAGGAGATGATCTTGACTTGAAACCAAACTAAAACTACACTTTTATCAGCGACAAACAAAGGGTGATGTTACCTTTTAGTTGATTATATTCACTTGTATTTTTGATAAATGCTACTTTTATTAGTAATGAATTGATGTTTATTTATTTAGGGTATCATTCCAGCATTAGCTGCAGTATTCCCTAGTGCTGCACATAAATATTGTTTGAAGCACATCCATGATAATATGAAATTGCAATGGAATGCTAAAGCATACAAGGAACATTTATGGAGATATGCAGCAGCAACAACCGTCCAACAATTGAGTACCTATGCCGGCATTCAAGAGTTTTAGCGAACCTGCCCATGTGTCACACCCTCGCCGGAGGCGGAAACGCGAGGTGTAACGGAAGGGAACATAAGCACAAGATAATAGAACATACCAACGTTAATATTTAAAAGAAAGAGTACACCATTACAATACCAGTTTAGCCGTCATCGGCAAATATATTACAAAGTTTAGATCCCAAAATATTGCGTTCTATTACATAATGATTTGTAGTGACAATTGAAAACTTCATTATGCAAGACTTGGTAGAAAAAGCTTACTAACGATCACCTGAAATGCATGAGAGAAAAACGGGTCAACTATGAAAATAGTTGGTGAGTAAACACGTTTCGTAAAATAAGAAAAAAAAACTCATCAGAAATATACAAAGCTTTCGGTTAACGAAAATGGTCCACAAAGCAAAGGCATTGTAAATCCACTCAGTTCCAAGTTCCGCCCATACAAAACTTGCAACCTGTGTGTTCACAACCCACTGCCAAAATATGTCTAGTTTATGGTCAAGCACATGAGGTTAAATGAGTTCTCAAAGCAAAGGCATTGTAAATCCACTCAGTTCCAAGTTCCGCCCATACAAAACTTGCAACCTGTGTGTTCACAACCCATTGCAAAAATATAGTGTGTCTAATAGTCGAGTGTAAGTGGTCATAATAGTTCACAATATAGTACCAAGTATATAACAATTTAGAGATGCTCCGAACATGGGAGACTTTATAGCGATGCTCCGAACATGGGAGACTTTATGGCGATGCTCCGAACATGGGAGACTTTAATTGAAAATGCTCCGTTCCCATAGGGAGACATTTTGCTCCGGACCGGGGAGGCTTTAATTGAAAATGCTCCGTTCCCATAGGGAGACATTTTGCCCCGGACCGGGGAGGCTTTAAATTGATGTCGAACATGGGAGACTTAATAGTGATGCTCCGAACATGGGAGACTTTAGGTCAAGGTCATAACACGTACGGTTCAATAAGTTCAAATAAGTCATAATGTCGTAATTACGTTCAAAGATTGATTCGAGTTCACAAGTTCTAGTCAAAAGAGTTCACAAAGTAAGAATCAATTTAATTCAAGTATAGTTCATGCATTCAGCCCCAAAAATATAGTAAAACGGTAAAAAGGGAATGTGATTACTCACTTGATGAATAGATGCGAAGACAAAGTGGGTACAATCAAATATAGCGTGAATCTTGAAACTGACCTATTATGAATGATATGATATGAAATAAGTCATGGTGTAATGTTATGCACGCAATTCGGATGCTATTTATACCATTTGTGAGTTTTGAAAATAATACTTATCGTCGAAAATACTCGTTTGACGTCTTGACCATTCTTAAATTACTTTACAAGTATTTACGTCAAAATGTCATCCTACAATGGTTTTATAATGATTTATAGTGAAATTATCACTTTTCGTCGGAAACAATGTCGCCGGAAATTTCATGAAATTGACGAAAATAGCTTTGAAAAACTAGTTGTAAAATGGTGTACGTCGATCGTTAGAGAACGAACTCGACGGTTTTGGAAAGTTTGTATCGAAATCTAGATGTTTCAGTTCAGGAGTTTTCGTCAAAGAGGTCTCGAACATAAAGATAATAGGGGTTAAATATGGTGATTTTAGTTACCGTAACACTTATCTCGAAAAAATAATATAGTTTTTCTAAAAATAATAGTTACGGCAAGTTTATGAAAACGCGTATATCTTAGTCGTTTCAAATCCGTTTTCTACGTATTATACGCCCTAGCTTCGATCAAAGTATACTAATATTTTTTTGATAAGTCGAAATAATTTGTAAAGCTTAGGACTCGTTTTGACTCGCATAAAACTAAAATAGGTGGCTGAAATTTCAGAAAATATATATTTCGTCGTCAAACTTGAAAAATTCATAACTTCTTCGTTATAACTCCGCTTTAATCCGTTCAAGCGGCCACGGATTCGTTTTAAAGTATATTTTCTAAATATCAAGGCCAAAAATTCGTGCCTACTGTCGGATTTTCCAGAAAACAAAATAAGGACAGACCCTTTTATATACTTGTCGAAAATAGTTTTTCTCGTACTAAACCTATTCCAATCCCTTCAAATCAACTCCAAAGCTAATCTAATCCTACCATACACCTTCTTAGGGTGTCATGGGTTCCTAGACATCATCAAGACCAAAGTATACCAAGGGGATAATTATAGGATGACCATATATATAAATAACTCTAAAAATCATGTAAAATGGTATAAACAACACAAGTCTTGCATGTTTTGCTCAAAAATGATGAGATGAGTATGAAATGAATATGTAAGATGATAAATAAATATGAGATGCTTACAAGTGATATGATGAGGTGATTAGAACCAAAGATTAACCTAAACACCCTAGGTTTTTATTTCAAAACCTTAACAAGAGTGTTATCTAGATTGTAATTACTTGTGCTTGAAAAAAAAATGATGATCCCTTGAAAACCTCTTGGAGAACCGGTTGTGAAGATGAGAAAGACAAAGAGAGAAACACTTGCTATCTATGTGAATTATTGGATGGATGAAATGAAAGTATTACTTGGTATATATATACAATCAAGAAAAAGTCACCAACTCAATAAATGCATACCCTCCCCCCCATGGCCGGTTTTTGGGGGGGATGTATCTCAAAATTCATTTTTTTTTTTTATATAATGTGTACATAATTGTGTAAGTTAAAGAAATTAAGTAAAGGATAAAGTGTAACTTTTATATACATTAGTGTATTAGAGGTAATTTTAGGTAAAACAGATTTTTAAGAGATCAAAGTAGAATATAATGAGACCATAAAAATTGTAAAAATACATTCCTTGAGGAATTTGAGTGATAAAATAATTATCGTATAGTTTTTAAGAAAAACGCCGTAATAATATAAATTTAACAATTTATATACGAAATAAATTTAAAACACTAGGTAAACTCAAATTATAGTTTTATAAACTAAATGTAAGTATAAAAATACGTCGGGATCATTTTTAAAAGTAACGGATTAAATATTCAAAATAATAACTCACGCGATAACGTTTATTTAATATAAAATTATGCGTTTAATATGAAATGAAATGCCATGAATGAATTAATATGATGCATATTTAATTTAAGAAATGACCGGAATTTGAGAATTGTGACATTCTTCCCATGTCAGCGGAATCATGTCCTCATGATTCGATTAACGATACTATGGTCCGAACCTCGACAAGAGTTCTAAAAGTTCATGCTCGTACGAACAGTCTGAATGATCATATCAATGCCCATGCGCAGTGTTCCCCATACAACTAAGTACGTGCCTGTGATTAGATTTGATAGGGTAAACTTACCCAATATCGAACGTAGCTCTCAAAAGACCTTTAGGTTGTCGACATAATCTAATCTCACACCTCATCAAACAAGAACTGTCATGAGATTAAACTAAACCGACTTGAGTAAACTTGTTTCTTAGCTCGACTTTCGCAACTCATCAAACAAGAACTGTCACTAGATCAAGCTAGGAAACAAGTTGTTAGAAAGGTAGGATTCCACATCCTTGAATGAAGTCTTTTGAAAGATTCGCTCGATATTCGATTTGCTTACACAATCAAATCCAATCAACAAAATATATAACAACTAAGGTCGATATCAATAGGTCTCAAATTAATCAAGGTCGTGAATGTGGTAAAGATTGGAAGGAAGTTATGCACTCAAAATCATGTCGCATTTAAATAAAGTAGTCGTTCGAAAGAATGTACCCGTTGCGTTGCTATGGGCTTCCTCGGTACCCGATAGAATGCTCGACCACGTGCGGGAGGAATTTCAATGTTCTGATCTTGTGGGCCTTCTATTACCAATGCCAAGTTTGGACGATTACCTCCTTGATTGGGAGTTCTTTTCAGCTTTGGACAGTTATTGCGAAGGTGATCTAAACTTCCACACTCGTAACATGCTTTTCTCTCCGTCCTTGATTCCCGTTCCTGTTTGAGCAATTCTACGCGAAGTGGCCCGTCTGTCCACATTTGTCGCACCTTGGGCAGTCTCCTAAGTGATGATAATTACATCGAGTGCACAAAGGATGTGGACCTACATATCCTCTGCTCCTCGGGTGGTCGCCCATAGTTCCGAGTTATTCGCTGCCTCTTGTTTTGCTCGATTCGGTTTCGGTTTCCCGGTGATCCTCCGTTCTTCGTCCATTGTCGTTTGCTTTTGTTAGTTCTCGGACACCTGATCACATCATTTGTCAAGGGATACGCCATACTTACAGCGGCTTGTAGAGTGGTTGGTTTCGACGAAGTGACATCCCTCCTAATTTCTGGTATCAATCCCCATATATATCGGTCAATCAACTTCTCCACAAAGGGAAACCATGTGAGGAACCATCCTAGTTAACTCGTGGAACCGAATCGTGTACTTGTCAATCTCTACTCCTACCATCAAGTGGTTCCAAAATTCTTCTTCCGCCGCACTTCATCTTTTCTGCAGTACTCATCGCTTAGTAGTTTCTAAATGCTTCCCAAGATAACGATTTGCTGCCCCTCTTCCTCTAATCTCAGTAGCTGATTGTTCCACCGTGTCAAGGCTCGACCTTGTAGTAGACCAGCAGAGAACTCAACCTTGTTTCCTTCAGCACATTTTGTGATACTAAGCTTCGACTCAACATTCTCGAACCAAAGTTAGCAATCCAATGGCACCCTCAGTACCATGAAATTCCATTGGCTTGCATGTCATGAAAGTTTTGTAGTGCATCCTGACCGCGTTTGAAGTACCTTCTCCGTTGTTGGTTCGTCTAGCATCGAGATGTGTTATAATTTGGGTGAGTAGATCCGCTATTTCAGCAGCCTTGTTGTCTGGATTGTCATTGTTGTTTGGGTTGCGTTGTTGTTACCTCCCGAGCGTGTGTTTCTTGCAGCCATGATCCTACAGAGGACCAAAACATCGGGTTGAGCAAACGACATTCGAACGAAGTCAGATGAGGTGTAGAACGGTGGTAATGTGTGTTACGTTGAATCGAAATATGACAGGGTCAGGGACATGCTATGTCTAACAAGTCGAAAGATGGAAAAGAGAAGATATGAACAAGGTACGGTAATGTAGACGTGAACGTAAAACATGCTATGCATACCCACCCGACCAATGCAACTTCAGGTGACCAGACTCAAAAGACTCGACTAAACATGATTTAAATTTACTCTTCTTATCATTGCATGGTTCTTCATAAATTAGACATAGTTGATCATGCTATGTATAATTTATGATTAACGATGCAACGATAGGACTAGATGACTCGGATGATGTTCAATGTTTAATAAAATAAAATAAAAATTTTTCCCGGTTATAGCTGTGATTTTTATTTTGAAAAATCGGCATTCTCTATAACCTTTGGCTCTGGTACCAATCTGTCACACCGCCGGGGCGTATGCTGAAACGCGAGGTGTAACGGAAGGGAACATAAGCACAAGATAATAGAACATACCAACGCTAATATTTAAAAGAAAGAGTACACCATTACAATACCAGTTTAGCCGACATCGGCAAATATATTACAAAGTTTAGATCCCAAAATATTGTGTTTTATTACATAATGATTTGTAGTGACAATTGAAAACTTCATTATGCAAGACTTGGTAGAAAAAGCTTACTAACGATCACCTGAAATGCATGAGAGAAAAACGGGTCAACTATGAAAATAGTTGGTGAGTAAACACGTTTCGTAAAATAAGAAAAAAAAACTCATCAGAAATATACAAAGCTTTCGGTCAACGAAAATGGTCCACAAAGCAAAGGCATTGTAAATCCACTCAGTTCCAAGTTCCGCCCATACAAAACTTGCAACCTGTGTGTTCACAACCCACTGCCAAAATATGTCTAGTTTATGGTCAAGCACATGAGGTTAAATGAGTTCTCAAAGCAAAGGCATTGTAAATTCACTCAGTTCCAAGTTCCGCCCATACAAAACTTGCAACCTGTGTGTTCACAACCCATTGCAAAAATATAGTGTGTCTAATAGTCGAGTGTAAGTGGTCATAATAGTTCACAATATAGTACCAAGTATATAACAATTTAGAGATGCTCCGAACATGGGAGACTTTATAGCGATGTCTCAACATGGGAGACTTTATGGCGATGTTCAACATGGGAGACTTTAATGAAAATGCCCGCTCCCATAGGGAGACATTTTGCTCCGGACCGGGGAGGCTTTAATTGAAAATGCTCCGTTCCCATAGGGAGACATTTTGCTCCGGACCGGGGAGGCTTTAAATTGATGTCTCGAACATGGGAGACTTTATAGTGATGCTCCGAACATGGGAGACTTTAGGTCAAGGTCATAACACGTACGGTTCAATAAGTTCAAATAAGTCATAATGTCGTAATTACGTTCAAAGATTGATTCGAGTTCACAAGTTCTAGTCAAAAGAGTTCACAAAGTAAGAATCAATTTAATTCAAGTATGGTTCATGCATTCAACCCCAAAATATAGTAAAACGGTAAAAAGGGGATGTGATTACTCACTTGATGAATAGATGCGAAGACAAAAGTGGTTACACCGAAATATAGCGTGAATCTCGAAACTGACCTATTATGAATGATATGATATGAAATAAGTCATGGTGTAATGTTATGCACGCAATTCGGATGCTATTTATACCATTTGTGAGTTTTGAAAATAATACTTATCGTCGAAAAAATACTCGTTTGACGTCTTGACCATTCTTAAATTACTTTACAAGTATTTACGTCAAAATGTCATCCTACAATGGTTTTATAATGATTTATAGTGAAATTATCACTTTTCGTCGTAAAACAATGTCGGCGGAAATTTCATGAAATTGACGAAAATAGCTTTGAAAAACTAGTTGTAAAATGGTGTACGTCGATCGTTAGAGAACGAACTCGGCGGTTTTGGAAAGTTTGTATCGAAATCTAGATGTTTTCTCGGAGTTTTCGCCAAAGAGGTCCGAACATAAAGATAATCGAGGTTAAATATGGTGATTTTAGTTACCGTAACACTTATCTCGTAAAAATAATATAGTTTTTCTAAAAATATTAGTTACGGCAAGTTTATGAAAACGTGTATATCTTAGTCGTTTCAAATCCGTTTTCTACGTATTATCGCCCTATTTCAGATCAAAGTATACTAATACATTTTTGATAAGTCGAAATAATTTGTAAAGCTTAGGACTCGTTTTTGACTCATACAAAACTAAAATAGGTTGCTGAAATTTCAGAAAATATATATTTCGTCGTCAAACTTGAAAAATTCATAACTTCTTCGTTATAACTCCGTTTTAATCCGTTCAAGCGGCCACGGATTCGTTTTAAAGTATATTTTCAAAATATCAAGGCCAAAAATTCGTGCCTACTGTCGGATTTTCCAGAAAAACAAAATAAGGACAGACCCTTTTATATACTTGTCGAAAATAGTTTTTCTCGTACTAAACATATTCCAATCCCTTCAAATCAACTCCAAAGCTAATCTAATCCTACCATACACCTTCTTAGGGTGTCATGGGTTCCTAGACATCATCAAGACCAAAGTATACCAAGGGGATAATTATAGGATGACCATATATATAAATAACTCTAAAAATCATGTAAAATGGTATAAACAACACAAGTCTTGCATGTTTTTGCTCAAAAATGATGAGATGAGTATGAAATGAATATGTAAGATGATAAATAAATATGAGATGCTTACAAGTGATATGATGAGGTGATTAGAACCAAAGATTAACCTAAACACCCTAGGTTTTTATTTCAAAACCTTAACAAGAGTGTTATCTAGATTGTAATTACTTGTGCTTGAAAAAAAAATGATGATCCCTTGAAAACCTCTTGGAGAACCGGTTGTGAAGATGAGAAAGACAAAGAGAGAAACACTTGCTATCTATGTGAATTATTGGATGGATGAAATGAAAGTATTACTTGGAGTGCATATATATACAATCAAGAAAAAAGTCACCAACACAATGCATACTCCCCCATGGCCGGTTTTTGGGGAGATGTATGTCAAAATTCATTTTTTTTATATAAAGTGTACATGAATGTGTAAGTTAAAGAAATTAGGTAGAGGATAAAGTGTAACTTTTATATACATTAGTGTATTAGAGGTAATTTTAGGTAAAACAGATTTTTAAGAGATCAAAGTAGAATATAATGAGACCATAAAAATTGTAAAAATACATTCCTTGAGGAATTTGAGTGATAAAATAATTATCGTATAGTTTTTAAGAAAAACGCCGTAATAATAAAAATTTAACAATTTATATACGAAATAAATTTAAAACACTAGGTAAACTCAAATTATAGTTTTTATAAACTAAATGTAAGTATAAAAATACGTCGGGATCATTTTTAAAAGTAACGGATTAAATATTCAAAATAATAACTCACGCGATAACGTTTATTTAATATAAAATTATGCGTTTAATATGAAATGAAATGCCATGAATGAATTAATATGATGCATATTTAATTTAAGAAATGACCGGAATTTGAGAATTGTGACACCATGCTTGGTTAAGTAAGATATCACCAACCCATTGGTCAAGGTTGCATTTTCCAGGTATTAACCAAATCTATGTCTAAGTGTACATCTTTTGTTCTACGACATTGTTAAACACTGTTGTTTGTATAACTGAAACATGTTGTATAAATGTGTAGGGAGGGCTCATTATGATGTGTTACTTAATAACATGTGTGAGGTGTTCAATGGGAAACTATTGGGAGGTAGGAACCAACTCATCATTAATGCTTTGGAATACATTAGAGAATACTGTATGAAAAGAATAGTGAACGTTGTGAATGTGATAGACAAGTGTGTCGGACCATTAACACCAAAGGTAACACTCATGTTAGACTTGATAAAGAAAGAGGCTTATAAGTACACCATTTTATGGGTTGAAGGAGATAAGTATCAGGTCAGTGGATGGGGAGATAAGTGTTTTGTGAATGTTGAAGCTAGGGCTTGTACATATAGAAGATGGGAGCTTACAGGTATGTCATGTAAGCATGTTGTTGCTACCCATCGATATATGAGCTTCAATGGAATGCAAGTAGGATCTGTTGAATCATGGGTTCATCCATGTTACTTGCTTAAGACTTGGGAAGAAACTTATAAACACTACATCCTGCCAATAAATGGTTTTCAACATTCGAATAAGTCACAAGTGCCTACAAGCATTCTTCCACCAAAACATCATAAACCATTAGGTAGGCCACGAAAGAAAAGAACTCGGGCTTTTACTGAAAATGATAATAGTGACAAAACCAGTAACTTGTCATAGTCTAGTAAGAGTGTGGTTTGTGGTATATGTGGCAATGCTGGATACAACAAGAAAACATGTCTTGGGCAAGGAGGTGTACAGAAGTCAAGGCAGACATACACAATGCCTCAAAAACGAGGTTCATCCCACCAAAAGTTACAGAAAGAAGAAGGCAAAGGTTACAAGTCACAACTTTGAAGGAAATGAAAAACCTCGATGTCAAACTCGCGCTCAATCTCAAGGTGATTTTCAACCAAGTGTGGTCCAGTCTTAATCTGGAAGTCAAGTTGATGCTCGCTACGGTGGGTCTCCAAAATAATTTTGGACTAAGACTAAGATTATAGCAGCAAAGATGTATTCACCACAAAAAAATGTTGGTTAAGCATTTGAAAGCCAATGTTTTCCATCGAATATGTATTCCCCTAAACATTATTTGTTGTCTTTAAACAATGTCTGTTTCTGAACTTTGTAGACTACAAAATTTTATGCATTTGGAAATATATCCATTTGCATTATGTATGAAATCATGTCATGTTAGTCTATGGGTAAAATTGTGTTTTAATTGTATTGATTTGCCACTTTACCCATTTTTACATATTGTTACAAGTTCATACGCATATTAGTTGTTGACTTTTACAAAGTCAATTACTGTTCACCCAACTATTATCACAAACAGCAATGAAGAATCAAAAATGGATGAACAACACCATATCAAGTTTATGTTGATACTCAAAGGTGGTGTCTGTTCATCTATCTCTGATCATTCATCCATCTTTGATACTTGTATCTGTGTTATGAGTTTGATCATTTTACTAGGGTGTGGTTTGAATTGGATAATATTTGTGTGGCAACTGATGTGGGTTTGATCATTTATTGGGGCAAGGACCAAGTATTAAAGGCATAACATTAGAAGGACTAAACCATAAAAGTAATACTATTTGTACTGTACAAGGACCAAAGTACATCAACCCATGACTTTTTACAAGTCAACCGTCACCACAAGACTAATTACAAAGACCCTACCATCTATTTAAAAGGCAAAAAACCACCAAAATTGTAAACCCACTAAATAAACCATAGACAAACGAAAATGATCAGTATCCACGAGAAAACACAGAAGTTCCTCAAACGACATATATTTCTCCTTCTCAAGAAGGAGTTCATCTAGGGTATCTTGTTGACTAGCCTATAGCTCGTTGGCCCTGGTGACTGCGTTGATAGCCTCCATTGTCTCACCGATGAGGGTACGCTTGGAATTCTTGTAATGCCGCCTCATTGCAGTGAATGTGCCTCTACAAGTAGAGGATCACCTCCCTTGCTCTCGTTGTCAATGGTGGATCCAACCATCCATTGATAGGACATCTAGATCCCTAAAAAATCAGAAATAAAACGTTTGAGAACACTTAAAAGCTTAAACCAAGATGAAACTATAAATATAACATGTTAAATTAAAAAAATACAAGCATTATTATATAAAGACTAGACAACCTCAACATGACAAGCAAAGTAACGCCTGCCAGCGTTTACATTGTTCCAGCAGGTCTTTACTACCATCCGCCTACCACAACCACAACACACCATTATTACAACTTGATCGGAATTATTAAGGATACAATTTTTTTTTTGGAGAGGAGACTTTAGGGATGAGTGGTGAATAAGATTTGCTTTTATTAGCCACTAATCACTGTAGCACCCACAGAAAAGAGTATACCACACACTGTTTGATTAAAATATAGAAATAAGGAAATGACAATTGTGCCTTTGGACTAAAGACAAAGCAAACGGCGACTGAAGTGGTTGACTAACGGAAAAATAGTCAAAGGACCAGTTTAGACTATAAAACTTGGAAAAAGGACTCCCGGCGATGAAAATGCCAAGTTTTGGTTCCACGTGATGCGTAAGTACAAAATTAGGGACCACCAGTGTATTTTACTCTAAATTTTTTTTGATAAATAACGTTTTTTGATAATACATTTTTCGTGACAATACTTTATAGAAGACGAGAATTTTAGGTTCTAATATTTTCAAACAATGGCAAACTATATTATGTTAAAAGTAGATAGTAAAAACATATACATGCCATTTAATTCTTTTTTTTTTATAGATTGCATTATTTTTTATTTTAGGAATATTTTAGTGTGTTTAAAGAGAGTATTTAAAAATTTATTCTAATAATTTGTTTGATTTGTACCATGTAGTTTATTAAGTGTATTTTTGCATTGATGAGTGTTTTAATATGTGTATGTTCTAAAATGTGTGAGTTTATATAAAAGTAAAGTCAGAGATTATTAAATTCAAAATTACATGTATTGATGGTAATGTGAATATATTTGATGAGAATTATATGCATTTTCTAATATAAAAGGAAAGTGGTTGTTCAATAAACATTAAACATAGCTCAATATGTGTTTGACGGCACATTTTACAAAAACTTGTTAATATATATGTTGATGCATTAGGCTGCCCCCAGTAAGGTGTAACGATCAAGTGTGGCGATCGATGAGTGTCGATCGAGGGTGATATTCCTTCTACTTGGTCGAGTGGCCGATCGATTGAAACAAGAAACAAAACACAATTTAATTCACCTAATAAATACAAACCGTTGTGTAACGGTAAAAAAAAATAATAATAAAAAAAATTGAACGTTGCAATATTGACTGTTTGAAACAAAAAAAAATCTATTAAACTACCCTATAAATACGCAACATATTTACACACTTAAAACCACAAATCTCATTTCACACATTCTCTATATTCTTTTCACACTATGAATTCTTATTCTTACGAGTTATTCATTGCCTATTTGTCATCGGATGATGAAAATGAAGTTAGTAGCGAGTTTATGATATTTGCGGAAGAGTGTTGGGAGGCTTTTCAAGCGTCAAAAACTAAACTCTCAAGAAACCAAGTTAGTAGGGATCATTTGGGTGCTCATAACCGTTTAGTGGCTGCTTACTTCTGCGAGACCCCCAGATACGGCGATCAAGCATTCCATGATCGTTTCTGAATGAGCCGAAAACTATTCACACGAATTGTTCGAGAGATAACCGATCATTCACCTTATTTCCAACAAACTCCTAGTTGTGCAGGCGTACTTGGTATTTCTCCATTGATAAAGTGTACTTCGTCAATTCGTCAATTGGCATACGGAGTCAATGCTGATGCTCTAGACGAATATGTGCGAATGGGTGCGTCAACAATTCGTGAGTGTCTCCAAAAATTTTGTGAGGCCATAATGGAGTTATATGGTGCAGAGTATTTGCGAAAGCCGACAGTTACTGACATTGACAAACTCTATGCTCATCACAACAAACGTCATGGGTTTCCTGGGATGATAGGAAGCATTGATTGTACAGATTGGCCGTGGGAGAATTGCCCACATGCTTTAAAAGCTCAATTTTGTAGGGGTGATCACGGGCAAACTCTTTTCATTTTATTAGAAGCGACCGCGTCCCAAGATTTATGGATTTGGCATGCGTTCTTTAGTGTCGCCGGGATGAATAACGACGTAAATGTTTTACCTGCATCATCTCTTTTCAATGATCTCAAAACGGGGAAAGCACCGGATGTGGAATTCGTTGCTAACAGCGTGCCTTATAAACGGGGATATTATCTTGCGATGGGATATATCCAATACTCGGTTATTATGAAGTCCATTAAAAACCGGGACGAATGATCACAAACGAATATTGTATAAGATGATGCACGAAGCAACAAGAAAAGATGTGGAACGTGCTTTTGGTGTACTAAAGAGGAAGTGGCTAATGATTAAACATCCGGCTAAAGGGTTTGACAAAGAGCGTTTATCACATATAATGTACACATGCATCATATTACATACTATGATAATTCAGGACGAAGAGCGGGCGATATATCCCGTATTCTTTTCAGCGGAGCAACACCGTTCTTATGATCCCATAAGAACGCATGTGGAATCGTTGGAAATTACCAGGGAGATATGCAACAAAACAACCCATCTTAGCCTCAAAGCCGATTTGGTGAAAGACATTTGGCATCGTAATCAAAACTAGTTTAGTCGTTTTATTATCGTAATGTTTTAATTTTATTTCAATTATTATGTAACGTTTTAATTATTAATGAAATTTGAGTTTGTGTTAAAAATGTTCAAAAAAAATAAAATAAAAAATTATTGTCGCCTTATCGGCGACACCTAATCGCCACTTGGAGAAAAAGGCTATGACAGGAAAATAGGGGAATTAGCTTGCATTACTGGAGGCAGCCTTAGTTAATTGTATGCATTTATAATTATATTGCTAAAATTTTAAGTTTAGAATATTTTAGTAATTAATACTCCATATAAGAGATTACAAAACCTATTAAACGTTGGACTTTGTCTTCATAAAGACTTTATCAAAGTACTCAATAAAAAGCAATTATTTTCATTTCTTTGTATTTCATCAAAAAGTCCATATTACCAACCAACAACAACCCCTCTTTACAATTTCAAGCTCGTTCATCTCAAAGTACTTTTTCATTTTTATTTATTAAAACCGCCGTCTGATTTATCATACCCACCTACCACACTTGTTCCTTACAGGTATTCAATAATTATCTTACATTGCATTTTATATGCTTTTTCACCCTTTTATTTGTTGGGACTTTTTTGCTTATTGTTTGTGTGAGAATCTTTAGGAAATTGGAGTAGCAAGGTTTAATTTTTTATTATTTTATTATTTTTTGATGTTTTTGTAATTATAGGTTTATTTGCATATTAGACTTGTTCCATTATGTGAAAATGGTAGGTTAATTCTTACTATGTTCCAGGTTTGGTTAGAATGACAAAAAGAATAGAACTTGTAATGTGTAGGTTTATATCAATGTACATAACCAGGTTTATAAGTGTATATTAGTGCTCGAGGTTCTCTTTTATATGATAGGTAGTTACGAACTTACGATGTGTGGGCAAGTCTTTTTATTGTGAGGTCATTTGATGTTTACAGTTGTCAGTTAGATGGTTATGGTGCTGAACTTATTGTTACAAGACATTTTCAGATGTCAATTAGTAGTTATGGTTCATGTTTTTGCTTTGCCATTTTTTTTAGGGTATGTTTGGCGAAACATAACAGCAGCAGAAGTAGTAAGTAGTAGGAAGTAGCAATTAGCAGTAGCCAATGTTGCAAAAATCGCTAGGCGCTAGTCGGGCGGTCGACCACCTTCGAGGCGGAATTCGCCTAGGCGCCGCCTAGGCCGATTGGAATTTTATATATATAAATATTATAGGTAATATGTATAACAGAACAAAATACTTCTAATTTCAAATAGTTCAAAGTTCACATAGTTTGAAGTTGCAAAATAGACAAATAAACATAACAATTCAAGTACTTAAAACTTCAAACGTTTTCGAATACTTCAAACATAAATATTAAATTGATGCTTGATTCTCATCTTGTCCATATTGTTTAAATCAGTGAGAATCAGGTTCGAATTTCATATGAAGAACCCATGACTCTGTGTTTACAATCCCTGGTTTTTCTTTTGTGTTGAGATGTTATGATAAGTTAAGTATGGGTCCGGTATAATGAAAAGAAAACCCCTAATTTTTAGTTAAAAATGCCTTTCAAAAAAAAAAAAAAGTTAAAAAATGTCAACTTTTTGTTGACTTTGTTGACCGCCTTGGCCGCCTAGCCCCGCCTAGGTGGATGTTTGGCCGCCTTTTGACTTTTCCGCCTAGTTTGGCCGATTTGCCTAAAATCGAGGCGGTGCGCCTAGATGGCCGCCTAGCCCGCTTTTTACAACACTGGCAGTAGCTGTTTGTTTAATAAGATGTTTGGTAACGCAGGTGTAGCAGTAACTATAATGTGTAAAATGACGTAAAAAGATATATACACATTAACATAAAAAATGTTCAAATAAATAATAAGGGACAAACGTAACTTGAGAGCCAAAACGCTAGCGAGAAGATCTGAATGCTTCTTGATGAAGCATTTTGAATAGGAGCGGTTAAACAAAATTCAACCGCTAGTTGCTTGTTACCAAACAAGCTTTGTATTTAAACCGCTAGTCGCTTGTCGCTAGTTGCTCCAAAATGCTTACAAATGCTTGCTGCCAAGCATGCCCTAATCAATAGTTTTACTTAAGTAACCACCATCAAATGGCCTAATGGTAAGTCACTTGACCTCCTCACAAGAGGTCAAGGATCAGCTACACATTTGGGGGTGGTCAGGGAAGGGTTGGAAACGGTCACGAGGATACCCTGGTTAGGCCTTGTACATCTGAAACAAAGACTCACCCTCCCCGGGTAGCCTGAATAGGGAAAAACCTCATCGGAAAGTTTTACTTGAGTCTGTTCACCACTTTTGATTACAAATAAGTTTTAAATTATAGGACCCCAACGTGATTTATGTCTCTGAGATATCAGCCATAGTTTCTTTAGCATTAAACAATTAATGGTACCTTATTTCACGTTTATAATTACGAAGCTGCTACCAGTCGTAATTTTGTTTGTCTCTTTGGTATAGCACTTTCATTCTAATTGGGCCTGCTACGTTTTCCTTTGATACTCTTTATTATGTGAAGTGTGAGGCCAATAACACTGCTAGCACGATTTCCCTTTCTGTTTGATATTGGTTTGTAACGTTTTTCTACTTGATTTGCTCCACAAACTAATGCATTTCTATTTTATCTAGGGAATCCATTACTATGCTACTTATAACTTACTACCTGTTGATGTCATTACTTTTAGCTATTCACATGATTAAAATAGAAATACTAAAAAGCTTCATGCAGAAGTTGAGCATCAAGAACATTGATCCTGCCATATATTTTAAAAGTAAAGGACTACTAAACGCTGTATGATAAGGAAAAAAGTAGAAATCCTGGTTCAGTAGTGTAGGTGGTTGTTATGTTAAGAAGGATATATATCTTACAATAATATGGTCTTATCTAACATTCACTGCTGATCTATGCTATTAAGTATGCACCAGCCAAACTTCAGATCAATTAAGAAATGAATTTGATAGTTTTCAGAATGGTAGAAAATAAGGGATATCTGTTATTAATCAGTGTATGCTTTTGCAGATGGAAGACCACCTAGTTTTGCGTGTTGATCAGCTGGTGACAAATAAATCAATGGAGAATCCAGGATTATCTCCAGATGCCTCATGCAGTCGTGACACTGCTACATGTATTTCTGTTACCGACATGAAGGAAGATGGAGAATATGATGAAGCTGGTGAAGATGACCCACTTATTCAGTCAATCGAATGTCGTATCTGCCAAGAGGAAGATAGCATAAAAAATCTGGAGGTTCCTTGTGCTTGTAATGGCAGCCTTAAGGTGTTTTTTCAGTTTTACGCTTCCTTTAACAGCTGTCTATTGTAGATGTTTTTTTAAGTATCCTAAACATACATTTCATTGAAGCATACTGCTCTTTCTGGTCAGATATCATATGAACTCTTGAACATGTTTACATATTAATACTATGAATTTATTGCAGTTTGCTCATAGAAAATGTGTTCAACGATGGTGCAATGAAAAGGGAGACACGGTTTGTGAAATCTGTCACAAGGTATCTCACTGCCTAAATTCTTATGATTACTCTCATTGCTCTCCTCTATCTTTGGTAGGGAGTGACCTGGGGTGTGGGTTTACTTGTCCAATCACTGTGGTGCGCTAATATAACATGTATCTTATGATCAAATCACTGTTTTCTGAACTTTGGTCCTTCTTTTGAATCTTTAACTTGACCTCTTTGTGTTTCAAAAGTTTATTAAGATGGTTCTTTTGGAGAATTTATTATTCGTATACTTTTAATAAGATAAAGCTATGTATATCTTTGTCTTTTATAAGGTTTCTGACATAAATTTGACTTGAATCTGTATAATTTGGTGCCCTACGAAGTTTTCTCAAATACATGGGTGCTCTTAGTGAAAATAGTAAAAAACTTGTGTAGCCTCTATACACATCATTCCTTTATGTTTTATGGATATAAAAGATATTCAGTTGCTGACCTATTGGAAAACTATTGATTATACAGGCTTATGAACCTGGTTATACTGCACCTCCACGGTTAGAAGACACTGTCCTCGATATCAGGCATTTATTCTCTATGTGCTTCTTACTTTGTTATCATCCATTCGAAAAGCTTGGTTGAAGGCCATGGACAGTGTTGATACATCAATGATATTGATTAAGATTGATGTTTAAATATGCATGTATTTATTTAAATCTCTTTCTAGAATTTCCTTCGTGGTATCTAGAAGTTGCAAGATGGGTGGATTGGACGGGTTGGGTAACAGGTCTGGTAGTTTCACTTGAAAAAGTTTATTAGCAAATAATGCATTATTTATGGTAAAAAAAGAAGAAGCATATTATCGATAAAATTAGACTTTGGATGACTTTTAACCCATCCTCTATATACCTTTTTATTCATTTGACCTGTCTGAGATAAGACACATAAGTAGAGGGGTTTGCCATCTGCGGTGGTATCTAATAGTTGGTTTCGCTTGCAGTGGAAGTTGGACACTTGCTGGTACTTCTCTAGACCTGAATGATCCACGACTTTTGGCTATAGCAGCTGCTGAGCGCAATCTTCTGGAAGCTGAATATGATGAATACGAGGACACTAGTGCCAATGGAGCTTCATTCTGTCGGTCTGCTGCTCTAATTGTAAGACTTTGATATCCAATGTTATTTCACAGATATTTTGTGCTGTATAAGTATGACCCAGTTTCTGGAATCTGATGATTATTTTACTTATACGATCAGCACTACATTGAATATCTAACATTCGGTTCGTTCTGTGTGTCAGTTGATGGCTCTTCTGCTCTTGAGGCATGCTCTCACAATTGGAGATGGTGATGATGACGATGATGATGCTTCTGCCTTTTTTGCTGTAAGTCAACTTTATTTTTTACTATAAATAGTTATTGTATACTTGATTCGACTTTCACACAACACTATATATACAAAACTTGACACTTGGTTATCGGCAGCTTTTCCTTCTGCGAGCAGCTGGTTTCCTCCTTCCTTGCTACATCATGGCCTGGGCTATCAGTATCCTGCAGCGCCGTAGACAAGCACAGGTAAAGAGCTTCAACAAAGCTGTTCTGTACAGGTGGCAAAAATTGTCTGGACGGGCAGTTGGGGAATGGGTCGAGATTACTCATCTTTTTTGCATGAGTTGAAATGGGTGGGGTTTGTCTAATGTGAACCACTTTTTGTCCAAATAAATTTCAATTTTCTTACAAAGTATTACCATGTCAAATATGATACTAAAACATATATTTATTCCAGCAACATATAGATTTTGAATTACTTAATGTAGAAGGTTTTATGCGTCAGCTTTTCATCTGTTTGACCCATCACCCTAGCTAATCTTTTTACCCGTTTGACTAGTTATAAGTAGATTATAATCCAAATTGGTCCTGTTCATAAGGAAATTAGTTAGCATTGTGACCTCTAATTTTGTTTCTGTAGCAAATGTATTTACAATCGTTATGAAACTACTTATTAACAGGAAGCCGAAAGACTGGCCGGATTAGCAGCAGCCGCTGATGTGGCATTCCTGATGCAAGCAGGACAACATAGAGGCTTGCAGGTCACCATTGCACCTGGACCAGTTGTGGCACCAGGACCCGTGGTGGCACCAACCCCTACAGTGAGCCCTGCACATCCATATTAGTAGTAGATTTCTGAGGCTGGACCCCTAAATATGCAGACACGACTTTATTGGCCTGTTGTATTTAGTACGCATTTGCAGTATGATGAGCAGCAAGAGGGTTTGTATCTTCTCCCTGCCTGCCAATCTGTCACCTAAATTTTGTTAACTAAAATTGTGTTGTAAACCAATCTTAAATGTCAAGTTGTGCATATATTAAGACATTAACGGTAGCCGTTGTGCAACTTTGAAAAGTTTCTAAACTTCATTGATTCAATTTGAGCACCAACTATAACCATCTGGTTATACCTGTTAATACTTCACACAGATAATTGCTTTATAACCTCATAAGCTTACTTTTTCTGTCTTATGAGACATGTTGTAGTTTGTGAAGTACAATCCAAAAGCTATAGAAACAAAAATAAGTTACGAGATCTGAGTAACCATATTTTGGTTTTGTGAATAACAGGGAGGCTTAAAGAGAAAATACAAGAGTTTTTTGGGTGCGAAAACATTTTAATGGTTTTATCAGGTTTGTTTCTGACGGTTGCTTTTTGAGGTTAAATGGGAGTATTAGGCAAGCTGAGCAATAATGTGGCGCGTTGGTTATTTTTTTAACCTGAAGCAGTCACTGCCTCATTTGGAGCTTCAGAAAATCACTACACGACCTCTATATTTTTGTTGTGTTCTTAGGGGGTCTGTGGATTAGCTTATTTTCCAACTTATTTGGGGCTTATGACGTTTGTTGGTTGACGTTATGGTTACTTATGGGCCTGTTTTTTTGAGCTTAAGGTCATTTGATTAGTTATTGTTTCTGTCTTAGGATTGGGGATTAGTTTCACTCATGTTTTTCCTTCTTATGCCTTGCTAGAAATTAAAGTTTCTGATTTGCAAAAGAATACTAGATTAGGTAAACAAGCATGAATATTTGGATTTCGATTTGTTTAACAAGACGGCTTGATTATTTATGATTTATGTCTTAGACTGCAGGATAAGTTGCACCCATGTTTTTCCTTCTTATGAATGAAAATTTAAGTTCCTGATGTGTAAAAGCAGAGGTATTTTAGCATTTGTATCCCAGATTAGGTAAAATTCCGGCATGAAAGAAAAGAAAAACAAAGGATCAATATGGGCCACACTAGAAGGTGGATATGAGAAAAGAAATTCCCAATTTGGAAATTTGAATGTAAAGATTTTGAAGGGATGTTAAGATATTATGCATATAAAGAAAAGCATAAAGGAATAATGTACATGAAGCACAAGAAACCAAGAATCAGTTTTTAAGCATATAAAGGGCATCTCTCTTTGCTTTTACTTTTTCTTTTTATCTGTTTGAACGGCTAACTCACTATAATCTGTTTCAAACACACCGCCTCGGTTGAGACTTGAACTCACAACCGATTGATTAAGGGTAAATATCGATAGGCCAACTGACTTTCTTGCATCTGTAAGAATCTCCACAGGCTTAGCAGCCAATCAGCCTTTCATCTGGCTTAGTATTTTTATTTCAGTTAAATTTGTACTCTCTCATTTTATCTCAAGACTTCAGACTTCTGCACTTCCTCTTCATTCTAGGAATCATGACATACATATTGGTTAAAAATAGATGGTCTAATAATGAAGTAGAAACAGGTTCATTCTATAAAGATCCTATGAATGGTGTCCCACCTTGCTTTTCATTCAAGCCCCCCCTCAATATATACATTCTTCTCTTTGCTTCTATGATTGTGACCCTTTCTGCTTTATTTATCTTTAGTTTACCCAAATTCCCATAAAAGTTCAAACTTAGCCTTATATGTAACTATGACTCCATAACCATCATTCATTTTCAAAATCTTTGAAAGTATGGGCAGTGCTAATTGCAGAGTGATGATTCTTGTTATTTGCATTTTGCTTCTATCGTTTGGATCAGGGAGAGTTTATGCAATCAGAAGTGTAGGTCTTGCTTTAAGACGAATTCTTGATGGTATTGATGTTCAAGAACTTGATAAGCCGCTGAATATAGCGCCATCACCTTCTGTGACGTTTGATCAATATCAATCAAACAAGAGAAGAATTCGAAGAGGGTCGGACCCTATTCATAACAAATGTTGATGATCATCTCATGAAGCCAGACAGAAACATGAGCTCAATGCGTCTATGTTAACCTAAAATGGAGCCGCGCTACATCCATCTTCTCTACTTTGTTCTTCCCTTATACTTTGATTGTACGTCTCTTATACTTTGATTGTACGTCTCTATCAATGTGGTGATAGCTTCGACGTGCTGACAAGTGCAAGTCGTAATCAGGCTCAATGGTTTAAAACTTATTGCCCTAGTCCCAGGATTAGTGAATATAATATCTTCATATTTGTGGTAATAGCTTCGACGTGCTGACAAGTGCAACTGGTAATCAGGCTCAATGGTTTTATAACTTATCGCCCTAGTCACAGGATAGTGAATATAATATCTTCATATTTGTGTAACTTGCGAAGGTGTTGCAAAGACCTTTTGGGTTTCCGTTGCCATCGATGAGGTTTGCCTCACCAACCATCCGGAAGGTACAAAGAGTAACTATCGGCAAAATTGCAATTTTTCTTAAGCGTTTCATGGTATTGGCTGCACCAATTCTCAATCATACATTTAGGATGTTGATTAGCTTACACAAAGGTTGTAAACAAAAATTACTTTCATGTTTATGTAAATGGTAATCGTCATGTATTAATCATCTGTTTAGTAGGCAACTTGGAGTTGCATGCATCATGCTATTCATTACTGAGTGTTGTAAATGATTTAGTATTATCATAATATCTGAAACATATATGTAAACCGTTGTATCTTTTTCCTTTGTAACCAAATCAACTAAATGGTACTGACATAAAAATATGTATAAGAAAATTTAATAAGATGGTTTAATAAAATTTCTATGTGTACCAGGGCCAATCACTCCACATAGCCATTTCCTTATGGTAGCCAACATTTGACCCATTTTGACCCAAAGAGGATGGTCTTGTATTAAGTGCTAATTTTGACATGTAAATCATTTTCTGATTTTGCTATGCAAATGTTAATCTAATATGAGGAAAAAATAATGATTCCTAGACTTGAACCAAGGGCACATGCTCCCAGTATATAGATACAACTAACTTATTCTTTTGGTTAATTCATATTTGGTACCTTTGTTCCAACAAACTCATTAAGTATACACAAAACCTCATTCTAGATGTACCTAAACTTTACAAGCAAGGTGCCACCTTTGAATCATGACGTATAAGTCGTTGCAGCATTGTTGGTCTTGGAAAAAAGTAAGTTTCACGACTTCATTTAGGCTTTTAAGAAATCCTGTGACATCTGGTATCTATTTCTCGTACGAACTTTGTTTTGTACAGAAGAAGATATCTTCCGATGAACAGCCCTCCAAATCATGTCAACAGCATCACCAGACTGTGACGGATACTGGTACTCAAAATGTGGTGCAATTTGCTTCAATCTTTCCCACATTTCAGTCCATTTTTCTTTTTGAATTCCTCTTAGAAGTTTCATAAGGTAGCCCTTTTTAGCAGCATCCGATGCACGGACAAATATAGCAAATTTGGAGTAATCAAGGACATCTTCATATGGTAGCTCGATGTCATCACTGATAATCACTGGTACACAATGACTAGCAATGGCATCAAATAGGCGGTTAGATGAAGGAGTGTCTCCTGCAATGTTGAGGCAGAATTTAGAGGAAGCCATCCCTTGCGACGCCTTGCGGACACCACCTGATGACACGGTGCCAAATGTGAAGTGTACATCTTTTTCATCTTTCATTAGGTAGTACAGTTTCTGACGAATCATTCCACCCTATTAAGATAAACACATCAATACACATATGATGCATTGCATAAGACGAATCATTCCACCCTATTAAGATAAACACATCAATACACATATGATGCATTGCATAAAAAGTAACCGATATGCCAGCATTACTCCAATTTAGTTCAATACAATTTCAGGTCTCCAATTTCTAACTTGAAAAAGATCAAATAAAAGTTACTAAAATTTTGAAAGGTATCGACACGCCAGCTTTTTCAACTGGCAATGTGTACGGATCATCTTGAATAAAAAAATTAATGTTTGAAGTGTTTTATGAGACTGATAACAATGTTGGTTACCTGAAACGAAAATGAACCAACACAGAAAGAACAAAAATATGAATAAAGCTCACATCTTTTCTAAAAATCGCTCCTTGAAAATACACCAAGACAGGCCGATCTTCAAATGAAGGGGAATCACTATTACCAAGACGCCTTATAACATGTTTGTAAGGTGCAACAACATCTTTATCAACATTTGCTATCTGAGCAGGGTACCTTCCAAAATCAGCAAGAACCAACATAGCAGAACCTAAATGTTTTCTCGCTAAAAGCATACTATTTGGATGGTGAGCCATGATCAAATGATCCTTCCCTCCTGATCTTCTCCACTCACCTCTACCCTTTAGATACTTCACTAATTTCTCTTGCAAAATCTTGTCTATACTACTTTTTTCGTTCCCATGAATCTTGGAATGTCGATTGTAACTCAAAGACGAGAAAAATGGCACAAACATAATGTCCGCTTGTGACGAGTTTTGTACAAGAATTGCAGTACAAGGTCTAGACACACTTGGAGTAACCGAAGATAAAAGATCAAGAGTAAGCCAATACTCTATACTATGTTGTAAGTTTAACCCACCCGGGTATTTCGGAATTCCACTCAAATCACTCACATTAGGCCAAATTTGGTTTCGGTCACCTTTCCATCCTAATAACACAAAATGAAACTCAGGGGGTAATTCATACATAAAAACTTTAAGGAGAGCTTGATCATGATCACACAAAGTAGCTCGTTCTACTGGGATCGATTCAAACGGTGAAGATTTTGGCTCAACTGGCTTGGTTTTAACGCGATTTATATAAGATGGTGTGTTGTTAACAATAATTAGCTTGTAAATTGATCTGGGTACTAAAGAATTATCACCAAATTGAAATAGGATTAACGAACTAAGGCTTAGGAACAACATTGACACCACAAATAAAAAAGCAAGTGATCGCGGAATAAACACACCTTTTTCGGGCGCTGATGGCATCATTGCTACAAAGGGTATACAGCAAAATAAAAAGTCTTGAAATACCGTTTATCAAGAACAACTTAAAGTTTAACTAACTTTCTGCAAAACCTCAAAACGTTAAACTATAAAATCTCAAGTTCAAATAGCGTTTGGAGCAAGGTCACATTAGTTAGCAAAAAGATCAAAAGCAAAAAATAACTAGAACAAAAAAGCTCTCATAGATTCAAGAACATAGTTAAGAAAGAACCTGTAAACAGAAGACTAGTCATGGAGAATCTTTTTCTAGAACATCAACTTAATTACATAAAACAAATATAACTTAAGATATATCAAGCATAAGAAAAGAAAATGGAAATAAGAATGTTAGTTTGCAACAGAAAATTCAGAATTGATGAGCTACCATCCAAGAACGTGTGTTTAGGAAGATCATAGAAGGAATTCTAATTGTGTTAGTATTCTATTATTGTTTTTTGTTATTTATGAACAGACATACAATAACGTATGAATGTAGTCACAAGCGATGTGATTAATTAACTATTAATTTAATATTTGAAAGTGACATAGTATTTCCCTCCCTGAAATTCTAATTATTATTTTTTATATTGATATAAGAATTTTATCAAGGGATTTAAGGTCCATTAATTCATCCATAAACTTTTTTTTTTTAATTGAAAAATGTGTTTAACAAATATTAATTGATTTTATAATTTACCTTAATTACTTTTAATTTTGTAATTAACAAACTTAAAATTTTCTTATTTAATCATCTAAACTAATGCTTTGACTATGATCGATTAGACAAAACTTTGTATTTATTCTTGTGCTTGTCATATAAAATGTTTATTGTTTTTATTAAAGATTAAAAAGTTCAGAGTAAATATTTTTACGAAGAAAATTTTTAGAGTTAAAATATAATTCAAAGCCGGTGTTTTAATTTAGTAAATACACCTTTTGTAATACTTGTTTTTCTTTTTGTTACACTCTAATATAGAGGTGGCAATTTGTGCCCAAAATCAAAAAAATTGGCTAAATGGGCAAACTTTTAAAAGATTTGGGCACATTTGGGCCCTTCTTTTTTTGAAATGGGCATGTATTGCCCATTTAGAAGTTAAATGGGCATAATGGGCACATGTTTTTCGCGAACATTAGATTGTTTTTAAAGGAAAACTTATATTTAATTTTTTAAATATAAATGAGGTATTACGTTAGAAGAATATATTTCGTCGTTTTGGGTCTTTTTAAAAGTGATTAGTATAATATGAGCCCGTTTGGCCCTTAGCCCGTGCCCGCCCATTTTGCCACCTCTACTCTAATATTATACTTTTAAGGCACGTTTGCTAGAGAGAATTTCAAATAAATGAAATGAAGCAGAATATAAATCAATAGATAATTTTGTTTAATTTTAATGTTTGGTAACAACAGAGATTTGACCAGAGAAATAGGAAAAAATATATTTTTTTAAATAACATTTTGTCATATGAGACTACATATATTTGTTTGTTGATTTTTTTTAAATGATTTTTTCTAAATATTTTTTTTAAATAATTATTATTTTTAATTATTTTTAAAAAAAACTTATTTTTAAAAAAAATTATTTAAAAAAATATATATATTTTTTTAAAATTTATTTTCTTTCTTTAATGTTTTTTTAATTATTTATAAAAAATAATTATTCTTAAAAAAAATTTAAAATTTATTTTTTTAAAAACTTATTTTTTCAAAAATTTATTTAAAAATGTATTTATTTAAAAAAAAATCTTACAAAATAATCTCATTTCTCTCGTTTCCGAACTAAAAGTAGTGGAAATGAAAGTTATAAAATTGCACTATCAATTCTTCACAAATTCTACACAATTCTTCACCTTTTTATTTCTCTAACATACGAAACAAAAGAATTTAATTCATTTCTATTTTTTCATTCTCATTTACCTTTACTAAACATGCTCTTAGTCTATGTCAAATTAATGTATGAGATGTGATATATATATACCCTTCTTATGTTGTCACATTATAGAGTTTTGTTCAAACCGTATAACCCACGATGCACATCGTACAAGCCCGTAATACACCCAAACATTAGATACTCTTTCTATAGGAAGGTGTGAATAAGTTGTCCCTTAATGTATATTACAATATAATATGACTTTTTGGATTCTTAGGTTGACACTCTATCAAATGATGCATGGTGATTTGACAAATAACCAGGCATATTAAATTTAGTGAAAACCCCGACCCGTTAAGCTAACCATACCCAATAACAATTACTAATAAAATCTTGACTAAACCTTTTTTTCCCCACAATTAAAGTTTGATCGTATATCAATTCTGGTCGTTTTCCACTATATCATTAAACTGATTTTACCCACAATATTCAACGTTCGAATGTCATGCAATCAAGGAAAAAAAACAAGAAGTTTGTCGAATAAAGTAAATTTGGCACGTCATCAATTACAACATAAACTCAAAGTATGAATACTAGAATGGAACAAAAAGTACCATAATTACCACTCTAAAACGGAAGACTAAAAAACACATTGCTATATAATAATATTAGCCCTTGTGCTTGTTTGGAAATGATAATTGTTAGTACAAATCTGGGCGCTCATCTGCGAAGGTTAGTGTAGGCTAACTTTTCGAGGTATAGATCTTGTACTAAGTAGAAATCTTGACTGAAAGCTGCTAAGAAAGTAGACACCGTTAGTCTCACCGCGAAAGGGGTTTCCGCGGTCAACCTCCGGCGTGAGAGTAAGTATGGGTTTAGAGAGATAAAGTTAATTCTAAAGAGAGAGTGAGCATGTATTTGTTACCGTTTGAATATCGGCGAGAGCCCCTATTTATATGGTTGACCTTTATGTCGTGTTCTCATAGTCACGAGACATGAGAGCGACAGTTTGTGAGTGGGGTATGACGTAAGTCAACCCAGAGTTTGTCTCGTTGCTATGAAAGTGATAGTTTTGGGCGGGAACTTATCCCGCTTTCTCTTTTTAGGGACTGTAGGTGACAGCACCTCTATCCCATGTGAGATTCCTTACTCTTAGCGGGGCCAGGCTTCCTCCGGAATGTCCCTCATCGCGGTTTGACATCCCCGTCCAGGTGGTACCTTGCGGGTATGGACAGTGCTTGAGTGGATCTGGTCTAGTAGATTGCGTTCCTGGTCCGCGTCTAATCCTTCTATGTGTCTGGGGGTATCGTACACAATCAAGTCCCCCCAGTCTAGTATGCTTGTTGGCTAGGAACAAGTGTTCTAGACTGAGTCGTGCTTCTCATCCGCGGGTTGTCCTTGCTGGTGCTGACTGTGTATTCCACTTATTTAATCGGATAAGTGTTACAGCTGTTCCTTGGAAGTCGCGAACCGTTTTTGACCGTGTTTTCTCTGACTGACGTGACGTTTTGGCTGCTCCTATCTCGTCCGTTGATCTAGATGAATCTGATCCGTTTGGATACGGATCGGGGACGTGGCCCTTTCTCGACCGTTTGATTGATCGGTTGGTTTTCCTTTAGGAGGGTATAAATACCCCCCATTTTTACTTCTTTGGCTACTGTTGCCTTTTCGTCTTCGCAAGTAAAAAAAAAAGAAAAAAGCTACCATCGTCTTTTTCTTGCGTATTCTTTGTTCAGGTCAGGTTTTCCCCTTCCTATTTTCTGTTATGGCTAGAAAACTTATTAGTGATTTCACTTGTGAGTTGACTCAACAAGATTTAGACGCTTTTTGTTCCAAGTATAATATCCCTGATACAGTACACCCCCTTCTTCCTGGCCCTAACGACACCATTAGGAATGCCCCCAAGGTAAAATAGGCGTATATACTAGATTCTTTGAGTTCTGCAACTTTAGGATCCCTCTTTCCAAATTCCTGTGCAGTGTCTTAGAGTACTTCCAGATTCACTTGTCACAGTTTTCTGTTTTGGCCGCAGCTAGGGTTAGCCACTTTGAGATTTTATGCCGCGTCCATGGTGGCATTCCCACCGTAGCGTTATTTAGGAAATTTTACTATTCCAGGATGAATAATGGGTGGTTAACTCTAGAGAAGCGGAAGGGTCCTAAGACTTTGGTTGTTCTGGTATGTCATACCGCCCCGCTTGATTCTGTTAAGAACTGGAATGAATACTTCTTCTGGGTTGACGCCACCGTCTTTCCGTTGTCAATTCCGTGGAATGACAACGTTTCAGTTGACCGCGATCCTCCTTGTTGATCCCAGTTGAGCAAACGATCTTGTATAGAAGCTAACTTAAACGAATACAAACTGTTAAACACTACGCGGAATTTAATGTTTAACCTTAAGAAGAATAATGTTGATTATCACTAAACACCTCAATATATATTATTATACGAATACTCTGAATAGTATTAGGGTTTTACAACATTGAAGTGTATCGACTCATAGATATAACCAATACGTATATCTAAATCTAACCTAGGACCTCCTTTTATAGGCTAAGGAGTCCTTTACAATATACATTACGTATTCTACAAGATAAATATACTTACCATACTTATCTAAATATAATTCGACCTACTCAAGACCTTCTAGAATATTACAAGTTAAACCGACCTAACAAGCTAGCAGTGTTTCGTTACATTAGCAGTGGTTACATACTTCTACTAGCAGTGGTTTATCTTGAGCAGTGGTTCCAATCCTTCTAGCCGTGGTTTCATTTGTGTTGGCAGTGATTCCATACTTAGTATCATTCCTGTTAACAGAACCAAAAACCCAAGAATCCTCCCCTAAACTTGATATTTACTACCAAAATCATCAAGTTTCTTTTAAGCCTATAATCTCTTACTTGGAGGATGTATCCAAACACCCAATAACCTCTTCTTTCTCCTTATCAGATCCAGACTCTTCATCAATAGCCTTTGATCTATTTGCTTTTCTTTTCATTCTTCCTTGAGGCTTGCCTTTTATAGCTAGAGGACCTTCCAAATCAGCAATCTTTTCAATTTTTAATAACAGTGGATTAACAATGGGATTTGTAGGTTTAGTACACTGCAGATCAAGCTTAGCTTCCAACATCCTTCTTGCTATAGTCTTTGTCAGTGGGTAGTCTTTGTCAATCAGCATAAATATCTTCTCCTTTGAAGTCTTAATAGCATGTACTCCATAAGGCTGATATAAAATCCATTCTTCAACCTCACAATCTTCCCAACATTCATCTTCTGGATTATGTTGAAACATGTTCTTCAAAGCTATCCACATAGACCTAGACACTGTTCATGTTGGTCCAAGCTTTCCACATCTAAAATCCATAACCTCCCACATTTGTTTCAAATCAAGCTTATTCAGAAAGAACATCATACACTCAAAGCTAAAGTATTGAGTTTTCCATCCATCTCCTCTAGTAAGCTCAATAATATCTCTTTCATTCTCTGTAACAATCTTCCAGTCTACTATGGGATGTATAGATCTTACAGGTGTAGGATTGATAGGTTCTTTAGGTTTATCACTCACCATAATGTACTGACCCAATCTCTCTTCATCATTCACTTCATCATCCACCTTTTGTCTCTTTGAACTAGACTCCTCCATCACTGATTCCTTTCTCTTTTGTTTGTTCCTTATCATCTCAGCTTCTCTTTCAGAATTCATGGGAATAAACTCAAACCTTCTTTTGCAAATGTTGTAAAGCTCCTCAATCTTCTCATAGGAGCAATTCCTCAGGTTTACAGTTTTCATTTCCATGTGTTTAATAAATCTTATCATCTGATTCCTTCTTTCTTGCTTGGTTGGTGGTTTATTCTTCTTTGCTTGATAATCTTTAAATTCTCTGTCCTGTTTCATCTTTCTCATCATTTCAACCAACATCTTAGATGTTGTGTCAATATCTAATTGACCCCATTCAAACTCTGTCCACTCTTTCTGCATCCTCTCAGAAGCTTGAAAATAGCTCTGTTCATTGTTCCATTCTTCTATAAGTTTCAGAGAAGCTTCTTCTTGCTCTTTCTTTTCCTTCTCTTTGGCAAGATCTTCAGCATTTAACTCATGTTGTAGACTTCTAGAAACCTCTTCATCATATGCAATCTGTTCTTCCCTGCTTTCAAACTCTATCTCTTCTTCTTCTAGTTCTGCAATCCCTTTACCTTTTCCAATATCAGGTTGAGTAACCACAGTTCTTTGCACAGGCTCACCAATCTTCAAACTTTTAGTAATAGGTTTAGGTGCAGTAGGGATAGGTACTGGGATAGGTTGAGATTGCTTTAGGTTCAACAGTTGAATAGCAATCTCCTTTTCAGCTTCCTTAGGTTTTGGTGTTGGTGTTATAGTGGTGGTTGTTGTTGTAGCAGTGGTTGCCTCTGTTAGGTCTATTATAGATTTGATGATACAAAACAAGAAGAATGAAACATGAAGGACTAAAAGTGACAAAAAGGGAAACTACAAAAAGATGGAGGATTTAGAAGATTCTAGAAGATATGCTTAAAAGAATATTTAGTTTTCTAATTGTATTATGATTCCTCTTGTAAATCCTAGATGTCTCTAGTATATAAAGAGACATAGGGTCATTAGTTTCATAGTACGTACATGATGTAAACACCAAAGTGTGTGTAAGGAACCTAGGCGTAGGGATTTGGGAAAATGCCTAGGGTGATGGTTAGTTAGTTAGTTCCTAGGCGTATGTTCATGTAAACGCCTAGGTTAGTATTTAGTATATTAGTGTTTTGTGGTAGAGATGATAATGAAAAACTTGTTCATAATAATGTTGATTCTATGTTTGAATATTCCGCCTTCATTATTATGTGTTCCTAGATATAATATTAGACCTAGTATAAGAGCTTCAACGATCTTTACATGTGGTATCGAGAGTGGGCTCGTGATATCTAGGATTCACAAGGTTTCTTGGCGAAAAAGAAAGAAGAAAATCGAATTTCAACAATTTTCGTATTACTTCTGCAGCACTGTTTTCAAGAGGCCATAAATTTTTATTGAACCGTTGGATCGAGCTAAAATTTTGGCTGGTGCATCTCAGTATATCTATCTAAATTTTCACCAAAGGGATTGTCAATTAGAGCTCTCAATCAAAAGATATAAGCAGTCAAAGTCTGCTGCAGAAAATTCCGTAAGGCTTCTGCAGGACTGTTTTGAAACGATCATAACTTTTTCGTTAACCGTTGGATCGTAACTAAATTTTGGGTGGATGTTCTCTATATATCAATCTAACTTTACGAGGGATCTTCGATCTGAGCTTTATGTGAAAGATATATGCTGTCGGGTTGGCTTCTCGTGAAAGTACTGCCGAACACGAAGTAATTGCTACCCTTTTTCAAAGTACTGTTAGGGTTTTTATAAAAGTACTGCTCACGGTACTGATCCTTCTTAAAGTACTGCTCATTGGACGCAAAGTACTGCTTGGAGTTTTTAAAGTACTGCTGTTTGACGAAAGTACTGCTGTTTGATGAAAGTACTGCTATATGAAAGTACTGCTTGGACGTTTGTACTGCTATGTTCCAAGATGATATATAATGGTTTATTACGAGGAGATTTGGAATTAAGGGGAAGTCGAGCATAATTATTTTTATGGTTTTTGGACGACACACACACAGGTTATTGCTCACACACACAAGGTGTTTGGTGATTTGTTCTTAAAGGATTCAAAAAGGCTCTTATTTGATTCTTATGGATTAATTGATTACGAAGAAGGTTGAATATCATTTATTTGATGTTGTAGTTGAGTTTCACAGGTTTGTGCTCTTATCATATAGCTTGATGAATCTAGCAATGTGTGATTTTTCTTATGATGCTCTATGCACACATTGGCTATCACTTAAAGGAGTTACATTGTAGTGCTCAGTGTCTCATATTAGTTGAGGATTTTGTCAAGGGATTGCGGTCTACTTATATTTGATGTTTCGTATAAGTATGGAGTTCCGTGGATAGTACACGATTTAAGACACAAGTTTGGGAAATTCTACTCTTCATCAAATTGTTATACTCGTTTTCACAAGTGATCATTACATCAAGCCTACAGATTTTGAAGAATCGTTGATGTTCATGCATCACTTAGGAAGTTTCTACGGTTTATTCATTCTCTATTTGTTGATAACAAAAGGGGAAGAGATGTTTGAGTGACATGTTCAAGTCAAGGGAAGCATGGAAGACAAGATTGTTTCATTCATGGTGAGATTTAATTATCTCAATTTCTCTACTTCGCCTAGGGAAGTTCGTACAAGATTCGTGGTTGTTTTGTTACCATCAAATAGGGGAAGATTATTGGGTCTATTATAGATTTGATGATACAAAACAAGAAGAATGAAACATGAAGGACTAAAAGTGACAAGAAGGGAAACTACAAAAAGATGGAGGATTTAGAAGATTATAGAAGATATGCTTAAAAGAATATTTAGTTTCCTAATTGTATTATGATTCCTCTTGTAAACCCTAGATGTCTCTAGTATATAAAGAAACATAGGGTCATTAGTTTCATAGTACGTACATGATGTAAACACCAAAGGTGTGTGTGTGTGGGAACCTAGGCGTAGGGATTTGGGAAAACGCCTAAGGTGATGGTTAGTTAGTTAGTTCCTAGGCGTATGTTCATGTAAACGCCTAGGTTAGTATTTAGTATATTAGTGTTTTGTGGTAGAGATGATAATGAAAAACCTTGTTCATAATAATGTTGATTCTATGTTTGAATATTCCGCCTTCATTATTATGTGCTCCTAGATATAATATTAGACCTAGTCTAAGAGCTTACAAGCAATGGAAATTTCTGAAGTAGCAGTGGCTAGAACTACACCAGCAGTGGTTGCAGCAGTGAGTTCTGCAACACTATCAGTGGATGCAGCAACATTGGCAGTGGTTGTTGCCTGCACCACTTCCTCCTTTTCTTCAACTACAACTTTCAAAGAATCATTAATTACTGCAGCTTTTCCTTCCATGTCAGCCACCAAATAACCATCACCATTGTCTCCACTATCCAAATCCAAATCCAAATCCTCCCCTGAATCTGTGCCTTTACTCCTCCCCTGTTTGGATACATCCTCCAAACTCTAATTTCCGGAGGAGCTTGCCTTATTTCCCATATTTCTCACTCTCCTGAATGCAGTAATCCCTGGCCTCCTAAGTCTTTCCAAAACACTCACCCTGTGCTTCAACCTCCTGATTGTACCAGCCTGAGAGGTTGCCAAATTTTGAAGACCAGTGATTTTAGACTCCATAATGGTGCATCTATCCGTCAATTCAAGAATTAGTTTCATTGTATCCTCACCACTTCGACCTGTGTTAAATGGTCCGAGAGGTGGATCTTGGGAAACGTCATCATGTACAAAATCATTACCCATCAATTCATTTTGTTGTTCCAAACTACCCTCATCACTTCGAGCTGTGTTAAATGCTTCGAGAGGTGAATCATTGGATATGTGCAACATAGCATCAGACCTAGCCTGAACATCCATGTACCCCAAGTTATCCAGTTGGCTGGGGATTCCTCCACCTGTGTTGAATTCCAAAGAACTCTCCACATTAGGAGTTACCATTGGTTGGGTCTTACTTATGATTCCACTGCCCTGCTCAGCTTCTAAGCTTGAGGCAGTAGTGGAAGCCCTTCCAATCATGTCACCTCCCACACCTGTGACAGCCTCATGTCCTTCACCACTAGCACCAGCCTGAGGTAGGTTAGTGCCCTTCTTCCTCCTTCTAGTAACCAAAATCCTTTCAGGTTGTATAATTGAGGGTAATGGATCAACAGTGGTTGTGGTTTGTGATGTGGTAGTAGTGGGATCAGCAGTGGGTAGGATAGGTTGTACATTTACTCTTCTACAAGTTCTGGAAAGTTTAGCATGTGAGGAAATAGTGGTGTAATAGTCCCTGAAAAATTCTGGTTCTTCTTTTTCATATGAGCAAATACCTTAGAAACCATATGTAATACAGCATACTTTCTCTGATGAGGAATGGGTTCTACTATCTGACTCTCTACTAACAGTTGAATAAACCTAAGATACAAGAAGTATTTACCTTGTTCCTTAACATTCTTCTGTAAGCCCTAAAAAATCATTCTTGACCAGTTAAAAACTCTTTGTTTAGAGAGACAAATGAAAGCAGTGGCAATCTTTGAGGGAAACTCATCAAATCAAGTGGTTTTGTTGCTTAGACACATAAGGATGGTATGAATTAAGAACTTTCACTGGGGAGAAAACATACCTTTGTGAAACTTAAGTCTATCCCCTCTTCTCTCATAGCCCATTTGCTCCAAACCATCAAAAATCTCCTCATTCGACATATTATCTACACCTTCAGCATCCTGAAACTTTAACACACTTCTAATCACCTCCTCTGTAATCAGAACCTCTTTCTCATCAATAACTGCCCTAATAACTTATACTTCATCCCACACTTGAAGCTCGGCCGTCCACCAAAAATGATGGATGTAGGATTTAAGGATGATGGGTTCAACAATTAATGCATAGTGAATAGAGTTGTGTTTGATGAATTCGATCATCTCATGAAAGCCTTCTGAATGGTCATTCTTAAACAGGTATGCAACTAAGTTGTGGGAAGTGGAATATTTAGTCGCCATTGTAAGATGAAAGTTCATGTGATGTGGGATTGTTGTGAATAAGAGTTGGGAGTGGTTAGGGTTTGTGAAGAGCGCCAATTGAGAGTGTTTAAAATACCAATTTAATGATCAGCAGTGATTTGGGGAATAAATACGTTATCACCAAAATGTTTTAAAACAACCCCTGTAGTTTCCACATTCATCAAAAACCAACTAGCAGTGGATTGGACACCACTAGCAGTGTTTCCAACAAGCCAGCAGTGGAAACATCACTTGCACTCCAATATTTTGACAAAGACTTCCGTTGCAAAATCCTTGGAAAATATAGTGTGATCATGCAATTGTTTGAAGGATACAAAATTTACACTATTTTTTATTTTTATTTTTTTTTATTTTTTATTTTTTATATTTTTTATATATCAGCAACTCCTAAAGCTCCAAACGATCCAAATTTACAAAGATTCTTCAAACCTGCATGACACAAACACAAACCAAACACTACAAACTTTGTTAAGGTTAGCAGGACTTAAAAATAACTAACAGTGTTTACTTTTTATGCACTAGCAGTGCTTTTACAAGTTACTAAGCACTTAGTCAAATAGTCAACCCTAGTTATTTACCCGTTTACCAAAATAGCTTATAGTAAAAAACACTACCATCTTGGACCTTCATCCTTGCAACTACATTGGCTGTTAGAAACACCAACCCTGCTCCTGCTCCAGTTGGACCTTCATCCTTACAACTACCATCATAAGAAGCCATTGTTAAAGTCTCCAGTTCTGAGCTTAGTTCCATTCCCAACTATGTGTCAGCATATGAAGACACAAATGAAGAAACAGGTGGCACCTCCAGAGTGTTGATAGTGGCTCCCCTTGCAGAAATTCCACCTCCAGCACCACTTTCAGCTCCACCTACTCCAGCACCACTTGCAGCTCCTTCCACATCAGCTCCACCAAAGAGATCTCAGGTGTTAGCACTCCCCAACTCACGAGTTTGGTCAGTGGTTGGGGAAAGGGGAAGACAAAGCATGCCAGACTTTGGGAAGGGAAAGAGGCCAAGGGAGTAGATGTTGTTGGATGTTGTCTTCTCATGTTTTAGTCTTTTGATGGTTGTCTTTTGTAGTGATGATGTAATGGAAGCTTGTTATGTAATTCTGCATTTGTTGATGCAGATCCTTAAATGAATAAACTTCCTTGTTTTCTTTCAATTTCTACTTACTGTGTGTGATTTGACTTTTTGATCTGCAAAATTGTTAGTGGGAACAAAAATAACAAGCAATGGTTATAATTAAACTAGCAAGCATTTCAAGATTTACCAATAGCATATTTACAAACCATCATTTTACTGAGATTATATTTTAATATTCCTTATCCATCAATCTGATATGAATACCTTAAAGTCCAACAATTGATTATGAATCCAAAGCACTTGACCATAGCAACTTGCAACAGCCAACACATACTCAGCCAAGTATGAATTGGCCACAATAGTTTCTGTTTCTCTTACATCGCTATGAGATAAGCATGCTTCCCAAAAACTGACACCCTCAAGTAGTAGACTTTCTATCCAAACTAGCCCCAACATAATCACTGTCAGTATAGGCCACCAAATCAAAAGGGGAATCCTTAGAGTACCAAAGGCCCAATTTAGGATGACCCTTAAGGTATCTAAAAATCCTCTTCACAGCAATCATGTGTGATGTGTTAGGTGTAACTTGAAATCTTGCACACACACAAACAGAAAACATTATATCTGGCCTAGAAGCAGTGAGATACATCAAAGATCCAATCATGGATCTATACAGCTTCACATCAACTCTAGGACTTCCATCATCAGGTAGCAGTGGTTTATGTGTTTCCATAGGTGTACTAGCACTTTTGACATCCTGAAACCCAAACTTCTTCAAGATATCTGCTACATATTTATCTTGACTAATGAAGATTCCACCAGTCCTTTGTTAAACCTGTAGCCCCAAAAAGAAAGTGAGTTCACCTATAGCACTCATCCGAAACTTATCATGCATAAGTTTCTCAAAATCCTTGCACAGCTCCCTATTTGTTGAGCCAAAGATGATGTCATCAACATACACTTGAACCAGCAATATATCATCCTTGAGCTTCCTTATGAACAATGTCTTATCAATAAATCCTCTCTTGAAACCATTGTCCAAAAAATAAGTAGAAAGGCAATCATACCATGCCTTTGGAGCTTGATGCAACCCATACATAGCCTTTTTCACCCTGTAGACCTTATTAGGATGATCAGGATCTTCAAAACCAGGAGGTTGAGAAACATATACCTCCTCATCAATTGTACCATACAAAAGGCACTTTTTACATCCATCTGATACACCACAAAGTTTTTGAATGAAGCATATGCCAAAAACAATCTTAAAGCTTCAATTCTGGCAACAGGTGCAAATAATTCATCATAATCTAGACCTTCAGTTTGTGTGTATCCTTGAGCAACCAACCTTGATTTATTCCTAACCACAATCCCCTTTTCATCCCTTTTGTTTCTGAATACCCATTTAGTTCCAATAGCCCTCTTACCATTAGGTAGATCAACCAATTTCCACACCTCTTGAAGTTTGAATTGTAATGTCCTCTTGCATTGATTCAATCCAACCTTCTTCTCCTAATGCTTCTTTAACTCTTTTGGGCTCCTTCTGTGACAAAAAGCAAGCAAACAAACAATTTTGCAAGTCTTGATGACTGTTCCTTTTGAGAAGTGACTTAGCAAAGTAACCTTGTTCAGTGAAGGTTTTATGAGTCTTGCTTCTTGTTTGCACTGGGGTATTCAAGTTTCCAAGTATCTGCTCTTTGGGATGATTTTTGTGTATCCTTATGGTAGGAACTGGACTTTATATGATGATTGTCTCCAAATTTGTAACATTTGCATCCTTGAAAAAGTCATCCATGTTCTCATCATCTGTGGGAGTATCCATCTCTTCCAAATCAGGCATGTTAGGATCATCCTGATACTCATCGAACCACTCAAGTGGCTTAGCAGTTGTTTCCAAAGAAGGTACCGCTAGTTGAACTTGGAGCCGGGTTTCAAATGAACTAGCAAAGTGGTTGCACTTGGTTTAGCAGGTTTTCAGAACTCCTTTCGCTTGTCAGCTTTTCTATCTAATAATCGAAGTTATCTCCGATAACTCTTCCTTATCTTGATGATGATCTCCCTTGAACCCCTAATGTAAATCATCATCTTCGAGGAACCCTTCTTTTCAATGATGGGTGAGACGTAACCCGCTTCCACTTCTCAATCGATAGAATTTTTGGAGATTCAGCTTCCTTAGAATTTGTTCCTCGATCGAATTCTTTTGTGTACCTACATCAACATTAGTGGAATCAAGACGATTGGCTCATAATTCATAGATTTTGTCAGATATCAATATTAAACCGCCAATCTGGTCCTTTGGTCTCAACACTAGGAGTCTCTTCACTAAACCTAACATGTAGGTTCTCTTCAACTATTCTAGTCCTCCTATTGTATACTTTAAAGGCCTTACTATTGAAAGAGTAGCCAATAAAGTATCCATCATCTGCCTTTTCCTCAAACTTTCCTAGGTGGTCTATGGTATTCAAGATAGTAACAGGACACCCAAAAGGTTTTAGGAAATCTATCATAGGCTTCCTACCATGTAACAGCTCATATGGGGTCTTGTTATGAGGCTTCACTACCTTCTATTCTGCACATAACATGCAAAGGCCAACAAATTCACCAAAAGGTAGTAGGTAACTTAGATTCAGATAACATTGTTCTTGCAGCCTCAATTAGTGTCCTATGTTTCCTCTCAGCTACACCATTTAGCTGAGGTGTCCTAGCAACATTAAACTGTCTTTCTATACCCTTTTCCACACAAAACTAATTCATTACATCATTTTTAAACTCAGTTCCATTATCACATCTGATTACTTTGACTTTATGGTTTAACTGATTTTTTATCTTAGTTATGAAACTCTTAAGGATCTCACTAGTTTCACTCTTAGATGCTAAAAAGTAAACCCAAGAAAATATGCTATAGTCATCTATGATAACTAGGCAATACTGCTTATGATTCAAACTTCTCACAAAGGTAGGGCCAAATAAGTCCATATGTAACATAAACAGTGGTTGAGTTATGGTGTTCACAGTCTTGGTCTTACAAGAGGCTCTATGTTGTTTACCTTTTTGACAAGCCACACAAAGTTCTTTACTTTCAAAAACCTTAGAAGGTAACCCTCTCACTAAGTTTCCCTTCACCAATTTATTGATTGTTTTGAAATTTAGGTGACCTAGCCTTCTATGCCATAATTTTGACTCAACGACTGATGCCTTTGTAAATAAACAGGTTAAGGTTCTATTAGAAATTACATCTTTCATGTTAAAGCAATATATGTTTTCTTTCCTAGGAACCCTAAGCTCCACATACTTATCATCAGGCATTTTAAAATCAGGAGATAACACCACACATTCAGTTTCCCCAAAAATTACCCAATTCTTTTTATCATATATTTGGGAAACACTGAATAAATTGTACTTCAGTCCTTTTACCAGATATACCTTCTCAAAGTCCAACTTCTCTGTCCTGATTCCTCTGCCAACAATCTTGCCTCCCTTTGGGTCATTTCCAAAAGCCATATAGCCTTCATCAAAAGCTTCAAAATCCTCAAGGTTGCTTCCATCCCATGTCATGTGCCTAGAGCAACCACTGTCAAATATTCCTTTATCCTTAAGCTCATCCTGTAGATGGCCCTGCACATGAAAGTAAACAAATTAGTTTCTTTTGTGGACCCAAGCCAATACTGACTTGGGTCTGCCCTGTGCATCAATATAGTTAAATTTCTTTAAGTCCATTGATGCACTATTGGCATGGTGTAAAACCTGTGTTTTTGGTTTCCATTGCCAGCTAGCTGAGGCCTTTACATCATAAAAATAGCTTCCAACCACTGTATCAGTTATTACCTTAGGCACTTTTAATAAATCATCTTTTCCTTAGCAAGTGGTAACATTTTGCTTAGTTGTGGAATTGTTTTGCTTAGCAGTGAAAATAGTTTTTGATCTAGTGGTTGGAACTCCTTTTGTGCAAAGCAGGATTATAGATTTAGTTGTTCCGTTTCATTAACACGCTCTTGGAACCATATTTCTGTTAGGATGAGGGATTGTTTCTTTGAATTTTTGATGATTTACCCTCCTCCATTGGTGCCAAACGGTGGTTGGTTTTGTTACGCTCTGTAGATGCTCAAAACTACCACATTTAAAACAAGCCTTTTTAACACACTTAAAATCATCCCCTAATCTGTTTGAGATTAAGCCATTAAAGTTTCTTTGATTTCCCCTAGGTTTGTATCTTTTCATTTGTTCTCTAGGAATCTCATTATACTCAACAATTTTCTTAGAGATTTGTGCTCCAAATCTAGGCATACCAAAGTTAGCTTGTTTTGAATTAACAATTTTAATGTTTTCTATCTTTTCAGACTGTGTTAACTCAGACCTCTCTTCCTCAGTATCTAACTCCCAATCTTCAATGATTGGGCCATCAGATGTCCTATCAGACACTACCTTAGGTGACTCAGACTTACTATTTTCACCTACAGGTTTGTTAAAGCTAAACTCATTACTAAAAGACAACTTTGTTTCAGGTGGTGCATGTTTCATCAACATGGGTGGTGGCACATCATTGTACCCTATCCCAGAACCTTTTTTCATTAATTGACATCCAATTGATTTATTCACTATATCAGAAGCAAAAGTAAGTTTCTCAACCCTAACAACATGTTTCTCTTTGTCATCTAGGGCCTCTTGTTTTACACTTTCAACTTCTTCAAGTTTCTATTTAAGGACCTTGATTTCTCTATCTCTAATGTCAATCTCACCACCTAGTATGTTTATCTTATCAACATACTCAAACTCACACTTGTTACAAAACCTAAGTTTTTCTTCTACATTTTGAAGACCAACTCTGTAACCTAAGTTATCTAATTCAAGTCTTTCAACTTCTTTCCTAAGACTTTCTACCACAGCTTTTAGACCTTCTAAGGTATCCTGACATGACTTATAAGAACACACAGAACTATTTGAATTGTTAGATACCTGAACGAACTGCATGATGATGAAGCATAGGCCATGAGTGCAAAGTTATGCACTTTGGAAGCTTCACTTGCAAGAAAAGCAGCATTGGGTCCTTCTTCAATCTGGTCACTTCAGTCATAGTCACCAAGTCCATCCTGAGCCACCAACGCAGAAGAAGGATTTGGTTCTTCAGGTGCCTTCTTGAAGTTTTCACCAATCCTCTTTGGAGTCCTACATTCCCTTGCAAAATGTCCCTTCTTTTTACAGTTGTAGCACTCCATCTTGATTTTGTCAAACCCAGCTTTTCTTTGGCCATTGTACTTGATCTCTCTTCCAGTCCTCCTCAAAAATCTCCTAGCTTGCAAGGTGAGCATCGCCATCTGCCACTAAAGATTGATTTCATCAAGATCATCAGGATCAATTTGATCTAAATCCTGATTTAACACTGTAACACTGGTTTTGAGATCAGATAGAAAAGCACAGATAGCACCATCACTAATGTTTTCATAAGCAGTGGAAACATTAGTATTAGTAGTTGAAACTTCATAGGTAGCAATGGTAGTTTCCTGAGTGCTCCTATTGTTGGTAGACACAAAAGCAATGTTCTATGTAGATGAGGATGAGCCAGCAATGTTCTTTTCAGACTCATAGACCTTTAAGTTGTTGTAGAGATTATCCAAGGTCATCTTTTCAAAGTCATCTTTGTTTCTCCAAACAACTGTATGCATTGCCCATTCAGGTGCCAAGCTTCTAATGAACTTGAGATTGATGTCTTCTTGAGCAACTTTATAGTCAACCAATTTCAAGTGACTGATGAGCTTCTATAGTCTGTTATAAGTTCCATCAAGACTTTCTCCACTAAGAGCAGTGAAGTTTTCAAGCTGATGCTTGAGCATGTTCTTCCTGGATTTTCTGGTAGCGTTACAAAGAAATCTTTTGTTCAATGGCATCCATCAACTCCTTAGCCTTCATACTCTTGAAGTCCAATGCATACTCATTAGGTATTCCCATACTGAAAATACTATGAGCTTTAATCTCCATCTTCCTTTGAGCCTTATCAATTTCACTAACAATTCCAAGCTCTTTCCATCAGCACCCTTCTTGGGTAATTGATCACCCTTCTCAATCACCTCCCAGATGTTGTAGTCAATCATGCGAATGTATTGCCTCATTCACATCTTCCAAACTTCATAGTCTCCCTGCTTCAGCATGGGCACCTTAGAGGCAGTAACCATGTGAGTTTCGTCATACATCTTGAACTTGTTGAATTAGAACTAATCTGAGTAACACAACTTCTTCTTGATCACAGCTTCTAGATCACAAGCTCTGATACCACTTATTGATCCTAGTTGAAAACGATCTTGTATAAAAGCTAACTTAAACGAATACAAACTGTTAAACACTATGCGAAATTTAATGTTTAACCTTAAGAAGAATAATGTTGATTATCATCAAACACCTCAATATATATTATTATATGAATACTCTGAATAGTATTAGGGTTTTACAACCTTGAAGTGTATCGACTCTTAGATATAACCAATACGTATATCTAAATCTAACCTAGGACCTCCTTTTATAGGCTAAGGAGTCCTTTACAATATACATTACGTATTCTACAAGATAAATATACTTACCATACTTATCTAAATACAATTCAACCTACTCAAGACCTTCTAGAATATTACAAGTTAAACGGACCTAACAAGCTAGAAGGTTTCGTTACATTAGGAGCGTTCCATACTTCTACTAGCAGGGTTCATCTTGAGCAAAGGGTTCCAATCCTTCTAGCCGTGGTTTCATTTGTGCTGGCAGTGATTCCATACTTAGTATCATTCCTGTTAACAGAACCAAAAACCCAACACTCCTCCATCGGATGACGATGTAGATCTGGACTTGTTATCCATTCTTGACACGAGGCGCGCTCCTTTCAAGAAGTATCCTGAGCCATTTTTGTGTATAGTAGGTTTAATCCTCGCTGGCGATAAAGTCTCGGCTTGGCCCCACCTTTATGGTGTCATTAATCGAGGGTGGGTTTCCTGTCTAGGTTTTATTCTGTCTTATGTGGTTGTTGTTAATGTTTATTTTTTAACAATTGTCCTTTTCACTTGCAGAGATGGATCTGTTTTTGTTTATCAATCAGCCGGATCTGTTTGTCGTGGTATCTGGGGAGAGGACCTTGCAGGAAGGTGAGAAGACCCTGCAGGAGGAGACTACGGGCGCTTATTATAGAGCCGCCGAAAATCGATCACCTTGGTCCGAGAGACCATTGTGATTCCGTGGAGGCGCTAAAGCCGAAGGCTACTGAAGAAAGGGTCTGGATTCATGCCCCTCCCAAGAAGCCAGAGAAGAAAATGAATGTTCCTGTGCCGGAGCAAGGCTTAGGAACTGCTGCTGGTAAGTCTTCGCTTATTTTTTGTTCTGTTATGTTTTTTTTGTTGAAGAAAGACCTAAGTATTTTTGGTTATGCAGGAGGTACGACCTCGGGGCCTATCCCGAACGTGGAGCTCCATGATGAGTCTGACTTCGGACCCAAACAACTGGAGACTACCGTTGATTCTTCTGAGGCCTCTCCACTTCAAAGAAAGTAATCCGATGCTGCCTCCAAACTTCCACCAAGGTCCTTTTGACAACTTGGACGCTGATATGTCCGAGCCTTCTCAGCCACCCCCGGTGCACCAAGAAGGTGGTTTTGATGCGGAGTCACCTCCTCCTGATTGTTCTACTCACCGCCCCGCGGCATCCGACAAGGACTTCTATCAATCCCTGTCTGTTGATACCGCAGAGGCCAAGAATATCTATGTCCCCAGATGGCTTCCCACTTATGAGTTCCGAATGGATGACCCTTGGATTTTCCGGATTTTGGTGGGTAACCTTTCTACTCCCAGGTACTTGTCTATGCTGTGCAATATGCCTCACACGGAGTTACTAGATAAGTATAATGTGATAGCTGCGCAACAAGTTTGCATGTCTTCTGAGTTACGTCTGAGGCTAGAGTTTGAGTTAAACCAGACTGCCAAGTTGAATAGGAGGTTGGAGAGAAGGGAGAAGAGGATAGAAAATTTGAAGGAAAGGGTGCAGGAGTTGGAGGGTGAAGCTGCAGAGGCAAGGGGCCTTCACGAGCGCGTTGGTATTTTGGAGTCTGAGTCAGAGGAGTTGAAGAGACTCCACGATCGTGTAGCCCATCTGGAGGGCATGATTGAGCCAAAGGATCAGCAGTTAGCTACATTAACTGTTGAGAACGCGGAGCTTAAGGGTCAGGTTGCTGGGATTTCTGCTGTTTGTGATGGGTTGAAGGCGTAGGTGAAAGAAGTGGGCTTGTTTGGGGAGAAGTTGAAGGAGTGTGAACAGGAGGTCTGGAGTACATACGATGGTCATTTGGTGGAATTGGATCAGAGATTGGCGGATTTGAACCGTGATTTTGATGAGGAGTTGTTCCCAGCACCCTTCTTGCGATTGAGGGAAAAAGATGGGTGGTTGGGCATGGTTTCCGAAGGGCGTGGATGGCCTTTAAGCAGTCCGAGGAGTAGCAGACCCGCCTGGGGGACTGCATTAGCAAAGCCATAGCGGAAGGGCTAAGGCAAGGATTGGAAGCTGGGATTGTACATGGGGCCGCGGGAAGGAAATTGGAACAAATCAAGGCCTACAATCCCCAGGCTATGGAACACTACCGCGAGTCCGTTGTGCGGTTGAGCGACGTTCCCTTTCCTCTGCTCGATTCTTTGGGGGCTTGTAAGGATGCTCCCCTTGAGTACCTAATGGCTAAGCTGGTGTTGCAAGAGGAGCGGCCCCGTGGGTCGGTGGAGTTTGTGTTCAACTGCCCGACTACGGAAGAGGTCTTATTACCCAGTTCCCTACTACAGGCTGTCATGAGGCGTCCGCGTGCTATTGCCGCGTATAAAGAGAAGAAGGGCCAGCTGATGGGTAAGGAGTTTGATTTTTGGAATCCCAATTTGACAGTTTCCAATGTTGTTCACCAGATCACTTCGTCCGGGGAACCCACTATGGTCATAACTCCTCCTGGGCCGACCCCATCTGCTCCCATTACTGGTCCAACTAGAGAAGAAGAAGAACCCACTCACGATGACATGTTTGACACAGAGATACTTGATGGTGCTAGGGGTGTTTAAGGTGTCTGTTTTCCACGGGCGGCATTTAGACTATGTTGCCCTTTAATCCTTTGTAAAGCTTATCAATACTTGAACCGTGGTCGTGCTTTGTTGCACTTTTGTTAGGTTGGGGCTATGGTTGCCGTAGTGCCCTTACCTTTTGTAATCCGGGGGTACGCCCCCGAGTATCTGTAAAGACTTAATGAAAATACATGTTTATGCTTAGATTACATATATATGTTTTGGTTGGTTGCCGGTGTTGGGTGTTCCGAGCTTTGTTTTATACCCTTGTCCATACGTTAGTAATCTGGGGGTAATATAGATTGGTCAATGGGCTTGCAGTACCACTTACATGCCTGATTCAATTATGAGGTTGCTTGTCCTTGTGTTGTATGTGCGACATGTGTATCGCAAATGTGCAAAAAATCGTAAATAAACTTGGTTCAGAAAATTTGTAGAGCGGGTCAGGCTTTACGTTTCATTGATAAATTAAAAACGATACAAGAAAAACTAAAGACATAAATTTAAACTACTCTCCCCATTGTCCGAATCTAATCCGTGATCAACTACAAAAGGTGGGGATGATAGACTTACACTTACATATAACATTTTTTCAAGTTGCGGACGTTCCACGTCTTTGGGAGTAATTCCCCGTCTGCCCCTCTGAGCTTGTATGCTCCGCTTCCTAATGCTTCCGCCACTTCATATGGTCCTTCCCATTTCGGGCCCAGCTTTCCAGTATCTTCCATCCGACTAGCCTCGTTGCTGCGGTAGACAAACTCCCGTGCCTGAATGACGTGTTCCGAACTTTGGCATTGTAGTACTTCTCCATCCTGGCCTTGCTGCGTGCTTCTTTGATTGCCGCGACTTCCCTATTTTTTCCCAAGAGGTCCAGGTTTAGGAGGAGGTTCTGGTTGTTGCAGACTTGGTTCACGGCTGTGCATCAAATGCTTGGCATTCCGATTTCCATTGGGAAAACTGCTTCGATGCCGTAGCCCGTATGTGAGGGAAAACGGGGTTTCCCCATTACTAGTATTGATCATGGTTCTGTGAGCCCAGAGCACATGCGGCACTTCCTCTATCCAATCCTTACTTCCTTTCTCCAACCATGCCTTGATACCCTCTCCCAATATCTTTTTCGCGCTTTTCACTAATCCATTTGCTTGTAGATGCTTAACAGAGGCGAAACGTTGTTTGTTATTGAGCTTTTCGCACCAGTCCTTGAACAGGTTGTCGCGAAACTGCTTTCCGTTGTCCGAAACTATTTCCCCCGGCAAACCAAATCGACAAACTATGTTGTCCCAGACAAACTTCTTCACTTGTCTACCCATGATGGAGGCTAGAGGTTTAGCCTCAATCCATTTGGTAAGAAAATAATCCCCACGATCATGAATTTGACCTTGCCTGGTCCTTCTGGGAAAGGACCGCAGATATCCAGGCCCCACTTGTAGAAGGGCCAAAGGGAGGTGATCGGGGTCATGTTCTGCTGCGGGTTCTTTGGTACCGGTCGGTAGACTTGGCAATCTTCGCACTTCTGTATGAGTTCCTGCCGCCCTTGTGCATTGTTGGCCAGTAGTACCCGGATCGGATTGCTTTGGCTACAACCGCTCTTGGTCCTGAGTGCATGCTGCATGAGCCTTCGTGGATCTTCCGCATCACGTAGTTGGCTTGGGCGGGGCCCACACATCGGATCCATGGTTCGAGGAATGATTTCCAGAATAGAATGCCGTCCTTTAGCGCATACTGCCGTGCTTTGATCCACATTTTTTGGCCTTCTGGTCATCTGCTGGCAACGTTTCGTCCCTTAGGTAGTCGATTAAAGGGGTCATCCACGTGTCTCCTTCCTCTTCGACTACTGTCAAGACTTCCTTTTCCTCGATCGATTTTTCCTTTAAGACTTCTACCAGTACCTGTTTTGTTAAGTGAGCAAAACTGGTAGAGGCTATCTTACTCAACGCGTCTACCTGCTTGTTCTGGCTCCGCGGAATTTTCCTGATAGGGAATGTCCTAAAGCCTCCTATTAGAGCTTTGTCTTTAGCTAAATAGCGTGCCATGCTTTCTTCCTTTGCCTCATATGAGCCATTGATTTGATTTGCCACAAGTCGGGAATCAACATTTGCTGAAAGATCTTCTACCTTCATTTGCTTTGCGATTAGCAGACCTGCTATCAATGCCTCGTACTCAGCTTCATTGTTGGATGATTCGAATTCAAAGCGCAAAGCGTACGTAAATTCCTTTCCTTCTGGACTTGTCAGGATTAAACCAGCCCCGGACCCTTCTTGGCATGCGGATCCGTCCGTGAATAAGCTCCATGGTTCTGAGTACGGCTGTTTGTCTGTCTCCTTGTCGGGGATCCCTTCTTCCGGGACTTCGGCGATGAAGTCTGCCAACACTTGCCCTTTGATGTATGCCCCGGTTCAAGCTGATGTCATGTTCGTCTAGCTCTATTGCCCATCCAACCATTCTTCCACTCTTCTCTGTTTTGGTCAAGACCTGCTTCAGAGGTTGGTCCGTCATAACCGCCACCGGGTGCGCTTGGAAGTATCTTCGCAAACTGCGAGACGCATGTACCAATGCAAGTACTAGCTTCTCAATTGGGCTATAATTCACCTCTGGTCCTTTTAAAGCACGGCTGACAAAGTATACTGGCTCCTGGCGCGTCTCCCTCTGTGCTAGCAAGACCTCACTTACCGCTTCGTGTGCTGCGGCCAGATACATAATCAGTTCTTCTCTTGGAAGTGGTTCAGTTAACATTGGCAAGTTGGCAATGTGTGTCTTCATTTCTTCGAATGCTTGCTCTGCCTCTGCTATCCAATGGAAGTCGCTTTTCTTGATGCACTTTTTCAGTGTTTTGAAGAATGGGAGGGACTTTTCCGCTGATTTGGACATGAAACGACTGAGGCTTGCCAGTTTTCAATTCAGGCTTTGCACTTATTTTTTGGTTGTTGGGGATGGAAGTATGGCCACGGCTTCGGACTTTTCCGGGCAGGCTTTGATGCCCTCTTTGCTCACGACATGGCCTAGGAACATCCCCTGCTCCGCCCCAAACGTGCATTTTTTGGGATTTAGTTTCATGTTAGTTTTGAAGGTTTCCTCTTGTTAGGTTCCAAAATATGCAACACAAGTATCAATAGAGGAGATAAGATGAAGAAGAGATCGGTTGAACAATATCCAAACACACATAACACGCTAATATAAAAGGTTAGGCGTAAGGTATGAGTGAAAGAGTAAATTGAACAACCAACCCTCAAGTGAGGGTTTTTACATGAGGTATTTATAGGAGGGAAGCTAGGGAACACTCCTAGTTCCCATCCTTTTCCTTATTGGGCTAGGCCTAGGCTTATGGGCCTCTACATAAGTAAGGCAATTACTAACATAAAAGCCATATTAAGCTAACTATTACACATTAATTACTAACACTTGAATTAAGGTTTAGAAGTGATTCCAACAATCTCCCCCTCAAGTGTTGGTGATGAATACAAACGGTGAAAGTGTGATGTAATAGTAGTTGACGCTTTCGACATTCTTCTTTCTTGTGAGAAGAATTGCCTTGATTCAACAATTCTAGTGTAGAGAAATTGTTTTCTTTTAAACGAGCTTACAGCTTGACGCCATCTATCTTTGTTCTTTGATCATTGCTCTTGTGATGAAAGTGATAGTATGTTGTTGTTGTCAGATCAAGTCCGCTTCTCAGTTCTGCTTCGCCGCCCAGTGTTCCACATCATTCTTCAACATGCTCACACGCTTTGACGTTGATTTCAGATCGATGAAGTTCTTTAAGTCTTTAACTTTGTAGATTCTTTGGTTTGACGAAGAATCAATCAATTTTTGTTGCTTTTAGTTAGAACTTCCATTAGTGATGATGTTGGCATGAGCATGTGAAGAATCAGACGACATCCCGCCCAAAGCTTCCATAAGAAGAAAACATAAGAAAGGTTAGTAATAAGCGATTCGCACTTACAAGTTCGAACTTCGAGTGTTAACAAAGATAGTGAAAACACAACTCTAATTATTACAAAGGCCGCTCTGAAACGGAGTCCACCAGTGAGATAACACGATAAAATCAAGTACATCTACAGTTCAATGAGTCGCCGGTACATCAAGCATCACCACGATCAGACCGCTTGAGACACACTAGCGTAATCCATTGGGAGTTACCGGTGACTCTGCCGTGGCTGCTTGATGTTGACCCTGCAGAGTTTATTCAATCACCGAGGATCACAATTGTGAACCTCTCATAAATGTTCTCGCATTGATGCTAAGATCCGTGAAGGACTTGATAACGTACCACTGATGTTCTTATTGTTGAACACCAAGTGATGAAATGTCAAGTGTACCTAAGAGATCTTTTGATGAATCTCGTGGCTCTAGACTCAATAGTGCGCTTTTTGGTTTTCCTGAGCGAGACTAGGGAGAGGGTCTCCTTCTTCAATACCAAGAATCTCAAGAGAAAGCCGATAATTTACGTAGGGTTCCCTGTGAGAATGAAACAAGTTTCTGTTGAGAGAAACTTGAGTGGCTAAGAAGGTTTAGTGCATGCGCCACTGGGTCCGCGGACGACTTTCAATAATGGCGTCATCAAGTGACAACAAGTAGCATATGAATTGAACCCGGTGTCAACCCTAAGTTGAATAATTTGGAGGGCTATTTCTTTTCACCCTTTTCTTTGCATTTCTTTTTAATTCTTCAACTCCTTCTTTTTCTCTCATTCTCATATTTTCCTTTTTATAATCATACCTAAGGACTTCTAATTCTAACTATGTGGTGTGTCCTGGGTAGATCCCTCCCGCTCTGGTGATCATATAGACGTTATTCCTAACCTTAATCACCTTATAACTTCATTGCCATAAAACCATTTTCAAGAAAATCTCTCGTAGTGTTTGTGAATGAAAACATTTTGTACCACTGTGAGAGTTTTTATCTTAGCATAAATACCCCTTCAACATGCTTAAGAGTTTTGACAATCTGCACAAAGTGAGGAAAAGAGCCAGCTTTGAATTGATCGACTCAAGATAGACAATTCCCCGCGAGACACGGTTACGTTGAATACTTAAAGAGTTATATTGTCGCCTTTTAGGTGACAACTAGCTCTAATAATCCTTGAAGGTGTGGACAAACCTCGAAAGGTTGTCAAACCCGTCAAAGATCATGTCTACTAGGAGTTTCTCGAATGGTACATTCTACTCGGACAAGTCCTTTTGGAGACACGCTTTACATCACTAGCTTAACTAGCTTGAAATTATTACCCGCCTAGGACAAGTCTTTTCGAAGTTACTAACAGCTTAAGATCTCGCTAATTGGTTAAGTCTATAGCACAAAGATTACGGTAAAGCATACAACATATTTCTTATCACATAAATTTTTCCTCAAAATGGCATATAAGTGTTATTTTTGAAGAAATGTTGAGAAAAAATATGACCATTTTGAGTTTTGTGGGAAGATGACCACTGTGAACAATTAGTGAACAAAGTTTTAAAGTCAAATACTTCAACAAGTGATATAAACGGTTGAGGTTTTGAAAATCATAAGGGAAGTACTTCTTGTTCTTTGAGCAAAACCTTGAAAATGAAAGGTTTGATAGGTTTTACTCAAAGTAAGAAGCGCCCTTTTATAAGGATTGTGGCACCTGCTTTACCACGTGGTCCTTTTCTGACAAGTACGGGTTGTATTAATCGTTATGTACAAGCACAAGCCACGCATATATATAAATCACACATCCAAAATATTATGAAAAAGAAGCAGTTCAAGGGTACCAGAAGTCCATCATTGTTTCTGTGAATGCGAATCATGCTGATAGCTAGCGAGAGCAACTCGGACGACCACCTACAAAGCTTTCCAGTTGTTCTAACTCGATCCCTTCGATACAACCTTTCATCAATCATGGTGATGATCCTCTTCACATCCGCTCTTCCTTAGAATTCCATCGCATTTTAGACCCAATTCCTTCATGAATATCCTTCAACCTATAAGCTAATCCGCCCCTAACCTTCTTCAATGTGTGATCCCCAAACTTGTAAAGATCTCTACACGCCATCAAGCAGTTGCGTAGTGTTTCACTAAGGTAAACCACTCCAAATGGTTGGTTGATGAGTGTGTATTGTGAAAGTCAAGTTAATGTCGGGAAGATCTATTGAGGTGGATGGTTGACACGGTCTCCGATATGATTCAACCGCCACCGGGAGATCTTCTACACGCTTCTTTGATGATATGTCCATGAAGATCGCAAGGACTTGATGAATTACGTTGTACTTCAGCTTGAAAATTGTCTCATGACCCTCGTACTTTGGAAAGGTACATGTCTTCAATGTCGTTGAGAGACAAATTTTCAAAGTCCGCCAGAGAATCGTGCATACCCTTTCGCTCTTGCCTTTTGACCACAATATTCTTGAGAAAAGTGTAGTCCCATTTGGACGAAGGTCAACATGTCCGGGCAACGATATTCTTAGTAATCGAACACTTCATGTTGAGACTTCGAACCCTTGGCAAACCAGAGTAGATCTTCTTACGCTCCGCCAATGGTGAATCCCATACGCTTGCATCACGGTCATACTCTTCCACATTGTTGGAGAACATGTGGTTAGCTCTTTTCCCGATGGCTAATACAAAGAGTATATGGTTGCCGGGAATGGAAGTGTCAGTGATGTAGCGTATTTCCTTGAACCATCGCCACCGTGAAGAAGAAATTCCAAGTATTTGTTGAAAAATATCTCTAATGGAATCCTAGGTGATCCGGGTTACAATTGTTGGCGAGGTTTGGACCAATGGTGTAATATGGAGGATTGTCCCGCTTTGTGAAGTCGATGTTTGCTTCGGTTGAGCCAATCCATGTTGTTTGACCCGGATCGGCTATATTATCAAGGTGATACTCACTTCAATAGCACTTTCCGAAGTCACTTTTAGCAGCTTTGAAATGCTTCATTCTTGATTCGCTTAACTCGATTTGATCATCTTTTTCACACGAATTTTTCTTGCAAAAGTTTCGTATGCTCCAATGTACTACATTCTGTAACCTCTTGACCTTCAGATGGGTAGGGATTGGAATCAACAAGCTTCGAGAACCATTCAAATTCGTGATCATCCTCGTCTGACCATGATACAAGACGCCACTATAGGCGCCTTTTTCTTCTTTTTCTTGTCCGGTTGAAGATTCGGTTCTTAGCCGTGTCGAGAGATGGGTTGTTGTTGTGTCTCAAGGATTTCCTCATCGCTACCACCGTATACTCAAAGTGATCACCGTTTTCTAAGTCCGTGGTGTCTCGTAATCCCGAGGTTTTTCGCTAAAGAGCGAGGAGAGGATCGCTGTTGAAGCCGAGTCCTTGGGGTGGAGGCCGCATTGAATACTGAATGGAGGATGATTCACCGTAATTTTCGCTGCCAGCTCAAGTATCCTTATCCCGATCTTTGTCTTCGCGCCTTCTTGAACGCTTAGGCCTTACAAATTTCTTCTCTCAATGCTGACCTGAAGTTGGTATTCCAAAGAATGCTTCAAACAATTTAGCTTCGTGGGAGGCAAACGCTTAAGAAGGTTGACATTTGAGCTACTAGCCTGTCACCAATTCATCATCCGAGAAGATTGTGGATTCAACTGATTGATGCTCAAATTCATTGGAGTGATTTCATGGCTTGTTGGCTAGATGTAAGAGATTCGATAAAGTTGTTCGGTATACATCTCCTTTGTTAGTTTAGGAACTAATTCCATTAGGAACTTGTGAGAGTATCCTTGATCATCTCGCCCATTTTCCTTGAAACATCTTTCATGAGCTTCCTGGACATACCTCTTTCAACTTTCTTTCATCTCGTCTTGCTCATCATGAAGATATCAGATCCGTCACAAGAAAATCTAACTTCTTCTTGTAATATTTTTCTCCTAACTGCTTGACGTACTTTTAACGATTTGAGACTTTGCATGAGACATCCAAGAGGCAGTTGGCTTCTTCATAATCGACCGATGTGGATCTGGTTGTTCTTTTGATGGTGGTGGTGAAGAATGAGAAGAAGAACTGGCGATCTAAGAGACATGAGGAGACTCCGAGTCCTTAGGAGGTTCCGAGATTTTCTCCTCGTCGATTGTCTGAAGAAGTTTACTGCACCGTCATCATCTTTCCTTTAACTTAGTAGTATCATAGTCTTTGTTTCATCACTTAGAAGTCTTTTTCTTTATTTTCCTTTTCTCGTACTTCAAAGTCATACTCAAGAGTGTCCTCCACACGCGTTTGTTGTTGTTCCAAAGTGGGGCACCGTGATCCCTTTATCGGGTCGATTAACCGCGATCGAGATTTGGTGTAGGTTGAACCCTTCACCCACTTGACCCTCCGGCCACCCATTTGATCTTAGCAAAATTCTTTTGCCAACGTGTTGAGTCTAGAATTTGAACTTTTCCCTGTAATCGCCCAGCGGGCTCTTCATCCGAGCTTTCTTCATGGCACAAGTACCGGAGTCTTCCCTTTTCCTTGGTCGCAGGAGGACTGGAGGTTTAGATAATCGTTGTAGTGTCATCTTTAGCAGCTTCGAGTAGAAAGTCTTCATCTCATGCGTACCTCCGAGTCCTCGTCAATTGTTCCTCATGGTTCAAAGCTAGTATCGAATAGAACAGCTTCCTTAGCTGAACTGCCCTCTTCGTGGAGGATTACCCCGGGAACTTCCTTCACTCGCTGCTTGCAAAGACTTCCTCGCACTCCTTTCTAGTTTTCTGTGCTACGCATCAAGATTTTTCATCAAGAAATCCAACTTGCCCTCGCCACAACCAAATATCTTTTATAAGAGTAGAGCTTTTGAGTTCATCTCAGAGAAGATGATCCGCAACACAAAGACCTTGTTTCTTAGTCGCTACCTTAAATCTCGATCATAGAGGGTTCGGCCAACATGTCATGATTGTCGGGTTGATTCTTTTGGGGATGTCGGGTTGTACCCAAGTGCTCTCGATCAACAGTTTAGTATATCTCGATGTAGGGAATTTTGAGCCAAGCTTTTTGAGGAATGTCATCATGTCATCCCAAATCGAGCTTCAACTTCTCATGTGCTTCATGTTGATTAGAGCCCAAAGATTTGCAGTTCCACGAGCTTGGATGCTCATAGCCACACACGAATTTAAATGGATTTTGTGATGATGATATAAAGGGTTTCTCCAAGGCCGAGGGATGTTCTTGATTCAATGTGAGAATGCTTAATGATAAACCCCAAGTCACATTGTACCCAATATTGATCAAGAATTGTAGAACCGCCTCTTTCAAAGAGGTGCAAAGCAGAGAATTCATTGGTGATGTCGGAATGAGGAGAAATGTACTTTAAGTCTCGCAAGAGTGATGGTGAGTTGTTTGGATTGAAGGCCACCGCACAACATTTGACCTTGACCATCTGCATTGTATTCCGAATTGCTGTATGTAGATCTCCCAACAAAGGGCGAGTTATGAGCATGTTCTCGATAGGATGATTCTTTAGAATATCCACGAATGAGACAAGAAGATTCGAAGCAGTGAGAGTTTCAAAGTCAACTCGATTGTTTTTCCATCTTCATTGGATAGCCATTTGGGAAGATATCAACAATGGTGAGGACATTTGGTTCATCCACATTCAATTGAGCTTCCATGTTGTGATCTGAAACACATTTAGCCAAAAAAACCAACATATCGAAAGACATAATGTTAGTGTAGGACCACTACGATATATCAACCTTATCATGAAATACCCACGTTAACCAAAGTTATGTGAAATCGAAACCCAAACACAAAACGTAAATCTTAGAAATAAGATGGAGAAAGATGGGATGGTGACTTGAATGATATAAAATCGTGTATATGTGAGATAAAGATAAACACAAGATGTTGTATATTCAACAAGGAAAAACACACACACACACACTTTCAAGCACACCCCTCAAATGACCATTTGAGGGTATTTAAAGTCCAAGGGACTTGCCGTTCTGTAAAGGTTTTCCATGGGCTTTTCGACTTAGATTGGGCTTCGATGCTGCTTATACACGCACCACACGAAAAGATCACCTAATAAAACTATTAAGGCTAACAATCTCCCCTAAGGGGTGGTCATTCAAATGATGCTCCACTTGATTAGGTCTTTACTTTCCTTGAGCTTGAACTTTGTGTAGATATAGAATAGTCTTGATTCTTTGTTCCTTCATGCTTTGTGATCGATTAATGTGGTTGTCTGCCGTTGTCAACTTCGTTGGTTAGGTGTCTCCAAGTCTTTTTCCACCATGCTCACACTTCTATTTGTCTTTGGTTACCAATGATGTAGTTCTCGAGTCTTTAAACTTTGTGTAGCCTTTGATTGTGATGAGAACTTTCATGTGTTGTTGGTATGAGCATGTGGCGAAGTCTCAGACGATCCATCCGCCCGAGCTTCCATAAGAAGAAAACATTAAAAATGGTTAGTAATAAGCGGATTCCGGCACTTACAAGTTTGAATTTCGAGGGTGTTAACAAGATAGTGTGAAAACACATCTCTAATTCACAAGGCCGTCCTCGAACTGGAGTCCCACAAGTGAGATAACGCGATATACCGGTACATCTACGCTCAGATGAGTCGCCGAGGTACATCAAGCATCACCCCACGACGTAGACCGCTTGAGACACACTGCGTAATCCACGAATTACCGGTGACCTGCCGCCGTGGTCGCTTGATGTTGACCCCCGCGTGAGTTTCCATTCAATCACCAAGATCACAGATGTGAAATTTCTCATAAATGTTCTGGCAAATTGCTAAGATCTGCATAGGACTCTAGAATATATCACTTGTGTCCTTATTGATGAACAACAAGTTTATGTCATGTCAAGTGTACCTATGAGATCTTTTGATGAATCTCGTGGCTCTAGACTCAATTAGTGCATTTTGGTTTTCCTGCGCGGAGACTAGGGAGAGGGTCTCCTTCTTCAATACCAACGATCTCTAAGAGAAAGTCGATAGATTATGTAGGGTTCCCAAAGGAGAATGAAACAAATCCTTTTAAGAGGAATTGAGTGGCTAGAAGGTTAGGTGCGTGCGCCACCGGGTCCATGACGTCTTTGTCTTCAATACCGTGTCATCTAGTGACAACTAGTAGCGTATGAGTTGAACCCGGTTTCGCCTCTAAGGTTGAATATGGAGGGCTATTTCTTTTCACCCTTTTTCATTACATTTTTTTAATTCTTCAACCCCTTCTTTCTCCTTTCTCACATTACTCCTTTTTTCAATCATACCTAAGGACTTCTAATACTAACTATGGTATGTCCTTGGTAGATCCTCCTGCTCGGGCGGATCATAGGACTAATTTCCTATCCTTAGTCACCTTATAACTCCATGATCGCCCTATTGTTGCCATAAAACCATTTTTCTTGAAAATCTCGAAAGTGTTTATGATAGAAAACATGTTTGAGACACTCCTCGAGTTTTATATTTTCGTAAACACTCCCCTTCACATGTGCTTATGAGTTTTAAAGAAATCAGCACATAGAGGGTAGAGTTCGCACTTTTTGAATTGATCGATTTTTAAATGAACAAGACCCATTCGAGACACGCTACATCACTAGAGAATTAACTTGAAATTATTACCCGTCCTGGTCAAGTCCATAGAAAGTTTCTCGAGGGTACATGATTGCCAATTCATTGGTTCCGTCTGAGTCGAGGTCATTATGAGATTCAAACCACGATCATTAAAACTTTTTGATCACATTTTAATCACGCCTCCTCCCCCTCAAAAATAGCATATTCGTGATATTTTTGATATCAACGGATTAAACAACATTTTAGAATCTTTTGGGGAGACAAACGGATTTGATTTAAGCATGAATATGGAACATTTTAGTTTTATACTCCCCTTTAATAAAGCATAATCAATTAAAGGGTTTTAGAGGGAGTTATCTTGAGCACAAACTATTTGAAAGATTTTGAAAATCTTTTGAACAATCTTGAAAAGGTGCTCAAGATGATGATGATTTCTCACCATTTTTAAATGTAGTGCAATCAAGCGCTACACCTCATTTTTCTATCAAAGCACGAGTTTTGATTTGAAAAATAATCAAAAGTCATCATTTTAGTCCGGTTTCGCATCAAGTATACGAAAGCCATTTTATGAAGAAATTTTGAGAAAAGACATGTTTTAGAAAACAATAAAGAACTCGCTCAAGCATCTGCATACCCGTGATCATTGTTGAATGACATTTCTAGAAACGCATGTAATATCGATTATACAAGAGACATGTCATGAGAAGAATATTTTTGGATTTTTGATTTTATATTGTTTTGTATTTTATATTTTTATGTTGGTTTTTTCAAATTTTGTATTTTGTTTTTCAAAAATATTTACAAATAAGCTTTTGAAAAATCATTTTCAAGAAGAATCGAAGACGCTCTAACTCCTCGTGGGTTAGGCTTTATTCCAATTGTCAACTAAATAGTCAAACCTTTTGGAAGGGCTTTAGTTAATAGATCGGCGAAGTTGGTAACTGCCTTTAAGAATAATTCACATGTACCATTTTCGAATGCATCTTTTGATGAAGTGATAGCGACACGGATATGCTTAGTCTTTGAGTGATGAAATGTGATTGCATGATATGCTATGGCACTTTCGAAGTCACAATACATAGGTATTTTATCGAAAGTAAAGCCATAACTGTGAGTTTGTTCTCATCCATAGAACTTGAGCACAACACGCAGATAGAGACACATACTCGGGTTGATAAGCAGGCAGTAATCTTGTTTTCAAGACCAAATTTTACTAACTTTTCACCCAAAAATTGTGCTCCCCGTATGTACTTTTCGTCGTGACCCTGATCACCACGCCTCGAGCTTGTTTCAATCCATAGATTGCCTTTTTGAGTTTGTAGACGAGTCCGATGTTCCATGTCGATGAAGCCTTCGGCCGACTCACGCATATCTCTTCTTTCGTGAGTTCCATTCAAGAACGCCGTCTTAATGTCCATCTCGATAAACCGCGGATGTTTTTGTGAGCTGCATAGGCTAAGAAAATCCTCGACGCTCTAGTCTAGCTACCGCTAATGACTCTTCAAAGTCTATCCCTTCCTCTTGTCTCAGATCCTTTAGCCACAAGACGAGCTTTGTTAAGTAATGACAGCCATTTCTTCATCCCGTTTGTTCTTCCATAACCATTTAAGATCAATGACGTGAACGTCAATGGGTCTTGGAACCATTTCCCAAGAGTCATGTAGACGGTATTGAAGAAGTTCCTCCTGCATTGCTTCTATCCATGCGGGATCCGCCATTGCCTCGCGAATGTTCTTTGGCTCTATATTGCTAATTGAGCAAAGGTAAATGCAAGTCGCAATCGGTGGCAATTTGGCGCCTCGTCTGAATTGGCCTTGAAGGTTCACCAATAACTTGTTCAATTGGATGGTCTTTTGTCCACTTCGTAGTGAAGGATACCGTTGGTTAAACGTATGCGAAGTTAGATGGTTCTCGTAAGCTTGAAGAAGATTCACTGATTCCGTGAGCAAACGGGTTTTCGAATAAGTCTTCATCTAACGTTGCATCGTTCTGGTTTTGGTTTTGCTCATCAACCGCTGGTAGAACGGGTGCAAGAACTAGAGTAGATGTAGATGATGTTGATGGAGTTGGTGCATTGGTTTCACCGCTGTAGATGCATCTTCGGTGGTGGAGGATGATGTTGAGCGTGCGCGGAATGATGGTTTAATGCATTTGTCAAAGTTCCACCATAGTATTCATCGAACATTAACTCAAAGAAATTCTCCCATTCTTGTTCTTTAGGATTGTCAAACGAAGTTGATTGAGCTCTTTGAGGTAATGAGTCCCGAATCGATGTGTCCGTAAGTCCGCGGTTTAGTGCGGTTCTAGAGCGAAGTCTCGTAGCCATTTGTGAAAGTTCGCAAACTTCACATTCATCGCCTCCATGATCCTCCTAGTTCTCCTGTTATACACCCCAATGCCCTCGAAGTTATCTCAATATCCAATGAAGATTCCAATATCACCTTTTGCTTTCGCCCAAGATCTTCTCTGCTGTTCTAGGATAGCACAAAGCGCCAAATACGCGAAAGTAAGAGATATCCTTTTCTCGTTGTTCACAAGCTCATATGGGGTTTTATTGAATCTAGGATGGATTAGGATCGGTTCTCGAGTGAAACAAGCAGGGCAATAAAGATCGCCCCATAGAAATAACGGTGCACTAGAATAGATTAGCATTGTGCGAAAGCAGCCACAAGAGTTCTATTTCTTCTTTCAACTACCCCATTCTCATGTGGAGTTCTAACAATCGATGTTTGATGTGTGATTCCAACATCTTCAAAATAAGCTCTTAACCTCGATTAGTGAATTCGGTCGTTGTCTGTTCTTACAACCCCATCGGAGTTTGAAGAAGTACTTGAATACGCTTTAAAGGTGATGATGATGCCCGGTGCTTCGCCTTTTGATCTCGGAACTTAACCCATGTATATATTGAATAATCATCGACAATGACAAGAATATACTTTTTCCCATTAATGCTTTCAACTCTCATTGGGCCACATAAGTCCATGTGCAACATATGCAACCTTGCTTCCTAACTAGGTACGGATTTGGGTTTATATGATGCTCTTTTGCTTTTTCCTTGTTCGCATGATGGACATAAGTGATCCTTGGTGTATTTGAACTTTGGAAGTCCGTTGACGATGTTGTCTTTGGCAATTTTGTTGATGGTGTCAAAATTGAGATGGGATAACCTCCGTGCCACAACCGTGACTATGTTCCGATGCACGTGTCATAATACATATTGGTGATGAAGAGGCCATTTGATTGATGTCGATAGCATGCAAGTTTGTATCACGATTCCCGCTAAGAGATCGCCATCCAAGTTTCTAACGAAGCAAGCATTTTCCTAAAAGCAACCTCTAAATCTGATCACGAACCGCCGGACCGAAACAAATTGTGTCCTACCCCTTCGACATAGTAAACCCGAGTGATCAAATAATTTCCAAAAGGTAGATCTCCATAACCCATGATAGTGCTACATGATCATTCCCAAACGCACGGTTCCCATGAATTTCCGCATCGAAATTGATCACAGCCTTCAGATTCCGGTCATGTGCTTGGAGCAACCCGAGTCGACGATCCAAAGACATATTTCGATAACCCGCCAAGAATGTAAAAAGAATATTGTGGAAACCGCTTTGATTTTGGTTCCTTTGGGTTAGAGGTAAAATCCTCGATCACACCGTGAGAGGTTTTCTACGAAGTCCGGTTTATCACTCATTTTACCATTCTCGAGTGTGAAAGTTCTACCTGTGGGTTTCCAAATGTCATCCCTAAAGTATACATATGGTTCTTGTCAATAGTGTAAAGCCTAAGTTTTGCAACTAGTCTTCCTACTCGTTTAGCATAATTACTTTTTGGGACGTTCTTCTTAACAGGCTTATCATTCACATTCTTAGAAACACAATCATCTTGAACATTTAAAGATTTCTTGCAAGTTAAACAAAGAGATTCAACACATTCATTAGACTTAGCAAGTTTCATAGGTTCAAGACATGAAATGTCTTTCTTTTTCAAAAGCTGTAAATTCCTAGGGTGTTCTTCTACTTTCTTCTCTTTATTCAAGCTACTACTCCTAGAGGCCGTCGAGACTCTATTGTTCCTTGTATTGCTCTTAGGCTTTAGTCTGCTGCTCCTAGAGGTGCTTTCTAGTCCGTAGAAGGTGAGGCACACGCATTAGATTCACATTTTTATGAAGGAGGTGGTTTCAGCTTTCTAGTCTCTTTAGATGTGGAGGCACGCATTAGTGGTACTCATCTTAAAAGGCCGTGGGCTAAAACTTTGGATTCTCAATAACCGCTTCCCTTTATCAACATTTTGTTTAGGTAGGCAGGTGGAGTGACTGGTTTTGATGAAACATTTTTCTCATTGACTTTTGAGGAGGCATAGAAACGTACATTTTGGTTTGCAAACCGGTTTGAGAACATTTGCTTTCTCCGCAGTCAATGGTTTTGTAATCACAGTTCCACGCTTTCCTTTTTGACTTTCCACTGAGCCCTCAAAAGATCATTTTTCGCCATGTCATTGTAGGCACGCTCATACGACAATTTGTCATATTTGCATTCCTCGGTTTTTCGATCAAGTTGTTTAAAATATGACACATTTTCTTTTTCAAGTTTTTCAAGAGTTTTTTCATATTTTGAAACAATTTGAGGTCTCATACCGAGTCTTTCATGATCTTCAACGTAATATGTTTGCAAAATGATGGACATAATATCAGAGTCGAACATCTTCAAGAGAGAATCATTTAAATTTTCCAAAACTATGATGTGTTCAACACTTTCATTAGCTTGCTTTACTGTGGATTTATGGTCCTTGACAAAGTCACTGTTTCTTTCAAAAAGTTTGTTCAAAATGAATTACCCTTGAGTTGATGTTATTCACCAGGGCAATTTGGTTTCAAAAACTTTTTCTGTTCAATATCAAAACTATTAAACCGATGTTGGTTGTAATATGGTTTTAGTTTTAACAGCTCTTGAAGTCTCCCAATTCTAATTTTAATATTTCCTAAAATACTTGCATCACTTGTGTTAAAAGGATTGTTTGAAGACATTTGTTCAATGTTCAAAAAGATTTTGAGACAACAACCGGTTTTGAAACTGATTTTGAAATAGATGTTGACACTTTGTTTGAAACACTTGGTGTGGTGGAAAACGTTGATTGAGACACAAATGAAATACCATTAATTTTGTTCCATTTGTTATAATCAATAGGTTTGATTTCGGATGTTTTTGTTTCATTTTTGATCTACTCTCCTCAGATAGTTCCAACGCTTCAAGAGAATCATGCACAATTATGGGTTCATGCAAAGGTTTTCCATTGTTCAACACATTCTGAGATTTCTGAGCTTTCGAGAAAACAAGGAGGTGAATTACCAAGAGCCATTTTATGAGAAGTATGAAAAATCGGATTTACTTGATTAGAAAGCATCTTGTTTGTCTTAGCGGAATGACCCGTTGTAAGAAGTAAATTGTCCAATTTTTGATCATTTCATTTTATCCGAATTTCATCAAGAAGAGAATCTTCTCGCTTTGCAAAATCAGAATCAACTTCTTCTCTTTTCAAGATCGAATACATTGCTTTTGTTTAGAAAGTTGGTCATTTAGATCATAAATTTCCTTGTTTAAAGATTTGATTTTCAAATTCAGATTCACATCAAGTGTGTCATATTTGAGTTGCAAATCTTTTTCTCTTAAAACAGAATCTCGATAACCAATTTCTAATTCTGACATTTTGTTTGTATGAAATTCATAGGCTTTGGCATGCTCTTTGTAACTCTCAAGCTCAGCGGTCAATTTAGCATTCGCGGCCTTAACTTCGCGATTGACCTTTAACTTTTCAATTTCAATGCCACATTTATTGATTAATGATTCAAAATAAGCACGCGTTTCCTCATCGCCCAAGATTTTGTGCCACACGCCTCCATTAGGATCCACATCCGAGTTTCAGAGTTAGTATTGCTACAACTCGGATTGTCCATGTATGTATCATAAGTAGGTGTCGATGTCACGAATGCTGTTCGTCATAAGTAAACACATCAAATATGACATTGTTATAACATGGATCAATGATTGGTACCTCTCGACATCAGATACGCCATAGACGGAGGTGAGTCCACTCTGTCATACTTAGCTTCCTGAAGATTTGCCATGAAGATGCAGTTTGCATTGAGTTCCTCGAGGTCTTCCAATTCATCCACAATAGCTAAAAAATCATTTTCTCAAGACTCAATCAGAACCCCGCATCTAGCTTATTCAGCAACAAAGAAGCTTTTCAAGAAAATCACCCGCCTTCTTGTGCGGCTTAGTGGGACAATTCGCCATGTGACCCATTCCTTGACAGCTATAACACTTAACTGATTACCTCGATTCACATTTCCATGATTCAACGACCGGAGCCGCTACATACCCATTCGATTACCCATCGCTCTATTCCCAACATTCTGTCCAACTGATTTCCAACATTCTCGACCCAATCGATACCCTCGATACGAACCGCCTCGATACCCATACGAAATCCAAGAGCATATCCTTCGCTGATTCCCAATAACTCCAACCATTTGTCCTTGATTACCCATATTCACACCCCGGGCCGTAATTTGCCTCGTATGAGTGTTTGATGATATCCTTTGGTTGTTGTTAGTTGGTGTGGAATAGCGACTTTTTAGTGCGTTACCCAATGAAGAGTATATCTGTAAGGTCGCTTCGGGTCATTTTCGTGATCGCTGATTCCTTGTTCCCGTATTGTTCTGGATAGAATTGTTGTGGTGGTTGTGGAATGTATTGCCGCAAGTTGTTGTTGTTGGAAGATGATGAAGCTTGTTGTTGTGTATTCACCGAAGTTTGAGTCTTTGCAATGAGTGCCAATGGATCATGATTCTTTGCTAATCTTTCTTGCCCGACTTCATTCGCTTCATTTTGGTTTTGTTTCGAAAAATCATTTGATCAAAGTTCACTTGATGTAAGTCTTTTGTTTGGTTGACAATAGTGACATATCGCCCCCATTCTTCGTAGATTGTTCAGAACTTGATGTTTTGAACGATAGTTCGGGTGTCACTTGTTTCGATAGCTCATTCATCAAAGTGCAAAACCTTCCATAGTAGGATTCAATGGATTCTCCCGAGTGGAAGTTCTCCCATTCGCTAGCAACTTGTTCTCCATGTCTTGTTGACCAATTGCTCCATGACAAAGTCGCCTAACACGCTCCCACATATCGAAAGCAGCTTCACAACCGCCTACCGCAAAGAAAGATGTCTATTGGTAAACCCAGCTTGGACAATATGAATTGCCATGTCATCTCATCGACTTGTTTCGATCCTCTCAGCAGTATTCTCGATTCAGTTTGAGATGAAAAGATGGTGGGATGTCAGGAGTTCCATGATCTTGATTTGACGAGGCTTGAAGGGTCCATCTTGAATGGATTTAATCATGAGTTTTCCATTAGGTTTGGTCTTGATGTAACGGAGCATACGACTTGTCCATTGAAGATAACCACCTTTTGCCAACATAGAGGTCGGCCAAGACGGCTGCATGAATGTCTTGTTGAGTTGCCAGTGATGAAGGTATGATCTGATAAAGTTGATGTAGGATCGATTCAACGATAAAGGAGTTGTGGTTGATGAAGATTAAGCTCATTGAGGTGTTTCAAAGTCGACTCGTAACCTTGGTTCTAAAAAATTTTCGACCAAAATTTGAAATTCACTATAAAAATCAATTCTAAGGTCGTATGAAAATTTGAGTTATGACAATTTTGACCAAATTTGACCGAAACAATTTGAATTTAGGCCCAAAAATTTGAATTTTTGACCAAAATTTTCACAGCTAAACCAAAATTTGAATCTCGCGCGAAAAATTGAACGCTTAGTCTCCTCAAAAATTTGAATCTCGCAGTTTAATTTGAATTTTTTAAACTTAAAACCTTTATGCGTAGAAAGAGAGCTTAGGCGAGAAACACGAAGGTTACGAGTAGAATATGGTTACTTAGTAGGATCTTTTGCGTAGGAAGCTTAGGCGAGGATTCTTGCGTAGGAATCCTTATGCGAGAAACCTTAAGCGCGAGAAACCTTACGCGAGAAACCTTAAGCGTAGAAACCTTATGCAGGATGCTTGCGTAGAAACCTTATGTAGAAACCTATATGTAGAGTATCTTACGCGTAACCTTAAGCTTATGCGTAGACAAAGTTACTCGTAAACCTTACGCGTAATTTTGAAGTTATGCGGAGAGTTACTCGTAAGCTTTTAGCTTATGCGTAAACTATGGTTAAGAACCAAAAATCCTTTACACCGTCACTAGTAAGAGATATCCACAAGTCGAAGTGTTCCACACACTTATCCAAGTGAGGGAAGCATCGAGTAACAGTATAGCACGAAGATTCTTCACCAAAAAGTTACGAGTAGAAAACTAAGGTTTTGACTTTTTGACTTCTACTCATAAGAAATTTCCAACGATTCAAATGATTTCTTTTGCCCGTATAGCCTTAAAAACACTTAATAACCCAAAATGTTGACCTTTTTCACCCAAAGTGCCTAGAAAAGTTACGAGTAGAAATGACCAAAACCCAAATACGAGCTTAAAAATGAAGAAAACACGAAGCTTCGAACTTTTGCAAAAACTAAAACTTTAGCACCAAATAAACCTTAAACCACAAGAATCTTGAATTTTAAAGTACAAAAATTAAAGCTTTAAGCTTGACAAAAACGATAAAGAGAGCCTTTTACGCGTAACCCTTCAAAACAAACACAAACACTCCTAAACCATTGTTAGGCGATTGATACCAATTGTAGGACCACTACGATATATCAACCTTATCATGAAATACCCACGTTAACCAAAGTTATGCGTAGAACTCGTGAAACCCAAACACAAACGTAAAGCTTAGAAATAAGATGAGAAAGATGGTGACTTGAATGATATAAAATGCGTGTATATGAGATAAAGATAAACACAAGATGTTGTATATTCAATAAAGAAAAACACACACACACACTTTCAAGCACACCCCTCAAATGACCATTTGAGGGGTATTTAAAGTCCAAGGGACTTGTTGCCCTAAAGGCTTTCCATGGGCTTTCGTGGACTTGGATGGGCTTGGGATGCTTAAGCCTATACACGGCTTAGCATACCTTAACATTTAACCAATTAGCTTAGCCCAATCCACGAGCCCGTTGACTATTCTATCACAATATCTAACACACGATACAAAGTTCCTAATCATGAATGACCATCACTTCTAATAAAAACTATTAAGGCTAACAGTTAGTCAATAGAAGGTTTTATTGTCCACTTATTGAATGATATATGTCAATGATTGTTACGAGTCCAATGTCACTTGTTTGTTTAATAGTCCAATGATGTCGAGAGAAGTTTCGTGAGTTAGTTAACTTTAAGTTTTAAAGTTTATGTTATCACTTATTTTTCACAAAATATTAAACGTTTAAGTTTATTAGTGACATTTATTGGTTTCGTGACGTTATGATTTATTTATTTACAAGTTTGCACGCGCAACAATTCATAATGAAGGTTTGATCAAGGCTTAGACGTAGAAATGGTAGCTTATGCAAAACAGAGAAGTATAACGCCAGACCAAGCTTATGCGTAGGATCCTTACTACGCCGTAGAAATATTACGCCGTAGGAAAAGGGGACCTTATGCGTAGGCGTATATAAAACCTTACGTAAGGCTTACTGTAAGAGTGGACCTTATGCGTAGAGTGTCACTGCTACGATATCCTTTCACAGGATACGCCAGAGTCCCTTTGTAGAACCTTACGGCAAACGCTACGCGAAAGATTTCTCTTACAAGATAACCTTCTAACGCGTAGCAAGTATCCTATGCGTAGATAGCTAATCTTGATTATGAATATTATGTGTAAATCGCACTGAAATAAAGTCATCATAGCATCAATATTAACACATACATTCATTTAATATCAGATCATGTCATGAAAATTCATCAAACATTTTACGCGTAAGATTTCACGCAGACTTAAACCCTAGAGCTTAAAGATTTATATGAAATCTAACCATAGGAATTGAACCAAAGTTTTTCTGGCGTTCTAAGATGTATATATGAGTGTAATGACCAAGTTTTAACATTCAATTTTCAGAGAATCAAAAATACCCAAATGTGAAGAACATTAAACTCTAAAGTTCAATTATTGATCGGGTTAGTGTTTACGGGTAATTTCGGGTTAAAGTATGATCAATTCATGTTGAAAAAGACCCATTATAACAATCTTTAACACCAAACACATTCACAAATGAAAACGCCCAAACCCACGCATAAACCCTAATTTCCAAAATCCATCAATTGTGTATCGGTGCATTTTGAGGATAAAAAAGATATCATTGATGTTATAGAAATGTTTTGACACTATCTTTTTAACCATAAACACACACCAATGATTGTGTGTTCATACGCTTATGTGTAGAACACATAATCACGCATATCTAACGTTTTAGCCGTTGGATTTGTAAAAGATTCAAAACCAATGTTTGTAAATACGTAAAGATCATGAGACAACTTACAAATTGATGATCCAAAACACGGATTTGTTGAACGATTTTTATGCGTAGATTACAAAACACGGATTTGTTGAACGATTTTTATGCGTACATTAGGTTGGTTGCGTGTAATAAATGTGATGGATAAGTTAGGTGGAGTGTTTTTATGAAAATAACTTTGAGCTTTTGACAACATTAGTCCCTCCACCTTTTCCATTTTCATCCAGAGTCTTTTAACTTCCATTTTGGTTATCAAATGAAAGATTTTAAGACAGAAACTTGAAGACACTCCCCCTCGACTTAAGAAATAATGAAAGTTTATAAATTTTAGTCCGAGGAGTGTCAAAAACCAGAAATGTGACCACCATTTAAAGAAACAACCGGGATTAGGTAACATGCAAGTATGGTGTTATTTTGAACAGTTAGAATTTATTTTCTCCCCCTCAACACTTGATCGAAAAAATAAGAATTTTGAAAGATTAGAGTATTGACGGAAGAAATGTACTTAGATGTTAAAAGAAATATAGATAGAAGAATATTTTTGTTGTTTTATCCGATTTTATATTTTTGTATTTTGTTTTTGAAAAATATTTACAAAAGAGGTTTTGGTGTTTGACTGTTTTTAAGAATGTTTTAAGAGTTCATCCAGTTCCTCTTGAGTCAAACACCTCATACCACCGGTGGACCAACTCATTAAACCTAAAGGGAGCTAAGGCTTTGGTGAGAAGATCTCAATTGGTATTCTGTACTTAATGAGTATAATTCAAAGCATTCTGTTCCACGTGGTCCTTGATGAAATGATATTGAAGATCAATGTGCTTTGATTTTGAGTGTTGAACGTAGCCGCACGGATCTAATAGCACTGATTGTCACAAAGACATCGATTCTCATCAAATACGTAACCATCGTCTTTGAGTTGTGTTCTCATCCAAATGACTTGAGCACAACACGTAGACATGGCTACATATTCTCCTTCGGTTGAGGACAGCGATGTACAATCCTGCTTCTTCGATTGCCAAGATACCAATTTGTCACCAAGAAATTGTAGTGCTCAAGTACTTTTCCCGAGTCTAAGATCAAGGCGGGTCGGCGTCTCAAAAGCGATTAGGTCAAAACCGAATCCTTAGGATAAAGATCCCCAAATTAATGGTTCCCTTTATGTATTGGAGGATTCTTTTAGCCTCTCGAGGTGGGTTTCAGGTTGGTCGCGACCGATAACGGGAGCAAAGATAAACGGCAAAGACAATATCGTGCCTACTGGCTGTTAGATACATGAGAGACCCAATAATACTACGAAGGTGGGTCAACCAATTTCACATGCAAATCAGCGTCCAGCTTCTTGGTATGTGCCATTGGTGTGGCATAAGTATCACAAGTATTCATTCGAATTTGTTCGAATTTTAAGGCATATTTGACTGACTCAAGAAAATACGCGGGTGATTGATGAATTTTCAGTCCTAGAAAGAACGTAAGTTCACCCATCATGGACATTTCAAAATGTTTCTTCATTAGTTTTGCAAAAGCGATTGAGTACTTTTTATGAGTTGACCCAAAAATGATGTCATCCACATAAATTTGAACAATTAAAATATGTTCCCCGTAATATTGTATGAAAAGAGTTGGGTCGACCGAACCTTTGGTGAAATTATTGGCAATGAGGAAAGATGATAGCTTATCATACCATGCCCGAGGAGCTTGTTTGAGACCATACTGAGCTTTGTTCAGTTTGTAGACATGGTTCGGGAACGCGGGATCAACGAATCCTTCTGGCTGGCCGACATAAACTGCTTTTCGTTGACCATTCGAAGCGTTGACGTCCATCCGAAAGACCGTGATGTTCATATGAGCCGCGAACGCCGTAAATAAATACTCAAGACGAGCAACTTGAGAAAATGATTCTTCAAAGTCAATACCCTCTTCCTGTCTATAACCCTTAGCCACCGAGACGTGACTTGTTTCGATGACGTTCTTCAGCATCCAATTTGTTTTTCCAAATCCATTTTAGACGAATGACGACCCTCGATGGTCTTTCAACCAACTCCCATACTTCAAGACGTTTGAATTGGTTGAGTTCTTCTTGCATGGATTCAATCCGGTTATCTTTTGTCATTGCATCCTTAATGTTTTGGGTTCGTTTGGCGACGCCGTGAGTGCATAAATGCAATGTTCACCGTCTGTGTGAAGACGTTGTCTCTTAACGACCGTTGATTCGGGTTGCCAATAATATTTTCCAGAGGATGGTCTTTTGTCCATCTATGTGTGTAGGGTTGATGTTGGTATACATTGCGCATTCCGAGGATTCAAATGGCTTGTAGATGATTCGCGACATCGCGCAGCCATTAGCAAAAGGGTTGAAGAACGCATTTGGATCAAAATCTGCAGTGGGGGTACTTCATTCGAACATCATCAGCCGGTTCATCATTGTTAAAGTGTGTTCAACTGTTGTAGAGAGTCAACTGTGGTGCATCTTTAACAAAGAGTTGTTGTAGCAAGTGTATCGGTATTAGAGTATTATCGTTGAGCAATGGAAACAACGGATACACTGAGCACGTTCATCAATATCGCCATGAAACAGAGGAGCAAATAGTCTTTCCATTTGTTGACGAAAAGCTGAGGGCTTGTATCACTGATGATGGGGTTTGGGGAAGTTTAGCGGTTGTGACCAGGTTCCAAGCTGTTATACTCAGTAGCCATTTCAGTAAGTTCATCAAAATTAGCATGAATCGTTTCCATAACCTGATTTGTACGACGATTCGATATCCGGTAACCTTTTGAATTCTCACAATATCCAATAAAGACTCCAATGTCAGCTTTAGCTTTGAGCTTTCCAAAGTCATCACGATCATTATTTGGATAGCAAAGATATCCAAAGACATGAAAGTGTTTGAGGTTCGGTTTACGATTGTGGAGAAGCTCAAATGGTGTTTTATTGTGGCGTTTTGTAATCATTGAACGGTTCTGAGTGTAGCATTCAGTTGAGACAGCTTCGCCCACAAGTAATAACTGGAAGTTTAGCTTTGATTAACATTGTTCGGCAGCTTCCACTAACGCATGCGTTTCGTCTTTCAACAACTCCGTTTTGTTCAGGTGTGCGGGCAATAGATGTTTGATGCTCAATTCCCACTTTCTCATAATATTCACGAAGAGTGTGATTCACAAATTCAGTTCCTTTGTCTGTTAGAATTTGTCTAACGGTGTTCCGGAGCTGAATTTGTATTTTCGTGAGAAAGGTGATGATCATCTGTGGAGCTTGATCTTTACTCGAAGAAAATAAACTCAAGTCCATCTTGAGTAGTCATCAACAATTACCAAGATGTAGCGTTTGCCATTTATTGTCTCAAGCGCCATCGGGCCATACAAATCCATGTAAAGAAGATGAAGCACATGCTGAGAGCTGTGTTCTACCTTTGTAGGAAAATGAGCACGAGTGCTTTTCCCTTGTTCACAAGCTGAGCATAGGTGATCTTTAGAATACCTGAATCGTGGGAGACCTTCAACGAGTTTGTGTCGTGCAAGGTTGGTGATGGTTTGAAAGTTTAGATGTGAGAGACGACGGTGCCATAGCCAAGATTTTGTAGATGTAGCCTTTGAGAGTAAACAAATGGGAGATGAAGCGATCATGTCTTGCATGGAGATAGTGTAAAGATGGATGAGCGTGGCCGACATAAGATAATTTCCTTGAAGATCACGAATGAAATAAGTTTTCTCCCTGAAAGCTACTTCCAAGTCTCCATCACAAAATTGACCAACTGAGAATAGATTGTGACCGAGGCCTTCCACATAATAAACCCTGATAATTTCGATGTTGCCATTAATGTAATCTCCGTAGCCCATGATAGCTGCGAAGTGATCATTCCCGAATCTGACAGTGCCAATGAACTTTGAAACAAAGTTTGATAACAGTTTAAGATTTCCTGTCATGTGTCGGGAACATCCGCTATCAATAATCCAAAGGATGATCTGTATCACCTGCATTAGACACAGGCGACACAGATGGAATAGAAGTAGATGTGGAACCCGAAGTGTTAGAGGGTTCCAAAGCAAGTATAGTACACACATCAATAACTTTAGGCATCCATTTAAATCCTAGTGTATTATGTATCCATTTCTACCATCTCCAACTAGTCTTAGCTTTAGTCTTAGTGAATGTGCTAGGTGGTACAACAATCCTTGGAGGTGATCTTGGAACTACGGGACATCAATGTGTTTCTTAGAATCTAAAGACGGTTTACCAAGCAAGAATTAGAAGCATTAGTGGGCCTAGAGGTATTCAATCTTAGGATTCGTAAACGAGAGATAACAGCTTTAGCAACACATTTGTCATGACAATCAGAATTCATACTTTTACGACAAATAACACAAGGTGCATCGGACTGAATATCAAAAGTACTTAAAGGTTTAGCATTTGTTACATCACTATTCCTATTACATTTGCCAGACGCAATATTTATAGTGGAAGCAACATGAGTCTAATTCATAGTCCTAGGGTGTTCTTCTTATCAGCATTCTTATTGTTCTTTTCTTAGGTCGCAACTTCCTATTCTTCCTTGTATTGCTCCTAGGTGTGAAGTGCGTGTTGGGAAAAGAGGCAACTATTCCTGTTGCAGAGAAGGAGGAAGCACATTACTAAGTGTTACTGGTGCTATTATCTTAATCACAGTAGGCGGAAGTTGTTCATACTTTCCTAACATTTCCCTTAACTTAGTGATAGTGTGCACCAAATCTTGATTTTCAGAACGAAGATTTCCAGCAAAATTCATGACATCTTTAGTGTGTGCAAGATAATGATCAAGTTCGTTTGATGCTTCATCATGAATCTGCTTGAGTAAATCAAATATGACACCATATTCCTTTTTAACTTTTGCAAGTTCTTGTTCATATTTTGAGATTTGACACTTAAAAAACACGTTTTGATCATCCATATTTTGTGTTGAAAAGCAAGTTGTTGATCGTAAATATCTTTTTGACACCAATTAAGACGACGTATTGCATTTGAAAGCTCATTTGACAATCGTTTATTTTCAATTGTTAAAGACTCGATCTGATGCATCATATCAGTATTCACAACATTATCAACATAATCATAATCGCAGAGATATCATCGATGCATATGGCAAAGAATGTAACAAGAATTATGGATATCAGACAGGATAACATCTTCCAAGAGTCGATCAACATCTTTTCTCATCAGTTTCTTTTTACGTTTAGTATTTGAAATCGATGTTTCTGTTTTTTCAAAAACAATTTTCATGAGACCAAGTTCCTTGTGAAAATCCTTTTCCCAATATAGTGCACAATTTTTCAAATTTTTGACATGGGGTAAAATTCTTTTTTGAAGAATATCTCTATGTTCTCGCGCCATTGGCGAGGTAAAATGTTGAACTTTTATTTCAGAATGAAATTCAATCTCACGTTCCAAAATTTTGAGGTCGGATAAGAAAGTGTCAAAGTATTTGATAACGCGACAACTTTCGGCATTAGTTTTTACTTCACTAAGTGTAAGTAGGACCATTAATTTGTGCACCTTTTGGTTGAGGACTGACTTCGAAATTGTGTGATAACCAAAGGGTTGTTAGAAGTATCTTATTGTGTGACAAAATTTACGGCTTTTGAATAGTTAAATGGTTTGTTGTAAATGACATTTTCCATTTTTGACCTAATCTCGTCATCAAGATCTAATTCCTCCATTCGATTATATTCAACAAACATCATAATGGAATCATCAATTTATGTTCTCAAGATCAGAAACTTCAGGATTTGGTTTTGAATGCTCGTGAAAATCCTAGGTTTGTAATCAAAGAAGATCTCGGTCCATATCCATTTGGATTTGGTTTGAAAGAAAACTTTTGAATCAAGTAGATTGATTCACCATGTTTATAAACAACATTTTTAAACTCTTTGATTTTGCTTTGTAAGTCGACAATTTCCTCAAGATAGTCATCTACTTGTTTCTGAATGCTTTTGT
>OU343222.1:253334081-253439061 GCA_910596185.1 Chrysanthemum makinoi | reverse complement strand
AGGCATACAGTGGGTAAAGACCCGTCCTTCCTCCACGGTGTTACTCTAAACTAATAACTAAGCTAATAACTAACTAATTAACTACTAAATAACGTAAATAACGATATGTCCACGAGCTAACTTATGCTAGATTATATTTGGGGTGACCGACTCTTCACTATGGAATTTCTAATTCCTAACAATCTCCCCCTTAGGGAGGTCACCCCATGATTTACATTTCGAATCCTAGCATTCTGTCTTTATCTTTAGTTCTGAGCTCGTAGACTTCAATTCTTCACTTCTGCAATCTTTGTGCTTTTGTAGTGACTCTTTATAGTCCGATTATTGTGTACTTTCAGTGAAGGTCTTTGAATTGATCCACATCTTTAATGATCTTCGAGCTTTATTGAGATCATCAGCCACAGTAAATCTCTGGATCACCCTTTATTATGTTGCCATCATGTGAAGTTGTGACTTTTGGACTGACATGCTAACACTTCTCGGATCATGACATCTTTTCATCAGAGTAGCGGAAGCATCTATGTTGTATGTCTTTGATGGTCATGATTTTCTTCAATTAAGTGTGAATGTTGTGAGCATGCGGTTATGAATTGACTTCTCAACTCACGTCAGTACCGTCAACAGTTCCTGCAAACAAACGTTAGCAATAAAACACGAAAGTGTCTTTGTTCACTTTGATGAATATAGTTGCAAGAACATCGGTTCCCGTTGATCAGTATAATCTTTACTGCGATCGGGTAGAGTTCAGAAGAATCTCCTTGACAGGGTTTTGCAGCTTGATCTAGCCGTTCTCAAACTGGAGCGTCCCAAAGTAGACAACACGGAGTGAGTGAACCAACGAATTGAGATTCACTGATTGATGAAAAATTGATTTGAAAAACAATCGCGTATTGCTTGAAGAAAGAGTTTTGCAATACGATGAAGGTTTTATAAAAAAGATCAATTTTCAATTAAAAATACTTTTTGTATTTGAAAAAGAATACACATTCGATGTGCTAGAGAAAAGAAAAGATTTGCACATCAAACGGTTTTTCCAAAAGTATTCGTCAATTCATATCCTGGACCAAGGTTGATTCAAGAATGAATCGCCCCATCATTTCTATCCAGTTGTCACAAGCTTGATCTTTCGGAAAGATCTCACATGTCACCCACCAAGAGCTTGTTTGATGTCGGCTCTAGAAGGATTTCCATCTTCATCGTGAATACTTTTACATATCACTCAGATGTTCTGGCAATATCACAAGGATAACGCTTAGGACTCTAAATATATACTTACTTTCCACATTGTGTGAAAAAACAAGTCTTCAATAATTTTGTGTCCTAATGAGATTTTGTGAATGATCTCTTGGCTCTAGAATCAATTGTGCACATTTGGTTTCCTATGCCGGAGACTAGGGAGAGGGTCTCCTTCTTCATTATCAACAATCTCTAAGAGAAAATCGATAGATTATGTAGGTTCCCCGTGAGAATGAAACAAGTCCTTTTAAGAGGAACTTGAGTAGCTTTAGGAAGTTTAGTGCGGTCGTCCTTTGGGTCCATGACGTCTTGTCTTCAATACCAGCATTACCTTAGTAACCACCAGTAGCATATGTACTGAACCCGATTTATGCCCCAAGGTTGAATTATTGGAGGGCTATTTCTTTTCACCCTTTTCACATTCATTTTCTTTTCATTCTTCAACCCCTTCAGTGCTTACCGAGACTTCATTACTAGAACCTTGTTGGGTTTATTCCAGTTCCATCTCTGTGTCAGTCGACACTCTTCCCATATTCTCATTTTTCTCCTTTTTTTCAATATACCTAAGGACTCTACACTATCTAGTGGATTGTGCCTGCGTAGATCCCTCCGGCTCTGGCAGGATCGTGGGAACGAATACCTAACCTAACCATCCTTATAACACCATGCATAAAGTAAATTGGTTGGTATTTTGGTATTGTTCTTTTGTTTCTAGAAACCAATTGAAAAATCATTTGGAAAATCAATCAAGGTACTTGTGATATAATATCAAAGCATTTTGTACCTTAATTGTTTTGATCATTTAGAAATGCTCCCCCTCAACGTGTGCTCTTATGATTTTGAAATTGTTTAGCACATGGAGGCAAGTGGTCTTAGAAAAATTTCTTTGATCTCAATTTCCGTGGAAAAAGCCATTTGATTTTCTTGGTAAATTCTCCCCCTCAAAATGTTCATTGGTTATTAGAAATCATTTAACACATAGAGGAAGGAGGTTTTCGAAGAACTTCCACGATCACATTTGCCATTGAGAAAGCATTATAAAATCAATCAAGGTACTTATGTTGAAACATAGAAATCATTGTACCTTGAAAGTTTATTTTCTTTTGAATTGCTCCCCCTCAATATGTGCTTCGAGATTCAAAAGCATTTAGCACATATGGGAGAGTAGCCTGCACTTTGAGTCAAAAGATCATCTTTTATCAGATTTCATAATTAAATCACAAATTCTCCCCCGATCAAAAATATCAAATCCTTTGAGATTTTGGATCCCAAGTGATTTAAATAGGTTTAGAAAACATGGGAGAAACTATGCTTGGTTTAAATTCTCTTCTGTTTTTAGGTTAAATGCTCCTTCTCAATTATGTGCATCATGTATTTGAAATCGTTTGGCATATGAAGGAAGGAGTGCTTTTGAAACAATTACCCTTTAAAACCGAATTGAGATTTAAATCATGATCACTCCCCCAATCAAGAATTTCAAACCAGTTGAGATTTGTGATCCCAATTGATTTAAATCATTTAGAAAATTTTGGGGAAAGACGTGGCTTGATTTAATTTTGAAAAATGAATGATATGGACCAATTTTAGACATTAAAGATTGTTAGTGTCAGGTATGATAGTTTTAAGAGATCTTTAAGTAAAATAAAACTATTTCACAATCAAACAAGAACAGAAAAAAAATTATTTTGAAAGATCTTTGAGTTTTAAAGAAAATCATATTGTTGATCCCAGTTGAGCAAACGATCTAATATAGAAGCTGACTTAATATAAACATACTTGTTAAACACTACGCGGAATTTAATGTTTAACCTTAAGAAGAATAACAATTGATTAACACTCAACACCTCAATATTTTATTAATACGAATACTCTGAATAGTATTAGGGTTTTACAACCTTGAAGTGTATCGACTTAAGATATATCTAACACGATATCTAACTCTCATAGGACCTCCTTTTATAGACTAAGGAGTCCTTTACAGTATACAATACGTATCCTACAAGATAAATATCTTTTCCATATTTATCTAATACAAAACATTAAACCGACATATCTAACTAGCAGTGCTTTGATTACATTAGTAGTGATTCCATATAACTACTAGCCGTGGTTTAACATAGTAGTGGATTCATTCCTTCTAGCCGTGGTTTCCTTTAAGCTGGCAGTGGTTCCATACTTAGAATAATTCCTTTTCATTGGAACCTAAAACCTAACAATCCTCCCCTAAACTTGATATTTACATCCAAAATCATCAATTTTCCTTTTAAAACCCATACAGTCTTCACATGGAGGATGTATCCAAACACTTACCAGGATGTAGTAACTTCTCAAACTTCCTCAGCAACCTGTAAGCTTGATAATCAAAGGATTTCTGCAGTTTTAAACCACCAGGACATGTATCGAGTAATAAACCCTGGATGATTATTCAATTTAGGATAATCACTTTCTATACACATATGAATAACTTCTCCAGAAACAGTTAATACATGAACTCCACAAGACTGATATAGAAACCAACTTGTAACTTTGCCATTGAAGAGTCCTTTCCAATCTGGCTCATCATGAGTGGGTTCAAATATGATCTTCAAATTATAATACACAATCCTCTCATGATAATCATCTGGTATCAAATCTCCAAATCTGTTCTTGTATAACTTCCAGATGGTCATCAAATCATCTCTTTCCGTGTAGTAAAGCATTTGTGAAAACTTAACAAAACCATAACACTCACCATTGGTTCTCTCAAACTTCCAACATCCTTCACTTCCATTAAGCTCAAATTTATATGAGATAATTTGATGATGACCTGTAAGAGGTAATGCACAACTAACCTTTGGCTCCTTAGACAATTTTGTAAGTGATCTTTTCTTGTTTGCTTTGTCTTTCATTCTGACTCGGTATAATCCATTTAGATCCTTCCCTTCCTTTTCAATCTTCCTTGAGGCTTGGCCTTTATTGCTAAAGGACCTTGTAGATCTGCAATTTTGTCAATCTTCAAGAACAATTAATCAATCATAGGATTTGTAGGCTTTGTCCCTTGTGGAGCAAGCTTGGCTTCCAACATTTTTCTGGCTACATTCTTGGTTAGTGGATAGTCTTTATCAATAAACATGAAGAACTTCTCCTGTGTAATCTGCACAGTATGTACTCTGCAAGGTTGATATAGCATCCATTCAACCACTCACGGTCTGCCACACACACACACACACACCTTGGTCCATTCCATCCTTCCATTCCCCATTTGGGTCATTTTCCATCCATCCATTCCATTCCATTGGTTGTGACTATCGCCCGTATCTTCAATTTATCATTTGGAATCTTATGCAATGTAGAGGATTGATAGGTTTTGGTTGATCACACACCAGAAGATATTGATTCAGTCTTTCTTCTTTCTCCATCTCTTCATCCACTTTCTGTTTATTAGAACTAGACTCCTCCTGAATATCTGCTTTTCTCTTTTGTCTATTCTTAATCCATTCTTCTTCTTTCTCAGAATTCATAGGAATGAAGTCATCACATCTTCATTTACAAGTAGTATAAATCTTCTCAACTTCTTCATAGGAGCATTTTCTCAAATTAACAGGAACATGTATACCCATATGCCTGATGAACTTCATCATTTGATTTCTCTTTTTACCCTTAGTTGGAGGTTTATTATTTTTAGCTTGATTTTTTTTAACTGTTTTCTCCTGTCTTATCTTTCTTGCCCTCTTAGCCAAAACCTTAGACCTTGTATCAATGTCTAATTATCCCCATTCAAGAGCAGTGTGCTCTGTTCTTATGCTTTCAATAGCTTGAAACAGAGGTTGTTCATTGTACCATTCTTCAATCAATTTCATAGTGGCTTCCTCTTCCTCTTGTTTTTGCTTCTCTACAACTGCCAATTCTTCAGCTTGCAACTTCTTAGAAAGCTCTTCATCATGGGCAATTTGCTCTTGCTTATTATTAAACTTCAAAAGTGGCTCAGCAATACCTTTCCCGTTTCCAATATCTATTTGAACCACTTTAGTCTTTACAGGCTCACCAATTTTTAAACTTCCCAAAGGTTTAGGTCCAATTGGTTTCAGAATAATGGGAACAGGTGCAATACTAGGTTCAGGGTTTGATGAGGTTTTACTTAAGTTTAACAATGTACCAGCAACCTCCTTCTCAACTTCCTTAGACTTGGGTGGTGGTATGACAGTGGCTGTAATAGCAATAGGTGTATCTGAAATAACAGTGGATGAAATTACCTCAGAGGTTGCAGTAGTGGTTTCAATTGTACTAGCAGGGGATTCAGCAACAATAGCAGTGGTTGTTGCCTGCAACACTTCTTTCTCTTTATCTTCTACTACAACCTTCAAAGTTTCAAGCACTGCTTCTTTTCCTTCCTTCTAAGTCACCACATAATCATCACCATGATCTCTACTATCCAAATCCAGATCATCATCCAAGTTTAAATCCACCCCTGAATCCTTGCTTTCAGTCCAAACTTTGAGCCTTTGAGGAGCTAGCCTTCATATTCACCTTCCTAACTCTCCTAGAAGCAGCAATCCCTAATCTCCTCATTCTTTCCAGTACAATGACCATGTTCTTCAGTCTTCTAATAGTTCCAGCTTGAAAGACTGCAAGTTCCTGAAGATTAGTGATTGTGTTTTCCATTTTGGTACATTTAGCCGTCAATTCATTCAAGAGTTCAATAATATCCTCACCACTTTGACTTGTGTTAACTGGTCCGATAGGTGGATCCTTGGAAAAGTCATTATGTACATTATCAGTACCCTTCAATTCATTATCATGTCCCAAACTACCCTCATCACTTTGAGTTGTGTAACCTGCTCCGAGAAGTGAATCATGGGGTGTAGAAAACATGGCATTAGGCCTAGCCTGATCATCCATGCACCCTGAGTAAGCCAGTTGGCTAGGCATTCCTCCACCCGTGTTGAGCTCAAGAGAACTCTCCACATTAGGAGTTTCCAATGGTTGGGTCTTACTTATGTTTTCACTGACTTGTTTAGCACCTAGGCCTGAATCAGTAGTGAAAGACCTTCCATTCATGTCACCTTCACCTCTTGTGACAGCCTCATTAACTACACCAATAACACCAGCCTGAGGTAGCTTGGTGCCCTTCCTCCTCCTTCTATGTACTAATATTCTTTTGGGTTTAGTTGGTAAAGGTAGGGGTTCAGCAGTGGGTTCAGATGTGCTAGCAGTGGTTATAGATGTTGTAGTAGTAGGATCAACATCAGTGGTTTGGGTAGGTTGTAGTTTAGGTACCTCTTCATTCACAAGAATGTCTGGCAAGTTCAGCATATAGGGAAATAATGGTGTAAGAGTTCACGAAATTTGGATTTTGTTTCCTCATGTGTACAAACACCTTAGATAACATATGAAGTACTTTATACTCCCTTTTATGAGGAATGGGTTTTCTGATCTAATTGTCTACTATTAATTGTATAAACCTAGGATATAAGTAGTATTTCTCCTTGTCCTTGATGTTCTTCAGAAAACCATCAAATATCATCCTAGACCAATTAAAGACCCGTCCGTGGGATAGACAAATAATAGCAGTTGCAATTCTAGAGGGAAATTCATCAAAACACGGTCTTATTGCACACATAAGAAAAGTATGTATCAAAAACTTCCACTAGGGTGAAAACATACCTTTAAGAAACTTAATTCTATCCCCTCTTCTTTCATAACCCAATCTTTCCAAACCTTCAAAAATCTCATCATTCGACAAATTTACAACCCCTTCAGCATCCTCCAGTTTCAAAATATCTCTAATCACCACCTCTGTGACTAGAATCTCATTCTCATCAACAACAGTCCTTAGAACCTCTGCTCCATCTCTTTCTTGAATTTCAGAATTCCACCAAAATTGATGAACATAGGTTTTAACAATGCAGTTCTGATTAAAGCATCTTGAATAGAGTGTGTTTGATGAAATCAATCATTTCATGGAATCCTTCTGAATGGTTGTTCTTAATAAGGTATGCGGCAAGGTTGTGGGTTGTGGAGTATTCAGTCGGCATTATGTAAAAGATGTGGGATTTGTGAATTTATCAGTTGGGAGTGGTTAGGGTTTGTGTAGGGCCAATTGGAAGTGTTTAAATATCAATTAAATGATCCGGCAGTAATTTGGGGATTAAATACGTTATCAACAAGAAGTTACAAAACAGCCCCTCAAGTTTCCTTCATCATCAAAACTGCTCTAGCAGTGGATTGTCCACAACTAGCAGTGGTTAGAAATGCACTGGCAGTGGATACTTCACCAACACTCCAATCTTTTGAGTAAGACTTCTACAACAAAATCTAAGCCAAAAATAGTGATATCATGCATTAATTTAAAGGATTACAAAAGATACACAATTTTTTTTTCAGCAACTCCTACAGCTCCAAAAGCTCCATAAGTTACAATAGCTCCTTCAAACCTGCATATCACAAACACAAACCAAACACTAGAACTTTGTCAAGGTTAGCAGAGGTTAGTAATAGCTAGAAGTGGTTACATAATTCATACTGGCAGTGCTTGACCAAAATGCTAAACACCCAGTCAAAGGGTCAACTCCAAGTCATTTAAACGTCCACCAAAGTCAAAGACTTCATTTACTCCTCAACAACTCATACCTTCCTTTATTTACCCGATTTCTCTTTAAGTCTATTTAAGAGCAAATCACCCACATACCACACATATCTCTCACATTCCCAAAAATCATCTCTCAAGAAAGCATTCCAAAAACACTACCAACAATGAGTGGCTCACCAAATCATCCATTGGAGATCTCTTCAGATTCTTCTAAGAGTTCATCTTCAAACAATACTTGGGAAAACTACCTTCCTCCAAGGAAAACATCCCTCTCCTTTATGAGGACAAACCCTGCTTCTGTTGGACCTTCTTCCATCCAGCCAGTGCCCCAACAAGCTATCATGAAGGGATCCAGTTCAGATTTAAGCTCCATGCCAAGCTATGTGTCACCATATGAGGACACAGATGATGAAGCCTCTTCAAGAGTGTTGATTGTTCCTCCCTTTGTTGAGATACCACCACTAGAACCACTCACAACTCCATCTCTTCAAGCACTTGCAACTCCACCACAACCAGCTGGTCCATCCTAATCAGCACCCCCCAAAAGAGAAAGAGTGAGGGGACTCGCTTGCCCAAAATTGTGGGATGTTATTAGGGGAAAAGGAGTTCAGAAAAAGATGCTAGCATGGGTCATAGCAAAGAGCCCATAGTTTGTTTAAGTGGTTATGTTGATGTAGTCTTTTGATGGTAGTCCTTTGTAGTTGACTGTTGATGTACTCATGAATGGAAATGGTTGTACCACTGCATCCTTGGATGCAGTTTTATTATAATGAATAATTTCCATGTTTCTTTTAAGCACTATATCTACTTACTGATTATGATTGAACTTTGATCTGCAAAATAGTTAGTGGGAACAAAAATAACAAGCAGTGGATAGAACTAAACTAGCAATAATAAGATCAACCAATAACAATACATACATTTTACAAACTTTTACAAAACAATTTTTAGATTTAGAGATTTATCATACCAATACTAACTACAAGATACTGAAACCTCCCCACATTAAAAGCTTTAGTGAGAAGATCGACAACATTGAAGTCGGTATGGATTTTAACCATTTGAATTAACCTTTTCTCATTACAATCTCTAATAAAATGATGCCTTATCTCAATGTGTTTAGTTCTAGAATGCAAACTGGATTTTAATAATGCATATTGTCTTGTTATTGTCTATGTAAATCTTAGTATATAAAATTGTACCCAAAGTCCAACAATTGATTCGAATCCAAAACTTGACCACAACAACTAGCGGCAGACACATACTCAAACCGATTAATGGAATGGACAATTGTCGCTTCTTACACGCCATGAGATAAGCTTGCTTCCCAAAAACTTACATCCTCCAGTAGTAGACTTTCTATCCAAACTAGCTCCGCATAATCCTTTCTCGTATAGGCCACCAAATCAAAATCCTTAGAATACCAAAGGCCCAATTTAGGATGACCCTTAAGATATCTAAAGATTCTTTTCATATCATTCATGTGTGTTGTGTTTGGTGTGACTTGAAATCTTGCACACACACATACTGAGAACATAATGTATGTCCTAGTAGCAGTGAGATACATCAAAGATCCAATCATGGATCTATACAGCTTCAAATCAACTTTGGGACTTCCATCATCTGGTAGCAGTGGTTTTTGAGTCTCCATAGGTGTACTAGCACTCTTGACATCCACGAAATCCAAACTTCTTCAAAATATCACTACATACTTGTCTTGACTAATAAAGATACCATCAGTCCTCTGTTGAACCTGTAACCCCAAAAAGAAAGTAAGTTCACCCATAGAACTCATCTAAAACTTATCATGCATAAGTTTCTCAAAGTCTTTGCATAGCTCCTTATTTGTTGAGCCAAAGATGATGTCATCAACATAAACTGAACCAAAGAATATATCATCCTTGTGCTTCCTTATGAACAATGTCTTGTCAATCAGTCCCCTGTTGAAACCATTGTCCATCAAATGAGTAGAGAGGCATTCATACCATGCCCTTGGAGCTTGATGCAACCCATACATAGCCTTCTTCACCCTATAGACCTTATCAGGATGATCAGGATCTTCAAAACCAGGAGGTTGACACACATATACCTCCTCATCAATAGTACCGTACAAAAAGGCACTCTTAACATCCATTTGATACACAACAAAGTTTTTGTATGAAGCATATGCCAAAAACAGTCTTCTAGCTTCAATTCTGGCAACTGGTGCAAATACTTCATCATAATCTAAACCTTAGTTTGTGTGTATCCTTGAGCAACCAACCTTGATTTATTCCTCACCACAGTACCCCTTTCATCCCTTTTGTTTCTGAACACCCATTTAGTTCCAATAGCCCTTTTTCCATTTAGTAGGTCAACCAACGTCCACACCTCTTGAAGCTTGAACTGCAACAACTCCTCTTGCATTGATTCAACCCATTCTGCTAAAGCTTCTTCAACTCTCTTGGGCTCCTTTTGTGACAGAAAGCAAGCAAACAAACAATTCTGCAAGTCTTGATGACTGTTTCTTTTGTGAAGAGGCCTTGCAAAGAAACCTTGTTCAGGAAAGGTTTTAGTGTTCTGAGTCTTGCTTCATGTTTGAACGGGTGTATTCAAGTTGCCAAGTATTTGTTCTTTGGGTTGATTCTTATGAACTCTGGTGGTAGGAATTGGACTCTCTATGATGACAGTATCCAAATTTGTAACATCAGAATCATTGAAATAGTCATCCATGTTTTCATCATCAGTGGGAGTATCTATTTCTTCCAAAGAAAGGACTGCCATCTAAACTTGCAGCAGGGGATTCAATTGAACTAGCACTGGTTGAATTTGGCTTAGCAGTGTTTTCAGCAACCTTCTTCTTCTTTTCAATTTCTTCTATTGACACTGAGTTATCTTGAGACAACTCGTCCTTATCATGATGATGATCATCTTTATTCACTGAATTCACATCATCATCAACTTCTGAGGGACTTTGCTTCTCAATGATGGGTTTGACAGAACCAGCTTTCCACTTTTCAACCAAGTAGAATTCCTTTAGAGGTTCATCTTCCTTGGAATTTGTTCCTGCATCAGAATCCTTTTGTGTACCTACATCATAATTAGTGGATCTACCTGCATTGATAGGCTCATAATTGATAGATTTGGTTAACATATCAATATTAAACAGCACTCTGGGTCCTTTTGTCTCAACACTAAGAGTCTCTTCACTAAACTTAACATGTAAGTTTTCTTCTACTCTTCTGGTCCTCCTATTGTATACTCTAAAGACCTTGCTATTGAAAGAATAGCCAATAAAGTATCCCTCATATGCCTTTTCCTCAAACTTGCCTAGGTGATCTATGGTATTTAAGATAGTAACAGGACACCTAAAAGGTTTTAGGAAATCTATCATAGGCTTCCTACCATGTAACAACTCATAGGGTGTCTTATTATCAGGCTTCACTACCTTGCTTCTATTCTGCACATAACATGCAGTTCCTACAACTTCAGCCCAAAAGGTAGTTGGTAACTTAGATTCAGATAACATTGTTCTTGCAGCCTCAATTAGTGTTCTATATTTCCTTTCAGCCACACCATTTTGTTGTGGTGTCCTAGCAACACTAAACTGTCTTTCAATACCTTTATCCACACAAACTGATTCATGACACCATTTTTAAACTTAGTTCCATTATCACATCTGATTACTTTGACCTTATGGTTCACTCTATTTTCTATCTTAGTGATGAAATTCTTAAGAATCTCACTAGTTTCACTCTTAACTGCCAGAAAGTAAACCCAAGAAAATCTGCTATAATCATCAGTGATAACTAGGAAATATGCTATGATTTAGACTCTTAACAAATGTTGGACCAAATAAGTCCATGTGTAACATAAACAGTGGTTGAGTAATGGTGTTCACAGTCTTGGTCTTACAAGAGGCTCTATGTTGTTTACCTTTTTTACAAGCCACACAAAGATCTTTACATTCAAAAACCTTACAAGGTAGACCTCTAACTAAGTTCCCCTTCACCAATTTATTGATTGTATAAAAGTTTAGGTGACCTAGCCTTCTATGCCATAATTTTGACTCATCAACAGATGCCTTAGCAAACAAACAGGTTAGGGATCTATTAGGAATGACATCTTTCAAATCAAAACAATATATGTTATCCTTCCTAGGAACCCTAAGCTGTACATACTTATCATCAGGCATTTTAAAGTCAGGATATAACACCACACATTCTGTTTCCCCAAAAAGTACCCAATTTCTTTTATCACACATTTGGGAAACAGAAAAGATTCTACCAGTCCACATGCACGGATAGACTTTTTCAAAGTCCAAATTCCCTGTTCTTATAGTTCCTCTACCAAGAATATTTCTTCCCTTTGGATCATTACCAAATGCACATATCCTCCATCAAAGGCTTCAAAATCCTCAAGGTTGCTCCCATCCCATGTCATGTGCCCAGAGCAACCACTGTCAAGAATTCCTTTATCTTTTAGCTCATCCTGTAGATTGATTGCACATGAAATTAAACAAGTTAGTTCCTTTTGTGGACCCCAATATCAGACTTGAGTGCATACGTGCATCAACATAGTCAAATTTCTTCAGATCCATTGATGCACAACTGGCATTGTGTAAAACCTTTGTTTTTGGTTTCCATTGCCGACTAGCGAGGCCTTTGACATAGAAATGGCTTCCAACCACTGTATCTGTTATCACCTTTGGTATAGTTAAAACAACTTTTGTTTCAGTGGTGATATTCTACATAGAAGTGGAAACATTTTGCTTAGCAGTGTTTACATTTTTCTTAGCTGTGGTTGGAACCCATTTAGGTGCATCAGTGATTATAGCTTTACTTGTGCCATTTTTCATTAACACTGCTCTAGGAACCATATTTTTATTAGGATGAGGGATTGTTTTCTTTAAAATTTTTTGACGATTCACCCTCCTCTAATGATTCCAAACTTGTGGTTGGTTTTTATAGAAGTTCCTTTGAAGATGCTCAAAACTACCACATTTAAAACAAGCCTTTTTAATACATTGAAACTCACTTCCTAGTCTGTTTGAAATTATGCCATTGAAGTTTCTTTGATTACCCCTAGGTATATATCTTTTCATCTATTCCCTAGGTACCTCATTGAATTCAACAACCTTCTTAGAAATATGAGCTCCAAATCTAGGCATGAGGTTGGCTTTTTTAGAATCAACGTATTTAACATTATCTACTTCTCAGACTGTGTTGACTCAGACCAATCTTCCTCAGAATCTGATTCCCAATCTTCAGTAATTAGACCATCAGATGACCTATCAATTTCATCTACTCGTTTGTTAAAGCTAAGCACATCACTAAATGACAATTCAATACCAGGTGGTGCATGTTTCATTAGAGAGGGTGGTAGCATATCATTGTATCCTATCCCAGAACCGTTTTTCATTAATTGACACCCTATAGATTTATGTACCAAATCATAAGCAAATTGTTGTTTTTCCACCCTAACTATGTGTTTTACCTTTTCATCTAGCGCATTCTGTTTGACAATTTAAGCTTCTTCTAGTTTCTGTTTAAGCACTTTAATTTCTCTATCCCTAAGGTCTACCTCACTACCTAGTATGTTTATCTTATCCACAATCTCAAACTCACACTTGATGCGGTACTTATGTTTTTCTTCTACATTTTGAAGACCAACTTTATAACCTAAGTTATCTAGTGCAAGTCTATCAACCTCTTTCCTAAGACTCTCATTGATTGCTTTAAGAGATTCTAAGTTATCTTGACAAGATTTAAAAGAGCAAGTAGAACTTTTTGAACCAGTAGATACCTCAGAATCTGAACCGGATGATGAAGCATAGGCCATGAGTGCAAAGTTATGCACTTTGGAAGCTTCACTAGCAATCAGCATTGGGTCCTTCCTCAATTTGGTCGCTCCAGTCATAGTCTCCAAGTCCATCTTGAGCAACCAATGCTGAAGAAGGTTGTGGTTCTTCAGGTGCCTTCATAAAGTTCTCACTTATCATTTTAAGAGCTCTACACTCCCTTGCAAAGTGCCCCTTCTTCTTGCAGTTGAAGCACTCCATCTTACTTTTGTCAAACCACCTTCCTTTAACCATCATACTTGACCCGTCTACGGTCCTCCTTAGAAACCTCCTAGCTTGCAATGTGAGCATTGCCATTTGTCATTGAAGATTATTTTCTGCAAGGTCATCTGGATTAATTTGATCCAAATCTTGGTTTATACGATCACATTTGTTGTCAGATCAGCTAGGAATGCACATATGGCACCATCACTAATGTTATCACTAACAGTGGTATCATTAGCAATAGCAGTGGAAACTCCATAAGCATCTGTGGATGCTTCCTGAGAACTCCTATTGTTTGTAGACACAAAAGCAATGTTCTGTGTAGATGAGGATGATCCAAAGAATGTTGTTTTCAGACTTATAAACCTTCAAATTCTTGTAGAGATTGTCAAGGGTTAATTTTTCAAAATCATCCTTATTTCTCCACACAACTATATGCATAGTCCATTTAGGTGACAAACTTCTGATGAACTAAGATTAATGTCTTCTTGAGCAACTTTATAGTCCACCAATTTCAATTGACTTATGAGCTTCTGCAGCCTATTGTAGGTTCCATCAAGTTTATGCTTGAGCATGTTCTTCCTAGATTTTCTGGTAGCATCATTACTAGAAAATCTTGTTTCAAGTGCATCCACGAGCTCCTTAGCAGTCTCATACTCTTGGAAGTCCAGTGAAAACTCATTAGGTATTCCCAAACTGAGAATACTATGTGCCTTTATCTCCAACTTTCTTTGAGACTTATCAATTTCACTAACAATGCCAACAACCTGTCCATCAGCACCTTTCTTAGGTAAAGAATCACCCTTCTCAACAACCTCCCAGATGGTGTAGTCAATAATGCGAATGTATTGCCTCATTCGCATCTTTCAAACCTGAAACTCACCTTGCTTTAGCATGGGTACCTTGGAGGCAGTAACCATATGGCTTTCGTCAGACATCTTGAACTTGTTGAATAAAAGCAGTCGAGTTAAGCGTGATACCACTTGTTAATTCTAATTGAGCAAACGATCTAATATAGAAGCTGACTTAATATAAACAAACTTGTTAAACACTACGCGGAATTTAACGTTTAACCTTAAGAAGAATAACAATTGATTAACACTCAACACCTCAATATTTTATTAATATGAATACTCTGAATAGTATTAGGGTTTTACAACCTTGAAGTGTATTGACTTTAAATATATCTAACACGTATATCTAACTCTAACCTAGGACCTCCTTTTATAGGCTAAGGATTCCTTCAAGATATACAATACGTATCCTACAAGATAAATATCTTTTCAATATTTATCTAATACAAAACATTAAACCGACATATCTAACTAGCAGTGCTTTGATTAGATTAGCAGCGATTCCATATAACTACTAGCCATGGTTTAACATAGCAGTGGATTCATTCCTTCTAGCCATGGTTTCCTTTAAGCTGGCAGTGGTTCCATACTTAGAATAATTTCTTTTCATTGGAACCTAAAACCCAACACAAACCATGACATAACATTAAATATTTAGATCACCACTTATTTTTGTACAAACGGACTTGATAGATGAAATATCGTTTGAAAATATTTAGTTTGAAATCACTCCCCCCCCCTCAATCCATGACCGTAGTCATTGATTGAGTGACTTTAGTTTAAAAAATGAAGTCCGGTTGATTTCCAAAATTTGATTCCAATTTATTTTCAAAACAATATTTTTCCATTTTCAAAACAATATTTTAAAAATTATTTTAAGAAAAAATGGTATCATCCACTACCTGTCCTGCACAAAGATACGTTAGGTGGTTAAACTGCTTTTGTTGTTGTTGCTGAAGGTTGGAAGAAAACAGTCTGCTGATGCAGTGAGACCTCTAACGTTGCATTTGTCATGCCAACTCTCCATAGAGGTTCAATTAAGCTTCGTTTCTTCATTTGTCGACCCAAGAAATAGTTTCCCTTTCCTTTCGACATCCAATCATCTTCTATTGTGGGATCCGGATCGGGAACATTCTTTTAACTCATCTTATCTGCATATGTTAGTGGACATAGATCAGGATATATGGTGGTCAACAACACCCAAAGCAAGCAATCGACTAATAAAAGTCGATCCAACATATAAATCGAGATCATAAAAGGCATGGGAATAATGTGTTTATCAAACTATAGTCATCTAATCCTAACAATCATATCCTAGATTCCTAGTCCTTCAACATAGGCAAACATTTTTTCGATTAAGCACGCATTAGGATGATTATATAATCTCGTTAGATGATGTAAATTTGAAAACATTCTCCCCCTCAATCAATGACTCTTTCTATGAAAAGTTTTAAATAAGCTAAAGTCATTTATTTGGTTTTGAAAATTTATAAAACATGATTCGATTGATTTTAAAGCAACTCATTTACCACCATTTTGTTAAAATAACAAATATTTTTACGAAGAATTTTAGACGGAAAAAAATTTGTGTAGGAACAGCAGTCCTTCGACATACTTTCCTCATTTTGATTTAGGATAAGTGCACGAATTTTGTGAAAAATGTTTAAGCGTAGCACTTTCCTTCTTTGAAAAACTGGTTGCTGTCTGAAATAATAGCAAACCATGGTTTAAGTACGGGTTACAGTCTGAAGTAACTACAAGCCATAGTTTTAGACATGTTTTGGAAAAGAATATTTACATCTCCTGCTCGAACTTCATCTATGATCCCGTGCCATTATTGAATGACATTTCTAAGACCATAGATGTTATCGATACCAGAAGACATGTCTTGAGAAATCAATATTTTTATTATTTTTAATTTTTTTGATTTTTATGGGTTTTTGTTGGTTTTATATTTTTCTATTTGGTTTTTGATAAATATTTACAGATAGAGTAGATGATATAGTTTAAGAAAGATGATGATACGAATACTTAGATAAGGATATCAAACGACCCGTTAGAAGATAGAAGTCATCATCTCTTAAACTTTCACCACCAAAGCTTCCAAGACTCTTGAATCGAAGAGAGAAATTGAGCCTTCTGAAAGTAAGACTTTGGTAGCTTCCTCCCAAATCGAAAATCCTTTTGTTGGCGGTTTGAAGCTCTATTTCAAGCTTTCCTTAGCTGAGTGCACAAAGAAGCACACCATTATCATCGATCTTGTTGCTCCTTTTAAGAATGATCTTTGTGATTCTTCGTTCGAGGTTACATCATCCAATAGAACAAAGAACGTATCATCCCACACTTGAATAAGATCTTCTCATATTTCTTTTCAACTGAATTCTGAAGCGATCCATACCATAAGGTGTCAAGAGAAAAATTCCCCCAAGTAGTTAAATTGATGCCGCCAGTCTCTTGGAATAAAGCTCAAGAACCCGAATACACATATACCCAAAGACAGAGAACCTTATAACGTCGAAGTAGCAGATTAAGTCCGATAACCAAAGAATAACCCCGAAGTATACTTTTCTCTCCCCTGAAGAAAGTGTATAAAGCTCAAGAACCCGGCACCGAATGCCTAAGAGAGAATAATGATAACATTGAAGAAGCGGGCGAATCGATTATCTCTGCGGATGTCAACTCCGAATAAGTGATTATATATCGAATCATCGATTAAGCTCTCAAGTGAAACAGTGAGCATCCCAATGTACAATCTCTCCCCGATGATTGAGATAACATCGGAATCATCACACACTTGTGTACCTCTTTTATATTCAGAAACTATCTCTTCCATCTCTTCCCCCACATAGTTGGAATAAGGACACTAAAAGTCATGACTCAAACCTTGAGTTTCTCTGCGGTAATGATATTTGTCTTCCCGGGATATCTTCAATCACTTATAAGTATTAAGTTCATCAAGTTTACTCACATTTAGATGCGTGTCTCCTTCCCCCTTGCTAGTTTTGATACTTCAGAATCAGCAACCCATTATAAGCCCAAATACTTGAAATCTTTTGAGAAGATCGCTTGAAGTCTTTGTGAGAGTCAACTTGCTGAAGAAAGTGAGCAAGTATAATTAGGGATTGAATCTGACTTTTCACGCTCCCCCAATTAGTGCTCTCCCCTAAACTGATAATCTTTTCTACGAACACCCGAGATAAGAAGAAGTCTTTTGATAATCAAATGCAACTCGTCTTTTAGTCTTCTAACATACGCTGTTAGAAAATGTTGAACCATTTGTAGACTCGACCTTCTTCTAGATTGTCCGTTTGGGGAATAAAAAGTTAACATCTTCTTCTCACCAAATGCATTCCCGTTAACATATATATTTAGTAAATCCCCTTAATTAAAATCTCTCCCAATCAAACAAGAACAGAAAGATGTTCATCAAGGAAATCAGTCCCGTAACTGGAAGCACTTTATCAATAAACTCATCAGTCCGTGTGAAGATGTCAACCAACGGCTCTTAGAAGAAACTCCATGTAAAGATGACCCGATAAGAAGAATCTCGGTTCTTACATGAGTTTGGAGCCGTATGACCATTTGTTCTCAGATGTCAATTAACCATGCAGAATTATCATACTTCTTCTCCCCCTCAAGAGTCGCATACGGAGATGACATTCTTGATTAAACAAGTGAATATCTTTAACAAATGTAGTCTATTCACACTTCTCCCCCTCAAAAGTAGCATATGATGTCACCATCGTCATTATAATCGAGCAAGTGGAATAAGAAAACAATCAATAGTAGTTTAGTTCACTTGATAACTGACAGCATGGAAAAAGCATGAAGCATGTTACCGAGAATAGTCATAAATAAGAAGATTTCTCTTCTTCAGAAGATAAAGCGCACTGAAGCGTACACTTTTCTTTTCTTTGAGTAACGAGGCTTGAACTGTTGTGTTCAAACGTCATGATCTCTCTCTTTTCTACCTCACAAGGCAAACTTGTTATCAACCCCATTATCATTCACTAGGCACTTTGTTGTGACAGCTGATGGAGAAAACACGATATGATGAATTTGATCCTGAAGTGAATTAACCCGAACTTGTGACTTAAACTTGCACAAATGTAACAAAGAGCGGTGTCGAGAGTTCATCCCCCTTTGAATCCCTAAGTACTCTATAATCTTCATCCAACCAACCATCAAGTATAAGACGTACATCACCTCTTGAAAATCCACAATTTAATGTGACACAGAGCACTACAACGTAACTCCTTAAAGTGATAGTTTTTTTGTAGTGGTAAGAGACCAATTACCCCAAGTGGTAAAAAGAAAAGGAAAAATCACTCAAAAATAACTAGATTTCCAAGTCTTCATTTTTTAAAATATTAAAAGCTCGAACAAGGATCTCGAAGAATCTTCATCCAACCATCCCCGATACCTGCAGATATTATGTACACTTGCCCGTGATATTTCACTTCAACCTCAAATAAATAATACTGAATTAACGCCGTTGTCACATCTTGTGGTTAAAAGCTCAAATCTAGCCTCCTTTAATGTTTTAAATGAACTTTGATAATGGTTTCATCCCGACCTTTGTCAAACACATATTACCCCGTAAAATCATGTAATTACTAAACTGCCATGAAGACAATCCAAACAAGGACCCAATTCATGAAGTACACCCTTTTATCCCTTCTTTGAAGCGAAACCTGTAGCACGAATCAAATAAGATCAAATAAACTTTCCTTTCTCGGGATGGTTCCATCATTATGGGATTTTACAATTCTATGGTTTAAACCGAGAAATAGTTTCTTTCGCGGGATTTTAAAATGCCAAGAATAAACCGTAAGATAGAGCCGAAAATGCACTTTACTATTACCAGGATGTTTCCATTTTCATGGGATTTTACAAATCTATGATTTCAACCGAGAAATAGTTTCTTTAGCGGGATTTTACAAAATCAAGACTAAACCGTAAACAATGTTAGTTTGAATGTTTTATGACAACTTTGGTTTCGGTGAATATCTGTTTTAGGGGAACATGCAGCGGTTCATCAAGGGTTCATTTTCCATCATCAACAATTCTTTACCCATATGTAGACAACTTCACAAACCATACTAAGTCAAGTAGTATACACTATTTCCCCTGGAGGTTGATCGTAAAACATCAAAGTACACGTTTATCCCCCATGATGGTTTCGAACTTTCGGAAGCATCATAACGTGTACGACCATTTGCACGAGAAGTTCTTGTCATAAGCAAACATCTTGAAAAATCATGACTGACGTTTGAAGATTTTTGAAAGATTTTGCTTAGACTGTGAAGTATCATAAATATTTTGTGGCGTCGAATATATCATGAGAATTGTTGATCACATCCCAACCTTTGAACACTTTGGCTAACATAACATTCACGATTTCTGTCGGCTATAGCAATGACCATTTGGAGAAGTAAACCCGATATGCCAAACTTGAACATGACGTAAAATTCCTCAGATATGTTATTTAACCTTGTACTAATCCTTGTGAAAAAGAAATGGTGTACCCAATGTACAAAACCTCTTGACATATCCTCAACTGCTTCAGACACCGAAGTGATTGTTACGTTCTGGGTTAAGCAAGAAAGAATCACAAAAGTAACTAAATAGCCAAGTCTTTATCACACTCTATAAATGCCCAAACAAGTCATCTTTGTGGAAGGGTAGAAAAAAAGAAGACTAAATAAGTAAATGCGCCCGGAAAACCTTTCTTCAATTCCAAATAAGAACTACCGAACAAACAACCCCGTAGCCAACATTGTACAAACATCAATGCAAGCCGTGAGATAGATTCTTCTGTGAAAATGTATAAACAAAAGTATCAAACTTCATAACACAACAAATTGCATCATCAAATCTCATAATCAAAACTCATCAAATCGCAAATTCATAACTCGCACGTCTCAAATCGCATCATCATCAAATCTCATACTTCAATAAATTTCATCATCAAATCTCATAGTCAAAAATAATCATTCGATCCAAGTTCCAAATTATATCCTTTAAGCCCAGACTAATCCAACTCCCGGTCACAGCAAACATTACAAGCCCCAAATAACATCACAACTTAGCAAAGCCCAAACAACTTACACGCCCAAGCAACACACGGCCGAACTTCACATGCACCAAGCCCAAATTTGTCACCCTAAGCATTGGCCCATAATACTAATCTTTCTCAAAAATAGGTCTAATCCTATATTCAATTGAAATCGTTCGGCACCAAGTCCATCTTCTATTAAGCCATTGACGTGTCTTATCAAAATCAAAGGATTGGTATTCGGCCTATGATATAATTAGGAGCACCCTTATCCAGTAAGGCCCACGAGATCACTAATTATAACAAAAGAAGATCATCTTATAAAAATTCCACGATACCAATTACTGGCCCATATCAAACACCCTAATTCTACAGGCTATATAAAGCACACATAACTAACATAACCCTAATATATCTCAGCCTCAACCCTAATTTTTCTCACAATCCAAAAGCAGTCAACTTTCACCAAACAAAAATGAGTCGATCTTCAAAACAACAACCCAGCTAATCAAACTCTCAACCCAATGACTCCCACATGATAATTCATTAATCAAAAGCGAGTCACGAACAAGAAGAGGCATCAAGATCTAATCCGTTGTCTTTAGGTAGGTGTTTTTGAATGAGTTAAAGATGTTTAAATGAACCACATAAGGTTTATAACACATTTGTTTCTACAAACCTGTTTATGTTCGGACATAACATGAAATTTATCTTCAACTTAGATCGATAATGAATTGTTTCTCTTGATTGATAGACCTTTAAAAGTCTAGGTGCTTCATTTAATAGTACAAGAGAACGAGGCTGAGATCATAAGACTTCGTTTTTGTTCAACTTTTAAACTCGAACAAAAGAAAAAGAAATTAACATATATGTTATCATTCTTTTCTTGCATTGTTCGGATATATAAAGAAGCTAATGCTTCAAAAAGGGTCGATGAAGATAATGATTTATCGTGTGAACCTATAGAGTTTAGATTTATATCATAATATGCACGAAATCAAATCTGAGATTCATTTCATTACATTTCGTTTAACGAATGGTTCTAGTCATGGTAGGATAGTAATGGATCTGTGATGATCTTCATATCTTTCGTTTGAATGACTTTTGGTCATGATACTTCATTGATTACTTCGAAAGAATGAAGAGTTGAGGTCATGAGATTGTTGGTAATTGTTTATAATATGTTGAGACTGTTAAGATGTTGTTCATGTTGGTTTAGACTTGATAGAGATTGATGATGTTCTTTGATGTAGTTGTAGATTCAGGTTATTGATATGGTTAGATGTAGTTTCAGTTGTTGAATGATGTTTGATGTCGTGATTAGTCTTGTATGGATCTTGTGATGAATTTGTGTGACAAAACGCATACCAAAAAAATTTATTTTGACAAAACGCATGTCCAGAACCGCAATTAACTTTTCAACAAATCGCAGTTGACTAAAGAGTCAAACCGCATACCAGTTATCCACTCTCAGTCAACAAATCACAATTGACTTTTACAAACCGCAGTGGACTTTAGTGACAAAATGCATCCATATCTGAAGTGACAAACCGCACTTGAATTTTATGACAAAAGGCATAGAGTAAGTCAAGTCGCAGTTGACTCAATAGTCAAACCGCATTCAGGGATCGTTGAATCGGACACATAATTTTATCAAACCTCAACCGTAACAAATCGCATTGAATCTTTGAATCTGGACTGAATAATGACAAACCGCATTGACCAAATTCGTCAAACCGCATCGAAGACAAACAACCATAAACTGCTTTCAAGAACAACGTTATGCACCAGCAGATTCAAGATAAAAACAGCATCAAACGTCCATATAAATACCAATAGCATAAGCATCAACTAAAACCAGCATGATAACAACAACAACAACAACACAACAAACCTCTCTAAAACCGCAACAAACCGCAATCAAAAATTAACAAACCGCATAAAGAAAACCGCTAAAACCCATATGAATCATCAAAACAACAAAACCTAGGCTCTGATGCCAATTGTTAGGATCGCACTTTTATGTTGTTTGATGATTCGGGAGGTCTAGGATTATGATGAAACAAGAGTGCCATGTTTAGAAAGATGAAGAGAGTATAGAGGGAGTTCTAGAGAGAGATAAAACAAAAAACGCAAGGTTAGATTAAGAAGCTCCACCCCTTCTAAGGATGGAAGGGGTATTTAAAGTTACAAGCTAAACGTCCTCCTGTCGGACTGTGGATCAGGCATACATTGGGTAAAGACCCGTCCTTCCTCCACGGTGTTATTCTAAACTAATAACTAAGCTAATAACTAACTAATTAACTACTAAATAACGTAAATAACGATATGTCTGTGAGCTAACTTATGCTAGATTATATTTGGGGTGACCGACTCTTCACTATGGAATTTTTAATTCCTAACAAAGAAGAATAACTAAATAATGATGATCCTCTATAGATCTATATTACTAACTATTAAAAGTGTTTTCAAAGTGTACATTCTTCATAGCTGATGGTGTCTTTTATACTACAAGAAACCCTAATTAGCATTTACTAGAAAACGTGTAGAGGAGATATGCATATCACTTCCTAATTTATCTCATGCATATCCTCAACTTTAACAAACTAAATCTTATCCTGGAATAACTATTTAACTAAACCAGGACTAACTATACTACCAGTAGGAACGACTAGTAGTAACTATACGACTAACGATACCAGCAGGAACTATAGACCTGCCAGTAGGAACTATAACTATACTATTAACGATACCAGAGGAAGCAAAAAAGAGGTCGAGTCAGAGCTTGCAGCACCGACTCAACTTTGACGCAGAGTATGAGACATTCCCATCGCATCATCACAGAGATAGACGCGGGAAGGATAACGGCCGGCCCCGGTGTTTACCGGATTGGGAAGAGAGTGGAGAACAATGAAGCAATGGCTGCTTTATCTGGAAGAGCACGAAGAAGATGGACGGCGTACCAATGTCCACGCTAGGCTTGGTAGCCGCAAGGTCCATGACAAATTGGGACGACGGCATTCCCCAAGTGGATGCTCTTCAAACTCGGATTCGAGGACATTCGGCGCAGGGCAGGCGCGAAAAGCTCATCCTCTAGCGACTCCTCGGACGGTCGTCTCAACCGCCGGCAAAGGGGAAGCTCATTCTCTGGTGATTCCTCGGACAACGAGGACAATAAACGAAACGGATCTTATGGAAGTCCAGGGGAAGATATCGCGACCAGGAGGAGGAAGATATGTCTCTTCCCTGGCGTCGCCAAAAGGTGGATGCGTTCACTAGGCGCATCGGCAATTTCTCGAAAATAAGATAAGCGCATGCCCGCCAATGTGAAAACCTATGATGGAACGGTGATCCGGACAATCACTTAAAATTTCGAATCCGCTGCTACTATCGAAAATTGGCCACAACCTGTGTGGTGTCACATGTTCAAATCCACATTAGTAGGGAATGCGCGAAATTGGTTCGATAAGCTTCCACGCGAAGCATTGATGGATTTGAAGTGTTGCGGAAGGCGTTTCGCTGAACTTCACCAAAGGAAGAAGTGGCCAAAACCCTGTCGAACTTGCAGGGTAAAAGCGCAAATGGGGAATCTACAAGCGCTTATGTGGAGCACTACAAAGATGAGTGCATACATGTCAAGGCATGCCTCGAAATACTAAAGATCTCAGGGTTTATGAACGGGATCAATAACCCAGAACTTATCAAAAGGCTGAACGACGAGTCCCCAAACCTTTGATGAACTTATGAAGCGCAAGGTCCTTTATCCAAGGAGAAGCTGCGGGCGGACGAAGAAAGGTTACTCAAACTATAGGACACAAGAACAGCCTCGGAGACAATCCACTGACGAGTAGCAACCGCAAAGCAAGAACTACCGCGGCCTGAAGCCAGACGAGATAATGAAAGATATACCCCGCTGACCAAAACCCCAAAGGAGATATTCGCTACGGAAGGCGCGAACTTCCCAAGGCCCCCACCAATGCGCCCCGATAAGAGGATAGGCGCGTGGGGAGTGGCTACTGCGACTATCATGGACAAAAAGGACACACAACCAATGAATGTGTCCAATTACACCAACTAATTGATAAACTAGTAAAGGAAAGATAAGCAAAAGACTGGAAACAAGAAAGAAGTACCTAAAGATAAGTCGATACCATTTACATGATACAATCATGGCAGCGAATGACTATGAAGATCGATAAAAAGTTCTCCCATGGAAGCGAAATCTCTTTCCCCTTAGGCTGCGGACAACGAGTGGTAGAACCGCTCACCGTTGAAATTAATGCAGGGTCACGATATCCACCGCATGTATGTTGATGGAGGAGCATCCGCAGATATAATGTATGAACACTGTTTTAAACGACTGCGACCAGAGATCTGAGTCAATTAAGCCCGTCGGGGCGTCGTTGGTGGTTTCTGAGAAAAGATATGGCCCATGGGGCAAATACGCCTACTAGTCAGTATTGGAAATAAGGAACACTCCACGGCGGCTGGATGACTTTCATGGTGATCAAATGCCCTTCGCCATACAATGGCATTATTGGAAGACCAGGGATTTCACCATACACGCAGCGATGCAGGTCTCGGCCCACGGGATGCTCAAATTCGATGGAGGGACGCATTGTTACTCTACAATACCACCGGACCACACGGAGAATGTAACACACCTACATATGAGGCGACACACATTCGAGCGCAGCGCAACTAAAGTGCCAAACCTAAGGGTTGCAATTCATCGATTACCCGAGCAAGAAGTATCGATCGAAGGATCACTATCGATAATGGCAGCGGTTGTGTGCGCCTCTTGCAAAAGAACATGGATATCTTTGCATGGGAACCAAAACACATGACCGGTGTACCACGCTCAATTACAGAACACAAGTTGAGAATCTGACAAGGATATTCCCGATCGACGAAAAAGCGTGGCGGGCTCCAGAGCACGCACAAGCAATTCTGGCAGAAGTACATAAACTTGTGGATGCAAGTATCATGCGAGAGGTCTACTACGATGACTGGCTTTCCAACCCAGTGATGGTCAATAAGAGCGATGGTAGTTGGAGGATGTGCGTTGACTTCACAGATCTCAACAAGGCATGTCCACAAGGCGCTACCCGCTACGGAGATAGACTAGAAGGTAGAATCTTTGTGTGGATAGCCACTTAAATGCTTCCTAGAGGCATACAAAGGATATCACCAAATCCAGATGGCTAAGGAAGATGAGGAAAAAACGGCCTTCCATACAAGCCGAAGCGTTTATTGTTATACAAAGATGCCCTTTGGCTTGAAGAATGCGGCGCCACCTACCGGCTGATTGGTAGATAATGCGTTTGAAAAGCAGGTGGGCCACAACCTAGAGGTTTACGTTGACGACCTTGTCATAAAAAGCCATAAGGAAGACGAGTTGGTACGTGACATTGAGGAAACATTTAAGACACTATGAGAGATCAACATGAAGCTAAATCCTAAGAAAGGCACTTTTGGCGCTCACGAAGGCATGTTCCTTAGATACTTGATAGAGCCCGATGGCATTAAACCGTTTCGAGAAAAACAAAGAACGTCATCCAACTTCCTTCACCACGCACGTTGAAAGAAGTCCAATCTCTAAACGGAAAAGCTGGCGGTCTGAATAGATTCTTGTCCAAGTCAACGTAGAAAAGTCACTCCTCTCTTTAAACACTCAAGAAGTGTACAAAAAGGGAGACTTTCATTTGGACTACAAAGAGAAAAAGCTTTCATACAACTTAAACATCTAGCAGATCGCCCATGCTAGTTGCCTCGCCTGAGGAAGAATTAATTATGTATTTGTCGCAACCCATGGAGCGTCAGCGCGGTGCTACTAACAAACAAAAACTCAGTACAAACACGGTGTATTTTATGCATAAAGCACTCAAGAAAACGGAGATTAACTACAACGCAATGGAAAAGTTGGTTCTAGCGTTAGTATTCGCCGCCAAACGGCTACGCAGGTACTTCTAGGCGCACCCAATAGCGGTGATTACAGACCAGCCTATCATTTCCTACAAAAGTGGAGTGTGTTGCTAGGTGAGCATAACATTTCCTACAAACCACGCACTGCAGTTAAGGGGTAGATACTAGCAGACTTCATCATCGAAAAACCGGACACTAATGACGCACCCTCACAAAGCAAGGTGGAACTACAAGAACCTTGGATCTTGTTCACGGACGGATCTTCATGTGTGGGCCGACGGTGCGAGCCTTATCCTCACAAGCCCTGAAGGAATGGAATTCACTTACGCACTGCGTTTCAAATTCACAGCCACAAACAACGAGGCAGAATATGAAGCCACGATTCTTTGGATTACGCATCGCAGCTCGAATGGGCATATGTAACCTGGAAGCAAATGTGGAATCCCGGCTAGTGGCCAACCACGTGTTGGGCGAGTATGTGGCTAAAGAGGAAAACATGATCCAATACCTCGACAAGACCAAGTCACTAGTCCGAGTTTGACAGGTTTACCATCAAGCAAGTTCCTAGAGGGGAAAATAGAAAGGCGGATGCACTAACCAAGATTGCATCCACAAGCTGCGCACTGTCAAAACAAGTGTTGGTAGCAACTGAAGAGCAAGTCCATCTCAGAGATGGAAATATCCACGGTGATAGAGGAGCAAGATCCTACATGGATGACCCACATAATCGAGTTCATAAGCAAGGGAGTTTTGCCGGGGAGCGAGGAAGATCGGCGGTACGGCGCAAATCACAGAGGTTTGAACTTTGGGACGGTATACTATATCGACGCTCCTTTCTACAACCATGGCTTCGATGTGTCGGACCCCCTGTAAGCAAATTATGTACCGAGAAATCCATGCGGTTCATGTAGTATGCACTCGGGACCACGGTCCGTTATGGCGCGCGCTTTACGGTCGAGGATACTCTGGCCTACAATGCATCGGGATCGCGGGACTTAATAAGAAAGTGTGGCGACCAAGTTCACCGACCCATTCCGCCAACCACAACAGGAGCTAACACCTATTACGTCGCCATGGCCATTCTATAAATGGGGTATCAACATTGCAGGTCCCTTTCTGTTGGCCGGAGGTTGAAATTCTCATAGTAGCTATAGACTATTTCACCAAGTGGATTGAAGCAAAGGCAGTTGTGACAATTACAGAAATCAGTAAAACGGTTTGTTTGGGAAAATATTGTATCTTGTTTCGATTACACAGGAAATCGTCTCGAACAATGGAAAACAATTCTTTGACAACCCTTTCAAGGAATGGTGTGAGAAACTAAATATTGTACAACACCGGCGTCGGTTAAACACCCACAAACCAATGGTTTGGTCGGCGATGCAAACCGTAGTCTAGGTGAAGGAATTAAAGCACACTTAGACAAACACAAAGGAAGGTGGGTGGAAGAATTATCGCATGTTTGTGGGCGCCGACTTCAATCAAAATTAGCACGGGAGACACTCCTTTTTCTCTTATCTATGGGACAGAAGCCGTCATACCGGCCAGCAGTGGGATGCTGAGCTATTACGCCTGCCGAAGTTAATGTTACAACCAATGACGATGAGTGGCGCATCGACTTGGACTTGTTGGAAGAAATCGCGCGGCATGGCTATATGTGAAGCGAGCTAAGTCAAAAATGAAGGGATACTACGATGCTAAAGTGAAGTGTTTCATTCGACCGGCGACGTTATATCGCGCCAATGATGCGAGCCACGCTTGAAGATATAGGAAAACTTGGACCGAAGTGGGAAGGACCTTATGAGGTCATTGAAGCATTAGGAAAAGGCGCGTACAAGCTGCGTGACATGGATGGCCGTGAGCTACCACACACATGGAACATCTGCAATCTCAAAAGATGCTATCTCTAGGAATGGCTACGGCCCAGCGCACGGATACTCCCGCACTTTAGTATAGTGCTCAATAAATATCCGTGTATTTACATTCTGTTTTACTTAGGCAAATGTTTTTCTTTTCTTTTTACAAAAACTTGCAAGTATTAATAAAATGTCGTGGTTTCTAGCTAACTCCGCGACACATTTTAATTTGTTATTTACATAATATTTATGTCTCAACATTGTTGCTATATTATCTTTTGCCTAGATGGGGTACATGCACTTACTACAACCCACGATGGTGTAAAGGATGAGTAAACCTACTAAACAACTCGTTGAGTAAGAGGGTTGCAAACCCATCAACATTGGATCATGCATCCTTGTTAAACGCCTTATTTTCAAGACGTTGGAATAAGTCCAATGCGCATTCCACGACGGATGCGCAACAATGCATACTATGCGCGTTTAACAAAACCAGGAATCAAGACTCTTGGCTCCTTACTATGATATTTACAGTACGCTGCATATCACACCTGATGATGTACCCTCCGATCAGGTCGAAGGAGCCCCCTTCGGCCTCAGTCGAAATTGCCTTACGAAGACCCAAGTCTTTCTTCATAAGTCATTGATGGCGTAAAACCATTCATCATTGACATGGTTACCAGTTGGGAATTCGCCAGCCGAAGGTCTATGCCCTTCGGTGTCTTCTCTTGAAGATGCCAAGACAAAGAAGAACCTTGACTTGGTCTTCCCCCACGTTCCCACTATTTTCTTAGCTTCCCCCGCAAGTCGAGATAGTGGGGATGAAGCCCTAGCGGTTACCATAAATCGAGGATGCCCCATGATCTCCTAAACGTGTGCTAACACTCTCCAAGCTATTTTCATCACCTATAAATAGGTTGGACGAGTCATTTCAATGGTATGTTCATTCAACACAGTATTTCACATACTTCATATTATTTACAACACATATCACATACTTACTCTCGCGCCGGAGGTGGTTCGCGAGGCCCAACCCTGCGCAATCACTTAACGAAGTGTCTATTATTTCTTATTGCAGATTGGCTACAAGTTTGGCGCAAGCATATCACCCCTCATACCCTTCGATCACCATCGAAGGCCTGGTCGTACGAATTATTGTACAATCAGTGGCGCCATCCGTGGGACCCGCTACTATTGGTCTCGTTATTCCAAACTTACACCCAGTTAATCACTCTCACTAGTTTTACGGCATGAATCAAGGAAGAGAAGATACACCCCCTCCGGGTTTCTCGACCTTGACACCAATCACAGTCAATGATCCTAACAACCTTCCCAATATAACCGCGTCCACCTTTACCACACGATCTCACCCTGAAATAACTCCCAACAACCACGCTTCAACCTCGGCCAACCCTGAACCGGTAATCAGCCCAGTGTTTGTCGAAGCCAATATCGAAGCTTTAGAATCTTTACTAAGGGCTCGAAGGAGGCAAGCTCGGAATGTGGAGATGCGTAGGGAGTTAGAATACTCAAGTGATGAGTATGATGAAGAATTGGCAATGGAGGCTAGGCCCTTGGCTCCTGGGGCTACACGCTCAGTACTAAGGATTGGGTCTCCGAGCAGCCGAAGGCCCAGTGGGAGGTCAGTTGGTTTCGAAGATGTTCTGGAGAGGGCTCCGACTAGAAGGGACGGCACAATATAAGGCTCCAATGGAAGGAGTCACCGAAGGGATACTACAGAGGTTAATTTTCCACCACTCTTGGTAGCTCACTTGGGAAGAACTGAGGCAGGGGTTCCGTTACAGCCTTCTCACGCATCCGGCGTAGAAGGCAATCCATCTCAAATAAATGGGCGAGGAAGTCTTCCTCCTCATGGTATGTACCCTCCTTTCCAGGCTCAATCTTACCGTCAAGGGATCTACCCCCCGCCTAATGGGCAGGTTAACAACCCTAGTTTTACTCAACCGTACGGTAACATGCCCTATGGGCAACCTATGGTATATCCCTGCCACTGGAAGTCACCCTCCTTATATACCTCTGCTTATCCTCGGTATGTTAACCAAAACCTGTTGGAATACCTCCGAACCATAACCCGTAATGCTGCCCCTACCTACATGCCACCTTATAAGCGCCTTTACTCGAAACCCATGGGCTCCACAACACCCTTCGTAAGGTAGATAGAAGACTACCCTTTGCCTGATGGGTTGAAAATGCCCGCACATATTGGTACTTATGATGGGAAAGGGGATCCAGATAACGTTTTACACCTGTTCGAAGGGGCTATCAGAATGCAGAGTGGGTTATGCACATTTGCTTGCCACATGTTCACATATACCCTACGAGACTCCGCTCGTATATGGTGGAATGGGCAAAAACCGAGTAGCATTGTGAATTTGGATGACCTCAAGGCCAAGTTCGGATCACATTTCCAACGAGAAAAAGTTCACAAGGACGCACCTAACAGTGCACAACATAAAGCAGAAGGAAAACGAGAGCACCAGGGCTTTCATTACCAGATACACCGATGACACCTTACAGATAATGGGCTTGCATGAAGACCAACGCATCTCAGGTTTCGTGCATGGTGGAGAAGTTTGGTTGAATTCCTCTCCACTGATCTTCCTACAACCTATAAGGGTTTGGTGGAGAAGGCTTACACCTGGATCGAAGTAAAGGAAGTGTCTACCAACGGGGCTCCGGTTGAAAATAAAGAAAGTCACAGCAAAGCCCAGAAGCATCTTTCGTGGGAAGGGTCAAAGAATAGACACAAAAACAGGGACAGGTTTACACCGTACCACAAAAACATCAATCATGGGCTCTTGGCTAATCTGTCTAAATCTCCAAGGGAGATACTTGCTACGGAAAAGGCTGCGAAGGCTTTTGATCCTCCTCCTCGCTTGGCAAACAGGGGAAGGCCCAGAGATACTTCCAAATTCTACTACTTTCACGACGATTACGGACATGACACCAACAATTGCAGAGAGATCATGAAACAGATAGAAGAGGCAGTGAAGTCCGGCCAATTGGGTCATTTGGTGAAGGGTATAAAGAAAGGTAAAGAAAAGGTCTCCGACACACAGTTGGGAAAAAACACCACACCTGTCGAAGCACCCATCCTCATGGTGTACAGGGACGACTCTGGTCTAAAGTGGAAAGAAGCGGAGGAAGCATTATGCGGAGTAGGAGATGTCACTTTTCCTTCAATCACAGGGAAACTTCTTTCAAATGACCCCGTGGTCATCAAAGTCTTGATCTCCAACAGAGAAGTAAACAGGGCCTACCTAGACTGCGGTAGCTCCTGTGAAGTAATCTACGAATGCTGTTTTCTAAAGCTCAAGCCTTCGATAAGGTCGAAGAGAGTAGATTCGAAGGTACCCTTAGTAGGGTTCTTAGGGGAACACTCGTGGCCCTTGGGAGAAGTCCCTCTTGAGGTTACGATTGGAGAAGGAAGTCTAAAAAGAACAAAAACCCTGGTTTTCACGATCGTAGGTGCTGAATCTCCCTATAACCTATTAATAGGGAGAACGGCAATGCAAAAGATGGGGATCGTTGTCTCCACCATACATGCCGCGGTCAAAGTCCAAACACCCTTCGGCATTGGAACGGTTTTCTCCAGCTATAACGTGAAGAAGCCTACGGAAGTAGGCAAAGGATCAAACAGTGTCGGAAGAGCCTCCGAAGGATGTTCTCGATTGTCTTGGCCGAAGAAGCGCATTGTAGTAAATGATCTCTATCCGGATCGAGCGGTGATAATAGGAAAACAACTCCCAACCTCCTTTAAAGCAGAACTGGAAAAGGTACTACGTGCTAATGCAGATGTCTTCGCATGGACCTACTCTGACATGACGGGGGTCCCCAGAACTCTCACCATAGACGGAAAGCCCTTTCGCACGGAACACAAGCTCAATGAGTTCAAGCATATTGAACCTATCAAGCAAAAGCGTCGAAGCCTGGCTCTTGAAAGAAGTGCCACTGCATGCAAAGAAGTGGACGAGCTCGTAGCAGCGAGCATACTCGAGAGGTGAAGTATCAAACTTGGGTGGCCAATCCGGTGATGGTCAAGAAGCATGATGGAGGATGGCTAATGTGCGTGGACTTCAGGATATTAACAAAGGCTGCCCGAAGGACGCTATCCTCTGCCGAAATTGATTGGAAAGTGGAATCCTTGTCGGGGTTTCGGTGAAGTGTTTCCTAGGCGCTTATAAGGGTTACCATCGGATACAAATGGTGGAAGAGGATGAAGAGAAGCGACAGCCTTTTACGGGGAAAAGGCGTTTATTGTTACAAAAAGATGCCTTTTGGTTTGAAAATGCGGTGCCACCTACCAACGTTTAGTGGACAAAGCCTTCCACAAGCAAATAGGTAGGAATCGGAAGCGTCACGTGAGCGATATGGTCATCAAGAGTAGAATGGAGGAGGACATGCTCTCCGACATCAAGGAAACCTTCGACCAACTTCGCGCCATCAACATGAAGTTAAATCCCAATAAATGTTCCTTTGGTGTGGAAGAAGGACAATTCTTGGGGCATCAGATTACCAAGCAAGGTATTAAGGCCAATCCTTCGAAGGTTAAGGCCATCACAGATTTGCAGCCCTCTAAGTCACTAAAGAAGTACAAAGTCTGAACGGAAAGCTAGCGGCCCTCAGCAGGTTCTTATCGAAGGGTGCAGACAGATCTTTGCCGTTCTTCAAAACACTCATGGGATGTACGGACAAAAAGACGTTCCAGTGGAGTATAGATGCAGAAGCAACCTTCCAAAAGCTCAAGGATTTCATGGCTATTTTACCTACACTTACTGCCCCAATCAAAGGCGAAGTATTGTTTATGTACATCGCAGCCTCCTTCAAAAGCATCGGCGCTGTGTTACTGGCCGAAAGGGAGAAGAAGCAAATCCCTATCCAGCATTATCCAGCATTGGAGAAGCTAATCTTGGCCTTGGTCCATGCTGCGAGACGCCTTCGAAGGTACTTCCAAGCTCACCCCATAACCGTACTTACTGACAAACCAATTAAGCAGATACTTTCGAAGCCGGAGAAATATGGAAGGATAGCTAAATGGGCTATCGAGCCGGGAGAACACGAAATTGAATACAAGGGTAGAAACTCGGTCAAAGGGAAAATATTGGTAGACTTCTTAGCAGAAACACCCTCCGAGCCAAAACATGACACAAAGGTTGCTGAAAGAAACTTGATAAAGCGGTCGAAGGGTGGAAGCTTGAGCATGTTCTTCCTAGATTTTCTGGTAGCATCATTACTAGAAAATCTTGTTTCAAGTGCATCCACGAGCTCCTTAGCAGTCTCATACTCTTGGAAGTCCAATGAAAACTCATTAGGTATTCCCAAATTGAGAATACTATGTGCCTTTATCTCCAACTTTCTTTGAGACTTATCAATTTCACTAACAATGCCAACAACCTGTCCATCAGCACCTTTCTTAGGTAAAGAATCACCCTTCTCAACAACCTCCCAGATGGTGTAGTCAATCATGCGAATGTATTGCCTCATTCGCATCTTTCAAACCTGAAACTCACCTTGCTTAACATGGGTACCTTGGAGGCAGTAACCATATGGCTTTCGTCAGACATCTTGAACTTGTTGAATAAAACAGATCTGAGTTAAAACGTGATACCACTTGTTAATTCTAATTGAGCAAACGATCTAATATAGAAGTTGACTTAATATAAACAAACTTGTTAAACACTACGCGGAATTTAATGTATAACCTTAAGAAGAATAACAATTGATTAACACTCAACACCTCAATATTTTATTAATACGAATACTCTGAATAGTATTAGGGTTTTACAACCTTGAAGTGTATTGACTTTAAATATATCTAACACGTATATCTAACTCTAACCTAGGACCTCCTTTTATAGGCTAAGGATTCCTTTACAGTATACAATACGTATCCTACAAGATAAATATCTTTTCTATATTTATCTAATACAAAACATTAAACCGACATATCTAACTAGCAGTGCTTTGATTAGATTAGCAGCGATTCCATATAACTACTAGCCATGGTTTAACATAGCAGTGGATTCATTCCTTCTAGCCGTGGTTTCCTTTAAGCTTGCAGTGGTTCCATACTTAGAATAATTTCTTTTCATTGGAACCTAAAACCCAACACAAACCATGACATAACATTAAATATTTAGATCACCACTTATTTTTGTACAAAGCGGACTTGATAGATGAAATATCGTTTGAAAATATTTAGTTTGAAATCACTCTCCCCCTCAATCCATGACCGTAGTCATTGATTGAGTGACTTTAGTTTAAAAAATGAAGTCCGGTTGATTTCCAAAATTTGATTCCAATTTATTTTCAAAACAATATTTTTCCATTTTCAAAACAATATTTTTAAAATTGTTTTAAGAAAAAATGGTATCATCCACTACCTGTCCTGCACAAAGATACGTTAGGTGGTTAAACTGCTTTTGTTGTTGTTGCTGAAGGTTGGAAGAAAACCGTCTGCTGATGCAGTGAGACCTCTAACGTTGCATTTGTCATGCCAACTCTCCATAGAGGTTCAATTAAGCTTCGTTTCTTCATTTGTCGACCCAAGAAATAGTTTCCCTTTCCTTTCGACATCCAATCATCTTCTATTGTGGGATCCGGATCAGGAACATTCTTTTAACTCATCTTATCTGCATATGTTAGTGGACATAGATACAGATATATGGTGGTCAACAACACCCAAACAGCAATCGACTAATAAAAGTCGATCCAACATATAAATCAGATCATAAAAAGGCATGGGAATAATGTGTTTATCAAACTATAGTCATCTAATCCTAACAATCATATCCTAGATTCCTAGTCCTTCAACATAGGCAAACATTTTTTTCAGTTAAGCACGTAGGATGATTATATAATCTCGTTAGATGATGTAAATTTGAAAACATTCTCCCCCTCAATCAATGACTCTTTCTATGAAAAGTTTTAAATAAGCTAAAGTCATTTATTTGGTTTTGAAAATTTATAAAAACATGATTCTGATTGATTTTAAAGCAACTCATTTACCACCATTTTGTTAAAATAACAAATATTTTTCTGAAGAATTTTAGACGGAAAAACATTTGTGTAGGAACAGCAGTCCTTCGAAATACTTTCCTCATTTTGATTTAGGATAAGTGCACGAATTTTGTGAAAAATGTTTAAGCGTAGCACTTTCCTTCTTTGAAAAACTGGTTGCTGTCTGAAATAATAGCAAACCATGGTTTAAGTACGGGTTACAGTCTGAAGTAACTACAAGCCATAGTTTTAGACATGTTTTGGAAAAGAATATTTACACCTCCTGCTCGAACTTCATCTATGATCCCGTGCCATTATTGAATGACATTTCTAAGACCATAGATGTTATCGATACCAGAAGACATGTCTTGAGAAATCAATATTTTTATTATTTTTAATTTTTTTGATTTTTATGGGTTTTTGTTGGTTTTATATTTTTCTATTTGGTTTTTGATAAATATTTACAGATAGAGTAGATGATATAGTTTAAGAAGATGATGATACGGGTACCGAGATAAGGATATCAAACAGCCCCGTTGCAGAAGATAGAAGTCATCATCTCTTAAACTTTCACCACCAAAGCTTCCAAGACTCTTGAATCGAAGAGAGAAATTGAGCCTTCTGAAAGTAAGACTTTGGTAGCTTCCTCCCAAATCGAAAATCCTTTTGTTGAGCAGTTTTGAAGCTCTATTTCAAGCTTTCCTTAGCCAGGATCACAAAGAAGCACACCATTATCATCGATCTTGCTGCTCCTTTTAAGAATGATCTTTGTGATTCTTCGTTCGAGGTTATATCATCCAATAGAACAGCAACGTATCATCCCACACTTGAATAAGATCTTCTCATATTTATTTTCAACTGAAGTCTGAAGCGATCCATACCATAAGGTGTCAAGAGACAAATTCCCCCAAGTAGTTAAATTGATGCCGCCAGTCTCTTGGAATAAAGCTCAAGAACACGAATACACATATACCCAAAGACAGAGAACCTTATAACGTCGAAGTAGCAGATTAAGTCCGATAACCAAAGAATAACCCCGAAGTATACTTTTCTCTCCCACGAAGAAAGTGTACGGCTCAAGAACCCGTACCGAATGCCTAAAGAGAGAATAGCGATAACATTGAAGAAGCAGGTCGAATCACCGATTATCTCGCGGATGTCAACTCCGGAATAAGTGATTATATATCCGAATCATCGATTAAGCTCTCAAACAAGCAGTGAGCATCCCCAATGTACACAATCTCTCTCCCCTGATGATTGAGATAACATCGGAATCATCACACACTTGTGTACCTCTTTTATATTCAGAAACTAACTCTTCCATCTCTTCCCCCACATAGTTGGAATAAGGACACTAAACGTCATGAGTTAAACCTTGAGTTTCTCTGCGGTAATGATATTTGTCTTCTCGGGATATCTTCTATCACTTATAAGTATTAAGTTCATCAAGTTTACTCACATTTAGAAGCGTGTCTCCTTCCCCCTTGCTGGTTTTGATACTTCAGAATCAGCAACCCATTATAAGCCCAAATACTTGAAATCTTTTGAGAAGATCGCTTGAAGTCTTTGTGAGAGTCAACTTGCTGAAGAAAGTGAGCAAGTCTAATTAGGGATTGAATCTGACTTTTCACTCTCCCCCAATTAGTGCTCTCCCCTAAACTGATAATCTTTTCTACGAACACCCGAGATAAGAAGAAGTCTTTTGATAATCAAATGCAACTCGTCTTTTAGTCTTCTAACATACAGCAGAAAATGTTGAACCGACTGTAGACTCGACCTTCTTTTAGATTGTCCGTTTGGGGAATAAAAAGTTAACATCTTCTTCTCACCAAATGCATTCCCGTTAACATATATATTTAGTAAATCCCCTTAATTAAAATCTCTCCCAATCAAACAAGAACAGAAAGATGTTCATCAAGGAAATCAGTCCCGTAACTGGAAGCACTTTGTCAATAAACTCATCAGTCCGTGTGAAGATGTCAACCAACGGCTCTTAGAAGAAACTCCATGTAAAGATGACCCGATAAGAAGAATCTCGGTTCTTACATGAGTTTGGAGCCGTATGACCATTTGTTCTCAGATGTCAATTAACCATGCAGAATTATCATACTTCTTCTCCCCCTCAAGAGTCGCATACGGAGATGACATTCTTGATTAAACAAGTGAATATCTTTAACAAATGTAGTCTATTCACACTTCTCCCCCTCAAAAGTAGCATATGATGTCACCATCGTCATTATAATCGAGCAAGTGGAATAAGAAAACAATCAATAGTAGTTTAGTTCACTTGATAACTGAACGCGCATGGAAAAAGCATGAAGCATGTTACCGAGAATAGTCATAAATAAGAAGATTTCTCTTCTTCAGAAGATAAAGCGCACTGAAGCGTACACTTTTCTTTTCTTTGAGTAACGAGGCTTGAACTGTTGTGTTCAAACGTCATGATCTCTCTCTTTTCTACCTCACAAGGCAAACTTGTTATAAAACCCCATTATCATTCAGTAGGCACTTTGTTGTGACAGCTGATGGAGAAAACACGATATGATGAATTTGATCCTGAAGTGAATTAACCCGAACTTGTGACTTAAACTTGCACAAATGTAACAAAGAGCGGTGTCGAGAGTTCATCCCCCTTTGAATCCCTAAGTACTCTATAATCTTCATCCAACCAACCATCAAGTATAAGACGTACATCACCTCTTGAAAATCCACAATTTAATGTGACACAGAGCACTACAACGTAACTCCTTAAAGTGATAGTTTTTTTGTAGTGGTAAGAGACCAATTCCCCAAGTGGTAAAAAGAAAAGGAAAAATCACTCAAAAATAACTAGATTTCCAAGTCTTCATTTTTTAAAATATTAAAAGCTCGAACAAGGATCTCGAAGAATCTTCATCCAACCATCCCCGATACCTGCAGATATTATGTACACTTGCCCGTGATATTTCACTTCAACCTCAAATAAATAATACTGAATTAACGCCGTTGTCACATCTTGTGGTTAAAAGCTCAAATCTAGCCTCCTTTAATGTTTTAAATGAACTTTGATAATGGTTTCATCCCGACCTTTGTCAAACACATATTACCCCGTAAAATCATGTAATTACTAAACTGCCATGAAGACAATCCAAACAAGGACCCAATTCATGAAGTACACCCTTTTATCCCTTCTTTGAAGCAGAAACTGTAGCACCAGAATCAAATAAGATCCCGAAATAAACTTTCCTTTCTCCAGGATGGTTCCATCATTATGGGATTTTACAATTCTATGGTTTAAACTGAGAAATAGTTTCTTTCGCGGGATTTTAAAATGCCAAGAATAAACCGTAAGATAGAGCCGAAAATGCACTTTACTATTACCAGGATGTTTCCATTTTCATGGGATTTTACAAATCTATGATTTCAACCGAGAAATAGTTTCTTTAGCGGGATTTTACAAAATCAAGACTAAACCGTAAACAATGTTAGTTTGAATGTTTTATGACAACTTTGGTTTCGGTGAATATCTGTTTTAGGGGAACATGCAGCGGTTCATCAAGGGTTCATTTTCCATCATCAACAATATCATCAACAATTCTTTACCCATATGTAGACAACTTCACAAACCATACTAAGTCAAGTAGTATACACTATTTCCCCTGGAGGTTGATCGTAAAACATCAAAGTACACGTTTCTCCCCCATGATGGTTTCGAACTTTCGGAAGCATCATAACGTGTCCGACCATTTGCACGAGAAGTTCTTTTCATAAGCAAACATCTTGAAAAATCATGACTGACGTTTGAAGATTCTTGAAAGATTTTGCTTAGACTGTGAAGTATCATAGATATTTTGTGGCGTCGAATATATCATGAGAATTGTTGATCACATCCCAACCTTTGAACACTTTGGCTAACATAACATTCACGATTTCTGTCGGCTATAGCAATGACCATTCGGAGAAGTAAACCCGATATGCCAAACTTGAACATGACGTAAAATTCCCCAGATATGTTATTTAACCTTGTACTAATCCTTGTGAAAAAGAAATGGTGTACCCAATGTACAAAACCTCTTGACATATCCTCAACTGCTTCAGACACCGAAGTGATTGTTACGTTCTGGGTTAAGCGAGAAAGAATCACAAAAGTAACTAAATAGCCAAGTCTTTATCACACTCTATAAATGCCCAAACAAGTCATCTTTGTGGAAGGGTAGAAAAAAAGAAGACTAAATAAGTAAATGCGCCCGGAAAACCTTTCTTCAATTCCAAATAAGAACTACCGAACAAACAACCCCGTAGCCAACATTGTACAAACATCAATGCAAGCCGTGAGATAGATTCTTCTGTGAAAATGTATAAACCAAAGTATCAAACTTCATAACACAACAAATTGCATCATCAAATCTCATAATCAAAACTCATCAAATCGCAAATTCATAACTCGCACGTCTCAAATCGCATCATCATCAAATCTCATACTTCAATAAATTTCATCATCAAATCTCATAGTCAAAAATAATCATTCGATCCAAGTTCCAAATTATATCCTTTAAGCCCAGACTAATCCAACTCCCGGTCACAGCAAACATTACAAGCCCCAAATAACATCACAACTTAGCAAAGCCCAAACAACTTACACGCCCAAGCAACACACGGCCGAACTTCACATGCACCAAGCCCAAATTTGTCACCCTAAGCATTGGCCCATAATACTAATCTTTCTCAAAAATAGGTCTAATCCTATATTCAATTGAAATCGTTCGGCACCAAGTCCATCTTCTATTAAGTCATTGACGTGTCTTATCAAAATCAAAGGATTGGTATTCGGCCTATGATATAATTAGGAGCACCCTTATCCAGTAAGGCCCACGAGATCACTAATTATAACAAAAGAAGATCATCTTATAAAAATTCCACGATACCAATTACTGGCCCATATCAAACACCCTAATTCTACAGGCTATATAAAGCACACATAACTAACATAACCCTAATATATCTCAGCCTCAACCCTAATTTTTCTCACAATCCAAAAGCAGTCAACTTTCACCAAACAAAAATGAGTCGATCTTCAAAACAACAACCCAGCTAATCAAACTCTCAACCCAATGACTCCCACATGATAATTCATTAATCAAAAGCGAGTCACGAACAAGAAGAGGCATCAAGATCTAATCCGTTGTCTTTAGGTAGGTGTTTTTGAATGAGTTAAAGATGTTTAAATGAACCACATAAGGTTTATAACACATTTGTTTCTACAAACCTGTTTATGTTCGGACATAACATGAAATTTATCTTCAACTTAGATCGATAATGAATTGTTTCTCTTGATTGATAGACCTTTAAAAGTCTAGGTGCTTCATTTAATAGTACAAGAGAACGAGGCTGAGATCATAAGACTTCGTTTTTGTTCAACTTTTAAACTCGAACAAAAGAAAAAGAAATTAACATATATGTTATCATTCTTTTCTTGCATTGTTCGGATAAATAAAGAAGCTAATGCTTCAAAAAGGGTCGATGAAGATAATGATTTATCGTGTGAACCTATAGAGTTTAGATTTATATCATAATATGCACGAAATCAAATCTGAGATTCATTTCATTACATTTCATTACATTTCGCGGGATTTTAAAATGCCAAGAATAAACCGTAAGATAGAGCCGAAAATGCACTTTACTATTACCAGGATGTTTCCATTTTCATGGGATTTTACAAATCTATGATTTCAACCGAGAAATAGTTTCTTTAGCGGGATTTTACAAAATCAAGACTAAACCGTAAACAATGTTAGTTTGAATGTTTTATGACAACTTTGGTTTCGGTGAATATCTGTTTTAGGGGAACATGCAGCGGTTCATCAAGGGTTCATTTTCCATCATCAACAATATCATCAACAATTCTTTACCCATATGTAGACAACTTCACAAACCATACTAAGTCAAGTAGTATACACTATTTCCCCTGGAGGTTGATCGTAAAACATCAAAGTACACGTTTCTCCCCCATGATGGTTTTGAACATTCGGAAGCATCATAGCGATGTAACGACCATTTGCACGAAGTTCTTGTCATAAGCAAACATCTTGAAAAATCATGACGGCGTTTGAAGATTCTTGAAAGATTTTGCTTAGACTGTGAAGTATCATAGATATTTTGTGGCGTCGAATATATCATGAGAATTGTTGATCACATCCCAACCTTTGAACACTTTGGCTAACATAACATTCACGATTTCTGTCGGCTATAGCAATGACCATTCGGAGAAGTAAACCCGATATGCCAAACTTAAACATGACGTAAAATTCCCCAGATATGTTATTTAACCTTGTACTAATCCTTGTGAAAAAGAAATGGTGTACCCAATGTACAAAACCTCTTGACATATCCTCAACTGCTTCAGACACCGAAGTGATTGTTACGTTCTGGGTTAAGCGAGAAAGAATCACAAAAGTAACTAAATAGCCAAGTCTTTATCACACTCTATAAATGCCCAAACAAGTCATCTTTGTGGAAGGGTAGAAAAAAAGAAGACGAAATAAGTAAATGCGCCCGGAAAACCTTTCTTCAATTCCAAATAAGAACTACCGAACAAACAACCCCGTAGCCAACATTGTACAAACATCAATGCAAGCCGTGAGATAGATTCTTCTGTGAAAATGTATAAACCAAAGTATCAAACTTCATAACACAACAAATTGCATCATCAAATCTCATAATCAAAACTCATCAAATCGCAAATTCATAACTCGCACGTCTCAAATCGCATCATCATCAAATCTCATACTTCAATAAATTTCATCATCAAATCTCATAGTAAAAAATAATCATTCGATCCAAGTTCCAAATTATATCCTTTAAGCCCAGACTAATCCAACTCCCGGTCACAGCAAACATTACAAGCCCCAAATAACATCACAACTTAGCAAAGCCCAAACAACTTACACGCCCAAGCAACACACGGTCGAACTTCACATGCACCAAGCCCAAATTTGTCACCCTAAGCATTGGCCCATAATACTAATCTTTCTCAAAAATAGGTCTAATCCTATATTCAATTGAAATCGTTTGGCACCAAGTCCATCTTCTATTAAGTCATTGACGTGTCTTATCAAAATCAAAGGATTGGTATTCGGCCTATGATATAATTAGGAGCACCCTTATCCAGTAAGGCCCACGAGATCACTAATTATAACAAAAGAAGATCATCTTATAAAAATTCCACGATACCAATTACTGGCCCATGTCAAACACCCTAATTCTACAGGCTATATAAAGCACACATAACTAACATAACCCTAATATATCTCAGCCTCAACCCTAATTTTTCTCACAATCCAAAAGCAGTCAACTTTCACCAAACAAAAATGAGTCGATCTTCAAAACAACAACCCAGCTAATCAAACTCTCAACCCAATGACTCCCACAGGATAATTAATTAATCAAAAGCGAGTCACGAACAAGAAGAGGCATCAAGATCTAATCCGTTGTCTTTAGGTAGGTGTTTTTGAATGAGTTAAAGATGTTTAAATGAACCACATAAGGTTTATAACACATTTGTTTCTACAAACCTGTTTATGTTCGGACATAACATGAAGTTTATCTTCAACTTAGATCGATAATGAATTGTTTCTCTTGATTGATAGACCTTTAAAAGTCTAGGTGCTTCATTTAATAGTACAAGAGAACGAGGCTGAGATCATAAGACTTCGTTTTTGTTCAACTTTTAAACTCGAACAAAAGAAAAAGAAATTAACATATATGTTATCATTCTTTTCTTGCATTGTTCGGATATATAAAGAAGCTAATGCTTCAAAAAGGGTCGATGAAGATAATGATTTATCGTGTGAACCTATAGAGTTTAGATTTATATCATAATATGCACGAAATCAAATCTGAGATTCATTTCATTACATTTCGTTTAACGAATGGTTCTAGTCATGGTAGGATAGTAATGGATCTGTGATGATCTTCATATCTTTCGTTTGAATGACTTTTGGTCATGATACTTCATTGATTACTTCGAAAGAATGAAGAGTTGAGGTCATGAGATTGTTGGTAATTGTTTATAATATGTTGAGACTGTTAAGATGTTGTTCATGTTGGTTTAGACTTGATAGAGATTGATGATATTGTTTGATGTAGTTGTAGATTCAGGTTATTGATATGGTTAGATGTAGTTTCAGTTGTTGAATGATGTTTGATGTCGTGATTAGTCTTGTATGGATCTTGTGATGAATTCGTGTGACAAAACGCATACCAAAAAAATTTATTTTGACAAAACGCATGTCCAGAACCGCAGTTAACTTTTCAACAAATCGCAGTTGACTAAAGAGTCAAACCGCATACCAGTTATCCACTCTCAGTCAACAAATCACAATTGACTTTTACAAACCGCAGTGGACTTTAGTGACAAAATGCATCCATATCTGAAGTGACAAACCGCACTTGAATTTTATGACAAAAGGCATAGAGTAAGTCAAGTCGCAGTTGACTCAATAGTCAAACCGCATTCAGGATACGTTGAATCTGGACACATAATTTTATCAAACCTCAACCAGTAACAAATCGCATTCAGATCTTTGAATCTGGACTAAATAATGACAAACCGCATTGACCAAATTCGTCAAACCGCATCGAAGACAAACAACCATAAACTGCTTTCAAGAACAACGTTATGCACCAGCAGATTCAAGATAAAAACAGCATCAAACGTCCATATAAATACCAATAGCATAAGCATCAACTAAAACCAGCATGATAACAACAACAACAACAACACAACAAACCTCTCTAAAACCGCAACAAACCGCAAATCAAAATTAACAAACCGCATAAAGAAAACCGCTAAAACCCATATGAATCATCAAAACAACAAAACCTAGGCTCTGATGCCAATTGTTAGGATCGCACTTTTATGTTGTTTGATGATTCGGGTGGTCTAGGATTATGATGAAACAAGAGTGCCATGTTTAGAAAGATGAAGAGAGTATAGAGGGAGTTCTAGAGAGAGATAAAACAAAAAACGCAAGGTTAGATTAAGAAGCTCCACCCCTTCTAAGGATGGAAGGGGTATTTAAAGTTACAAGCTAAACGTCCTCCTGTCGGACTGTGGATCAGGCATACAATGGGTAAAGACCCGTCCTTCCTCCACGGTGTTACTCTAAACTAATAACTAACCTAATAACTAACTAATTAACTACTAAATAACGTAAATAACGATATGTCTGTGAGCTAACTTATGCTAGATTATATTTGGGGTGACCAACTCTTCACTATGGAATTTCTAATTCCTAACAAAGAAGAATAACTAAATAATGATGATCCTCTATGGATCTATATTACTAACTATTAAAAGTGTTTTCAAAGTGTACATTCTTCATAGCTGATGGTGTCTTTTATACTACAAGAAACCCTAATTAGCATTTACTAGAAAACCTGTAGAGGAGATATGCATATCACTTCCTAATTTATCTCAAGCATATCCTCAAGTTTAACAAACTAAATCTTATCCTGGAATAACTATTTAACTAAACCAGGACTAACTATACTACCAGTAGGAACGACTAGTAGTAACTATACTACTAACGATACCAGCAGGAACTATAGACCTGCCAGTAGGAACTATAACTATACTATTAACGATACCAGAGGAAGCAAAAAAGAGGTCGAGTCAGAGCTTGCAGCACCGACTCAACTTTGACGCAGAGTATGAGACATTCCCATCGCATCATCACAGAGATAGACGCGGGAAGGATAACCGCCGGCCCCCAGTGTTTACCAGGATTGGGAAGAGAGTGGAGAACAATGAAGCAGCTGAACTGCTTTATCTGGAAGAGCACGAAGAAGATGGACGGCGTACCAATGTCCACGCTAGGCTTGGTAGCCGCAAGGTCCATGACAGATTGGGACGACGGCATTCCCCAAGTGGAAGCTCTTCAAACTCGGATTCGAGGACAGCGGCGCAAGCGCGAAAGAGGAAGCTCATCCTCTAGCGACTCCTCGGACGGTCGTCTCAACCGCCGGCAAAGGGGAAGCTCATTCTCTGGTGATTCCTCGGACAACGAGGACAAATGGCGGATCTGGAAGTCCAGGGGAAGATATCGCGACCGGGAGGAGGAAGATATGTCTCTTCCCTGGCGCCGCCAAAAGGTTTATGCGTTCACTAGGCGCATCGGCAATTTCTCGAGAAATATAAGAAGCATGCCCGCCAATGTGAAAACCTATGATGGAACAGTGATCGGACAATCACTTAAAATTTTCGAATCATTTGCTACTATCGAAAATTGGCCACAACCTGTGTGGTGTCACATGTTCAATTCCACATTAGTAGGGAATGCGCGAAATTGGTTCGATAAGCTTCCACGCGAAGCATTGATGGATTTGAAGAGTTGCGGAAGGCGTTTGCGCCTGAACTTCACCCAAGGAAGAAGTCGCCAAAACCTGTCGAACTTGCCAGGGTAAAACAAATAAGGGGAATCTACAAGCGCTTATGTGGAGCGCTACAAAGATGAGTGCATGCATGTCAAGGCATGCCCCGAAATACTAAAGATCTCAGGGTTTATGAACGGGATCAATAACCCAGAACTTATCAAAAGGCGAACGACGAGTCCCCAAACCTTTGATGAACTTATGAAGCGCACAAGGTCCTTTATCCAGGAGAAGCTGCCGGCTGACATAGAAAGGTTACTCAAACTATAGGACACAAGAACAACCTCGGAGACAATCCACTGACCAGAGTAGCAACCGCGGCAAGAACTACCGCGGCCAGGGAAGCGGACGAGATAATGAAAGATATACCCCGCTGACCAAAACTCCAAAGGAGATATTCTCTACAGAAGGCGCGAACTTCCCAAGGCCCCCACCAATGCGCACCCCAGAGGATAGGCGCGTGGGGAGTGGCTACTGCGACTATCATGGACAAAAAGGACACACAACGAATGAATGTGTCCAATTACACCAACTAATTGATAAACTAGTAAAGGAAAGATAAGCAAAAGACTGGAAACAAGAAAGAAGTACCTAAAGATAAGGCTGATACCATTTACATGATACAATCATGGCAGCGAATGACTAGGCAGAAGATCAGCCAAAAGTTCTCCCATGGAAGCGAAATCTCTTTCCCCACCTTGGCTGCGGACAACGCAGTGGTAGAACCGCTCACCGTTGAAATTAATGCAGGGGGTCACGATATCCACCGCATGTATGTTGATGGAGGAGCATCCGCAGATATAATGTATGAACACTGTTTAAAACATTGCGACGAGATACGAGTCAATTAAGCCCGATCGGGGCGTCGTTGGCTGGTTTTACGGGAGAAAAGATATGGCCCATGGGGCAAATCGCCTACTAGTCGGTGTTGGCAATAAGGAACACTCCACGGCAGCTGGATGACTTTCATGGTGATCAAATCCCCTTCGCCATACAATGGCATTATTGGAAGACCATGGATTTCAGCCATACAGCGATCGCAGTCTTACACGGGATGCTTAAATTCTCGATGGAGGGACGCATTGTTACTCTCTACAATACCACCGGACCACCTGGAGAATGTAACACACCTACATATGAGACGACACACATTCCAGAACAGCGCGCAACTAAAGTGCCAAACCTAAGGGTTGCAATTCATCCACGATTACCCGAGCAAGAAGTATCGATCGAAGGATCACTATCGATAATGGCGGGCAGCGTGTGCGCACTCTTGCAAAAGAACTTGGATATCTTCGCATGGGAACCAAAGCACATGACCGGTGTACCACGGCTCAATTCTGAGAACACAAGTTGAGAATCGACAAGGATACTCCCGATCACGAGAAAAAGCGTGGCCGGGCTCGAGCACGCACAAGCAATTACGGCGAGTACATAAACTTGTGGATGCAAGTATCATGCGAGAGGTCTACTACGATGACTGGCTTTCCAACCCAGTGATGGTCAAGAAGAGCGATGGTAGTTGGAGGATGTGCGTTGACTTCACAGATCTCAACAAGGCATGTCCACAAGACTGCTACCCGCTACCGGAGATAGACTGGAAGGTAGAATCTTTGTGTGGATACCCACTTAAATACTTCCTAGAGGCATACAAAGGATATCACCAAATCCAGATGGCTAAGGAAGATGAGGAAAAAACGGCCTTCCATACAAGCCAAGGCGTTTATTGTTATACAAAGATGCCCTTTGGCTTGAAGAATGCAGGCGCCACCTACCAGCGATTGGTAGATAATGCGTTTGAAAAATAGGTGGGCCGCAACCTAGAGGTTTACGTTGACGACCTTGTCATAAAAAGCCATAAGGAAGGACGAGTTGTATGCGTGACATTGAGGAAACATTTAAGACACTATGAGAGATCAACATGAAGCTAAATCCTAAGAAAGGCACTTTTGGCGCTACAGAAGGCATGTTCCTTAGATACTTGATAGAGCCCGATGGCATTAAACCGTGTCCAAAAAACAAAGGCGTCATCCAACTTCCTTCACCACGCACGTTGAAAGAAGTCCAATCTCTAAACGGAAAACTGGCCGGTCTGAATAGATTCTTGTCCAAGTCGGTGAGAAAAGTCACTCCCTCTCTTTAAAACACTCAAGAAGTGTACAAAAAGGGAGACTTTTCGCTGGACTACAGCAGAAAAAGCTTTCATACAACTTAAAGCGAGCATCTAGCGATACTTGCCCATGCTAGTTGCGCCTACGCCCGAGGGAAGAATTAATTATGTATTTGGCGGCAACCCATGGAGCGTCGTAGCGGTGCTACTAACAGACAAAAACTTCGTACAAACACTAGTGTATTTTGTACGCAAAGCACTCAAGAAAACGGAGATTAACTACAGTGCAATGGAAAAGTTGGTTCTAGCATTAGTATTACGCGCAAAGCGGCTACGCGAGTACTTCTAGGCACCCAATAGCGGTGATTACAGACCAGCCTATCAAGCAAATTATCTCCAAACGCGCGCATCGGGGCGTCTGAGAAGTGGAGTGTGTTGCTAGGTGAGCATAACATTTCCTCTGAGACCACGCTGCGGTTAAGGGGTAGATACTAGCGGACTTCATCATCGAAAACCGGACACTAATGACGCACCCTCACAAAGCAAGGTGGAACTACAAGAACCTTGGATCTTGTTCACGGACGGATCTTCATGTGTGGACGGGCGCAGCCTTATCCTCACAAGCCTGAAGGAATGGAATTCACTTACGCCTGCGTTTCAAATTCACAGCCATAAACAACGAGGCGAATATGAAGCCCGATTGCTTTGGATTACGCGCAGCTCGAATGGGCATCACGTAACCGGAAGCAAATGTGGACTCCCGGCTAGTGGCCAACCCACGTGTTGGCGAGTATGTGGCTAAAGAGGAAAACATGATCAATACCTCGACAAGACCAAGTCACTAGTCGAGTTTCGGACAGTTTTACCATCAAGCAAGTTCCTAGAAGGGAAAATAGAAAGGCGGATGCACTAAGCAAGATTGCATCCACAAGCTTTGCTTTTGTCAAAACAAGTGTTGGTAGCAACGCTGAAGAGCAAGTCCATCTCAGAGATGGAAATATCCACGGTGATAGAGGAGCAAGATCCTACATGGATGACCCACATAATCGAGTTCATAAGCAAGGGAGTTTTGCCCCGGGGAGCGGAAGGGCCGAAGAAGTACGGCGCACATCCACGAGAGGTTTGAACTTTGGGGACGGTATACTATATCGACGCTCCTTTCTACAACCATGGCTTCGATGTGTCGGACCCCTGCAAGCAAATTATGTACTTCGAGAAATCCATGCCGGTTCATGTAGTATGCACTCAGGACCACGGTCCGTTATGGCGCGCGCTTTACGGTCGGGATACTCTCGGCCTACAATGCATCGGGATGCGGGACTTAATAAGAAAGTGTGGCGACTGCCAAGTTCACCGACCCATTCCACGCCAACCACAACAGGAGCTAACACCTATTACGTCGCCATGGCCATTCTATAAATGGTGTATCGACATTGCAGTCCACTTTCCATTTGCGGCGGGGAGGTTGAAATTCCTCATAGTAGCTATAGACTATTTCACCAAGTGGATTGAAGCAAAGGCAGTTGTGACAATTACAGAAATCATGTAAAAGCGGTTTGTTTGGGAAAATATTGTATCTTTGTTTCGGATTACACTGGGGAAATCATCTCAGACAATGGAAAACAATTATGTGACAACCCTTTCAAGGAATGGTGTGAGAAACTAAATATTGTACAACACTTCGCGTCAGTTAAACACCCACAAACCAATGGTTTGGTCGAGCGTGCAAACCGTAGTCTAGGTGAAGGAATTAAAGCACACTTAGACAAACACAAAGGAAGGTGGGTGGAAGAATTATCGCATGTTTTGTGGGCGCACCGCACTTCAATCAAAATTAGCACGGGAGACACTCCCTTTTCTCTTGTCTATGGGACATAAGCCGTCATACCAGCAGAAATTGGGATGCCGACTATTCGCACTGCCGAAGTTAATGTTACAACCAATGACGATGAGCGGCGCATCGACTTGGACTTGTTGGAAGAAATCGCGAGCGGCTATATGTGGCGAGCTAAGTAAAAATGAAGGGATACTACGATGCTAAAGTGAGAAGTGTTTCATTCAACCGGGAGACTTCGTATATCGCGCCAATGATCACGAGCCACGCAGAAGATCTGGGAAAACTAGGACGAGAAGTGGGAAGGACCTTATGAGGTCATTGAAGCATTAGGAAAAGCGTACAAGGCTGCGTGACATGGATGGCCGTGAGCTACCACGCACATGGAACATCTGCAATCTCAAATGATGCTATCTCTAGGAATGGCTCTGACCCGGCGCACGGATACTCCGCACTTTAGTATAGTGCTCAATAAATATCCGTGTATTTACATTCTGTTTTACTTAGGCAAATGTTTTTCTTTTCTTTTTACAAAAACTTGCAAGTATTAATAAAATGTCGTGGTTTCTAGCTAACTCCGCGACACATTTCAATTTGTTATTTACATAATATTTATGTCTCAACATTGTTGCTATATTATCTTTTGCCTAGATGGGGTACATGCACTTACTACAACCCACGATGGTGTAAAGGATGAGTAAACCTACTAAACAACTCGTTGAGTAAGAGGGTTGCAAACCCATCAACATTGGATCATGCATCCTTGTTAAACGCCTTATTTTCAAGACGTTGGAATAAGTTCAATGCGCATTCCACGACGGATGCGCAACAATGCATACTATGCGCGTTTAACAAAACCAGGAATCAAGACTCTTGGCTCCTTACTATGATATTTACAGTACGCTGCATATCACACCTGATGATGTACCCTCCGATCAGGTCGAAGGAGCCCCCTTCGGCCTCAGTCGAAATTGCCTTACGAAGACCCAAGTCTTTCTTCATAAGTCATTGATGGCGTAAAACCATTCATCATTGACATGGTTACGATTGGAATTCGCCAGCCGAAGGTCTATGCCCTTCGGTGTCTTCTCTTGAAGATGCCAAGACAAAGAAGAACCTTGACTTGGTCTTCCCCCACGTTCCCACTATTTTCTTAGCTTCCCCGCCAAGTCCGAGATAGTGGGGATGAAGCCCTAGCGGTTACCATAAATCAGGGGATGCCCCCATGATCTCCTAAACGTGTGCTAACACTCTCTAAGCTATTTTCATCACCTATAAATAGGTTGGACGAGTCATTTCAATGGTATGTTCATTCAACACAGTATTTCACATACTTCATATTATTTACAACATATATCACATACTTACTCTCACGCCGGAGGTGGTTCGCGAGGCCCAACCCCTAAATCACTTGAAGTGTCTATTATTTCTTATTGCAGATTGGCTACAAGTTTGGCGCAAGCATATCACCCCTCATACGCTTCAATCACCATCGAAGGCACAGGTGTCTGAATTATTGTACAATCGGTGGCGCCATCCGTGGGACCCGCTACTATTGGTCTCGTTATTCCAAACTTACACCCAGTTAATCACTCTCACTAGTTTTACGGCATGAATCAAGGAAGAGAAGATACACCCCTCTGGGTTTCTCGACCTTGACACCAATCACATCAATGATCCTAACAACCTTCCCAATATAACCGCGTCCACCTTTACCACCACGATCTCACCACGAAATAACTCCCAACAACCACGCTTCAACCTCGGCCAACCCTGAACCGGTAATCAGCCCAGCGTTTGTCGAAGCCAATATCGAAGCTTTAGAATCTTTACTAAGGGCTCGAAGGAGGCAAGCTTGGAATGTGGAGATGCGTAGGGAGTTAGAATACTCAAGTGATGAGTATGATGAAGAATTGGCAATGGAGGCTAGGCCCTTGGCTCCGGGGCTACACGCTTCGATACTAAGGATTGGAGTGCGGCGAGCCGAAGGCCCAGTGGGAGGTCAGTTGGTTTCGAAGATGTTCTGGAGAGGGCTCCGACTAGAAGGGACGGCACAATAGAAGGCTCCAATGGAAGGAGTCACCGAAGGGATACTACAGAGGTTAATTTTCCACCACTCTTGGTAGCTCACTTGGGAAGAACTGAGGCAGGGGTTCCGTTACAGCCTTCTCACGCATCCGGCGTAGAAGGAAATCCATGTCAAATAAATGGGGGAGGAAGTCTTCCTCCTCATGGTATGTACCCTCCTTTCCAGGCTCAATCTTACCGTCAAGGGGTCTACCCCCCGCCTAATGGGCAGGTTAACAACCCTAGTTTTACTCAACAAATGACGGTAACATGCCCTATGGGCAACCTATGGTATATCCTTCGTACCCTGTCGGAAGTCACCCTCCTTATAGACCTACTGCTTATCCTCAGTATGTTAACCAAAACCCTGTTGGAATACCTCCGAACCATAACCCGTACAATGCTGCCCCTACCTACATGCCACCTTATAACTGCCTTTACTCGAAACCCATGGGCTCCACAACACCCTTCGTAAGGTAGATAGAAGACTACCCTTTGCCTGATGGGTTGAAAATGCCCGCACATATTGGTACTTATGATGGGAAAGGGGATCCAGATAACGTTTTACACCTGTTCGAAGGGGCTATCGGAATCTGAAGTGGGTTATGCACATTGCTTGCCACATGTTTACATACACCCTACGAGACTCTACTCGTATATGGTGGAATGGGCAAAAACCAGGTAGCATTGTGAATTTGGATGACCTCAAGGCCAAGTTCAGATCACATTTCAGCCAACAGAAAAAGTTCACAAGGGCGCACCTAGCACGGTGCACAACATAAAGCAGAAGGAAAACGAGAGCACCAGGGCTTTCATTACCAGATACACCGATGACACCTTACAGATAATGGGCTTGCATGAAGACCAACGCATCTCAGGTTTCGTGCATGGTGGAGAAGTTTGGTTGAATTCCTCTCCACTGATCTTCCTACAACCTATAAGGGTTTGGTGGAGAAGGCTTACACCTGGATCGAAGTAAAGGAAGTGTCTACCAACGGGGCTCCGGTTGAAAATAAAGAAAGTCACAGCAAAGCCCAGAAGCATCTTTCGTGGGAAGGGTCAAAGAATAGACACAAAAACAGGGACAGGTTTACACCGTACCACAAAAACATCAATCATGGGCTCTTGGCTAATCTGTCTAAATCTCCAAGGGAGATACTTGCTCTGAAAAGGCTGCGAAGGCTTTTGATCCTCCTCCTCGCTTGGCAAACAGGGGAAGGCCCAGAGATACTTCCAAATTCTACTACTTTCACGACGATTACGGACATGACACCAACAATTGCAGAGAGATCATGAAACAGATAGAAGAGGCAGTGAAGTCCGGCCAATTGGGTCATTTGGTGAAGGGTATAAAGAAAGGTAAAGAAAAGGTCTCCGACACACAGTTGGGAAAAAACACCACACCTGTCGAAGCACCCATCCTCATGGTGTACAGGGACGACTCTGGTCTAAAGTGGAAAGAAGCGGAGGAAGCATTATGCGGAGTAGGAGATGTCACTTTTCCTTCAATCACAGGGAAACTTATTTCAAATGACCCCGTGGTCATCAAAGTCTTGATCTCCAACGAGAGAAGTAAAAGCGGGCCTACCTAGACTGCGGTAGCTCCTGTGAAGTAATCTACGAATGCTGTTTTCTAAAGCTCAAGCCTTCGATAAGGTCGAAGAGAGTAGATTCGAAGGTACCCTTAGTAGGGTTCTTAGGGGAACACTCGTGGCCCTTGGGAGAAGTCCCTCTTGAGGTTACGATTGGAGAAGGAAGTCTAAAAAGAACAGAAACCCTGGTTTTCACGATCGTAAGGTCTGAATCTCCCTATAACCTATTAATAGGGAGAACGGCAATGCAAAAGATGGGGATCGTTGTCTCCACCATACATGCCGCGGTCAAAGTCCAAACACCCTTCGGCATTGGAACGGTTTTCTCCAGCTATAACGTGAAGAAGCCTACGGAAGTAGGCAAAAGGATCAAACAGGTGTCGGAAAAGCCTCCGAAGGATGTTCTCGATTGTCTTGTGTGAAGAACGCATTGTAGTAAATGATCTCTATCCGGATCGAGGCAGTGATAATAGGAAAACAACTCCCAACCTCCTTTAAAGCAGAACTGGAAAAGGTACTACGTGCTAATGCAGATGTCTTCGCATGGACCTACTCGACATGGCGGGGTCCCCGGAACTCTCACCATAGACGGAAAGCCCTTCCGCGCGAACACAAGCTCAATGAGTTCAAGCATATTGAACCTATCAAGCAAAGCGTCGAAGCCACGGCTCTTGAAAGAAGTGCCCTGCATGCAAAGAAGTGGACGAGCTCGTAGCAGCAGCATACTCAAGAGGTGAAGTATCAAACTTGGGTGGCCAATCCGGCGATGGTCAAGAAGCATGATGGAGGATGGCGAATGTCGCGTGGACTTCACAGATATTAACAAATTTGCCCGAAGTTGCTATCCTCTGCCAGAAATTGATTGGAAAGTGGAATCCTTGTCGGGGTTTCGTTTGAAGTGTTTCCTAGGCGCTTATAAGGGTTACCATCGATACAAATGGTGGAAGAGGATGAAGAGAAGCGGCCTTTTACGGGAAAAGCGTTTATTGTTACAAAAAGATGCCTTTTGGTTTGAAAAATCCAGGTGCCACCTACCAACGTTTAGTGGACAAAGCCTTCCACAAGCAAATAGGTAGGAATCTGGAAGCGTACGTAGACGATATGGTCATCAAGAGTAGAATGGAGGAGGACATGCTCTCCGACATCAAGGAAACCTTCGACCAACTTCGCGCCATCAACATGAAGTTAAATCCCAAGAAATGTTCCTTTGGTGTGGAAGAAGGACAATTCTTGGGGCATCGATTACAAGCAAGGTATTAAGGCCAATCCTTGAAGGTTAAGGCCATCACAGATTTGCGCCCTCTAAGTCACTAAAGAAGTACAAAGTCTGAGCGGAAAGCTAGCGGCCCTCAAGAGTTCTTATCGAAGGGTGTTGACAGATCTTTGCCGTTCTTCAAAACACTCAGGGATGTACGGACAAAAGACGTTCCAGTGGAGTATAGATGCAGAAGCAACCTTCCAAAAGCTCAAGGATTTCATGGCTATTTTACCTACACTTACGCCCCAATCAAAGCGAAGTATTGTTTATGTACATCGCAGCCTCCTTCAAAAGCATGCAGTGTTCTGGCCGAAAGGGAGAAGAAGCAAATCCTATCCACGTATCGGCACATGGAGAAGCTAATCTTGGCCTTGGTCCATGCTGACGAGCGCCTTCGAAGGTACTTCCAAGCTCACCCCATAACCGTACTAGCGACAAACCAATTAGCGGATACTTTTCGAAGCCGAGAATCGGAAGGATAGCTAAATGGGCTATCGAGCCGGGAGAACACGAAATTGAATACAAGGGTAGAAACTTCGGTCAAAGGAAAATATTGGTAGACTTCTAGCAAAACACCCTCCGAGCCAAAACATGACACAAAGGTTCTTTGAAAAGAAACTTGATAAAGCGGTCGAAGGGTGGAAGCTTTATATCGACGAGCCCGAATATCCACTCGCGGTTTCTGGCTTGAGTCTCATGCTTGTTGATCCCAAGGAAGGAGTACACTTATGCACTCCGTTTGAATTCAACGCTACTGAAAAATAAGCGAGTCGCAAGCCTTGCTAGCAGGCCTCCGATTGGCCAAAGACATGGAGGTAGAAGACTTGGCTATTTTTGTTGACTCACACGGTGGTGGACAACCGGATAAAAGTTTCCTACGAGCAAGACAACCTGTGATCAAGCAATACCGGATAAGGCCAATGAAATGCTTTCGAAGGGTTAAGCATCCTACAACATAGAGCATGTTCGGAGAAACCAAAACAAGAAGCGGACGGCCCTTATGGCAAACCAGCATCAATGGCATTTGCTCATTTAACTAAAGAAGTTCTAGTCGAAGTGTTGGTAGATAGGTCCATCGTCCGAAAGGAGGTGTCGACGTATCTGAGGAGGAAGATCGAATTGGATAACTCCGATTAGAGAATATCTAATAAGTGGTATACTGCTGGAAGATCAGAAGTTAGCTCGAAAGGTTCGCATCAAAGCACCACAATACAGAATCATGGGAAATTACTTATACTGAAGATCCTTTCTGTCCCCATGGCTACGTTATCCTCATTTCTTTGAATAGTTTGGTATGCTCTCATTTCGTTTTCGTTTCGTTTCATTTCAATTTTAGGGGATCGAAAATTCTTCTTTAGAGGGGAAGAGTTGTAAAACACGAAAATCTAAAACATGAATAAAGACTAAAATACCCTTAGAATCAAAATTTATAAAATACGTAAAAGACATTTATATTCATTTAACGAAATTAAAACTTAACTTATAAATAATTAAAACTTAATTAATATGTGTGCGTGATCGACATATGCACGACGAAAGAGTTAAACGTCTCGCTAAAGTGTTGGGCCGATTAGTTGAACCTTGTTTTCGTTATTTGGGAAACCACTTGGGCTCGTTTCTTTTTGCCAAGCCGAGAGTCCAAGAAGCCCAAGGTGGGCGTTTGTTTTGTTTCGGTTGGACCCAAGAGGCGAAGCCCACACCCTCTCAAAGCCTTAAGCCTAAAATGTAACTAGCTATAAATACAATACATAAACTCAAAAGTGAAACCCTAGTTTTTGATTTGCCTCTCTTTCTTTTCTTTGCTCTTACTCGGCCGAACCTTACAACCTTGGTGTCGAGATTTTGCTTCAACCAAGTTAAGGTATAACATGTTTCTCGTTTTACTTTGATGCACCTTAAGTTAATATGTTGTCGCATGTTTGTTTAGTCGACTTGTGTTTCTTTTCTTTGTGTCGAGCCGTATGAAACCAACAAAGAATAAACCGTAATGATTTGAACCTTATAAGTATTAAAGAGTATGTTACGTAATAAGTGTTATTGAATCGGATCATGGTTAGGTCGAGTATATGAGAACCGAACCACATGCATGTGAACCGAACCATGTGTATGTTTCGGCTAAGGTGTAAAACATGGTAACTTGAATATGTAAAGTACTTAGATGAGCTAAGATTTGCGTGATAACTTATTAGCCGAAACCTAGGTTTGAACCGAAACATATAAGAGTTTTGAACATGTATTAAATAAGTAAGAGGTCATATAAACATAAACCCTAGTTTGAAATGTGAACCGAATAATGCATGCCGAACCCTAAATGGTTTGTGTATCATGCGGGTGTTTTATAAGTCAAGTGAGCTTGTAGATATGTAAACGTAGTACGTGGTCATATTTAGTCGAAGCTATGGTGCGTGTGTGTAAATGTGTATTTAATCCGGATAATAAGTAATTTGTGTGTCACATAAAATCATAACGTGCATGGGAATAAAAGTTGAAGTATAACATGTATATAAGTAACGTATGGTTAAGACATGAAGGTGTTAGATTAAGTAGCGAGTCATTAAAAGACGTAACCTGAAAAGTAAATGCATATTAATGTGATATTAAAAGAAGGAGAAAACCTTAGAACATAATGAGAGTCAATTAGGGTTTGAAGCTAAGAGTGTTAATTCGTTATTTCATGTGTGAGTTATGACGTTTAAACTATTTTCACATTTAACCCTAAACTTTAATAAATGACATAATGAACCCTAATCTACGATATTAATTATAAACACTTAAGTCTCATTTAATCATAAAACCCTAAAGTATGAAGATCACTGAATACACTAAGTATAAATACCAAATGTTAAAAGATCATTTCGACGATTATGGAATCATAAATAACATGGACGACCGTTAATGTGTATAGGTTCTGTGAAGAAGGAGTAATCCTTTGCTTTCCGTATTTCTGCTTTTCGATCATTTGCTTTGGAATAAGGTACGGATATTCTGACCTTTTTCAGAAAGGTTCCTTTGCGTTTTCTTTCGTTAGCTTTTATATTAGGGTTTCCTAAGCCTTTGCTATGAACCCCATTCTGTTTTGTTTGAGATGTTGCTTATCTGAACTCTGATTTCTGAATTATGAAACATTTGATTTTGAACTATATGATATGAAAACTCTAATTTTGAAAATATGAATAACCTTCTGATAAAATATGATCTGTGTCAATTATGACATTCTGATTTGACCTAAGATAGTTTGACACCCGAGCCAAATATTTCACTAGTCATGGGGTTCCATGTCCGTATCAGTGATGCACCTCTGATATGACTCTAGGGCAGTAAGTGATGTTCGCCACGTTCCGGATGGTGGAGCATATTTTGTATATGTAGGAAGGGGCGTATGGATGCATCCTAGATCTGTTATCTGTTATATGTTATCGATGATTGATCTGCGTGCATGCACGTCCTTCATAACTCTGGTAGGTCTCCCCTACAAATGTTGTCTTACGAGAAATGTTGCCTTACGAGAAATGTTGCCTTATGAGAATATGATTATGATCTGATATTTGTTTCTGGGCTCGTGGTAGTTAACTATAAACTTTATTCGATAATTCTGATTTATACTTTGAAAATGATTATGATTTTGCTATCTTTCGTTTATTATATTTCATATTCGATATCGTTTAGTATTCGCTTTGCTTTCATATCTGTTCACTGGGCTTTTGAAGCTCAGTCGCACTTTCTTTTCTTCAGGTATCTAAGCATTGGAAGCTGGGTTTTGCTTTGGGATGAGTGCATGAGTGGACTTACCTTAGAGATTTATTTAGCTTTGATCTTATGATGCCATTTAAGACTTCATTATTTCAGATATTTTGTTGGAGTTATTTTTCCGCTGGGACCTATGTATTGAAGTCTTTTTGACTTAAATTATTCCGCATTTATGTTCAGACTTCTTTTGGATAATTATGTTGCTTTGATATGACACCATTGTTTGTGATTCCTTTACCCTTGTCGGGTCGGGGCGTTACAATTTATGGCATCAGAGCCCAGGTTTACGACTTGTAGTCAGGACCTGTGACATATGGAGACTAGGTTTTGAGACCCTTAGAGCTTAGGCTTTGACCTGTGAGGATTGGGTAGACTTTAGGTTTCCTTCTGCGAACTTCCATTTCGTATCTCACCTTTGTTCATTTTGCTAATCGTTTGAATATCGTTCAGATGGTTCAAACTCGTCGTACTAACGGTAGCGCTGATGGAGACGATGATATTCCTGGCTTGGATGCTGCGGTTGCCAATGCGCTCAACACTCTTTTCCCTGGTCTTACTACACCTGAGATGATGACACAGTTGATCAACAACATTCAATGTCAGAATGGTGCCGGGTAGTGGTGGAGGAAATCAACCCGTCGGCATTCACACTTGGCTCGGCGTTTGGTAAGCTCAAGCCTCTTTCGTTTAGCACTGCTGCTACTCCCACTGACCGGGCCGGGACTGGATCACTCATATTGAGAAGCTGTTTGAAGTATTGGGTTGTGGAGATGAATTTAAGACCCGTTTGGCTGCATTTAAATTGGAAGGTGATGCTTTGAATTGGTGGAAGGCACTCAAACAAGCAAGAGGAGGAGATGCTTTTGCTATTACTTGTACTTGGGCTGAGTTTCGGACTATCTTCAATAACCGTTACTTCCCGATCTTTGAGACAAAGGTATGAGAGGGATTATCAAGGAATCTACCCGTTTGATCATGAGAACTCCAATGAGTACATGGGTAGGTTTATGAGGCTGGTAAGTTTTGTGGGAACGAATGCTGGAGATGGTAGGCGTCAGGCTAAGCACTTCAAGTGGGGATTGAAGAAGTGGGTGTTGGACCGACTGCTTAACACTGAGTATGAGGATGTGTCGGCCTACAATGACGCAGCTCGTAACATTGAAATCTTTCATGAGGGTTCGGGTTCCAACAAGCGTAATCGCGAGGGTGGTCGGATTCAAGGTAGGACGCAAAGTAATGATTATAAGGGAAACTCTAGCAGGAGTTATGATTCGAGGAGTCAAGTGGATAAGAGTTATGATCAGCGAGGTCAGTCGGGAAGGAATGTGGACTCTACCTGAGGCGAGGAGTCAGGATAGCAGAGCTGCTGGTAAGAATGGAAATGATCGTCAGAATCAAGGTAACAATAACCAGCGTTACAACAAGGATCGGTCGGCTCGAGGATCAAATCAGGGTCGTGCTTCAGGATCTTCTGGTCAGCAAGGCAGCTGAAGTTTTGCCTCCCCACCTATCTGTACTACTTGTGGAAAGGCTCATCCGGGACCGTGTTTTAAGGCCACTGGTGGATGTTTCTCTTGTGGTTCCACTACTCACAAGATCAAGGATTGCCCTAAGAGGAACCCGGTGATTCCTGGAAACTACATCAAGCCGCCACCTACTACTGGGCGTGTTTATGCTACTACTCGGAATCAGCGGAGCGCACCAGTACCATTACGGGCACTCTTTACATTGATGATTTTTCTGTCTTCGCTTTATTAGATACCGGTGCTACACACTCCATTATATCTGTCACATTTGCTAAGAAACTTAAGATGAAGCCCAAACCACTAACAAATCACTTATCGATATCTACGCCTATGAAAAACCACATGATCATTGATCATAAATACGTTAAGTGTCCTCTTCGTTTTGATGATCGTATTCGCTTTGCAAATCCGTATCCTCTCGATATGGTCGACTTTGATATCATTCTAGGCATGGATTGGTTGGCTTATCATAGAGCTTCAATTGACTGCTATGCTAGAACAGTGATCTTTGGAGACGTAAAACATCCTGAATTTGTTTATTATGGTTCTCAACCTCTCAAATCTGTTAAGTTCATTTCCGCTATGAAGGCACGGACCATGATTGCTCATGGGTGCCAAGGTTTTCTGGCATCTGTTAAGGACACATCTTTGGAGAGTCGTAACATTGAAAATCTTCTTTGTTTGTGAATTCACCGACGTTTTCCGATGAACTTCCGGTATTCCCCCAGCTAGAGAAGTTGAGTTTAGCATTGAGTTAATTCCTGGTTCTGAACCGATTTCGAAGGCTCCGTATCGTATGGCACCTGTAGAACTGAAGGAGTTGAAGGACCAGCTGCAAGAGATGATAGAAAATGGATTCATTCGACCCAGTGTTTCTCCATGGGGTGCACTTTGTTTTGTTTTGAAGAAGAAGGATGGAAGTATGCGTCTATGTATCGACTACCGTGAACTCAACCGTATTACTATTCGAAACCGTTATCCTCTTCCGCGTATAGATGATTTGTTTGATCAACTGCAAGGAGCGAAGTTCTTTTCTAAGATTGATCTGAGATCTAGTTATCATCAGCTACGTGTGAGGGAGCAAGATGTTCCTAAGACCGCGTTTCGTACCAGATATGGTCATTATGAATTTCTCGTTATGCCTTTCGGTTTGACAAATGCGCCTGCTGTGTTTATGGACCTAATGAATCGTGTTTTCCATGAGTTTCTCGACAAGTTTGTTATCATTTTCATCGACTACATTTTGGTTTACTCCAAGTCTGAAGAAGAGCATGAACAACATCTCCGAATAGTTTTGGAGATTTTGAGGAAAGAGAAGTTGTACGCCAAATTTTCGAAGTGTGAGTTTTGGTTAAAACAAGTCGCGTTCCTTGGTCATATCGTATCTGCTTATGGTATCACCATGGATCCGTCTAAGGTTGAGGCTATCACTAAATGGCCAAGACCTACGACAGTGACTGAGGTTAGGAGTTTTCTAGGACTTGCTGGTTACTACCGACGTTTTGTTGAAGGTTTCTCTCGTTTAGCTTTGCCCCTAACCCAACCGATGAGAAAAGGTGAAAAGTTTGTATGGACGGATGAACGAGAAGAGAGTTTTAAGGAGTTGAAACGGAGATTGGTGTCCGCTCCTATTTTGACTCTTCCATCTGGTTCTGGAGGATTTCAAATTTATAGTGATGCATCTAAGAAAGGATTAGGCTGTGTTTTGATGCAACATGGAAAGGTGATAGCTTATGCTTCAAGGCAACTGAAACCGTATGAGGAGAATTACCCAACTCATGACCTTGAGTTAGCTGCTGTGGTGTTCGCATTGAAGATCTGGAGGCATTACTTGTATGGAGAGACGTGTGATATATTCACTGACCATAAGAGTCTCAAGTATATTTTCACTCAGAAATAACTTAACATGAGACAAAGAAGATGGTTAGAACTTCTTAAGGATTATGACACCAACATTCAGTACCATCCTGGTAAGGCTAATGTGGTTGCTGACGCACTTAGTCGGAAATCAGGCATTCTGGCAAGTATTGAGATTGAACCTAGGATTATTCGTGATTTAGAACGTTTGGATGTTGAGTTGTGTATGAGGTTTTGATGGATACTGGGCTAGTATGAAGGTGGAGTCAAACCTTATACTGCAAATTAAAGAAGCTCAGAAAGATGACGGCGAGTTGTGGGCGTGGCGCAAAATGTTGAAGAAGGTAAGCAGACGGAGTTTAAGGTTGATAATGACAGAATTGTATGGTATGAAGATAGGCTCTGTGTTCCCAATGATTCAGTACTTCGCGAGGAAGTTATGACTGAAGCTCATAGTTCTCCTTTCACTATCCATCCTGGTTCTACCAAGAGGTATAGGGATTTGAAGCATATACGGTGGAATGGCATGAAGCAAGATGTGGCGATGCGTTGTGTCAATGTGTATGATTTGTCAGCAGGTTAAGATTGAACATCAAAGGGCTAGTGGACTGTTACAGCCATTGGCTATTCCGACATGGAAGTGGGATAAGATATCTATGGATTTTATGACTGGACTACCTCTTACTCGGAAGAAGCATGATGCGATTTGGGTAGTTGTTGATCGACTAACCAAATCTGCTCATTTCTTACCAATTAGAAAGGATTATGGTATTGGTAGATTGGCGGAAATTTTTCAGCAAGAGATCGTTAGGCTTCATGGTACTCAGGCATCTATTGTGTCGTGAGAGATCCGCGTTTTACTTCCGTTTCGGAAAGGTTTGCAAAAAGCTTGGGGTACTCGACTTAATTTTAGTACGGCATTTCATCCTCAAACGGATGGTCAGTCAGAGAGGACTATTCAGACCTTAGAGGACATGCTAAGGGCTTGTGCTTTAGAATGGACTGGCAGCTGGGATGAATATTTATGTTTAGTAGAGTTTGCATACAACAACAGTTGGCATGCTAGCATTAAGGCAGCGCCATTTGAACTTCTTTATGGAAGGAAATGTAGATCACCTACTTGTTGGGATGAAGTAGGTGAACGTTTAATTGAAGGTCCGGAAATGATTGAGATCAGTAATGAGAAAGTAGCTATTCCTAGAGAAAAGTTGAAGGAGGCTAGGTCTCGTTAGAAAAGTTATGCTGACAAGCATCGTCGTGATTTAGAATTTCGGGTTGGAGATCGTGTATTTTTGAAAGTCTCACCGTTTAGAGGTGTGAAACGTTTTGGAATCAAGGGCAAGCTCAGTCCTCGATTCATCGGTCCGTTTGAAATTATGGAACGTATAGGAGAAGTTTCGTATCGATTAGCACTTCCGCCTCAGTTATCGCATGTTCATGATGTTTTCCATGTATCACTCCTAAGGGGATACAATTATCATCCGTTACACGTTGCTTCTTATCCGTTTGATCAAATTCAGTCCGATATGTCTTTATCTGAAGAACCGGAAGCTATTTTAGAAAGGCAAGAAAGAGTCATGAGAAATAAAGTCATTCCGTTCGTTAAGATTCTTTGGAAAAATCACCCGGAGCGTGAGGCTACCTGGGAAACCGAAGAGTCGATGCGAGCTAGTTATCCTCATTTCTTTGAATAGTTTGGTATGTTCTCATTTCGTTTTCGTTTCGTTTCATTTCAATTTTCGAGGACGAAAATTCTTCTTTTAGAGGGGAAGAGTTGTAAAACCTGAAAATCTAAAACATGAATAAAGACTAAAATACCCTTGGAATCAAAATTTATAAAATACGTAAAAGACATTTATATTCATTTAACGAAATTAAAACTTAACTTATAAATAATTAAAACTTAATTAATATGTGTACGTGATCGACATAGTACGACGAAAGAGTTAAACGTCTCGCTAAAGTGTTGGGCCGATTAGTTGAACCTTGTTTTCGTTATTTGGGAAACCACTTGGGCTCGTTTCTTTTTGCCAAGCCGAGAGTCCAAGAAGCCCAAGGTGGGCGTTTGTTTTGTTTCGGTTGGACCCAAGAGGCCGAAGCCCACACCACTCTCAAATCCTTAAGCCTAAAATGTAACTAGCTATAAATACAATACATAAACTCAAAAGTGAAACCCTAGTTTTTGATTTGCCTCTCTTTCTTTTCTTTGCTCTTACTCGGCCGAACTTACAACCTTGGTGTCGAGATTTTGCTTCAACCAAGTTAAGGTATAACATGTTTCTCGTTTTCCTTTGATGCACCTTAAGTTAATATGTTGTCGCATGTTTGTTTAGTCGACTTGTGTTTCTTTTCTTTGTGTCGAGCCGTATGAAACCAACAAAGAATAAACCGTAATGATTTGAACCTTATAAGTATTAAAGAGTATGTTACGTAATAAGTGTTATTGAATCGGATCATGGTTAGGTCGAGTATATGAGAACCGAACCACATGCATGTGAACCGAACCATGTGTATGTTTCGGCTAAGGTGTAAAACATGGTAACTTGAATATGTAAAGTACTTAGATGAGCTAAGATTTGCGTGATAACTTATTAGCCGAAACCTAGGTTTGAACCGAAACATATAAGAGTTTTGAACATGTATTAAATAAGTAAGAGGTCATATAAACATAAACCCTAGTTTGAAATGTGAACCGAATAATGCATGCCGAACCCTAAATGGTTTGTGTATCATGCGGGTGTTTTATAAGTCAAGTGAGCTTGTAGATATGTAAACGTAGTACGTGGTCATATTTAGTCGAAGCTATGGTGCGTGTGTGTGTAAATGTGTATTTAATCCGGATAATAAGTAATTTGTGTGTCACATAAAATCATAAACGTGCATGGGAATAAAAGTTGAAGTATAACATGTATATAAGTAACGTATGGTTAAGACATGAAGGTGTTAGATTAAGTAGCGAGTCATTAAAAGACGTAACCTGAAAAGTAAATGCATATTAATGTGATATTAAAAGAAGGAGAAAACCTTAGAACATAATGAGAGTCAATTAAGGTTTGAAGCTAAGAGTGTTAATTCGTTATTTCATGTGTGAGTTATGACGTTGAAACAATTTTCACATTTAACCCTAAACTTTAATAAATGACATAATGAACCCTAATCTATGATATTAATTATAAACACTTAAGTTTCATTTAATCATAAAACCCTAAAGTATGAAGATCACTGAATACATACCAAATGTTAAAAGATCATTTCGACGATTATGGAATCATAAATAACATGGACGACCGTTAATGTGTATAGGTTCTGTGAAGAAGGAGTAATCCTTTGCTTTCCGTATTTCTGCTTTTCGATCATTTGCTTTGGAATAAGGTACAGATATTCTGACCTTTTTAGTAAAGGTTCCTTTTAACGTTTTCTTTCGTTAGCTTTTATATTAGGGTTTCCTAAGCCTTTGCTATGAACCCCATTCTGTTTTGTTTAAGCTGTTGCTTATCTGAACTCTGATTTCTGAATTATGAAACATTTGATTTTGAACTATATGATATGAAAACTCTAATTTTGAAAATATGAATAACCTTCTGATAAAATATGATCTATGTCAGTTATGACATTCTGATTTGACCTAAGATAGTTTGACACCCGAGCCAAATATTTCACTAGTCATGGGGGTTCCATGTCCGTATCAGTGATGCACTTCTGATACGACTCTAGGGCAGTAGAGTGATGTTCTGCCACGTTCCTGGATGGTGGAGCATATTTTGTATATGTAGGAAGGAGCGTATGGATGCATCCTAGATCTATCTTTTCGTTATATGTTATCGATGATTGATGCTTTGCGTGCATGCCGTCCTTCATAACTCTGGTAGGTCTCCCCTACAAATGTTGCCTTATGAGAAATGTTGCCTTATGAGAATATGAATATGATCTGATATTTGTTTCGGGCTCGTGGTAGTTAACTATAAACTTTATTCGATAATTCTGATTTATACTATGAAAATGATTATGATTTTTCTATCTTTCGTTTATTATATTTCATATTCGATATCGTTTAGTATTCGCTTTGCTTTCATATCTGTTCACTGGGCTTTTGAAGCTCAGCCGCACTTTTCTTTTCTTCCCCGGCAGGTATCTAAGCATTGGAAGCTGGGTTTTGCTTTGGGATGAGTGCATGAGTGGACTTACCTTAGAGATTTATTTAGCTTTGATCTTATGATGCCATTTAAGACTTCATTATTTCAGATATTTTGTTGGAGTTATTTTTCCGCTGGGACCTATGTATTGAAGTCTTTTTGACTTGAATTATTCCGCATTTATGTTAAGACTTCTTTTGGATAATTATGTTGCTTTGATATGACACCATTGTTTGTGATTCCTTTACCCTTGTCGGGTCGGGGCGTTACAACCTTGGTTACCAAGTCCACCCTGTCTTTCTTCAGCATCTTCAGACGCAGGTTTAACCCATCTACCTTTTCTCTGAGCTTGATCTCTTGGTCTAGCAACTTCGTCCTCTCTTGTTCAAGGCCTCCACACTTGGATGAAAGAACAGATATCTGCTCTTTATAGCCTACGACCATTGAGCTTTCGACAGTTAACCTGTTGCATTCAGCTACACTCGTTGTCAGTTGACCTTTGAGCTTTTCATTCTCAGCTCTGAGATCTTGCACCAAGGGGTTCTTGTCAAAATCTTCCAAGGCATCATCACACTTCTTCTCCAAGTCTGCATACTTCTGATCCCTAGCCTTCTCCCTTCTCCGCATAACATCCATTTCTTCTCGAGCTTTGGTGATAGCACGGAGGAGTTCCCTTGTCCTAGCATTGAGTTGGTTATCTAGCATGCACTGGCGAACATAACTTTTTTCATGAAGGTCGCAGAGCCTTTCTATGGACATGTTATCCATCAACCCCTTCCATTTAGCTGGGATCACATGGCTCATGAGCTGGTGATAAGCTAGGGGAGAGGGAAGTTCTTTTGTATCAGGAAGTCCTGCAACATATGTAAATTTGTTAATATATTATTACTGGTACCTAATTTTTGTTCACAGGCAAGAAAGACTACCATGGATATCATCGCATTTGGGCCCTTCGATGGTTGGAAATTCCAGAGCCTTACCACGGCACTCTTTTGCCGAGTAGTTCGAGAGGGAGGAGTAGGTAGGATGAGCTTCCTTTTTGAAGCAGACTTTACAGACTTTAGCTTGCTGGCACCTTTCCTGCTTGGGACCCTCTCACCTATCTTTGGAGGGTCCTACGATGGCCAACTGTCCTTCGAGAGGCCGTTCATCGAGAGTCAGCAACATTCTCCACAAGTTGATCTTCCACATCTATGGGTTCTTTTGACGGAGGCGCACGATACAGCTCGATGGGTGGGCTTCCACATCATTGTTATTTATGGACACCGATGGGAGCCCACGCCATAGCTTGTCTCTTGGGGATTCTTTGGAAGGAAGCTTACCTCCTTCGCACCACCAGCCACCACAAAGTTCCTGAATGACATCTCTGCACAAAGGAGCAAATAAGATAAATATCAGAAAGATAAGTTTTTATTTCTTATTTTAATCAAAAAAGTACATACTTTCTCCATCACAAATAATCTCAGGTACCAAAGGAGACCCCTCCCATCTTTTAGCAATGCCAGCCATGAAAAGAATTGGCTCGGGGAATGTTTGGCAATCAGCTGGATGACGAGCCAAACGCTGATACAAAGGGTTTCTTCTCACGGTATAGGGCAAGGGATCGTTGAACCTTTTTTCATCATATTGAAATTCTGGGTTTAACAATGCAGAGTATGCTGGAGGGATAATGGTGTTCTGGATATAAAAGAATTTGCCTTTCCAGTTCCTTATGTTCGTAAAAGGCCTATCTATCAGAATGGGCACATCCCTTTCACCCCTCTTGGCCAAGGTCAACCAATCTCCTCCCGGGTATAGATTCAAAAAACCCCTAAGCACAGTCAATGATGGTTCGAACCCATAAGCTTTGCACATCACGATGAATGTAGTAAGCTTGGCTAGGCCAAAAGGGTTGAACCTAGAAATTTGTACCTCATAGTACCGAAGGAATTCTAAGATCATAGGGTGCAAGGGTATCCTAATATTCGAGGTGGTGAATGCATGGGTATACAGGCCTACATAGTTTTTAGGGGCATCAAATATTCCTTGATTTCTACTAGGTAGCATGATTTTATGTTCCTTTGGAATCGGGTAATCAGCGAGGAACGCTTTAAGCTCCTCCCTTGTTAATGTGCAACCTTGTTGCTTGATTACAAATTTTTTATTGGTCGAGATTGAGCCTTCTAAAATCCACAATAACATATTTGAAATACAGATATGAAGGAGCACTTTACCTTGTTTGATCGAAAGCTTGATCGGAAGAAGTTTTAGTAGGTGAAAAACTTAGGCGAGAGATAAAACTTTGTTAGGGTTTTACTGTTTTTTCATTTTATATACTCTACATACGTTAAATCCCGGCCCTACACGTGTAATTACTTATCCCCTTACCACCGGATTTCAAAACTCTTTTAAATTTTGAAAAGATGTTCTCTTTTACAGGAGGAAAAGAGTTGGTTAGGATAATTATTTGCATTAATTACGGTAAATAGGTGCAAGAATTTTCATCTTCGTTCATTTTTTGTGACGAAGGGGAAGTTTCGTTCCTATTTCTGAGTCGTAAGCAATATTTCTTGTTCGTACATATCACTTTCGACTGGGGGCTTGATGACGTACCCTCCGATCAGGTCGAAGGACCCCCCTTCGGCCTCAGTCGAAATTGCATTACGAAGACCCAAGTCTTTCTTCATAAGTCATTGATGGCGTAAAACCATTCATCATTGACATGGTTACCGATTAAGGGAATTCGCCAGCCGAATGTCTATGCCCTTCGGTGTCTTCTCTTGAAGATGCCAAGACAAAGAAGAACCTTGACTTGGTCTTCCCCCACGTTCCCACTATTTCCTTAGCTTCCCCGCCAAGTCTGAGATAGTGGGGATGAAGCCCTAGCGGTTACCATAAATCAGGGGACGCCCCCCATGATCTCCTAAACGTGTGCTAACACTCTCCAAGCTATTTTCATCACCTATAAATAGGTTGGACAAGTCATTTCAGTGGTAGGTTCATTCAACACAGTATTTCACATACTTCATATTATTTACAACACATATCACATACTTACTCTCACGCCGGAGGTGGTTCGCAGGGCCCAACCCCTGCGCAATCACTTAACAAAATGTCTATTATTTCTTATTGCAGATTGGCTACAAGTTTGGCGCAAGCATATCACCCCTCATACCCTTCGATCAGCATCGAAGGCCTGGTCGTACGAATTATTGTACAATCAACACCATACATGATTATGTTAAAATACTTAGACATTATAAGTATGATAGTTCATACATGATTATGAACTCCACATATTAGTCGCGCTTATGTAACAGTTTGCTTCTTAGACAATAAGTACATTTTTTATGCAAAGACAGATAACCAAGTACAAACATTATAAGTCGCAACCACATCAACACGCATTCAACAAAAGGAATATTTCATTAAGGACCATGAGGTCTTACAAAATGATATTTTTACAACGAAGTTACAATCTATATACTACTACAACGTTTAAGACGAGGGCTTTCCACTTGGCGTCGCGGCGTCCCAGCCTCCTTGCCCCTGCGCCAGAAGTCAGAATCCTGTCGCGATACCGTGGCCACACTCACAGGCACCCCGTCAGACCTGGGAAGGTGCGCTGCGCCAACACCACACATAATGGCTTTTCCCTTCACGCCCTTCTTCTTAGCAACCCTCATAGCATGGGCCTCTAAGTATTCCTTCAAAGGAATTTCCTTTTCCAGCGCGAATGGGTTCAAAAGGTGGTGGGGGCGAGCAAAAACAGGTACCTGCAGTTGTGACTCGTCAGGCTTTAGAAAAAAGTCCGGTTGTACCTCTGCCCCATTAGCACGGTGGCGGGCCAAAGTTAACCCTTCCAAAAACACACTTATAGGGTAATCTTGGTCGCGCTCCATCTGAGCAATATGAGGAAGCTCCAATATCTTCATTTGCTCCATAGAGCACAGCTCCTCATACGCATGATTATTGTACCCAGGCACCTGATCAATAGCCACTTTCAAAAGGTCAGCCTCGTGAAGCTCCTCTACTGACCTCGGCCTTGCCATGCGCAAGCACAACTGCACCGCCCCAAACTTGTCTACCACCTCTGAGATTCTAATGTACTAATGGCGCAAAGCGCAATCCGTGGCTAATTAGCCATCTGCGCTCAGCAATAGAAGAAAAAGTTGGGGATCTGACTCTTCGCTGCGTACTCAATCTTGAGCTTACGCAGCTTCATTTCTTGCTCCTCCAACGCGCTTCCCACACATTGCACCAAACTCCCCAGCTGAGAGAAAGCGGCTCGTTTTCCCATTGTCCTAATACTTAAGCCTAGAGAAATTAGCCTTATAAGCCTCTAATGCGGCACGCTCTCAGGCCCACTTGGATCATCAACGACATCTTCTCCTCAGCAAGTTTTTGTGCATACGAGCTCCCGGCCTCTACTTCAGCCTGGGCACTGGCCAAACGTGCCTCTAGCAACGCAATCTCTTGGTCCTTCTGTGCGCTTCGGCTACTTTCTCCAGCATACCTTGCCTTTAGCCGCGCAACCAACGCATCTTGGTGTGCAGCAACCAACACCAACTCCTCAACAAGCTGATCCATCGGCGCGTCCCCGGATGCCAATGGCTCAGCGCTTTGGCTCTTTAGTCTAGAAGATTCAGCGCGAACGGGACTAGCCTGGGGGGCGACTCCCCAGAGTGCTCAGTACTGCACGCAGAAAAGAGAATTAGCGATTGCTTCATAACATAAACCGGGGATGAGATAAGGGCTTTGAAAATAAAACTTACTAGGGAGAAGCAGTATCAGGTGAAGGGGGCGATGCATCATCTGAGGACGACTCCACGTCCAGAACGACAGGACGCTTCTTCCTGGATGAGCTCGCGCCATCGCCACTCGCTCTTTGCGGCTTCAATCCTTGGCTTGCCTCCTCCTCCTCTTCCTGTTTTCCGCCAAATCTATGCGTGACGGCTCCACGAGAGGGAAGGTACCCGGGTACTGGCACGCTTTGCGAGGGTAGCTTCAGCACACCGAGACCACTACTCCCACTTCCTCCAGTTCATCTCCATTGTACGCCCTACAAGTAGCATCCAAATGGGGACTTCCCTCTCTCCGGGCGCACCCCTCTGATTCACTGGCGCGGCTTTGCTGTGTTCACCACGTGAATAGATCCATCTCTGCGCAGCACAAAACAACACAACAAGCAAGTTAAAATAAAGAACAAAGGCGAATAGAAAGGCTCACATTAATACAAATTAAGTGAGTAACAAGGATGAGCACCCACCCTAGCCATCCGGCTGCCTAAGAATGTTACACCTCATCGCCTACCAAAATAGTTGCAACCGATGCCCACATGCACCAAAAATTCTTCGGGTAGAATCATGGGAATACGGCTATGTCGTATCCGTGATCCGCCACTCTGTATGCTTTCCAGGAGGGGCTCATCCTTTGGCAAATAACCCTCGGGTATAGAAGTCAAGTCCTGTGGAAATAACGCCTTTATCAACCTAAAACATTTTCCCTCCACATCTGCTGGCCCGCTTTATCGCTGTAACATTGCAAATTTCCATGCCGCTTAGCGAACGAACCCACCCGCTTGACCACGCTGTGGTAAAACGCTACTGAACGTAGTATATGTGGGGTTAATCGCCAATAAACGCAATTAATCCCTCAAGTTTGTTATTTTGCCGCACCTATACAGCGTACCGGGATATGTGCGTAAGATAGTAGTTTAATACGCCGCACAGAATAGTGGATGGGCAGTCAATGCTGATTCAAATTCGAAAAACGGTATACCTCACCTTCCTTCTGTGGAAATCCGCTATTGGACGCCCGCGGCCGGACTATCGGATGCAGCCGAAGGGATATAATAATTGAGGTGAACTCACAAAGTCATCCTCGGTCATGTTCGAGACAAAGTCATTAATCCACCGACCATGATATAGTTTTTAAATGTGCACACGCCGTTACCTTTGGAATATTATGACGGGCTGCGCTTCGAGTTTTTCAACAATGGTGGAAATTTTACCGCGATAAACACTGAAATGGGAGGCTTATATGGTTTATATAGATTTTACATCCACGCTGATGATCGACATTAATGCGACCCCACTATCTCTAAATGTGCGGATAGGACTGGTGACATGACACATTTCGCCTTTCTACCATTTACTTATATGCATTTGAAATATTTTGACTAGATTCACCGTATTCTTCAAAGGTACATTTTGGCTTCTTTATTACGCTTCAAAGAATATGGGCTATAACTATTAGTCTAGCATCCAGGTTGTCCTTGCGCATACTGTAGACCGGGGACATGATGACGTATAGTCCAGCATTCGGTCACAAACCCACCAATAAACGCTACTAGCAATCGAGCCCTGTATGAACGGCTAACCGGTAACGTTTGGGATCACGATGGCCCAAACCCGGTTATTTATGGGTTTGATATCTAATATCTCTTATTTATGAGATATGTATCAATTGACCAACTTAGGGCGGGATACGCCGGTATGGGGAACACGAACTCCAAAGGACTTCGGTATAAAAGGCATCTCGGCCCTCATTAAAAGGTACGATCTACAACCCTAACTCTCAACTAAAACCCCAACTCTCGACTAAAACCCTAAAACCGATTACTACTCTCACGCGAGATAATCATGGGAGACAATCCTACATATAAGCCTAACGGTGTTTTCTGTTTACTTATTGCGCAGGTCTCAAGCATCAAGATCCAATTGATACGGGAACCGGAGTCCAAACAAGGAACGCCCAACTTTTGTATCAACATACATACCTACTAGTATTACAATTTAAACTAAATATTAAAAATATTCCTAACATCCTCATCTTTCTTTACCATTTGAATCTGATGATAGCCTTTATATGTGTCTAGGAAACACTTGAAAGGGTATCCACAAAGTGATTCCACTTAACAATCTATTTCTGGCAACGGGTATCCGTCTTTGAGGCATGCCTTGTTTAGGTATTTAAAATCCACGCACATTCTCCAACTTTCCTCGTGCTTCCTTACCATTACCGGGTTGGCTAACCAACTGTGGTAGTGCACGTCTTTCACAATACCTGCATTTATGAGCTTTTCTACTTCTTCCTAGATCGCCTTATTTCTTTCCAATGCTTGGCCTCGTCTCTTTTTTCTAACAGGAGTATATCCCTCACGTATATTTAAATTGTGGTTGGTTATATGTCTTAGGACACCCGTCATGTCTGTTGGGCACCAAGCGAATATATCCAAATTTTTCTTGAGCAGGTCACACAATTTTTTCTGGCCTTCCATCGTTAAAGTAGATCCAATAGCTATTGTTTGTTCCGGATGTTCTAGATGGATCACCACTTTAATTCGCTCTTTTGTTGGTTGGCTTTTAGCGGGCGTTTGCAGTGTTGGCTCAGAAACCATCGTGCATTCGAGTGAGATGATTTTGCTGATTTTTAGCATAAGCACTCCTCCTTCTAATAGGATTTTTATCATTCCATGTGTTGTTGAAGGTACCGCCTGTAAGTTTCGGACTACAGGCCTACTTATGATTCCATTATACGGTGGTTGGGACCTTACAACTACTAAGTTCATCCATGCGGATGCTGAGTGTTCCTCATCACCGATCTTGGTTAACAATGATATTTGTCCTATTGGCCATATAACCTCTCTGCTAAACCCAATAAGGGGTATCGTGGCCGGCACCATTTGTCTTCTGACTTCAGGCTGGAGCCTTTCGAAACAATGTTCATATAGAATTTCTAAAGCGGATCCTCCGTCTATATATACGCGGTGTATGAAGTGTCCTCTAATTTCCGCTTCAATTATCATTCGACCTTCATTCCCCTCCTCCACGCCAAGAGCTGGGAATGAGATATTAGGGTTGGGGGAGAAATTAAGTGTGATTCTTTGTCGAGTTACCCGCTGTTGGGTTTGCACAATTATGATTGCGAGAGGCTTATCCTTTCCTCATTTATCCCCCATCTTGCTCTTAGGATGATCCCTTTCATCGTTTCTGTTTCAGCTCTTTGATTACATTTGATAATTTTCCATTTTTGAGCAGCTCTTCTATTTGTCTTTTTAGGTACATGCACTTGTCTGTGTTATGTACTACTTCCCCGTGAAACTCGCAAAATTTATTGACATTCCTGTTTTCAACCGGCATGGTCATTGGAGGTGGGGTTTTAAACTTGCCTTCCAAGCCAAGATTTCTTTCGCATATTTGTAGATAGGTGGAATTCGCTCTGTTTTCTTCCCGCTTCGAAGTTGGCTTTTAAATCCTCCCTTCTTGAAACATAGTTTTTGTCCGAGTTTGTGATGTTTCCATAGGACTTGTAGGAGCGGTTTCTTCCTCTCCTGCTGGTTTCGGCGGCCACCTCTACTCGGAGGAAAGATGCGGTTACCCTCATCATTTCGTCTACTGATTTAGGGATTTTGTCGTGTAGGCGCTTGATCAGTTCAGTGTTTGTGATTCCATGCATAAAAACTGAATTTTTCATGACTTTCGGAGCCCCTTTTGAATCCTTAATTTTTGTCTTAAATCTTTTCATGAAGTCCTTTGTAGATTCCCCTTCCTTTTGCTTGATATGGTGAAGCTCCACAGGATCCTTGATCCACTTCTTTTGTTGGAGGAAATTGGCTAGGAATGCTTCTTTCAGATCATCATACCTGTCAACTGACTCTGGGGGAAGGTCGTCAAAACAAACCCTAGTGGATATAGTAAGTGTGGAATTGAACATATCGTACTAGGTCGGCATAGCCCAACGTTTCACCTTTACTGTTGTTTGAAAAATCTTGAGGTGATCTTCGGGGTCTTCACTTCCGTGATATGTCTTGACATTATTTGGCATGAGGGTCATTTTTGGTAGGTCACAATAACGAATGCGAGGAGTGAACGGATCAGTTTCCTTGCATACCCATGGCCTTGCTAGGTCGTCATCCTTGATACTTGACTTTTGTTTCTTGTGTGCAAAACTAGAAGGGGGTGTTAGGTCACCATATTGTAACACAAGCATCAATAAGTAAGAAATATAGATAAGATAGAGTGGGTGAACACTACACACAACATACACGAATGATATGAGAAAAGATTATGCGTATGATATTGATGAAAGTGAACAACCAACCTTCAAATGAAGGTTTACAAGACTATTTATAGGGGAAGGGACTAGGGCAACACTACAAGTACCCTTCCTTCCTTATTGGATATGGGCCAAGGCTTATGGGCTTTCTACATAAGCCTTGCCATTAAATCAAACATAGAAGCATAATTAAGCAACCTTTTACATATTGATTAAAAACACTTGAAATATAGTTTACGAGTGATTCCAACAATCTCCCCCTAAGTGTTGGTAATTAATAACTTCAGTAATCTTGAAACGTTGTTGGTGCTGCTGTAATTGTTGCTTTGACGTCTTCTGACATTCTTCTTTCTTGTGAGAAGAAGTGCCTTGATTCTAACAATCTCCCCAGTGTGAGGATCTTGTTTTTCTTTGAAGTTTTCAGCTTTGACGTCTTCATTTATCTTAGTTCTTTGTTCTGTTGTGAATATGGTGATGTTATGTTGTCGTAATCTGCATCATGCGAATTCTTTATATCTAGACATGTATCTCATATCCTGTCACTTCATAATCACAACGTACAATAATGCCAATATCATATTTGTGTTATCTCAATACCAAACTGAGATACAAAAGCATCTGCATGGCCACCGTCCAATTTCAACAAGTATAAAATTAACATCTCCATCGCCCCTTTATCACTTGAGTCCAATCATGCCAAAGTTGGGACCATAAGTATACTGTCAATACAAGTCTGATGAACAGTGATACCACAACGTTTTCTGGGACCAGCAGCAATACAAACTGATAATAGCTCCAAAACGAGAAGTATATACAAACGCAGTAGTACAAACTTGTGATACGCGTCAGTACTAAAGAGAACAGTACTAATGACGAACAACAGTACTAACCTGTGTGGACCACCAAAGATATCGCAACAGTACAAAGTGAACTCAGAATCCTTACTGTACCATCATCGCCTTATTCACTTCAATGAGTAGTTTTAATTTGAAAATATACGATCCAATTAGTATTAATACTAAGGACATCGCATACTAACTTCCAACAACCATGTGAAAGCCACCATCTCCATCAAATCTACTGCAGTAACCTCCTCATCACCACCAGTAACTAGCCCATGATACTTGTTTCTTTATGCGTCATTCACAACAACTTTGTGAATTAGGGTTTTGACACATGTGCGTCTGATGCAAACTGTTGCTTCTTTTTACTTTATGTCAACACCACCAAGTTAGGGTTTAGGAAAACCCTAAGTTTGTATTAAAGAACGTATCAGGCTTATTTTCCTTATTATCAGAAACCGATCACAACATCAACAAACTCATCATTAGTCCTACTAGGGTTCATCGTCAATTAAAGAATTGACTCACCAAAGCTAGTATAAACAAGAACATAATTGATCACCATTCGACAGTTGTTGTACCATAACAGATGAGAAAATCCTAACAATTCGAATACCATATCTTCCTGTGCAGCTGTTTTCGACACCCAATATCTCACAACTGAGATCTCCGATTGAATATCCCTCCAGTGAGATTCTTCCATAAAATGTAGAGAACCTCCAGTTTAAATTTCATCCCGATCCGACGGTTAATGAAGAAGTTATAACTTATTGAAACTGTGCTGCATAAACACTATGAAAATTTTCAGATTTGAAAATTTTCTTCCTTTTTCCAGAAACCTTGCGAAATCCCAGATATCAAGAGCAACCCACTCTGAAACCACTTGATAGAATCGATGCTCGAGGTTGTTTAGACCTTATCTAGGATAATCAGTAAGCACAAATAACAATGAACAATATGTATGCACAATGGAATAAAGAACTTTTCATTGTTATTATATCAAGGTTTCACCATCATCATGTGTTCTACAAAACACATCCACAGCCCCAATCCTAGACGATCAACTCTAAGACGGTTACACAACAGGGATCAATGATCCTTGAGGCCGTAAAACTACAAGTCGACTTCATCAAAACCCTAGGCACCCCACGCCTGGGTTTTCCCACACACGTACACTTTGGTGTTTACATTGGGACACACGCTCAAAACGTATTCCCTGTATCTCTTTATAAAGTAGATATACTAGGGTTACAAAGAGATAGGAACTAAAGAATACAGAATATTTTGTATGAATAGTAAAACGGGTAAATAGCTGGACAAAATATTCCTGTATCTTTATTCTTTTGTAGCTTTCACTCGTTGTCAACATAAGTCCTTCAAGTCTTCATTCTTCTTGTTTTGTCACATCAAATGTGTAAAACCCAGCACACCTTGGTCGGGCGAATCAGCCGTCCGAATCCTATAAGGGACAGTTGGCATTACATTGAACAAGTTCAAGTAATGACCTACATCTTCAGGACTCGATTCTTGAAAGGAATCTCCTCAGCGGGATTTCAAGTACTTACAAGTTTGAACTTCGAGCGTGTTAACAACATAGTGTGAAAACACATCTCTAATTCTAGCAAAGGCTGTTCCTGAACTGGAGTCCCTCAAGTAGGATAACACGATGTACCAAAGTACACCTACAGTTCAGGTGAGTCGCTGAGGTATACCGAAGCATCACCCCACGATCAGAACCGTTTGAGACAACACTGCGTAACCCACAAGGAGTTACCGAAGTGACCTGCTGTCAGGGCTGTTTGATGTTGACCCTGGCAGGAGTTTCCATTCAATCACTGAGGATCACAGTTGTGAACCCCTCATAAATGTTCTCGACAGATTGTTAAGATCTGTGTAGGACTCTAGAATAGTCTCACTTGCGTCCTTAATGTTGAACGACAAGTGATGAAATGTCAAGTGTTCCTAAGAGATCTTTTGATAAATCTCGTGGCTCTAGACTCAATAGTGCACTTTGGTTTTCCTAAGCGGAGACTAGGGAGAGGGTCTCCTTCTTCAATACAATCAATCTCTAAGAGAAAGCCGATAGTTTACGTAGGGTTCCCTGTGAGAATGAAACAAGCATCTGTTGAGAGAAACTTGAGTGGCTAAGAAGGTTTAGTGCATGCATCACTGGGTCCATGACGACTTTGATCTTCAATACCGGTGTCATCTAGCGATAGCCAGTAGCATATGAATTGAACTCGGTGTCTGCCCTAAGTTGAATAATTTGGAGGACTATTTCTTTTCACCCTTTTCTTTACTTTTCTTTTTAATTCTTCAACTCCTTCTTTTTCCGAGTCTCTTTTTCTCCTTTTTATAATCATACCTAAGGACTTCTAAATTCTAACTATTGGTGGTGTCCTGGGTTAGATCCCTCCGGCTCTGGCGGATCATAGGACGGTTATTCCTAACCTTAGTCACCTTATAGCTCCATGACTAACCTATGTTTCCATAAAACCATTTTCTTGAAAAATCTCTCAAAGTGTTTATGAGTAAAAACATTTTGTACCAATGTGAGAGTTTTATCTTTAGCAGAAATACTCCCCCTCCACACATGCTTAAGTGTTTTGGACGAAATCTGACGGTGAGAGAAGAGCGCGCACTTTTGAATTGATCGACTCAAGATAGACAATTCCTCGCGAGACACGGTTACGTTGCATAGTTAAAGAGTTACATTGTCAGCTTTTAGGTGACAACTAGCTCTAATAACTACCTTGAACGTGTGGACAAACTTAGAAAGGTTGTCAAACCCGTCAAAGTTCATGTCTATCAAGAGCTTCTCGAATAGGTACAATATACTTGGATAAGTCTTAGAAGACAAATCTTTTTGATGTATGACAGTTCAGATCTCGTCAATTCATGGGTTAAGTCTTAGTCACACAAAGATTCAATCACTTTTACAACATATTTGTATTACACAATTTTTCTCCCCCTCAAAAATGGCATATAAATGTTATTTTTGATGAAATTTTGATATCGAATATGTCCATTTGAGTTTTGTGGGAAGATTTCCACGAAGAACAATTTGTGAACAAAGATTTTTAGCAAATACTCCCCCTCAACAAGTAATATTAACGTTTGAGGTTTTGAAAACATAAGGGGAAGTACTTGTTCTTTTGAGCAAAACTTTGAGAAATGAAAGTTTTGATAAGTTTTACTAAAAAATAAGAAGCTTTCGCTCCTTTTATAAGGATTGTGGCACTGATTCGTACCACAGGGTCCTTTCATTACAAGTACGGGTTGTACACTGTTATGTGTGCACAAGCCATAGTCAATAATACAGATCATAATATCCAAAAGAATCAATCAATGAAAGAGTTTAAGGAGTACCAAGCAATTCGTCAATGAGACCGGGAGTTTTCTCTTGACGTTGATAGCCCGTAAGAGGGAAACTCTCTCTTCCACCGACAAAGCTCTCTAGCCTCCGCATCTGATCCCGGTGAAATAGCCTTTCATCAATCCTTGTGATTATCTTCCTAGCATCCCTCCTTTCCTTAGAATTCCAACGCTTCTTTGACCCAATACCTTGCTTTATGTCTTTCAACCAATATGCTAACCCATCACCAACCGATTCAACGCGGTTATAGCAAAACTTGTGAACCTCGGTGTACGCCATTAAACAATTGTGGTGAAGTTCACTGCGGTAAACAACTCCAAATTTTGGTTTATTGACAATGGTGTACTGAGAAAGTTGGTTTATATCGGGAAAGTGTAGTAATGGTTTAGTGAGGTTGACTTGTTTCTGATATGATTCCACAGCAAGTTGAAGATCTTCAACACGTTCCTGGATCAATTTGCTTCTAATGAATATTAACAAGGAAGTGATGTACTGGAGCTGAATATGTGTGGAAAAATGTCTCATCCGACCTTGTACCTTAGCAAGGTACATATCTTCGTTGTCGTTCAGCGATAACCTAGGAAAATCAGCTTCAGTAAAGTCATATTCTTGTTCGTCTTGGCGTTTGACGGTGATTTTCTTCAGGAATGAATAATCCCATTTAGTAGCCATATCGACATTCATGATAGCAACGATCTGTTTGTCACTGAACACTTCTTTGTTTGATTTCTGAACTTGGCGGCTGCGGTAGTAAATTCTTCTTCATTCAGGCCAATGATGAATGCCGTATTGTGCATCAAGAGCATAAGTCACCACATTTTCAACAAACATTCTTGTGGCTTCTTCTTTGATGGCAACATTGTTGGAGAAGACCGCTGCTGGGATGTTGAAAGTGAGTGACGTAGCATACTTCGTGCTGACTTTGCTACCATGTTGTAGAAATTCAAGGTCGTTGTTGAAGAAGTATTGGTAAGGGATTCTAGGTTGATCCGTTGACCAATGGTTGATAATGGTTTGGTCCGTCCTGTAATACGGAGCTTTATCCGTCTTGTGAAGTCGATGTTCGATTCGGGTTGAAAGTCAATGTTGTTACACATAGCTCGTGCAATGTTGTCGAGGTGATATTCAACTTCAACAAGACTGCCGGACTGCCCTTAATAATTGGAAAGCATCGTTTTTGATCCGGCGTAATTCGCCCTTCACATCTTTTTTACCTGAATTCATCCTAGATAAGCTTAACCTGCTCCATAGTACGACCATCTACCGGTTCTTGGCCTTCGTAATCGGAGTAGCATCAACGAGCTTGCTAAACCAGTCGTATTCTAAGTAGTGTCATCTTCATCTAACCAAGAAACGACAGAGATGGATCTCTTCTTCTTCTTAGGTGTGGATGATGGTCCTGATTGTTGCTCAAATGATGTTTTAGGTGAGGGTGGTTGGGCTCGGAATCTCTTCGTCATCGCCACCTGTATTGGAAATAGTCACCGTTTTCCTTTTGGTGGTGAGGACCAGAGTCCCAGGTTTATCTGATGCGGAGGACGTTGAGCAGATCATGTGGTGGTGGTGGTCTTTTGGGGTGGTGGAGGCATGGAGGAGGATTCTCCTGTTTTCTTTGGACGTTTAGGCTCGGAATCTTTGTCAGCATCGTCATCATCTCTTGGTCGCTAACTGACCCTAACTCTTTACAAGATGTCTTGAGTTGATATTCAGTAATGCCTCAAAAAGTTTTGCTTCGGCCGAAGTGAAAGTTTGATCGTTGAGACATTTGCATAACCAACTTGGAGATCAATTCAGCATCAATGACAACAGAGACGAACCGTTTTATTTCCATGACCGCAGGGTATTTGAAAGGTATGCTTGACCAGTGACATGAGATGTGGATAGAGTTGTCTGCGAACATCTCTCTTTGACTCCAGGGACTGTCGAAGGAACTTATGAGTGTAGTCCCTAATCGTCTTGTCCATTTCACCCAGTATATCTCGGTTGAGAAATTGTTAGATCTGGTCCTTTCCTCCGAACTCGTTAATCACATTTTGAAGTAAATTAACTCTGTCGGCAAGCTGATTTAGTTTCTTGTTGACCACGTTGCTTTCCTTGCTTGCCCCATGAGCCTTGACAATCTTGGACTTGGCACGTGATGCCCAAGTGTCGGTCGATTTCTTGACTGATTTGGATGTGGATCTGGTGGTAGCATCTTTGGATGGTGGTGGTGATGAATGAGACGATGAATCAGACGAAGATGAGTCATGAGAAGGCTCAGGGTCCTTAGGTATCTCAGAGGATTGTTCCGGTTATGTTCGGATTATCTTGAAGATAATTGTCGCCTTCCTTGAGCTTTTGCCTCTTCCTCCGCTTTAGCCCTAGCCTCTTCTTCAGCTCTCTCCTAGTCGCCTCTATGTCTTCATCTTATTATCTTCATTCTTTCTCCTTTTCTCTCTTCAAAATCGGAAATGATTTCATCTTCTTGCCGTTGATCTGTTGATTCCGAGTGGTGGTTCCAGTTCCCTTATTGGGTTGATTAACCGCATCGAACCTGGTGTGGTTTATGCACCACCACTGGAACCTCAGGGCCTCGGGTTTGTTGAAGATTAAATCTGAGCAAAGCATGTTGAATCCTCATATGCTTAAGTGTTTTGTGGTAATCTTTCTCCTCATCCTTTTGTGGAATGTCATCATCTGAAGCTTTCATCCTCTACAACTGGAGTCTTTCCCTTGTCTGGTTTGGGACTGAGTGGTTGGTTGTCGGACCTCAATGAAGTCGTATCATCAGTAACGGATTCTGAGTGATAAACCACTTCTTCAGACTCAGTATCTTCAGAATCGATATCCTTGTCCTCAAGTTTGAATGCCGGTTTTGGGTTAGGGATGGCACCCTTAGATGGGAATTTTATTTTACGGGGAGGATTCTCTTAGGATACTTAAGGGCACTCCCAGTTCTTTCTACACTTCCAGCACTGCCTGATCTTCTGGTCTTCTTGACTGGAATAACTGAAGACTTTTCATCCATAAAGCCAACTTTGCCTTTGTTCACTGCTTCTAGGTATCGTGAATATGACGGAAGACTATTGATATCAGCAGTGAGAAGGCAGTCAAGAAGTACTACACCTTGTTTCTTTGTCGATGAGTCCTTGAATCTGAAAATGTTTAGCGTGGGCTCATACAGCACAAAATGATTGTTGGGGTCGTTAAGTCTCAAGGAATGTCCCATTTTTCCCGAATGTTCTGATCAACCTTTAGTGTATCTGATAAAAGGTACCTTTGTCCCGGGTTTCTTGAGATGGGACATCATGTCTTCCCATATCATACTGGCAAAGTCGATGTGCTTCTTGTTGACCATGCCCCAGAAGGTTTGTAGATGCATTAGTTTGGGATGTGCTCGGACCGCCTTCTTCCGAAAAAGATTGGCATCATGATGTACAAGGTCCTCCACGGTTGAGGAATGTTCTTTAAATCGACCGAGGAGTTCTTTGTAATTATTCCAGTAGCTTCATCATAGCCAAGATAGACCATGAATTCTAGTGTAGCCTCTTCACTTGGAATCGGTACATACGAAGCAAGTTGGATAGCGGGCAGAAGAAGAATTGTGCTGAGACCGCAAATACAGGTAAAGGACTTCCTTATCATTGAGAGTCACCGCGGATAAAGATCTTGACCCTCAACCTTCTTCATTGTGTGCCAATTGATGAATATAAATTGCACGATTGCTGAGTTGGTGAGCATATTGTTGTAGGGATGAGATTTGAGAATGTCCACGAATCCTCAGATGAAGACTCTGAGCAAGTGAAGTTTTCAAAGTCGACCTTAAGGTTGTTCTTTCCAATCTTCATGCTGTAATCAGATGGGAAGATATCTTCCATTGTGAGCTCATTTGGTGCGTTAACATTTTCCATGGTGATGTCCATATCGTGATCTGAAAGATATTGAGACAAAAGTACCAACATATCGAAAGACATTATGTTAGTCAAAAGTTGATTTTATTGTCCAATTTATTGAATATGTTATGTTAATGAATGTTACGAGTCCAAGGTCACTTGTTGTCCAATAGTCCAAAGTTGATGTGATAAGTTTCGTGAGTATATTAATTTTGAATTTTAAAGTCCAAATTTTTCACTCATTCACACAACATTTTAACAATTATTGCTTATTAGTGACATTTTGGTCTTGTGATGTTATGAATAACTTATTACAAGTTTGTACGCGTAACATTTCATAAGTAAAGTTAAAACATTTGGCTTAAGCGTAGGATTGTAAGCTTATGCGTAAACATTGTAACCATACGCGTAGAACTAAGCTTATGCGTAGGAGTCCCTCTTACGCGTAAGAAAGCTTACGCGAAGGAATAGACTCTTGGCATAAAGCTTACGCGTAAGCGTAGGTTGGGAGCTTACGCATAAGGTTTACTCGTAAGAGCAAGCCTTATGCGTAAGAATACAAGTTTACGCATATCCTTCACAGGATACGCGTAGTCCCTTTGTAGACCCTTACGCGTAAGAGTTACGCATAAGATTTCTCTTACGCGTAACATCTAAGTGTAAGGTATTCCATAAGCGTAAGTCCATTTTTACCCTTGATTCTGAATTGGCACGCGTAAAGCCTGAAATAGATCATTCATAACATCTCTATTAATAATTTATTCAACCTTTTTCAATATCACATGAAATCACTGATAAAGACTCATACGCGTAAGACATGTCTGCGCGTAGACATAAACCCTAAAGTTTCAATCGTACTCATAAGAATTTTAACCATTGAAAGTTCACCAAAAGATTTCTGGGAGGCGCATTATGAGTTGCTTTTAACAAGTTTTAACATAAAATGACCCATAAATCAAAAATACCTAAATATTCGAATACCTAAACCCTAAATACTAATTTCACAATTTTATTGTTTCTGGATTAGATTCAAGGGAGTCATTGGTTAATTAAGCATGTATAAAACTTATCTCAAACCTCTAATTGTCCTAAAACATTCACAATAGAGAATACCCAAATCCACGCATAAACCCTAGAATTTGAAAAATGATTAAAACGTTTTCTGGGTTTAACTTCTTGATGACAATGGTTTTAAAACTTGATATATACCTTGAAAACACTAACTATTTCATCCAAGTCAATGCAAGGTGATTATAAGTTCATACGCTTATGCGTAAAACTAAAATCACACCTAGAGGAAAATCAAACCGTTGGATTTGCAAATAATTAAAAACCTATGTTTGAATTCACTCAAAAAAACTTTTGTCACTTACAAATTTGATGATTAACGCACGGATTTGAGGTTGAATTATAGGCGTGGGATATGGTAGGTTGAAAACTTTAATGCTTGAATTACATGTGAAGTAAAATTAGGTGAAGTGGTTTTGTAAAATTAAGTTTAAACTTTTGACAAGTATAGCCCCTCCACCTCAACCATTTTCAACCACAACCCATAACTTCCATTTTGGTTAAGCAAGAATTGAAAGTTTTGGAAAGAAACTTGACGACACTCCCCCTCAACTTTAAAAAATAGTGAAATTTTACAAATCTGAGTCCGAGGAGTGTTTTGAAACAAAAAACGTGTCCACCATTATCAAAGATACAACCAATATTGGGTAACATGCAAGTACAAGGTTTTATAAAACAGAAATATATTTACTTTCTCCCCCTTAACATTTGTCCGAGAAAATATTGAATTGTTTGAATGAGCAAAGTGTTGACGGAAGATTTGTACTTGCAATGTTGAAAGAAATTCAGATAGAAGAATATTTTTGTATTTTATGAAATTTTATATTTTTTTTTATTTTGTTTTTTTAAATTATTTACAAAAGAGGTTTTGGTGTTTGACTGGTTTTATGAATGTGTCAAAAGTTCGTTCAGTTCCTCTGGAGTCAAACACCTCATGCCAATCCGGTGGATCAACTCAGTAAACCTAGCAGGAGCTAAGGCTTTGGTGAGAAGGTCCGCCAGTTGGTGTTCAGAACCCACAAAATATAATTCAACGGGACCCTTTTCCACATGCTCCTTTATGAAATGATATCGAAGATCGATGTGCTTGGACTTCGAATGTTGGACGGAGTTTCACGAGATCGCAATAGCACTTTGATTGTCGGAGTACATCGGGATTCTGTCAAATATGTAACCATAGTATTTGAGTTGTGTTCTCATCCAAATGACTTGAGCACAACACGCTAACATGGCTATATATTCTACTTCGGTTGATGACAGCTATGTACAATCCTGCTTCTTCGATTGCCATGACACTAATTTATCACCAAGAAATTGTAGGGCACCTGAAGTACTTTTCTGAGAATCCAAGCAACCTGCGTGATCAGCGTCTGAAAAAGCTATTAGTTCAAATCCAGAAACCTTCGGAAACCAAATCCCCAAATTAATGGTTACCTTGATGTATCTGAGGATTCTTTTAGCCTCAGAGAGGTGAGTTTCAGTTGGTCTCGACTGATAACGGGAGCAAAGATATACATCAAATACAATATCAGGTCTACTGGCTGTTAGATACATGAGTGACCCAATAATACTTCGGTATTTGGTAGGGTCAACCAATTTCCAATGCAAATCAGCATCCAGTTTCTTGGTATGTGCCATAGGTGTGGCATAGGTATCACAGTTTTGCATTCCATGTTTGTTTAAAATTTCAAGAGAATATTTGGACTGACTAAGGAAAACACCACGGGGTGATTGATGAACTTGTAGTCCTAGAAAGAACATAAGTTCACCCATCATGGACATTTCAAAATGTTTTTTCATGAGTTTTGAAAAAGCGTTTGAGTACTTTAGATGTGTTGACCCAAAAATGATGTCATCCACATAAATTTGAACGATTAAAATGTGTTCCCAGTGATATTGTATAAACAGTGTTGGGTCGACCGATCCTTTGACAAAATTATGAGATATGAGAAAGGATGAAAACTTATCATACCACTCAGGGGCTTGTTTGGGACTCGTAGAGAGCCTTGTTCAGTTTGTAGACGCGGATTAGGGAACTTTGGATCAACAAATCCTTCCGGCTGACTAACATAGACCGCTTCCGTTTTCCATTCGAAAAGCGTTTTGACATCCATCTGAAAGACCGTGATGTTCATGTGAGCCGCGAATGCCGAAAAATCCGCAGTTCTCGTCTAGCAACTGTGCGAATGATTCCTCATAGTCAATCCCCTCTTCGTCTGTAACCCTTAGCCACCAGACGCGGACTTATTTCGATAACCGTACCTTCATCATCCAACTTGTTTTTCCAAATCCATTTCAGTCCAATAACATAGACCCCTGTTGGTTTTGCAACCAATTCCCATACTTCAAGACGTTTAAACTGATTAAGTTCTTCATGCATGGATTCGATCCAGTTGTCATATGTCATTGGTTCTTTAATATTTTTGGGTTCAGCTTGGCAGACGGTAAGTAAATAAATGCAATGTTCATCGCCACGAAGGCTTGTCTAGTTAGTACCGTTGATTCGGCCTAATAATGTTCACAAGAGGATGGTCTTTAGTCCAACGATGTGTCGAGGGTTGATGTTGATATACATTGTGCAGATTAGGAGGATTCAAATGGCTTGTAGATGATTCGCAACATCGAAGTGGCGTCATTAGCAAAAGGATTGAAAAACGCATTTGGATCATAATCTGTAGGTGTAGGTGCTTCTTGGTTCAGAAAATCATCAGCTGATTCAGCGTCATTGGATGCCGATTGTTCGGCTGTTGTTGTATGATGAACCTTAGACCTTGATAGATCTTTGAGCACTCTTGAATCGTTAGTAATTCTTATGTAATTAATCACAAACACACTAATAGAAAGTCTCTAATACTTGTATTCTTAAGCGGAAATCAAACACAAGTAATAACACAAATAACTAAGAAATCTTTGATCCTCTATGGATCTTTTAATAATACTAAAACTTGTTTTTCAACTCGTACATAATACATACTCATGTGTTCCTTTTATACACAAGGAACGCTAAACCATTTCCCAAGAAACGTATAAACATATACATTATCACTTCCATAAACCAACTAACACGGCTCTTTATTACTTCGCATTAAGTCTTCAAAGAGTATCTCCACAACACTTCCAGAATCTTTCGCCAGTAACCTCAAAGATAATTGCATTCTTAGTAGAATTCCCAACAATCCTCCCTAAACTGGAATTTGACTAGGTTAAGTTCCAGTTTCTTGATAGATCTTTAACACAGTAGAACAAGAGGATTGTAGTCGAACATCAGCAACAAAGAACCAAAACAAGCACATCTCTATGATGATAAAACTTTGAAACTCCAGATCTTTGCAGCAAGAAATGACAAAATGTACATAAAAACATATTAGTTTCATACTATTCTCATCACATCCAGGTGTGTTAACTCTTGTGATAGGTGAATCATTGAAAATAATGGATTTGATGTCTCTTTACCAATAGTCATTACTACTGGAGTAGCCAAATGTTTGAGTTCGAAAACTATGGTACACTGATAACCATCTGATTTATTAGAAAATCAGCAACTATATAAACGGATTTGACATGTTTACCGTAGTGCTTGCTCAGGACTAGTCAATTCTAGTGGAAAGAATCCCCTTGGTGAATTGATTACCAAATATGGTATTCCATTGCCTTTACCACAAGCCATATACTTGTGGGCTAGCCAATTCTTGGATTCCAAAAGGAATAGACCATGGTGAATTGATGACCATACAACCCTCAAAGAATGAAGCATGGGTGAGTTGATACCCTATGATTTGAGCAAACCATTACAAAATATCAACAGATTTGATGTGTCTTTACCAAAGTTGTACCCTTTGGACTAGCCAACTCTTTGAGGTACACAAGGCACATCTGGTGAGTCGATAACCATCAAAAGAGCCATATACAACAATCATGAAAATGTTAGACAAAAAAAATACAAGATAACCAAAAATATTTTTTTTTTCTTTTTTTTTTTTTTTTTTAACTAAGAAATGAAACAAAGAAAGAAAGAAATAATACAAGATACCAGAATCAAGAAGAACCTTGATGTTGCATAAGCTGAGTCTTAATCAGTCCAATCAGTTGTTCAGCATGAAGCATATCATTCCCCACTGGATCTGGAGGTACTTCCAACTTCCTTCTAAGCATTCGTTGCATCAATTTCACAGATAAAGGATATAGCTTATCATAAAACATACACACAGACATCCCACACTTGGTCTCCACAACATGCACACTGGGTATAGGATAAAATCTCCAAGTCGCAACCTTCCACTTATGTGAATCCTTCCAAATTGAATAACCTTTACCATTTGGAGATTGAGAGTCAAACAAAACTTGAAGATCTCCCAATAAGTACAACCCAGAACCTTATGGAGTATGTGTAGTATAATATTGTGTGACTAGACCATGAAGAGTACTCAAATCTTGCCTATCCACCATATAAAGGATATCTTTCAAGAAGGTAAACTGCATAGAAGATTTATCCAACCTATAGATGGTGTTTAGCTGGTCATCAGTCAATGTCCATGTAGTCAACGCACCATGAGACCCCTCAAGAAAAGTGTCAGAAGATCCCTCTTTAATAAATGTTGACTCAGCAGCCTTTAGATCGAGATACTTAGAAGAACCACTCTTTTTAGATTTAGATACCCCAGAGGCCTTCTGTCCAATCACTCGCATAGATCTCCTTGTTGCAATATGTCTTCTTTTAGACATCCTTTTTCCTTTCCTCCCAGGTATATAAATTCCCATAGAAATAGAAGATGGTACCTTCTCAGATGTACCAGGGACATTTTCAGTAGAAACAGGTGAAATAGGAACTCGACCACCCATTGCATATAACTTTTCACTCTTTTCTCTAGCCTATTTAGCTCTAGCAGCTTCCATTTCTACTTTCTTAACCATAGGTTCTCCTTTCAAGTCAGCACATGCAGAAGAAGGATGAGTATCATGCTCAAAAGTGCTAGCAACTCCCTGTGAATCCATAGATGCATCAGCAGCCCTGAGAGAAGCTTCAGGAGAAACAACAAGAGGTTCAGCAGATGGCACTTGCTTAGAAGATTGGACACCTTCAGGACGTTCCTCAAAGAAAAACAACATGAGAGCTTAGCTTTGCTGTGCTGTATTAGTATCAAAAGAATCTACAATCTCAACAGTCTTTGGTCTTTTAGCTTTGGGAGCATCAATACCACTTGCAATTCTCTTCAATTTAGATGGTGGAGTAATCTGCTTTATAATCTTATGATACATGCTAGTCAACATAGAATCATCTAAAGCCCAGACTTGCTTTTGATAAACAGATGATAGAGAGCAAGACTTTGGTTATAAACCACATTCCTCATATATGTTTCTCGAGTTGCGTTTGTGGTCGCTCCCTTTTAGCTTGAGCCTTTGTACAAGAATGGTTTTCTCTTTAGCACTGCAGTTTAGCTTTTGATTTCCAAGAGCCATCATTTAAGCAACAAAGGTCTCGATCACGTGAAACCACAAGTTTAATCAAGTTTACCACTTGTGAATGGCCAACCGTAACAAACTTAAAACAGCTCAGAAACGAATGCAATGAAGATCAGGAGAGTATAGTGTTTCCCCGGTCTATGTCCCAATGAAGCTATGTAAGAATCACCAAACGATAGTGATCGAGATTTGAACGAAAAAGGATTTGAATTATTATAACTACAGAAATAACCTATAATTACAGAGGCTTAAATGCAAATTAAAGAAAATTAAAAAGATAAAAAATATTAAATACACGCTATCACTATTTGCAAAATGATGTTTTTGATTTTATGTTTTTATAAAACTGAAAACTAATACGACGCATAAAATGAAAATGTGAAATTTACATAATATTAATCCTAAAAATATGAAAATGATATTTTTACAAACCTAATGATAAAAGAAAATTTTTAGAAAAAGAAAATTATTTTTATAAGTATTTATCTAATTATTATTAATTAAAAACTAATTTTAACTATTTAATAATAGCCTAAAATACAAGAAAATATGAAATAAGGCTAGAAAAATAAAATTATGACTTAGAAAAATCTAAAATAACAAAATAGAATTTTCAAAACTATTTTTATATTTTTCTGATTATTTATGTATTTTATAGGAATTAAAATCTATTTAAAACTAATTAAATTACTTAAAAATACAAATTTAACTAAGAAAAATCTAGAAAAATATTTTTTTGACTTTTTATATTTATCTTAACCTAAGAAAAATGAAAAATTATTTTTTTGAACTTTTTCTGAATTAATTGTATTAAAAGCTAATTAAAATGGCCTAAAAACTAATTAAAATGAAGAAAAATACCAAACTGACCTAGAAAAATCTGAAAAATTCAAGAAAAGTTTCAAATATTATTGTGAATCTAGGAAAAATAGAAAAACAGGTACTTGTGTGCAAGAATGTGAAACTGCTATGCAAAGTGCTTTAGAATAAGCACTTGAAATAAGCCACAAGCCACAATTAAGCACTAACCGATACAGAAGCTATAACTGCTACAATTACCCAAATGCAACTAATAACAACAAGCCTTAACCTCTATTTATCTGAATACAATGATTTGATGTTTTTTATTTCAAGTGATAAAAACAGTTTCCAGGTACTACTTGCAGCCTAAGAATAAGCACTCAAATAAGCTAGAAGTCAAATACCAAATATGGAGACCTTAACTAGACCTGGCTGGGACCTTACAAACCCAAATATCAGACAAAGTGAGCTCTAAATGAGCTTGTTGCAACCCTGAAGACAAACCTCAAGTGCAGAGTCAAGTAGTAATCGACTCAGTTGCACAGGCAACTAAGACCCAAAAGACAAGCTCGTTTGGAGCTTTTAAAAAATTTGTAAAATTCCACAAAAATGATGATAAGAAATGAGACCAGTTGAACTTTTAACACCCAAATTTTCACTTGATTTAACCTAGAAATGAGCTCATGAAAAATCCCTCTAGTTAGGCACAAAACTGATATTTCATATTTTGACTTTTTAGACAGATTTGAAGATTTGACTTACATGAGTTTTGATCTTAATTTACCAACTGAAAATGATGTTATATGATGAAATGAAGCTACTGCAAGCTTTTTCTATGAACTCTAAACACAAATCAAGACTTTGATTTTATAAAACTCAACAGATTAAGCTATTAGACAGAATTTGAATGATTTTGACTTTTGACTAATGTAGGTGCACTTTTATGACTGCAATGAGTATATATGGACTAAACCAGCCTAGAACAACAAGTATCAACAACTGAACTAACCTAAATCACGATATGACATAGAATTCCAAACACACCTTATATCCTACCGATTTGCAATTTAACTAAACAACTATGATCCAAATTTTGTATAAATGATCAAACTAAGTCTATCTATCCTAAATACAACTTAATTAAATAAAAAAATCAACCTAGACCACAAGAATGCATTTTGCAATGAAACTTGAAATTAACTTACAAATGTCCTAGCCACTGTGGCTTGAAATCAGTAACCAATGAACCACTAGCCTACTTGAATCAACCCATTAGATTCTAAACCAACCCAAATCCAGCACTGCTTCACCCATTATCCATCTCCTTTTCAATTTTTGCCCAGTTTGACTTTCTTTGACCAAGTACCAAAATGGCTTGAAACTTAAATACAAACTTATCAAAAGCTATAAGGATCCTATGTGAGCTTGTTTGAGCTTATGAATAAGCTATTTGAAACTTGAATATAAGAAAGGAACTGAATTTTCAACAAAGAATTCACAAATATGAAACTAGATGAAACTTTGGAATTAATGATTAAAACTTGATTATACTGATAATGTAACTTGAGTTCAATACTTAGGAAAAAAATATTACAGCTTTTAAATTAAACTAAGACATTAATAAGAAAAACGACATAAGGAAAATTTTAAAAAATAAAAATCTACCACTCTCTTCCTTCTCATTCATCTCTTTTATACACCAAACATCTTTCTCTCTCTGAACAGTTCCCAGCAATAATATGGACCATTGGATTGGTTGGTATCATCTTGGCCGTTTAATTGGTTTTTGCGCCAAAGTTGGATATTTTCCGTTGGGGTTGAGAGTTGAGTTGAGAGAAGCATTAATGCATCTTGGCTTGAGTGTTTGGAGTGATAAGGTGGGGTGGTGATGATGGGAAATGGGCAGAGTCTAGTGGGGAGGGTGTAGGATGATGATGAAGAAGGTAACCCGTGAGTTGGAGGGGAAGAGAGGAGTCAAAGGGTTTGACCGGGTGATTTATAATAGAAAGGAAGGGGTCCAAAATGGTTTTGACAGGGGGTCACTTGGGATTTTGACAAGGTCCAAAGGGTGTTTAAAGGTTTAATATATCAAGGACCTTTGTTGCAAATTATGAAAGTTAAGGGACCAAATCGCCATTTTATCGTTGCTCCAAGGGACTAAAAGTGACAAGCTTCCATAATACAAGGACCAAACTTGACATTTTCCAATTTTCAAGGACCATTTTTGCCAAATTTGAAACTTGAAGGACCAATTTTGTAATTTCTCAAAACTTTTGACATTTTTCACCAAAGGACTAATTTTGACAAGTTATGATTTTAAAAGGACCTTTGGTGATTTTTCTTTGAAATTATGTGCTCAGGGACTATTTCTGACAATTTTTGAAACTTGGGGACTAAATGCCAATTATGCAAACTTAGCTCATTTTTCATCTGATTTTAAACATTTTGCATCTGAAACATATAAATGCAATTTTGGAATATTTTCAGTATTTTGATGCATTTCTGAGCATTTTAAACGTTTTGCAGTTCAGATTTGACCAAAAATGATGAGTATTTACACACTCATCAATCCCCACACTAAACTATTGCTAGTCCCTAGCAATCTTTTGAGAAAAACTTAATGGATTTGAATCTCTTTACCAAAAGCCATTACTTCTTGAGTAGCCAAATGTTTCAGTTCAAGTAAGAACCATGGTACACCGATAACCATGTGATTTTGAGCAAACCACCAGCTTCCAACGGATATGATTTGTCTTTACCGAAGCCGCTTGCTTTGGACTAGCCAAATCTTAGATAAATTATCAATATTATCTTTGGTGAGTCGATTACCAATTATGGTTTTTCCACCGCCTTTACCACAAGCCATAAATTTGCGGGCTAGCCAACTCTCTACACTTTTAAGGATATGGTGAGCTGAATACCATACAATTTTGGGCAAATTGCAAGCCGTCAACGGATTTGAGATATCTTTACCAAGAGCCGTTTGCTCCAGGATTAGCCAATCCTTCTGTTTATTAGACATGGCGATGATAACCAATTGAGTAAGTGTAAAACACTTACTCCAAAAAAAATTTGGCCAAAAACGGGGGAATTGGGCGGTATAATTACATGATAAAATTCGTGAGAATTCCCCCCCACACTAGAAATGAATATTGCCCTCAATATTCAAAGTACCGGCTGTTATGCCGAAACAAAGAACGAAAAAGGGAAATATTACGGCCATTATTTTAAAAGGTTTTTGAGATAACTTATATACAACATGTGGGCAACCCCCACACTAGTGGTAGAAAGATAGAAAGAAGTCAGAAATATGGGTGAAAACCCATATGGCATGCTATTGTTTTTGATTCCCGAGTCGCTAGCTTGACTCGACCCCGGATTCATTTGTTCATGGGGAAAGTAACGTGGAAAACCAATCTCGATCGGACTTTCGTTCACAGTGTTAATAAACATATGAACATCAGAAAGTTCCACACCGATGAGATATAACCGCGGTATTGTTAATAGTAGAAACTATAAGGGATGATACCGGGGTCAAAGATGGTGTCCTCATTTCCGAAAGAGAAAAGGGAAAGAGCAACCACACCATCTGTGAAGAATGGAATAAAGACGTACATGAGAATGCAAGTCGATTCCTCATCGAAGAAGCAAATCACCATTTTAACATTTTAAGCTTAAACTTGAAGCTTATATGGTGATTGTCAATAAGATGTCCGGGAGGGAGGGTGGGAAACGGTTCTTCCATCAAAGATTTTCCGAAAAAGGATGTCTCCTCCGATCAAAGTAAGTATTATCAATTCTGTTGGAATTGACTCATCACTAAGAAATGCATCGACTTCATTCCAAAAGTTGTCGTCTTCCTCATCAGGAGTGAGAGAAGGGATGGAAGAGTCGAGAATAATAAGACTAGAAGATGATGGATCATTTTTGAGCAATTCATCAATGGGAAGGATGTCTCCCATTGGATCACAATCATCATCCAATTCAGATGAAACTGAAGAGAGTTTGGTTTCATCCACAGAGTTAACAATCTCGATGCGACAAACTGATGACGGAGGTGGGACAAGTGGTGTGCTCTTAGAGCTAGCAGTTTCCACCACTTCCGATGAAGTCTCCGATTCTAGATCATCATCAAGAACACTCTTGACTTTCCTGGTACAACTTTCAAACCATTTGTTTGAACCAGGGTTGATTTTCAAAGCTTTTAGCTCAGCACGTTTTTGGTGACTCCTTTTAACCGTGAAATTTGAGAGTGTTGCATTGATTCTTCAGATTTTTGATCAATTGTGGCAACACTCTGTTTGGATAGAGGTTTGGAGTTTTGCTTGATATTCAACGTGAGTTCTTCGTTGTCAACCCGTATGGTCAATTCTTCAGCAAACACATCAATCAGAGCATGACTCGTTCTCAAGAAAGCTCTCCCTAAGATGAGGGGAACTCTAGGATCTACATCAAAGTCTACTACAACAAAGTCGCGAGGAAAGTGAAACTTTCCCACTTTCATCACGACATCCTCGGCTATCCCAAGTGGACGAGTTATGGTACGGTCCGCTAGCTCGAGTGTCATACAAGTGGATGAAAGCTTAGGAAGAGAGTTTTTCCATACCGAGTGGCATGAGGTTAATGCTAGCGCCAAGATCGGCCAAGGCGGAACATTGAACCATCCCCAAGAAATCACACGGGATTAAGAACCTGCCGGGGTCTTCAAGCTTTTTGGGAAGCTTCTTGAGAAGGACCGCGGAGCATTGCTCATTGAGAGGGGTTTTAGCCATCTCAGATAACTTATCTTTGTTGGTTAGTAAGCCTTTAAGCGTGGATGCAAATTTAGGCATTAGAACGAGAGCATCAACGAAGCTTATATCAAAGTGTAGCTCATTGAAGATTTGGAAAATTTTTCCATTTGCTCTTTGTTTTTGTCTTTGAGCTTCTCATCATTCATTCTTGATGGGTAAGTAAGCTGACTAGACTTTTGAGCCGGGATGGAAGTGTTTTCTGCTCGAATTTGTCTTCGAACTTCGGTTCCGGACTTAAAGCTTGGACTACCGGGTGTGGACGCTGCGGTACTTCGTGGGCTTGAGAAATGCACCTTGTCCGTTGTATCCTTGGTAACTTGACTCATTGCTACAAGAGGAGGGGGCATTGGAGTCGATGGTCCATTGTGCGTCTTACCACTACGAGTGGTGACGGCTTTCAACTCGGCATTGGGATTGGGAATTGTATTGCTTGGGAGTCCTCCAGAAGATGATGAAGCTTTGTTCATATTCATGTTCATGAAACCGCTCATCATATTCTTTAACTCATTTGTCTCCGAGACAATGTGGTATCAATTTCCTTTCTTAGCTCAACTCTCATGTTATTGATCTGAGTTTGCATTGAACGTATGCTTGACTTAGTGATTTTCATGAAGTCATTTGGTAGGGGAGCTTGAGAAGGTTGTTGATAACTCTGCTGATTTGGAGCTTGATAAGGTTGGTTGAAATTGTTCCAGTTTTGATTGAAATTTTGAGAGTTATTGAAATTGTGTCCTTGATTCGAACAAAGCGATTTTGATTGCCATGGTTTTGCACAGGAGGAAAACCAGGTGGTGTCATACCTCTAGGTGCACGGTAGTGAGGATCAGCTTGTGGTCGGTATTGATTGTGGTTTACCGGCTACGGAGCTTGGTAAAAGAAGCATCGGTTGCTTGACAATCATAATACGCATGTGGACCACTACAAGTTTCACACACCTTGTTTACGGCTTTGATTGGTTCTGGCTTATGAATTTCGCTTTTGATTTCCTTTACATCTTTTATCATACAACGGATGGTGTCCTAGAGCGGCTATCGAGCGGCTAACTCGAAGAGTTATTAGATGAAGAAGCGGAGTGTTCGAAAATTGACTTTGTTGCAATAGGAACTTTTGATTTTTGCTCGCAAATCTCAATCACATCTTTAGGCTTACAATTCAAGATATTGCCACCGCTGCTCAAAGAATCTTGATCGTTACCGGTCAACCCATTATAAAAGATATTAACTTGTTGAAGCTCCGTGAATTCATGATGGGGCATTTCCTGAGGAGATCTTTGAATCTCTCCCATGCCTCTCCAAAGTTTTCATCGAAATTTTGACGAAATCCAGAATTTTCATTTTTAAGATTAGTCGCCTTTTGATGGAGGAAAGAAATAATTGACAAATTTTTGAACAAGATCCTCCCAAGTTTCGATGGATCGAGGGGGTTCTTTTTCCAGCCAAATTCGGGTTGTCCCCTCAAGTGAGAATGGAAATAGCATCAACTTGATCACTTTTTGTGGCACATCTTTGAAATTGATCGTTGTGGTCAACTTGTTAAACCAACGGATGTGTGCATACGGGTCTTCTCGATCAAACCCGCGGAATTGATTCGTAGACACAAGTTGGATCAAATGTGTCTGCAATTCAAAGTGATCGAATTATTATGGTAAAACGATGGCATCTCCATAACCCTCGATGGGTGCTTGGAGCATTTCCGCCATAGTTCGTTCGCCTGCCATATTGTTGTTTGAAATAGTACGAATCTCGGGTTCGACTATTTGGGCAGCACGCCTACGAGAACGTCTTCTAGGAATTGCTGCTAGATCACGCAAAGGACTCAATGATCTAGAAGAACGTATGCACTAGACGAACTCGAGAAACAAGAGAATTAAGGAAGGGAATTATGAAGATGTTTTATAAAATTGAGTGAGAAGAATTTTTTGGGTTTTATGTTTTGACAAGTAGATATCACAACAAATCCAAGTAAAACAAAATCGAGGCAAAACAACAAAGGAACTTAAACCAATAATCACAAGATGAATGGCTTCTTTGAAAAAGGTACACCAATCACAAGGACACAAAGGCAAGTTTTAATCTTTGGTTCGGGAACTTATTATGGTCGTACCCCAAGTTAGGTAGTACACGCCTTGGTTTATGGTAATCTTTTATGTTGTTATTATTAAAGAAAACGACAAATCTTTTTGTATTTTTATTTTTGATACATATATAGAAACAAAAGGAAAATTATTTTTGTGTTTTATAATGTTTGTATGTTTTTGGGTTTTGATTTTTATAAGAGAATATAGATATATATATAGATAGAGATGGATGATATGAACAAAGAGTGAGTATTCAAACTACTAATCTGCTAAACGGAAGATAATCAGCACAGCTCCCCGGGTCACCCGCGTGACAGGCGGGAATACTTACACCGTCAAGTTTAATCACGCAAGCCGACCACTTGTGAATGGCCAACCGTAACAAACTTAAAACAGCTCAGAAACGAATGCAATGAAGATCAGGAGAGTATAGTGTTTCCGGTCGTTATGTCCCAGCGAGCTATGCGAAGAATCACCAAACGTATAGTGATCGAGAGATTTGAACGGAAAAAGGGATTTGAATTATTATAACTACAGAAATAACCTATAATTACAGAGGCTTAAATGCAAATTAAAGAAAATTAAAAAGATAAAAAATATTAAATAAACGCTATCACTATTTGCAAAATGATGTTTTTGATTTTATGTTTTATAAAACTAAAAAAAACTACGCGACGTACAAATGAAAATGTGAAATTTACACAATATTAATCCTAAAAATATGAAAATGATATTTTTACAAACCTAATGATAAAAGAAAATTTTTAGAAAAAGAAAATTATTTTTATAACTATTTATCTAATTATTATTAATTAAAAACTAATTTTAACTATTTAATAATAGCCTAAAATACAAGAAAATATGAAATAAGGCTAGAAAATTAAAATTATGACATAGAAAAATCTAAAATAACAAAATAGAATTTTCAAAACTGTTTTTATATTTTTCTGATTATTTATGTGTTTTCTAGGAATTAAAAACTATTTAAAACTAATTAAATTACTTAAAAATACAAATTTAACTAAGAAAAATCTAGAAAAATATTTTTTTGACTTTTTATATTTATCTTAACCTAAGAAAAATGAAAAATTATTTTTTTGAACTTTTTCTGAATTAATTGTATTAAAAGCTAATTAAAATGGCCTAAAAACTAATTAAAATGAAGAAAAATACCAAACTGACCTAGAAAAATCTGAAAAATTCAAGAAAAGTTTAAAATATTATTGTGAATCTAGGAAAAATAGAAAAACAGGTACTTGTGTGCAAGAATGTGAAACTGCTATGCAAAGTGCTTTAGAATAAGCACTTGAAATAAGCCACAAGCCACAATTAAGCACCAAACTGATACAGAAGCTATAAACTGCTACAATTACCCAAATGCAACTAATAACAACAAGCCTTAACCTCTATTTAGCTGAATACACAGATTTGATGATTTTGATTTCAAGTGATAAAAACAGTTTCTAGGTACTACTTGCAGCCTAAGAATAAGCACTCAAATAAGCTAGAAGTCAAATACCAAATATGGAGACCTAAACTAGACCTGGCTGGGACCTTACAAACCAAATATCAGACTGTGAGCTCTAAATGAGCTTGTTGCAACCTCTGACAAAACCTGGCAGAGTCAAGTAACTGACTCAGCTTGCACGGGCAACTAAGACCCAAAAGACAAGCTCATTTGGAGCTTTTAAAAAATTTGTAAAATTCCAAAAAAATGGTGATAAGAAATGAGACCAGTTGAACTTTTAACACCCAAAGTTTCACTTGATTTAACCTAGAAATGAGCTCATGAAAAATCCCTCTAATTAGGCACAAAACTGATATTTCATATTTTGACTTTTTAGACAGATTTGAAGATTTGACTTACATGAGTTTTGATCTTAATTTCCCAACTGAAAATGATGTTATATGATGAAATGAAGCTACTGCAAGCTTTTTCTATGAACTCTAAACACAAATCAAGACTTTGATTTTATAAAAACTCAACAGTTAAGCTATTAAGACAGAATTTGAATGATTTTGACTTTTGACTAATGTAGGTGCACTTTTATGACTGCAATGAGTATATATGGACTAAACCAGCCTAGAACAACAAGTATCAACAACTGAACTAACCTAAATCACAGATATGACAGCAATTCCAAACACACCTTATATCCTACTGATTTGCAATTTAACTAAACAAACTACTGATCCAGCTTGTATAAATGATCAAACTAAGTCTATCTATCCTAAATACAACTTAATTAACAAATAAAAATCAACCTAGACCACAAGAACAGATTTTGCAATGAAACTTGAAATTAACTTACAAATGTCCTAGCCACTGTGGCTTGAAATCAGTAACCAATGAACCACTAGCCTACTTGAATCAACCCATTAGATTCTAAACCAACCCAAATCCAGCACTGCTTCACCCATTATCCATCTCCTTTTCAATTTTTGCCCAGTTTGACTTTCTTTGACCAAGTACCAAAATGGCTTGAAACTTAAATACAAACTTATCAAAAGCTATAAGGATCCTATGTGAGCTTATTTGAGCTTATGAATAAGCTATTTGAAACTTGAATATAAGAAAGTGAAACTGAAATTTTCAACAGTAATTCACAAATATGAAACTAGATGAAACTTTGGAATTAATGATTAAAACTTGATTATACTGATAATGTAACTTGAGTTCAATACTTAGGAAAAAAATATTACAGCTTTTAAATTAAACTAAGACATTAATAAGAAAAACGACATAAGGAAAATTTTAAACTAAAAATCTACCACTCTCTTCCTTCTCATCATCTTTTATACACCAAACATCTTTCTCTCTCAACGCTTCCCAAAGAATATATATGGACCATTGGATTGGTTGGTATCATCTTGGCCGTTTAATTGGTTTTGGCGCCAAAGTTGGATATTTGCCAGTTGGGGGGTTGAGTGTTAGTTGAGAGAAGCTATTAATGCATCTTGGCTTTGAGTGTTTGGAGTGATAAGGTTGGGGTGGTGATGATGGGAAATGGGTGAGTTGGGGGAGTGGGTGTAGATGATGATGAAGAAGGTAACCCGTGAGTTGGAGGGAAAAGAGGAGTCAAAGGGGTTTGACTGGTGATTTAATAAGAGAAAGGGAAGGGGTCCAAAATGGTTTTGACAGGGGGTCACTTGGGATTTTGACAAGGTCCAAAGGGTGTTTAAAGGTTTAATATATCAAGGACCTTTGTTGCAAATTCTGAAAGTTAAGGGACCAATGCTGCCATTTTATCAAAGTTGCTCCAAGGGACTAAAAGTGACAAGCTTCCATAATACAAGGACCAAACTTGAAATTTTCCAATTTCCAAGGACCATTTTTGCCAAATTTGAAACTTGAAGGACCAATTTTGTAATTTCTCAAAACTTTTGACATTTTTCACCAAAGGACTAATTTTGACAATTTATGATTTTAAAAGGACCTTTGGTGATTTTTCTTCTGAAATTATGTGCTCAGGGACTATTTCTCGACAATTTTGAAACTTGGGGACTGAAACTCAATTAGGCAAACTTAGCTCATTTTTCATCTGATTTTAAACATTTTGCATCTCAAACATATAAAATGCAATTTTGGAATATTTTCAGTATTTTGATGCATTTTTAAACGTTTTGTGTTCAGATTTGACCCAAAAATGATGAGTATTTACACACTCATCAATCCCCACACTAAACTATTGCTAGTCCCTAGCAATCTTTTGAGAAAAAACTTAATGGATTTGAATCTCTTTACCAAAAGCCATTACTTCTGGAGTAGCCAAATGTTTCAGGTCAAGTAAGAACCATGGTACACGATAACCATGTGATTTTGAGCAAACCACCGCTTCAACGGATTTGATTTTGTTCTACCGAAGCTGTTTGGACTAGCCAACTCTTAGATAAATTATCAATATTATCTTTGGTGAGTCGACAATACCAGGTTTCCACCGCTTTTACCACAAGCTAAACTTGCTGCTAGCCAACTCTACACTTTTAAGGATATGGTGAGTCGAATACCATACAATTTTGGGCAAATTGCAAGCCGTCAACGGATTTGAGATATCTTTACTAAGAGCCGTTTGCTCTGGATTAGCCAACTGTTTATTAGACATGGCGGATGATAACCAATTGAGTAAGTGTAAACACTTACTCCAAAAAAAAAATTTGGCCAAAAATGGGGAATGGGCGATAATTACATGATAAAATTCGTGAGAATTCCCCCACACACTAGAAATGAATATTGCCCTCAATATTCAAAGTACCCCGTTATGCCAAACAAAGAACAAAAAGGGAACTAATCGAAATGGTGTCCAAAGCCTACTCTTCATCATATCAGCATACTCTGCTAGCAGGCTTTCTTGCTGTAGCCTTTCCTGTTCACTCACAAGATCTGAACCAAGCTCCTCATGTATCATAACTCCTTTTCTTTTATCAACAGACACATGATCAGAATCAACAAGAGGAGTATCAACAATGGGAACTTCAGAAGAAACACCCATGGAAGCATCAGAAGTAAAATGTTGAGGAGTGTCTTCAGCAAGAGTAGAAGAGACATCAGCAGTAAGATCCAGATTAAAACTTCTTCCAACAATAAAAAATTCATGACGATCTGCTGAAGGACATGGTTGGTCTTGCACGGATGAAGCTTGACCATGTTCAGAAGCAACATCCACCCTTTGAGCATCAGCAATAACATGATCATCGATAGTTCCAACATTGGCTACACTTGGCACTTTTGAAGATTCAGAGGAATCCTTGCTTAGGGCATCTCCTTCTTCTAGAAAACTGAATAGGTTCCTTTTGCTTTGAGGATTCAAAGCAAGAATGGAGAAGAAGCAGAGTCTTTTGAGCCACATCACCAAGATTTCAAGTGAATCCAAATGAGTATCCCTTGCTGTCCTCCTCAGAAGAAACCACAAACCTCCTTTTGCTATTTTGCCCAAGTTGTTCCTCTAAATCCTGAACCTTTCTCTTCAACCCCAAAATCTCACCACCAAGTGAAGATTTAGTCTCAGCAAGCTCCTTTTTGAGATCACAACTTCTTCCACATACCGTTCAATAGAGCATATACAGATGTAAAGTAATAGGGTCCTCACCACCAGATTGCTGGTGGTAATGGGAGCTTCATTGAACCTTTCAGGAGAAATATGGTCATGCTCAAAAACAGAAGAGCTTTCATCAAGTGGCTCTCTGACAGGGCTAGTTGTGGCCAGTCTATTAAACTCAGGCTAAAACTCATCAGGAGTAACATGAGTAGGTGGTAGACTAGGACTAGGTGTGGGTAATGGTGTAGAGGGAGGTTGGTCAGGAGAAACATGTGATTCTTCAGCAGTCATAGAAGGGCCTTCATCCAAGGCAACTGATGGATTACCATCAGCAGCAACATTGGTAGAGGGTGGAGCACCAACAACATTACCCTCATCAGCAGCCTCATTGCCTTAGGATAACATTCCTTCTAGCAAAGGATGATGTGTCCCAACATAATTAGTTTTCATTGAAGCAAACACTTTAGCAGAAAGAGCTCCTATGGGACAAAATACTCTATCTTGGGTTGTTATGTCTAAAATCATTTGTAAAAATCTGGGATACATAAGAAACTTATGCTTTTTCTTTTGAACATTTTCCACCATATTATCAAAAATATACTTAGAAAAATTATAAGTTAAACCTGTGGAAAGACAAACAATACCACAACCCAATTGAGTAGAAAATTGGTCCCATCCGCCTGACTTATTACTAATGCATTGAAGTAAAGTGTGTACCAAATACCTCCACATGGGGCAAAGCTTGTTTTTGTGCCACATATCATTCTAGTACTCGATAACCCACAACTCTAGCCCAACAAGTATCTCTACAGAATTAGAGTGATAAACCCCATCTTCATCCTCTAAACGAAGTTGTCTCCTTATCAAACCCTCAGTCACCACATACTCTGTTTCATCAATCATAGCAACAATCTCGTGTCACTAGTTTTCAGCAGATGCCCAAACTTCAACCAATGATTCATATATCACATTTGGAGAATGTGTGTAAGCATAATGAATCTTGGACCTCAAAAATCCACCATTGGTTCATACAACTCATGGCCCTTCGCTTTTCCTAGAAAAGCCACCTTATTATGATCCTTCTTAAATTGAAGCGCCATATGAGAAATTGTGAGAATGGGTTATGATTTACACAACTGGAATTATGTTTAAATCAAGTGAAGAGGGAATCAGTTGATTTTAGGTAAAGATATGCTAAGAAGGTTATTAATAGAAGTTACCCAATTTATGGTCAAATATATCGGAACTAATTGTTGACCATATCTTACTTGTAAAATAACTTCAACCAAATTCAAAATTAACACTTCAAAGACGATGGTCAATCCAAGGAGGTCAATCAGCAGAAACAACTCAAGTGGCTAAGTATGCTTGAAATATCTTGAGTTTTACTGTGGCAACCAACTCGCATTAATTGTTATCAAGCCTTGACTCCGCCTATAAGATAATCCCAATGCACACTTAACACATACCAATTACCCCCAATTAACTTCAAAAACCTTAATTTTTCCAAAATACCACAATCATCCACAATAACCATATCTACCAAACCAGAAGTAATCAATCAAACTTCCTCATCATCATCATCATCATCATCATCATCATCATCATCATCATCATCCAGTGATGATTCACGCCCATTATTTCGATATCCCTATCAAGATGAACCTCGACCTTTAAAATCCCCCTTCTCCCTCTTCAAGATGACAAGTAGTGGATCCAAGTGATTCATCTAGTGATTCCGATGACTGTGATCGTCTAGATCCAAGTGCTGTGGTGATTGCACTTCCTACTCCAAGAACTGGTGCTTCATGTCATGGAAGCAGGGAAAGCGGCAAGAGGGCAGAGGTGAAGGGAAAGGGAAAATGGAAGATGGAGTGATGCTTTATGGTGGAATGAGTAGATGGAACAATTAAAGATTTCTCATACCACAAATAGGTTCTTGAGCATCTTCATCGTCGTTTTCATCAATCCATCCACTCCATTTTCATCCTCAGCTTCTTCATCCTACTGGTCATGCATATCCACCAGCTTTTGTAATAGATGATAGGATCTAGAATATGTTTGGTAGATCTTGTATAGGAATGGTCTTGTATTACATTTGAAGTTGATTGTAAGCTGTAAATTGTTTCTTGAATGAATGATCAACATGTCTTTCTCTCAATGATTAGCACTTTATCTTGACTTCAGTACCTTCCTCTAGTAGAAACAAACTTTAAGCTTACATGACCATATTCCCATTTACCAACTTGGTGAACATCAACTCATATAAGCATCTCAAGAAAAAGTATTACCAAAGTAGCAAACACACCAAACCAAACAAACAAAACTGAAAGAACATTAGCAGGTTAGTGTTAGCAAACAAAAAGATAACCAAATATCTACAAAGTTTACAAAATATACAAATAAAATCCTCCCATGAGGCCTATGCCTCCCCTCAAACTTTGCAGCTAAGGGTTAACCATCCCAATATGGACAACTCAGTGTTGAAACCTAGGTCCATCAAAAGCTTTAATCAATAAATC